>OY728126.1:372496098-373746098 GCA_963277665.1 Viscum album | reverse complement strand
TCAACCTATATTCATTACAATCATTGCAATATTAACATAAACAATGGTTCACATATTAGGATCCCATTTCACATCAATACATCATGACATGATTGAATGGGTTGTTAAACTGGGTCAATGAACACAAGATGCTTATTTTATTAGTGGTCAGGAGATAATTTAATCTATAAAATTCATTCATGTGCTTTTACATCATGGTAGTGATCATGTAGGGACTCATATCGATCTCATCTATTTTTAACTGAAACTAGTTCATACGCATTAACTATTCTCAAACATCTAATTTTGATATTTCAAGTTAATATATCTCTCCAATTTCTTGGAATAGAAATAAATATAAAATTGAAGTAAATCGATGAGATTTTCAAGGAAGGGTTTTCAGAAACCTCTGATAATTTAGAGTGTTCTGTGCATAGTTTAGTAATAATGAGAACAAAAAAATTCATGTTTTCTATGGTTTTATTCCCATCAACTAATAACATAATATTTTGTTAAATATATGGTTTTTTGATTGGAAATTATAATCCACAATTTAAACATTAATGTTGTGGATGGATATGATGAAAAACCCTCAGAATATTAGGGATTTCATGCTTGAATAAAAAATCTAATACCCACGAAACAATAATATCAAATTTGAAAAAATAGATCTAAAATATAACATAAGAAATATTTTAGAACAAATACTATCCACTTTTCATATTGACTTCTTATTTTGGTTAATTTTCCTACTCCATTTAATATTTATAGTTAAATTTAATGGATGATTTTTGTAGTCTCATAACATCACATGTTAATGAATAGTTAGTTTTATCACATAAGAACATAGCCCATAAATAATAAATAATTTAGGTTAATTCAATATGATTTGTAGTTCCTTAGAGAAATTTTCAACAACTTTGAACATAATTCCATGTCACATTAAAAAATGTATACATAATAAAAATCGATATATTTTTGAAGACAATATAACAAAATTACTTGAGATTAAGGATATTTAAATAATAAAATAAAAATAAAAATAATATACTTCCATTTATTTATAATATTTTTTGAATTTATAAAAATATAGATAATACTAAAATATATAACTTTTTTGTCATTTATACTTTACCAAATTCCATATAAAAATGTAGTTAAAGATATCATCATTAAATTCCTCCACATTTAGTCATTTGTTGTCCTCATGATATTATTCCATACTGAACAAATATTCCATTTTAAAATTAAAAAATACTAGCCTTCCATGGTGAGGGAATTTATTAATGTATTTCTCAGACCATATAACTAAACTATAAATTAATTTATGAGCACTCTCTCAAGGAAATTATTTTTGATGGAATCAATCCCCTATTATAAAATTCTATTAAATTTGAAAGTGTTTAATGGAATATAATTATATTTGTTCATTATTGGGGTTTTATTAAAAAAATATCAACATTAATCTATATGAAGAAAAAACAATAATATATCGAAAAATAAACTTTTATAAATCAATTAATTAGAGAATTTTATTTACAATCAATGCTGATAAAAGAATTATTAAATATTTTAAAATAATAAAAATGATTTATTTTATAATTAAATATAAATTAATACCCCAATTTACCATTGAGTAATCTATTCAATTTAAATTTTTTTTTAAATTTTAGAGAATTAAATTTCCGTAAAAAATATATGAAATTCATGTGGATGATGAAAAACTAAAACAAAGTCCTAGGAAATGTTTATTTTTAAGAGTAATATAAAAATTATTTTCTAAAATAAAATAATAGAGATAATGAAAAGGCAAATTGAACATAATAATTAAAACTGATGTCTAGATAAAAAATAATTTTAATGTGAATGTAAGGTATATTTGAGAACATGAATTATTTTCAAGAATTATCAAGGGTAGTTTATATATGTATATAAATTTCTATTTTTTATAAACATAAATGAACTATTAACTTCTAATTCATATAATCATAGAAACATCAACGCATTTTCCATATTTATGTTCTCTTAAGGGTAGTGGATGTTTAATAAAATCCTTGACAATCTAATTTATTTTCCCAAAAACCATTACGTCATAAATTTATAGAAATTAAAATTTGGATAAGATAGGTATACTACTCAAAATAAGATAATTATTTCTTAATAAAAACACATATATACATAGGAAACCTAATGAAATAAGAATATAATGGATAACTAAATACCACATGTAAATGAAGAATTTCCCTCAAGGAAAAACCAATTATGTTTTTTCAAGAAAGCAATAATGAGTTTTTAGGAAAGCCTAACAAACCAAAATATGATATTTTAAGATATTAGAAAAGATACATAAAACCTTATATAATTTATTCAATTGGTGGATATATATATAACTTTTATATAAGAACTTAATCATTTCCATCCTTCTTAAATATGTAAATTATAACAAAAATCATCAATAACTAAATAACTATAAGCTAGGGATATGTTGTTATTATAACCCTATGAGGTGGGGTGCCCTATTATATAATTTACATAGATGGATAGTTATAGTAGCTCAAACCCTATCTTATAGGGTGTTAGGTTTTACTGAATAAAAATATTATATATGTTTTATTTCAAATGGGATATATAATAGGATACTAAAGGCGTTTTGATAAATCAGCTTTCATTAATTTTCATAGGACAATCATAAAAATAAAATACCAATCCCTTATTTATTTTATTTATTTATATATATAAATTATGTATAAGGATAATAGAATAAATTTTGAAGAATTAATCACCCAATTTTCTTAATATACCACAGATTTATAATTTTCAACAAATTCTAAGTATAGTAGATCTACCGTTATAGAAGGACTTATTTATCTTCCTTAATGATTGGGATCACAATTCATTCAACAAATATATAAATATATATACAAGGAGTCTGTGAAATTAGTTCAATATAATAAAATGTATAATGAATAAGATATGTTTTTTAAAATATTCACCAGGGAAAATGTGTTTACACAATGAATTTATCTATTTTGGTGTATGAATCTAAGTGAGGAGACATGTAGAGAACCACCAAAAAAAATTTCTACAACATATAATTTCTAGTAATTCTTCTCTAAAAATATAAATATCATGGAGAACATGTGTTGGTTCATCATTAAAAAATATTGATTTTTATGTAAATAAATTACCATAAATTAAATAATCCTAATCATTATAAAACAGAATTTCGCATTCAAATATGAAACTAGCATGATTAATTTGAATACAATCCTTATCTATAAAATATTTTATGTAAATCGTTCAGTGTTTGCAATAAATTTTCATTTAATACTAAATGTGTTCATCACTATGAAATCTGTGTGGAATATGGATGTCATAAACTATTGTTTATTTTTCTAGTCATTTCCTCCATATATTTGAGTCTCATTCAAGTACTTTGATAACTAGTGAAAATAATTCACTCAATAGATTAGGATAAGAAATATCTTATTTGATAATCATTTTTACTTATCATTATTATGAGGCCCGAAACCCATACTATTGGATTTAGTTTTCATAAAGTCATATGTTGTGTACTTACTATGATACATGCTTTAAAATCCTAGAAATAACAATTCCTAATCATGAAATAAAAAATAATTATTTCATTTCTCAAAACAGATGGACCATTTCAGGTTTATATACTTAGGGAATTAGGAAAAATTACATACTAATTAACTATGTGTAATTCTAATCAAATAGATATTATTACATTAAATATTAGAAAATACTTAAATAATTATTTGACTTATATATCTCCCAAAAAATAGACCACACATGATATAAAACTGAACATGGAATGTGTAATAATTCTCATAATAACCCAGGGACTTGACACATAAAAAAAGAATAAGATGAAATTCTTTGTAAGATAAATATTAAGAGGAATAAATTATAGAATAAGCATGGAATAAATATTAAAGAAGTAACTTGAAAGAATCATAAATATAAAGTAAACTTAAATGTGGGGGAATTCTATATCAATGAAAATAAATGAAAATATTTATATTAGTTAAATCTATTTCATATGGATAGAATGAAAAATTTCAAAAATAATATCCATACTATCAAGGACTCTCTCCATGACTCTATCCTATTATGGGGAAGAGGTAGAAAGAAAAACAGAACCGATTTTATCTCATGATATGAATCATTGTATTATGGTGCTAAATAATATTAGGGCCCATACATTACAAGATTATATACAATGTATTCACTAGAAGGGTTAAAAATACTTTTAACACCACAAATTTTTTTGATTTTGTTTAAAATAATTTTTTGAAAGATTAAGTTACATATGACACCGAGCATAACATTTTTACATGAAACAAAAATTTTATCTTCAGTTACAGTCCACACCATTTTTAAATAAAACACAAAATATTATTTTTTTGATATTGTTTTCATAACCTATCCCTAAGAATTATTTATATGAATTGGATTGACTAAATTATTAAAATATATTTTTACACCTTTATGTAATATGAATTATTTAGTTAGAAATTTATTAGAGATTAAAAACAATCCATTTTAAATTAATGGAAATCGTATTCTAAAAATATTAAATAAAGCAATTTTTACAAATAATTTTAATGAAATTTCAATATATAATATTTAATTAAATTTTTTAACATTTAACATTTATTTTTTCTAATCGTGAGATAAGAATAAATCCAATTTTATGCCTAAAAATTGTATTTCCTCTAAAAATAGTTTTCTTATAGATTAGAAAATTTATTGAAAATATTTATTTTTTAAAAATTTTGATCTATTTTTTTCTAAAATAAAATATATTTATTTAGTTATAATATAAAAAATTTCTAAGTGTCAATTTTTTGGTATTTTCTAAGAAGATAATGTTTTCGATGAATATTTAAAATACTAGTTTTCACTAAGAATTCTCATTTCATTTAGAGCATTTAAAAAACTATAAATTATCCTAATATGTTTTTATAATTATAATTAATTTAATTATATATTAATTAATACAACATAGAATACATTTATAAATTAATAATTCAATTGGGATATTAAAAATTTATATACATATGATATTTTCTATTTTTAGAACTAAAATCTCAACACATTTGTGGGTTGAATTGTTAATTAATTTATGCGTATTATATAAGTTGATTTTTTTAAAAATGGATCCAATATTTAGAATAAGAATAATGTTTATTTTTTAATAAGGAAAACACAATTTTTGGGAATTATGAATTGCCAAGGAAGTAAAAATTAATTATGTTTATTAAGTTGATCATTGGTTTATATGAGGTTAAACTATGATAAGGGTTAAAATAACTTATATTATTATAATAAAATGATTTATGGACATATTTTGAACAAATATATCATATTATAGATAGGGGTTAATTTTTTTATCCACGTGGAATGTGAAAAACGTGGTTATATCCATTAATTTTCAAATATTCCATTTGTGTCATCTCCCCCACTTATAAAAGGCCACATTCTACCCCCTCCCATTAAAAGTACCAATAAATGAAATATTTTTCAATAATTTCTCAACTA
This sequence comes from Viscum album, assembly GCA_963277665.1. Taxonomy (NCBI): domain Eukaryota; kingdom Viridiplantae; phylum Streptophyta; class Magnoliopsida; order Santalales; family Viscaceae; genus Viscum; species Viscum album. The sequence goes on along the minus strand of OY728126.1, from coordinate 373,740,551 downwards.
TATTTATTATTCCCATAAAATCATCCCAGTGTCCTAAGGGATTTCATAAATCCAATCTAGTAAGGCCTTATTTTATTCCAAAATAGGTTGTCCGAAAAAAGAGGGAATCTCTTTATTTATGCATTTTTTACATGTTATTTAATATCCTTAAAAAATTAGTAAAATATGATAATATAATAATGAAATTATATAACATATATTATAATTTTTTCATTTAAATGTTATAATAGTTATACATATTCTCTACCATTAAATGGGAAATGAAACCATTAATCGTGTGTACAACATACAACCACATTGTGAATAGATGTTATTCATTTTCCATCACCACCTCTAACAACTAAATATAATTATGGTTTTAAATATTCCATATGATATTAATTATATTATTATACCCATTTATTTATTATAAAACATCAATCATCTTTTATCAGTATGCATTTTATAATAATAACGTCCCCTGCATGTACGCCAGACTACCGTCACACAAACCCATGTGATTTTTTATTCAATTATATTTTAATTATATTGTAATGATGGTATATTAAATGAATATTTATTATATTTTTAATATAATTAAACCTCTGTAATAAATAAATCACATAAAAATTATTCATTTATATCCCTTGTAGGATATGATAACACTGATCGTGTGTACGACAACCTACCACCATTTAAAGCGATGAGATCCATTTTTCACTAAATATTTTCATGGAAGGAAATAAGAGTATTTTTAATGAATATATGTGATATACATGAAATAAAAATTATTATTTAAATTCAATATATTATTTTCCATTCTCTTATTTCATACTTCAAGAAAATGGAAACAACATTCACGCGTACTTATGAACAATTATCTCTATGAACTTTGTATTTCATTTTATATCTCAAACATTTATGGAATACGATAAACACATATATATATATAGAATATATTATAATACAATATAATAGTTAAAATTATTGATACTACGTAACCTCTTTTAATGTAATAGGACAAAAAATAACACATCAGAAAATACATGAAAACATAGCATTTATTATAAAAAATTTGATTTTAAAGGGATTTTATAATAATCAGGAAATAATAGGCCATAATTAAATCATATATTCTTTGATATATATATTTAATATTTTTAAATATATGAGTAATAAAATTATCATTGTTAAATAAGAGGTTAGAACATCTATTACCAATGTCATGACTTTTGGAATGAGATTTATAGTCTCTCTTTTATTTCTGGGGGACTTATATCATATTCACCACTGATTCACTTAGTGTGGTGTATATAATTTCCCTTTAATAATTTATATCATAAGTATAATTATTAAAATGCTATATATTGTTTCATTTGATGTTATTATTTAATGGGTCTTAAAATTGATAAATTTCAAAAGTGTTAAGCAATTTCCCCGTAATTTACCTTCCTTGATTTGTATGTTGTGTTATTATCCAATATTCATTTCTAATATTTACATTAATAGAATTTTTGATTTAATATCAGGAATTTACAGGTTTGTATGATATTTTATGATTTATTGATATTTATTTTTTCATGGGGTTTATGATTCAATGTCACCAATGTAGTAAGAGTTTTATGACATAATCTAATAATTTATAAAGACTATATATATTTATACATATGAGGATGAAATAGTCTGATATATATCCCAAGAATAACATTAATTTTATTCATATATGGTTATGTCAATCGAATAATTGTTTCTTTTAATTTATATTTATTTATGTACTCCTATTTTTGAAAGAATATTTATATGAAATCCCATATTTAAATCTCTCTTCATTCGAGAACCGTGTTTTTCAACCATAACTATGTTTTATAAAAATGTTTTCAAAAATATTTTAACACTCTAATATGGATTAATTAAGGAAATAATCAAACATTTATTACTTTTTACAAATTTTTTTAGAAATAATTTCCACAAAATTTTCATATAAGCCACATTTGGATTTTACTAATATAATTAAAGGAATCATTATTTTAACATGTATGACATGAAAATAATTTCCCACCATCATGAAAAATAAATTTTTATTGATAATTTATAATTTTAAAATTATATTTATAATGAAATTCATTTATAAAATATTTGATGATTTTTTTCATGTTTGAACGGTGATTTTCAATTTTAATGGGAATTTTCATCAACGAATGTTTTAAATGTTTTTTCAAAAATCCTTTATAATTTTCCATTTATATTTTCAAATAAAAGTATTTTTATAATTTTATATTCTTAAAAAATTGTTTTCAAAGATTAATGGGTTTTTCCTCCATAAAGCTTCCACGTGATCATTAAAAATAATTTTCTATATAAGAATGACATCAATTAGTGTTACTAATTCGTTATTGGGGATAATATTGAATGATACCATCCTTATTTTTTATATGGATGGTTAATGTATATTTTATGAAATGTTTATCAAACCAATTTATTTTTCATTGGTTATACTAAGTTGAATTGAAGAAATGTTTAAAAAACCCATTTTCATAAAACAAGTTACGATATTTTAATATGATGAATGTTTTATGATACTATGGCACACATATGTAGTATTTTCATTACATTTTGGGGTGGTACCCATATATAAATTCAAAAAATGGGTAAATATTTATAACCCATGGTATAACAATTGGAATCAAAGTGGATTGGATCGATCAAATTTCAATAACATGTGCACCGTAATCCATAATGTGAAGCATGTGATAATTCATTATTCATTTTGTTAATTATTTTGGTAGTTATCCTTGACATATTAAATGGTTTTCTATATTTATGATGTTTTCACATGTTTATGAAATGAGCTTCTGGGTCATGAATGATTTATGAATATTTTTCACTCTTTTGGGAAGTATTTTTTAATGAAATAATGTTTTATTCCAGAAATCTTGTTTTCAAACTATGATAGGTTGGGTATGTACATTTTATTTTATATTCACAATCACATACCTTTATTCTTATAGTACGTATTAAGGAGATAATGTATTGATATATCATTTTTATAACCTTATGAATCATCTAATATCAACATTTCCATTGTTTCCTTCCATAGGTTATGATGAAAGGTTTAAGTAGGGTTTTACTAATAGGATTACTATGTGATAATATCCTTATAGAAGATGTTGAATATAATTCATGAAATAATAGTATTTTTTTGTAGTCTCCAAAGACACTAAATTCATATTGGATTTGGGAATGTGTTTATCTAATATAAAGAATATTTATCTAAAATGATGTGATATTTATATATGAAAAACAATAGTCCTTATTGTTGGTATGAAAAGAACTATTTTTAAATATTTTGTAACTAATAATTTGAAAATAATTATTGAAATTTAGGGGGGAAATTCTATGTTTTGAATAATTTGTAGTAGATTTGGTATGAAATAGATTATATTGTTTTACTAGAAATTAATCCCTATATAGATATAATATATCAATGTGGATATAGCATAAATGAACCTCTGGGTATTAAATCTGAAACGAATCCATGAGATTGACTCTATTATCAACATGTTTATAAAAATGGGCCCTACTACACATCAGCTTTGACACTCACTTTGGCTTTTCATTTAGATAATCCATATTATCAATACCAACCATTATAAAGGATTAAAATAAATGATGACAGTTGATGAACTTGGATTAAAATAAGGTGTCAAATATTAATAATATGGTTTTATGATTTTGATATCCAATAAGTGACATTTCATGATTATTTGGGTTCCCACTTGATTAGTGTTGACTACATTAAGTTTTTTTCACTTAATTGATGGATCCTAAAAGAACTATGTTAATGATCAATTTAATGGAAAATTAAATGATTATCCTTCAGAGAAACCAAATTTTTGGGAGAGAAATGAAAAATATTTTCTCTATAATAACAGAACTTTCTTGAGCAAGGAATCATGATGAACTTACAAACCATAAAATTAAAGAAAAACGTCCTATTGAATCTTTCATGAGAAAAAGACACATTCTGTTAGTGGGTCTTATAATCTACTAGTTTCTAATAAATTGATCCATACCAATGAAATGATATTTTTTGTTCCCATATTTTTACATCATTAAAAATGAATTTTGAGAATATATCATTTGGAAGGTGTAGTGGATCAATGATCGATACTTATCAAGAATCAAAGACAATAATAAGAAATTGGATAAAATGTGTGAAACATGATTAAGATGTCAATTTATAATAATTAAATCCCTAGTATTATTTATATGAAAATGGAGAAAGAATTAATTGTGCTAAAATAAATTGATGATGAATCTATTGGTACATATGAGGAAACTTTATAGCACTTGAAATTTATAGTTATATTATTATAATCCAAACTAAATGTATAGTTGGTGAATTAGTTGGTGGATTAAACTAATTTATCAAAAGTTTTTTATCCATAAGGGAAATTATTGTCTATAATGAAATCATTATATTATTTAACATGATGGAATTAGTGATCATAGTTACCAATCAATCACATTGTTTTGATAAGAAAAAAAATGTAATTCAAGGGAAACTAGGAAAATCATTGAGGGAGGAAAATAATATTTCCTTTTTCCAAATAGAGTGTAAGGAAATATGGAGGAAATTATACTGTGGGGACTACTCTAAGTTTTAATATTGGAATAGATTTTCATTAACATGATGAATACTGATTTTTTTTAAGAATTTATCAAATTATATGAATTTAAGAAAATATATATAGAATGCCCCAACCACACTCTAGTTCTTCAAGTGTAATAATTTTGGTTTTTATTAAAATAAATTCCATTATACAAGGGATGAGGAGGATGAAAAACCACAACTACCTCTAAAAAAATAGAAAATGAATAATTATGAAATCACAATAGATGATTTGAGTTATGGTAATTTGGAAATACCTATCCTTCACTACTTATTTGGGAGTTTTATGATAGATTTTATATGAATAATTCCTTTGAAAGTCAAATTTTTTATACTTTACTGTAACCTAATTTGATTATTAGAATTGAATATCTCTCTTTACATGGTTTGTAGAATAATAAAATCACTTTTTATATTTTTTTTGTGTTAGTATGAAACCAAGATTTTAAAAGAAATGTTTTTTATGGTATAGTATATTATTTAATGAATTACGGGTGAATTATATCTTGGAAGTAGATATTCATCCATGTAGAATTAAATTAAGTGTTATGGACTCAATTTTGGGTTTATGAGTTTTTAGTTGATTATCAGTTCAAATTAATATATATACCTTTTGAGATATTATGTTATTGGGGTTTATCAAGAATAATGAAACATTGGGGGATATTAATAAAAATAAAAACCTTTGGTTTTGTATATGTTTTAGTAGAAAAACTATTTTTAAGAGGAATTAATTTACATATAATGATTATATTCTTAAAATTAATATATAATATTTAAGTCTTACCTTACCTTGTTTTCTAAAGATATTATTGGTTACTTAAATATGGGGATGTTGTAGGAGTTTATTTAGTTATAGTTTTGGAAAAGGATAACCTATTGGTCAGTGGGAAACCTCTAGTATCTAACATGGCCATAGGGCTTGAACCCATAAAAGATGGATGTGAAGGTTATTTTTCTTACCAATGGACATAATGAAAGAGTATTCGAGAGGGGAGAATCTAAAGAGAGATATTTCAGAGTACGTATCTCAATACTTGGTAAGTAAAAAAGATAATGTTCAGTGATATATGTCTAATGGGACATTAATAACATTATCCAAACAAGAATATAAATGGGAAACATCAAAAAATTATTTTTGGACTCCTAGAAACATCAATATGTCATAATTTAATTTGATATTTTGTAAATCATGGTAAAAATTAATAACACTTCATCACAATTAGATAATATTTATATCGTGATAATTTTCCAATAATATACATTAAATTTGTGGTAGTATTACACGTTGTAGCACATTATACTATACCAAGATGGGATCTAAGGTTTACCTCGATGTTTTGGTGATTTCTTCTTTAGGATATAGATACAAAGGTATGTTTCATTACTAAATATTAGCTTCAAATAGATGTCTAGTGTGAGAGAATAATTCAAATCTTAAAGGATAGAGTTATATCTTATTATTTTATTTTAAATGTTCTTTTTGATGAAAAAAATCATGTAGTTGAGTTTTTTTATAGAAATATATATGACATGAGAATTTAGATGTCTCATTATTAATCCCTATATGTAATGAATTGTAGAAAACCAATTTTATTGCATGATATTAGAGAAATAATGTTATTGTGATTTAAATAAGATGATATAATGATAGAGAAGTTTAGATTCATTTATAATCTAAAGATGGTATCTCAGAATCAATAGAAGAGTTTTAATGACAATCCCTATTGTAATGAAGAATTTAAATATGGTGGCATGATATTCAAAGGAAAATTACCGTGGAAGAACAATATGAGTTTTGTAATGAAGGGAAATTTATGATATAGATACATTATGACTTTTGATATTCTTGGTCGTATCAAGAGTGCAGATTATAATTTGTAATTTCCACCAAATTTCTCTCTAGTTCATGATATACTCCATGAATATCTACTCATGATGTATACCCCTAATGGGTCAAAATTTCTAAACTCACAGGTTGTACCACATGAGCCTGATATTTCTTAGAAGGAAATACTAGTGGAGATTTTGGAGCATAAAGAAAAATTGATGGGAAAAATTCCACTGCCCTAGTCCATGGATTATGGTGAAACAACTAGTTTAAAGAAGCTACAAGGGATGTTGATGATGTAATCAGATATAAATTTACAAATTTATTTATATCAAACTTATGCATTTTGAGGGATAAATTAATATTAGTGGGGGATCAATGTGACACCGCAATATTTTTTGATTTTTTCAAATAAATTTAGTTTTTTTCTAGCTTGCGTGACACAATTCATGTAGTTTAGATTTCATTATATGAAACATATATTTTACCTTGCATTACCTGAAACACCAATTATAAAAGAGATATGATATACCATTAAATATTATCATTTTACATGACTGTTACCACACAGAGCATGGATTTGTGAGTATCAATATTATTAACAAATTTATGAAATTATGTTGTTAATAGCCATATATAAAAAGAATTATTTATTTAATAATAAATTATAAATGAAAATAAGAACTATTTGATGATAATGGATATAGTTTTAGAACAAATTATTAAACAATTAACTTTTGTATAATTATTTTAATGGAATTGAATTTTATATATTAATTTTTTTAATATTCATGTTATGTATTTTATATTAGTTATATTATAATAAATCCAAATGTATTCTAAAAACTATAATTTTTTTCTGGAAAGTTTTTTTCTCACATGTTGCAAACCCATTTTTCAGAATTTAATTTTTCCATGATTAGAAAATATTTTTTTTCCTAGAATCTTTTTATTGGAATTTTATGCAAAGATAAATTTTTTGATAAATAGAGAAAAATAACAGTTTTATAATGAAATTGTAATTTCTTATAAATAATTTAAAATCATTAAAATTATTTAAATACTATTAAAAAAGTAAAATCAATTCAATATATATTTTAAATCAAATTTATTTAGAATAAAAATCATTATATTTTATATTCAATTATACTTATTTATTGACAATTATAAATAGTAAAATTAGTAAAAATTTATTATTGCTGTTAAGGAGAAAATGGGATTACCAAGGGTTAAAACAAACAAACAGAAGGTAAAATAACATAAACAATTTTCCAACACCTATGTTATGAAAAAATAATGGCAATATATTTTATAGGATCAATATTTTAATTTTTTCATTTTAAAATGAGAAAATGTGGGTAGACATTTTCCTCTTAAAATATTACAACTGCTTCCTCTCCATTCCACATATAAAAGGCCCCCAACTCTTTTATCATATCTGTACATTAAAAAATTGGTTTTTAGAAAAATACTACAAAATATTATTCCACAATTTTCTGCACACATCATAATTTCTTTTTTTGAGATCATAAATATATTATAGGAAGTATTTATGTTAAACTAAAATTGGTACTCTCAAGAATAGGTAAACCTTTTTACTAAGCATTTTCGATTTACATACTATTATAAATAATTTATGTCATATAAAAATATGATAATATAATTAAAATATGAATCCTGTATACTAATATATTGTTATTCTAGTATCACCACATATTTAAATATTTTATTCTATAAAATGAGAACCAAAACCATTAATCATGTGTAAAAGATACTACTGCCATATGAACCGATGTTATTCATTTTCCAGAATGAAATGTCACATGCTGATATACTAATGGATTTAATGTATATATATAATATTTATGATAATATTATACCTCTAGAATTTAAATTCAATATCTACCTTCTAACATACAAACTTCTGAAAGTCAATAACAATGATCATGTGTATGGTAGACTACCTCTTTGAGAACTGATGTGATGTGTTTTTGAATGTTATTTAATTTGATTAAAGTAATTATAGATTAAAAAAGATATTATATTTGCAATATAATTATATCTCAATAACATATATATCTCATATACCTTTTCACTTTCTAATCAATGGGTGAAATAATAATGATATTTTTATGTACGGTGGAGTACATCATCGCGTATTGATGTGTTTCATTTTTCACAAGCTAATTTAATGGATGGTAATAAGGATAAATTTAATTATTATATGTGATATATATGAATTAAGAATTATTATCTATATAGAATATATTATTTAACATTCTATCATTTCATCCTTTAAGAAAATGGAAAAAATATTAATGAATATATATGTCTAACCATCATTCTGAATAGTGTATTTGATTTCTTATCTCTAGTATATGTGGATTAAAATAAAAAATTTAATGATGAATATATATATATATATATATTTTTTATATTTTTTTAAATTATATGGATTATGGAACAAATATAAATTTATGAGGACAAATAATAAGAAATAAAAACATACCTGAATTAGACAGTACATATTTCTTAAAAAGTGAATTTGTCAACTAATTGTGAAAAAACTAGTAATAAAGGATCCTAAGTAAAAAATATATGTTTTGATATATAAAATTACGGATCTATAATATAAATTTATTGAAATCATCTTTATTATATTGGAGGTTTTAACACAAACTATGGAAGTTGGGAATTATGGTTTGGGATTTCTTGTATTTTTTTTTTCTGGGAGACATATTCCATATCCACAACACATTAATTATTTATGGTGTTTATAATTTTGATTCAACAAGTTATAAAAAGAATATTATTTTTTTATGGATATTAAATCTTTCATTTTGTGTCATTGATTAATGTGGATTACGAATCATGATATTACCGAAGTGGGAAGATATTTCTATCTTGCTTTTCCGTCATTGTGGAATATGATGTTTTATGCCTGTATCACTCTTTCTGAGGTGTATATACATCCCCTTTTACATGAAATATAATGAATTTATATATTATCATGATAAATTATGTTCCATTGAATTTTATTATTTCATTGGTCTTATGATTCAATTTTACTGATGTCTTATGCGATTAATGTTACGATCTCATTATTTAATAAGATTATTTATTTTTATGATTAAAATGATGAAATATTTTTATTAATCATTGAATAATAGCATAAAATTTCACAATCTGTTGTTATGTAATTATAATAATTTTCCCCTTCATTTTCATCTATTTATGTACTCATGAGTTCAATAGAATATTTTTTTTCGAGAAATCCTCTTTTATTTTATCCTCAGTCGAAAGCACTTTTCCCTTATATATCCCTGTTTTCTAAATTTTTTTAAAATTCAACAAATTATTTTTTAAGAAAATTTTCACCCAAATTTAAATTTTTAAAAACTTTTTTAAAAAGAATCTTTATGTCATGTTGCAAATATATCCTATTTTTCTTTTACAAAAAGTGTAAATAGAGTAATTGATTTAAACTACAAAAAATGAATGAAATTTCCTAATGTCAAAACCACATAATATTTCAATGATTAATTTATATGTTTATTTTTTTAATGAAAATTAAAAGAAAATAATTATATGAAATTTTAATATTTAAAAATTATTTTCAAATTTGAGTGGTTATTTTCCTCATGGAAGCCTATAAATTATTTTTAATGAATACATTAAAAAATTTAATGATTATTTTAAAATAATATAATTTTCAAAACAAATGATGTTTAAAAAAATTTAACATGGATGTTATTTTTTAATCAATAAATATTCTATGTTATCATTCAAATTGTTTTTACATTTTTGATTACATCCTTTTATGTTACTTATGATTTATGAGGGATATAATCGAATGATACTATATGTGTTAGGATGTGATGATATTATGAAATGTTTATAGATTAATATCACACAAATGTATGGATATTTATTATGTGATTGGAAGGAAATATATATCCCTTCATTGAAATGGGTGAATATTTATATCTCGTTAGATATTAAAAAGAAAACATTCAGTGGGCTTGATCCACTACGGGAAGTATGTTTTTCCTGATCCATAATGGGAAAATAAAGATAATTCCATTTCCAAAATTTTGATGGTCTTGGTAGTTAACCTTGATATATTTAATGTTTTTCTATATTTTTTATGGATCTATAATTTTAGGACTTCATTTTATGGTTTTATATTTATTTATGATGATTTCTAACTCTTATGTGCTATCTTTTTTGAAATAATAATGCTTTACTTCATAACTCATGTTTATGAACAATGATAGGTTTGAAATGAACTATTTATGATATATTCATAATCAGATACCCATAGGAATTTCCTATGATTTAATATTATCATTCATTTATATATAATATTTTTAACCTTACTAAGAATATGATCTCACACATTAATATATTTTCTTCCCTAGATTAAGAAGAACGGTGTTGTTATGGTATCCCTTAGAGTAGTAATATTTTAGAATATTTTTTTGTGAGAAGTTGTAGATATATGAATAAATAAGAAGATTATGTTTCTAGCCTCTATATAAACTAAACTATTGTGGTCCTCAAGTGTGTTTTTATAGAATTTAACATTAATATAAAAAGATAAGATATTAATTTTTGAAAAGTATTGATCATTAAAAGACTTTTCTTAACATTTAAAAAGGATCCACTTATTTAATAAAAACATCATCATCCACATAATTATAAATGATAAATTTCAAAAAAAATCAACTTTCATTAGAAGTAAAAAATAATAAATAATATCATTACTTTTAATCATGTTAATAAAATTTATTGCATGATCTGGAACCATCCCATGGAATAAGGTGAATAGTCAAACAATTTATAGTCAACATTCCTATAATAATCCATATTGGAATGACAATATAAAAATTCCAAAAAATTTCACTATGTTCATGAAAAGGATATCTTGATCATAACTATAATGAAGAATAAATGTGGATTGTATGAGTATATATAGTCATAATTTCAATGGTAATACATATTGGGATAACAACCTAAATGATAATAATACATTTCCCCATGTAATTAGAATAACATTTTTTCTGGGTGAACATAATCTAATCTGAATTATATAAAATGTAATGTTCAAAACGTAAAAAGAAATTAATATATAAATAAATAAATAATGGAATAACATAATAAGAATACATATATATATATATATATACATATATATAAGTTATATCATTTAAAAACAACATAATCAATGTTTAACAATGAAAACATAGGAGGGTGGTGACATAAGTAAAAATACCATCTCAAAAAAAATTATCTCAATAGTATAACATAATGATTGATCAAGAATTTAATTTCTTGATACCATTAGTTCAATATCCCAAATTATACTCTCTATATATATATTATAATAAATAATATTACAAATAAAAAAAAATAAGGTATATAATTTTAAAAATGATAAGGGAAATGAAAGAAAAATCTAAAAATATATTTGAGAAAACATTTTTAAGATAGATATAAAACAATTACAAGTCACTTTTAATGGTAGAATTTGATGGGGTAAAATGAGGTTATATGAAAAACATCAATTTTAAAAATATTATTCAATAAAGTAACCATTAATATGCATTAATTTTATCTTGAAATAATTAAGTGTGTAATAAAAAACATGTGAAGTTAAAGGAAAAACCATTTTAATATTTTTAAAACACTTTATTTTTCAAAATGTGTATCATATATGGATATTAAAAAATTATTTCATTAAAAAATATATTTCCACAAAGACGTATATAAATTTTCAAAATGTGAAATATTAGGTTGTTAAAACCAAAAAGTAGAAGAAAGAAGTTATTGAAGAATGAATATAACTATTGTAAATGATTGTTGAGTTATCAATATCCCTTATGAGTATCGTACTGGATGTAAGTGATATCTATAAAATGTGTATTATTTCGTAAACATTTAAATCAATAGAAAAAATATATTGGTAAATTTTATATTAAATTTCTAGAATGTACCCTTCTTTTATGTCCAAGAGAATTGTCACAAAACAATGTATGAAAGTTAATTTAATAAAATATTTATAACCGAGGTAAAAATTGGGTAAAAATCCATTTGATAAAAAGTAATATGTTATTAAAAGTATTTAATATAAATTTTTTAAAAATATAATAGATATATACTTATATGGTAAATGAATACACCATTAATTAAAAATCATTGAGGTATAACATAATCATATCGCAAGGAATTTGATTTTAAGACAACAAACACTTGTGGCTTGAATATGATTTAAAACAAACCCCATTGAAAAGAAGGGATTTTAATTGAAATAAAAATCATATGATTAAAATAAAAAACATTATATTATATCTAAAACATCCCATATATTCATCTTATAAATTATAATTGTTGTATAATATCAAACATTTTTAGAAGAGAGGAATTTGAGACGAAAACCCCTGTATCAGTCCTGATTTGTTAAACACTTGAAAAAAATTCATTATTTATTAAAATGTTTTCATAAAATATATTATGATAATAAACATTAAAAACTATAACCATATATACTACTCATTTACACTCATAATATTATAATAAATATTATATAATTTTTACCCACTATCAATGCAAGTTATAAGTCAGGTTTTAAATTTTGAAGTCCTTTCATAAAAAGGTTTTTTGTATTTATTTTTTATAAAAAGTTTGAAATTAGAATATAGTTAATAGTATCTTCATATATGGTCCATGATAGATTAAATAAATTTCATTTAATTCCGTGGTATGTTTTTTTATTAATCAAGAAGATGAAATTCACGATGATCATGTTTCAGTGATTCGTAATGAAAGAATGATGTTTTCATATCTAATTATTTAAAATATTTTATAAGATTACATGAAAATAATTATTTAAATATTTAAATCATATTATACTAATAAAATTTTTATCATAGCCCTTAATAACAAAAATGAAATTCACTATTCATATAGTTTGATAAACTGACCCCTACACGAACCTACCATAATTAATGGATGATTATGAGTATTTTTTGTTGGAATATCATTATAATAGACACATAATGGTCTTAGTTTGTATCTAATAGTGATATACATCAAAATATTAATGAAATAAAAAATGATATATTTTATTTAATGCTTTTAGTTTAAAATAAATTACAATTTTTCTCTAAATTCACACATTTTAAATGATAGAATTAAAAATAATCACTTATCGATCATTTCATTGTTATGTTCTATTTTTTTCCATCATATAACCTTAATTATAAAATAAAAAATTATTTATCTTTTAATACCATCAACAATACCATCCATATATAGTGATGATTAAAATAAAAATGAATATTAAATTTTCCACAAAGGTGGTAGCCCAGACATACACATGGATGGTGATTATGTTTTCCCTAGAACAAGAGGAAGAATTAATATGGATTAATTTTTTAGAATCATAAATTATATAAATATTAAAATTATAAATTAAATTCATTATTCATAATAAATTTATAGGAGGTGAAGGTCAATTAAACACGTTCTGTCATTGAGGTAGTTTTTCACAGATAACATAAAATATGTTTATATTTTTCTTATTAGAAAAGAAAAAATATGTTAAATATTTATTCCCATAATATAATTGAATTAATTACACAAAAAATATTAACTTAAATTCATAGGTATTTGGATAATATAATTGAAAGGGAGAAATCAAAATTTATGAATTTAAGTAAAATCCTTACTCACATTTAGCACTTTGTGATTTCCTTGTAAGATCCATTGGAAATAGATGTTATATGATAAAAAATTGTTACTGAAAGATTATCAAAACAAAATGATACGATATTTGTATGAAATAGTGACAGGTACTATGAAAATTCCTAATTTTTTGTAGTGGATTAAAGGGTTAGTGAGAGATACCTTTTATATTGCAGGGAATTAATTTTTAAATACTTTAACTTTACATAATTGGAGAATAAGTTAAAAATTTCAAATCAATAAAATATTGAGGAATGATTTAATTGGTAGTACGAAATATCAATCCAAACCTTATACAGTCAATTATTGTCATGTTTTTGTCATTTATCTTTCTCTCTAACCCATTAATTATTACTTTTAAAATTTTTTCATTTAGTATGGTATGTAGTTTTTACCTATGATAACTTAATATTTATTCCGCATGACCAATGATTCTAAATTTTAAATTCATTTCATTTGGTCAATTTATAAAATTGTTAGAATTTAATTTTAACAAAAAATACAGTGTATTAAAAATAATAATTGAGAAAATATAAATTATGTTCCAAAATATAAAATATAGGTTTTTAAATTAAAAATAATCTTTTTAAATGATGATGTCACAAATAAAATAACATTTCTTATAAAAAATGTTTTTCATGAATTTATAATTCATACTTATATAAGAATAATTTCATAAAAGATATGTTATCTGTAAAAAAAAATTTATACATAAACATCATTATTTTATATATATACCAAAATTAATCTTATGAAAAAAATACTAAGATGAATTCAAAAATAATTATCATTTTGTATGATTCAAATACCAAAATTTAAGAACATTACATTTAAATAAAAAGATACATATGATGAATACTAGATTTTTATAATTTTTTTAATAATATTATCCACTCTCATTGATACTTATTATAATATTATTTAATATATATATATATATATATATATAATATTTTATCATTATAAATCTTATTTTTTCTAAAATAAAATGCATATTGCAATGAAATTATATATTTTTAAAAATAAATTTCAAAGTATAAAATTATTGTATTAGTTATTTTTTTCTATAACAATTGAATATAATATATATTAAAAGTACCATAAATTATCATTTTATATGTATTTTATAGTTTATTTATGTTTACTGTTTTCAATGTAGAAATATTTGAACTAAATTAACTTATTTTAAGGTAATCATATATTATGAAAAGGGGGTGTTACATTACCCTGTAAATTAATGGAATTCATAATATTCTTGTTATTACGTATTGAATTAAGTAGTCAATCATATTGTAAGAATATTAATCATTTATGATATTACATAAAATATGACCTCTACTTTGACACTCTTTAGAAATATCAAGTTACTCATCTTACTTAAATCAACACTATTCATTTATAAAATCATATAACATTGTATGTATACAACTGAATCATATACTCTCAATAACACACATTTCACAAAACTATATGAATTTTTAAGTCAATAAACATAAATGATGTTATATATTCCTCTAATTAATGAATCTATAATTTATTGTCAAAAGGTATTAAAATCTAGTTCAAAGAGAATCACATTAGTCAATATATATCATAATATAAAAATTTTATAAACATTAAAAAAATGTGAAAATTTATTTTCAACCCCAAAGATATATATACTGAATAAAATTAATTTTAAAAATCACCCAACCCCTTTTTATGCTGAAATTAAATATAGAAAAAAACTAAAAATTATCTATCCCTCCAAAATATTTTCATCAATAGTTTTGTAAAAAAATATAACCAATTTATAAAATCATCCCTCATGGATATATAAGTGATTTTATATTTGATTTGAAATGATTTGGGGAAAAATTATGAAGATTGAAACATATAAGTTTCACTTAATCCTCAATATCATTTAGAATATACCAAAATGTCATCAGTAAATATTAATTCACTAATTAAAACTTTCATGAGTCTGAAGAATTAATTTGTGTTATGATATCAACCTCACTTCCATAAGTAAAAAAAGGAAAATCCGCTTTTCTAATGTAATATGAATATAATAATAATATTAACCATTTACATAAACTACCTTATTCAGTTATAATATGTAGTTGTTTCCAGATATATACATTTCGTAGCATCATCTCCATGATCCCATTTACAGCTAACACTAAAACCATAATAGTTATGATAACATTAAAAATATGATTATGAATAAATCATTAAAAATATTTCTCCCCTTATAAAACTATTTTTTTCATCATGATAGTGTTAGGTAAACCTATGAATCTCGTTTTTATTGCTAGGTTTTCCATGATAATTTATAAATTAAGTTATATAAGATCATTAACTAAAATAATTATTAAATAAATCACTGTGTTTCATAAATAGATTTTCATTACCCAAATAATATTCCCCAACATTGTCTATCTATGTGTCCATTTTTAGACTCATTCACCATGGACCCGATTGATGATCAAATCGATGCTCAATCATCCTTTTTATTAGTGATTACCCATATATGGATCTATTTAAAATCAATATTTCAATATCTAGATAAGGATATAATTCCTTGGAAAAAATGGACTAATGAAATTAGGAAATAATTTAGATTCAATATTATACTTATATTAACTCATAGGATTTTCACTAATGTAATCTCATCATAATAAAAAAAATTATATGTTCATTATAACCATAACATTAAATCATATATTATTATAAGGATTTATCTGTACCACTGATATTTTGATCATACATAAATTAACAATAATTAAATTATTTTCAATAAACATTATTATCTATAATTTTTTATAAAAAATTTCATTGATTCCAACTATGACACCATAGTCCTACTCTTCGAGATTTGGTGCTCATAAAAGCATAATTTTTGTAATCTCTTTGATACTAGAAGTAAGAACCCAGATATAACCATCCATAATCATAAAATTTAAAAAAATTGTTTTTTCATAAAATTCATCTAAAATATATTTTAATTTAATTATATTTATACAATTATGGAAAATCATAAAAAAAATAATTCCCATTCCATTCAAACAAGTGGAATGTTTTTCCATTATATACTTTAAAATAATTAATTTATGAAAATTATTCAACAACTCACATTAATTCTTCCCAATGATCTATCCTTCTAAAAATTAAACATAAAATGATTTTCATTATATCCTCAGGAATAAAAACAGAAGAAAGGTGTGATATCAAATGATTACTATGGGAAATATATAACTAGAAGAATCATCGTAAAACTATTATATCTTGAATATGTAATTAAATTAAGACCATAATCATCTTGAAATTGGAAAGATAATATATCCTTGAAAGCAATATAAAACATTGATATCAATAATATGGATCAAATACTAATATTATTCACAAATTTTTTAAAAAACTTAATTTCAAGGCCTTATTCTATGACACTATCTTGTTATGGGGAGAGGTATACCCCAAATCCCAACATAATTTTTCACATGAAACCTATCAATGCATCAAGGTCCTATATAATTATAATCCAGACACATCACTATATTATTTCCCATAAATTCAATATATGAGTAAGTAATAATATTCATATAATTCTCTAAGGTACCAATTAATGAATAAAAACATTTCAATAAATATAATGAATGATAGAGAATGTCAATACATAATCAAGCCACGCTAGAAGTTAATATTCAACAAGAATTTTAATAATTTTCCATTGTAAAAAAACGATACAATTGTCCTAAAACATCTTGAGAAATTATATATATATTTAATAAATTCAAATTCAACTTTCCAATATTCAATCGTACATGAATTACGACAATCATAATGCTGAAAAATTTCAACATTTCAATAAAGGGGATGACATTATCATAAATCATATATATAAATAATTTGGATGGTAAACTAATTTTTTTAACATTCCAATGTTAATTCATATTGTAATAATGACATAGAAAATGCCAATAATTTTTCACACATAAATATAATAACATTCAATCTAAGTTAGCATATTCAAATATAAATTATATAAAACTTGACGTTCACACTGTTTATAAAAATTACTATATGAATAATTATATAATAAAATAACATGATCATAATAAATCAATATAAATAAGCTGGATGGTTTTAAAATAACATAACATCCTGGAAATAATGGAGACATTGGAGGGTGTTGATATTCATAAAAAATCCATCTTAAAAGAATGCCTCAAATAGTTTCATGAAACGAGATATCAGGAATCAAATTTATTAATATCATGAGTAAAATATCCCAATTGGTAATATATATAAATATAAATATATATTCCGATATATCATAAAACATAAAAGCCAATATATCATATTATTTTGAAAATTATAATGTAAATAGATTTTAAAATGTAGAATATCATTTAGACAACATTTTAAACAATGAGATAAAATATTTACATGTATCTTTCAAAGGTAACGTTCGATGATATTATATGAAATTCCTTGAAAAATGTTAGTTTTAAAAATTGAATCGATAATATATCCTTGATTGTATTTAAATTTTTTCTAGGATAAAATAAGATATGAAGACAAAAATATAAAAGATAAATTAAAACTCTTTTATTTATTTGAAAATAACATATTTCAAAACTCCCTTTTTAAATGGAATAAAAAAACATTATTTCAAATGAAAATATATTTTTTGACATATAGTTATTGAAATTATGATAAAATTAAAGATTATGGATGTATACCCCAAAAATATATGCAATATGATCACGATGAAAAAATATTACTCGAGGAATGGTGACATGTGTTATTAATATTCCTTATGGGAAACATACTTCCCGAAGTAAGAAATATTTCAAATGTTGTATTATATTTTGAAAATGTATTTTATTTGGAAAAAATAGAATACCATATAATATAATGAATTTTCAGAACGTACCCATCTATTATTTCCAAGATGATGATCATAACATATTGATTGATATTTAAATTTCAAAAAAGATTTATAACTATTGTACTAATTGACTAAAAAAACACTTATTGAAAATGAACATATTTTTATTATTATTTTCCATAAATAAGAATAATATTTCATAATGATACATACATGAGTAATTAATATAACCTTCAATGTAATAATGGTGAATAATATAAACATGTCTCGAGGAATTGGAGTTTGAGATAAAGAACCATTTTTAATTGTACTACATTTTAGTAAAAACACCATGAAATATATTTCATGTAATTTAACATAAAATAATTTCCTTAAAATGTTATTAATTATATCATATCAAAAATAGTCTTTATATACACCACATTTGAAAAATTAGGAATAGAATACCAAACGTGGGTCAAATAGAGTATTTTAAGATGAATACACTTACCTCACTCCGTATTCATTTTGAACATAATATAAACATCATAAATAATTAAATTAATTTTATTAAATATATAATAAATATAATTATTCATAATTTAAACCTCATATATTCCCTATTTAAAAAAATTTCATACTTCCAAATTTTATCTAGATTGTAATTTTTTTTACCATTTGGTATAAAGAATATTTATCACTTCTAAATAGTTTTTAAAAACCTATATAGTAATCCCTGATTGTTAAAAATTTCATAAATATAAGATATTTGAATTTATTGGACTAGATGTTCGATTAAAATTTATAAAACAATAATTTCATTCCAGGATTGATTTGGATTTAAATAATGAAAATGAAATTTACGATGATCACGTTTCAGTGATTCTTAATGTATGATATATGTTTTCTTAATTAATGAGTTAAAAGTTGTTAGAACCTTACAAATTTTTTTACCTATTTATATATTATTATAAAATAAAATATACTCAACTAGTCATTCATGATGTAATAGTATAGTATTGTTCAAGTATGTGGTTTAACAGACCAAAATATGAACATACAATGGTAAACAGATGGTTGTTTAGGGGATTGGTAATAATATAATAATTATAGAATCCTAATAAAGTTATTTAGTTCTTATCTATTTTATGTATTAGGATTTTATATAATTATAATGATAAGATAATTTAATTAAATCCACTACTCATAAAGAAGAGATAAATTTCCTATCAGTTCACACATTTTAAATTATTGAATGAAGACAAATTTTTTTTGATAACATCGTTAATAGTTTCAAAATCATGACATACCAAAACAAAAATAATATCATAATCATCATATTAATTATTTATTACAATCATTAAGAGAATCCATGTAAATAGGTTAAGAAAAGAGAAGTGAAAATATATTATTTTATGGAGATGGTGGGCCACACATTTTCATGGTTGTTGACTTCATTTTCCATAAAATAAGGTAAATGATTAATATGGTTTAATGTTTCCTAATAAATTTTTTTTGATAAATATCATAATTTCTATTAAATTACACTTTTATTAGATCAATGTATTGTGGCCAAGGTAAATGAAAGATGTTGCGTCATGGATCTGGTAGTCTACACAACACATGAATTAGAGTTTGGTTTTCCATTATAAAAAAGGAAATAGATGATTGGTTATTATTCTAATAACATAATAAAATTTGAGATATACAAATACTGTTTTATTATAGTGGTATATGGAAACTAAAATTTTCAAAGTGAAATTAAAATGGACGAAGTTAAGAATTAACATTTACACATATTTAGTACTTTGAGATTTTCGTTGATGATCCCGTAGAAATGGATGTTATAGAAAGAAATATTATTATTAAAAGCTAAATATATTAAATAATATTTTATAGGAAGGAATTAGGGAAGATATTCATGGGAAAATATAACATTTATTGTTTCATTTAAGGGGTATTGAGAGGCTCATTTTATAAGTGGTGAGAATGAAACTTTTGAAAATATTTAAACAAAACATAATGGGGTCACATGTTAAATATGAATTGTTTCTCCAAAATCAATAATTAATTTAGTATAGAATAGATAATGTATATATAAATCTCATAAACACTATTATAGGCATGTTTTTATCATTTTTCATCCCTTTAACCTGTGAATTATTAAATATAACACTTAATATTTTTCTATGGTAACCCATTTTTATCTCAGGTATCATAATCATTATTCATAAAACAAACTTCTCCATATTAGATAATTTACCCATACATATTTTAAATTAATAATAAATTATATATGATTTGTCACACCCGACTTTTAATTTACCTTTATTTTATTAACTATTGGCCTCACGTTCTCTCGTCAAGGTCCGATTAGGGATTCAGATAAAAAAATTTCTTGTTTAAAATTTCTGTTGGAATTAGGACCTCTGCATGGTCACTGCATGATTGGTCGTAGCCACGCGGCCGACCCAGGAGTCGGTCAATTTCTAATCTTTTTATTATTATTATTATTATTATTATTAGTTCTTATTTTTAGTTTTAATAAATTTTATTAATATTATAATAATTATTGTTAATTTTATTATTTTTATTTATGCTTTTATTATTATTATTATTAATGATATTATTATTATTATTATTATTGACTTTTTGTATTTAATTTTTTTATTTTTTCCCCTTTTTTCTTCTAACCCTAGTGTCCGCTTTTTGTTTTTTTTCTCTGTTCTCTCATGCGGCTGCCTCTCCCCTTTTTTTTCTCATACCTCTCTCCAATCAACCTTCCTCATAATTCAACCCCCCCCGCCTAGCCCTCTAACTTCCGCCCTACGCTGCGCCGCACTCCCCACCTTACTTCCCGACATCGCGCACCTAAGCCTCCTGACGCTCCGATCAGCACCGGTTTGCACGCCGACACCCTCGCCACTCGCTCCAGCCCTCCACCTGCACCTGCCTTTTCCCGCAAGTCCCAACCGCACTCGCCCGCATGACCCCCCCCCCTCGTCGGCTTTCCCTGCTCACGCCCCTATCGTAGTGCCTCCACCCTGACCCCGATGGCCCTCCTCCTTACTCCAGGCCCTCGGCCTTGCCCTCCACCGTTCTCCCCACACCCACCCGATCTGGCCTCCCACTTGATCCCAGCCTTGGTCCTGTGTTATCCCTCTCCTACACCATCCCCGCTGCACCTCCGGTCGGCCGCCTCACCCCGTTGTACCTTCGACCAAACCATGCTCCAACCCCCTCGTCGTTTCCCTTCACCGACAGCCTAGAAACCCCCTTGACGTCTTTAATTTGAACTCCTCCAGCCTCGTCGTACATCCTTTGCGCTTCCTCTCCCACTCCGACCGGCAGTTTCCCCATTCGGTATATTTAATTAATTAATTTATTTATTTATTAATTCATTTATCTATTTTTTTATCTATTTTTTTATTTGTTTATTCAATATATTATTTATTATTTATTTTAATTTTAATTTTATTCTTGTATTTATTTTTTATCTATTTTTTTTATTTATTCTTACTTCATTTCATCGTGGTGTTTTTATTTAATTTGAATTAATCCTATTTCTGTTGTGGGTAGGGTGACGTGTGGTTTTACCACTGTTCAGCATGCGCGGTTAGTTCGCAAGGGATTATTCTACCTTCCCTCGGAGTTTCATCAAGTTTGCTCGCCATTGAGGTAGGGAAACCCACATTTTCCTTTCCGATTAAATATTTTTAATGTTTGGTTGATTTTAGTTAATTCCTTTTCCTGCTTCGCATCATCTCATTGTAATTAGTTAATATATTATTGTGTTTCTTTTTCAATATATTGGTTTTCTAGAAATAGTTTTATGTATTTTTATTTATAGTTAAATATATTTTTACTTATGAAGTCTGTGTTTTGTGGATGTCAAAGACTATTTTGATAGTGTTTTTGATATGAAAATCTTTTTCGCATTACTCTCGAATAGTTTATCATGGAGTTTTCTAGATTTGGGTAACTTGTTTGACCTGGTTATAGAATATTTGACAAATCATGTGGTTTTCTTATACAAATTATTTATTAATTGTTTGGTCTGCTTATGAAAATGGTTTATAAATTGGTTTGTTGGTTCATAAAAGTATTTGTATACTAGTTTAGTCTTGGTAGTTTTCTTTATAAATTGTGAAGTTGGTTTATCAAACCGTGTGGAATTTGTGAAACATATTTTGTTATGGATATGGTGTCCATTTGCTTTCGAAAGATGATTCTACATTTTTTTACTTTGGTGGTTAGGGCATAGTGGTTGTGTTAAGATATTTTGAGAAGGGATTGATGTTTCCAATACAAGGATTGGTGTTATTTCAAATAATGGGAGTGGTTGATTTTGATTTTAAAAATGGTTCATGGATGCGAAAGGATGAAGGTTATTTTGTGTGTTGTCAAAATAGTGGTTTAAAATGTGTCCCTCAATTATTTGGCCCATTTGGATTTATAAATTTAAAAGCGGTACTGGTAAAATGTTTTGGGTAAATGAATTTAGACATGTCCATTCAAAGGACCATTTGGAACCTTCAATTCAATGGTGATGTTTGGGTAATGTTTTTGGACACGTTGGACTTAAGGGCCCATTTGGCACTTCCAATTCATGGGTGGAGTTGTGTTAACATTTAAAACGGTTTGTGATTGGATGTTGTGTGTGTCTCGTCAGAGTTTTAAATGTTTTTAGAGAAACGATTTCGACACATATGTAACGTGATGGCATGTTTGGCACTTTCAACATTAGTTTGATGTTGTCTTGATTATTTAAAATGACGACATTTTGATTACTGTACATCCGTTTAACAACTTTAATTTTTTTAAAGTGGTATCAAATGGTTTTAAAATATTTCATTGCATGAAGGTCTGGTTGGCACCTTTGATGATATGGTATACATATATATTTATGGGGCACATCTGTAGGGGGGATATCCCTTATGGGTTATAGTATAGACTATCATTGTTTGGGGTAGTCAAGTGTGTTGAGATGAGTCATGCATGTGAGGGACTCCTACTTACACAGTATGATTGTAACCACCTTGGGTTCCTGGGAATCTTTTAGAGATCATGTGGAAGTTGTGAATCAACCCCGATAAGATGGGTTGGTACCCCAGGGATTTGTTGTTAGGCCAGGTGGGATTTTCCTCTTGAGTGGTCAGTTAGGGTAGCCTGTTGGTCATCGACTTAGAATCTTCACCATACGTCGACAGGTGGTTCAAAAACCAAGTACGTCCAGGCATCTTCTAGGGATGTTTAGGATCACCCCGGGTTACTGGATCATTTTCATTGCTTGTTTACTTTCTGTGCACTAGTTTATTTTCATCTTGCACTTTTACTTGTTTTACTCTAGAACAACATTGATATACTCTGTTTTGGATTTTATTTATAAAATGATAAACGATTTTGAAAAAATGTAATTGGGTGTGTGTTGGTTTTTGGATAATGGGAAAAACATGTTGCTTGTTTTCAAATTCGAATAACCTACATTTATAATTGTATTTCTAACTTTCATTAATTGTTTTCTTCGAGAAGGGAGATGATGGGTTCTGTGGTTTATTTTGGCATCCGTACTGATCATTTTTAATGCTCACACCTATATTATCATTTCAATTGTAGGTTTCCTTTCTCAGGTTTTCATGGATGAGTAGCTCGTTGTATGAGAAAAGTTAGCCTCTGGTCGGGAGGTGACCTAAAAGGTCAAGTGGAGGCATGTCTAGTTTTACTTGTCTTTACGCTTCTAGTGTTATGTTTATCAGTTGTTTGTGTATATCTATTTTCTTGTTTATATGTTTTTCTTAATGGGCCAAATCATTCCCAAAGATTAAACTTTGATGCCTGACACTAGTTTCCAGCCCGTGGGGATCGGGAATGCCCCTCGGTCCATGTCGCAGTCCCACTCGGGTGACCAGTTTAGGGTCGACCCAGCTTAGTTCATGACAAAATGGTATCAGAGGGGCCCTTGTTATTTGGGGTGCCCAATAGATGGAGATTAGTAATTTCGGGACTCGAGAGGTTGGTATGAGAAGGACTTCATCAACCCTTGCCCGTTCCAAACCTCAAGTCGTCAGGGGTAGTTTGGAAATTGAGTCCCCATTTCGTTCTACTTTTTTTTGAATGAGTTATGACAAGAGTGGAAATCCAAAGATTAAACATTGATGCTCGACACTAGTTTTATGAACATTTCCACATGTGAGGGAATGCATGGGAAGTGTGTGCTGGTGTGTATGGATGGAAGAGGATGAAGACATGTGCAATGGTTCATGGGATTATTGGGGTGTGCACTTGGAATTAAAGGCTTGACCTTGTTTTTCCAAAGTGATTTTAAAAAGGAAAATGATTTTTGGAAAATTGAATTTGGATTGAAAAGTGGGTATTATTATTTGGAAAATGGCCTTGAAAGAAGGCAGTTTAGAAATCAAAAATAAAAATGGGATTTTGGAAAAATAAATTTTGGCTTGTGTTTGCATTTTCTTGTTTATTTTGAGCTAGTTGTTTTGGATGAGGGTTCTTTCTTTGATGTTTCTTTGATTTGATATTGGTTTTGGTTCTGTGTTTTATCTGTTGTTCAGAAAATTCCACCCAGAAAGGCCGCCAAGGTTTCCGATAAGTCATGCCCAGTTTTCTGGCCTTCATAGAAATTGCCTACCCTTCATGGTGATTAGGGTCCTTTAAAGGAAGTAGAGTAGCTTGAAGATGTCGAACGCATCTTTAGGGCATTGGGAACTCCCGAAGCGTTCAGATTGCATGATGTTTCGGGTTTGTTTAAAGGTCCAACTATGGAGGAATGGGAGTTGTTCGCCCCTCCATCAATGCAAGTTGGGACGATGTGGGATGTATTTTAATAAATTTTCATCCAATGGTTTATATCGGAATAGGTGAAGATGAAGAGGAGGGAAGAGCTCATGCGTATTCAATAAGGCCAATGAATGGTAAAGGAATATGTTGACCATTTCAAGGAGCATGTGTCCTTTACTCTAGAGGAAACGTCACTGTATTTGATGAAGACTTCTCTCTTCACCGGGGGTCTTTGTCCTGCGATCAATAAGAGGTTCCTCCTTTCTACAGACCACGATTTTGAGAAGCTGGTTGATGAGGCGTTCTTAGAAGATTTGGTCATCGGAGCGGAGAGGGTTGGAAATCTAGCGTATCCAGTTGCTGGCCAAGGATCCCCATCTGGTGAGAAGGGTGTGCAAGAGGGACCTATTCCTAAAGAGTTCTCTGAAGTGGTTCTAAATTCTAGTTCATCGGACTGTTCAGTTGTGTGCCACCAGTGTGGCCGGTTCGGGCACGTGAAGCTGTCATGTTGCATCCCTCCGAAGACATGCCATCATTGCGGATGTCTGGGTCATCATGAGATGTTTTGCAGAAAGTGTCACCTGAAGAAGATGCTGTGACTGAGAGATTCATGTGCCTGACTATGAGGCAGGAGACGATTTAACCATTTGAACCCCAGCCATAGGTCTTGGGGTGAAGCTCACGCACAGTCAGGATTTTCCAAGGGTGTGAAGCTTTGGTCCCGGTATTGTTGTCTGTGTTGGAAGTGGAACATTTAAAGCTTTTGTGTCTTTTGATTTTCAGATATTAATGTTTTGATGTCGTTGTACGTTCATTGCTTCATCGTGGAGTTATAATAGTCATGTTCTGTTGTAATCCAATAGTTTTTTTGTCTAATCATGTTTTTCTTAATCATGCGTTTTCATAAAAGTATGTTTGACCCTTGTATATATTGGTCTTGGTTTGGAGGCATTTTTTTAGAGATATAAGTGCCTGCAGAGGAGTCAAGGCAAGTGGTTATACTCAGGTTCACTATTGGGATCATGTTCTTCTCAGTAGTATTTATCTAGAGTTCGAGGTTATTTATATGGGTCGATAGTTCCAAGTTTCAGCGGAGGTGTTGTTTCGCTTGTGCTATAGAAGATAGTTTGGAACAGTTGGGAGTTCCCACGTCGCCCCCCTTCCCGGGGTGGTATGTTTGGCTGTTAAATTTTCCATGATAGTTGAGTTATTGTTGTGGGGAGAACCCACACATGTTCTCCTATTCTATTGTGTTGCGTTTTCATTCAGTTTAAATTGGGAATGAATTTAAGTTTTCTCTATCGTTTGACTAGGTGACTTTTTGGGGGCAGAATGTGTTTGTGGTGGGGAGAATTGTCACACTCGACATTTAATATACTTTTATTTTATTAACTCTTTGCCTCAGGTTCTCTCCTCAAGGTCTGATCTGGCTTTCAGATCAAAATTTTTCCCGTTTAATATTTTTGTTGGGCTTGGGACCCATGCATGGTCACCGCACAGTTAAAAGTAGTCGCGTGGCCGGCCCAGGATTCAGGAAATTTCTAATCTTTATTATTATAATTATTATTGTTTTCATTATTATTATTCTCATTATTATTATTATTTTTAATTATTATTTAATGTTTAATAATTTTTATTAATGTTATCATTATTAATGTTAATTTTATTTTTTTTATTTATGGTTTTATTATTATTATTATTAGTGATATTATAAATATTATTATTGACTTTTTTATTTACTTTTTTTCATTTCTTTTTCCTTATTTCTCCTAAACCTAGCACCTGATCATTGTTTTTTTTCCCACTTCTCTCATGCGGCCAACTCTCCACATTTTTTTCTCTTGCCTTTCTCCAATCAACCCGCCTCCTGCTTCACCCCCCTCGCATAGCCCTCTTCCATCTGCCCTACGCTGCGCCGTACACGCCACCCTTCTTCCCGACATCGCGTGCCTAGGCCTCCCGACGCTCCGATCAGCACCGGTCTTCACGCTAACACCCTCACCACTCGCTCTGGCCCTCTGCCTTCACCTGCCTTCGCCCGGAAGTCCCTACTGCGCTTGCCAACAAGACCCCTCCCCCTCGTCAGCTCTCCCTATTCACGCCCCTCTAGAAGCGCCTCTACCTAGATCCCGACGGCCCTCTTCCTTGCTCCAGGCCCCCGGCCTTGCCCTCCATAGTTCTCCCCACACCCAGCAGACATGGTCTCCCACTTGCACCTAGCCTCGGTCATGTGTCAGACCTCTCCTGCTCCGACCACGCCACGCCTCTGACCGGCCGCCTCGCCCCGCTGCACCTCCGACCAATCCGTACTTCGCCCCCCCTCACTGTTTCCCTTCACAGACAGCCCGAAACCCCCCTTTCATCCTTTCTTTAGATCTTTCCAGCCTCGATGCGCCTCCTTCTTGCTTCCTCTCCCACTCCGACCGGCAACGTCCCCCTCTTGTGTATTTAATTTGTTCATTTATTTAGTTATTTATTCATTCATTTATCTATTAATTTATTAATTTTTTAATTAATTTTTTTATTAATTTATTCTTTTAATTATTTATTTATTTTTGTATTTATTATTTATTTATTTTATTTAATTTTCCTTCTTTGTATCGTGGTGTTTTTATTTAATTTGTATTAATCCTTTTTCTGTCGCAGGATGGGTGACGTGTGCTTTTACCACTATCTAGTGTGCGCAGTTAGTCCACAAGAAATTGTTCAACATTCTGTCAGATTTTGGTCATTATCGCTTGACATTGAGGTAGGAGAACCCACATTTTCATTTCTGATTAAATCTATTTAACGCTTGATTGATTTTAGTTAAATCATTGACCTGATTCGCATTCTCGCACTGCAATTAGTTAATATGTTATAGTGTTTATTTTTCAATTTATTGGTTTTTCTAGAAATAGATGAAGTATTTTTCATTCTAGGTAAATTTATTTTTACTTATGAAGGTTGTGTTCTATGGATGTCAAAGACTATTTTGATAGTGTTTTCAATATGAAAATCCTTTTCACATTAATCTCGGATTTTTTTTCATGGAGTTTTCTATATTTGGGTAACTTGTTTGACTAGGTTATAGAATCGTTAACAAATCGTGTGGTTTGATTATAGAAATTATTTATGAATTGTTTGGTCTGCTTATGAAAATTGTTTCTAAATTGGTTTGATGGTTCACAAAAGTATTTGTTAAATAGTTGAGTCTTGGTAGTTTTTTTATAAATTGTCCAGTCGGTTTATCAAACTATGTGGAAGTTGTGAAACTTATTTGGTTATGGATTTGGTGTGCATTTGCTTCAGAAAGAGGATGTTGAGTGTGTTTACTTTGGTGGTTATGGAATAGTGGGTGTGTTTAGATATTTTGAGAAGGGATTTATGTTTCCAATACAAGGGTTGGTGTTATTTCAAATAAGGGGAGTGGTTGATTTTGATTTGAAAAATGGTTCTTGGATCCCAAAGGATGGAGGTTCTTTTTTGTGTTTTCAAAGAAGTGGTTCAAAATTTGTTCCTCAAGGATTTGGCCCTTTCGGATTTGTAAATTTAAAAGTGGTACTTGTAAACTGTTTTGGGTAAATGAATTTAGTCATGTTGACTCAATGGACCATTTGGCACCTTCAATTTAAAGGTGATGTTTGGGTAGTGTTTTTGTACACGTTGGACTTAAATTCTTATTTGGAGCTTTCAATTCATGGGAGGAGTTGTGTTATCTTTTATAACGGGATGTGTTTGGAAGTTGGGTGTGTCTCATTAGAGTATTAAATGTTTTTAGAGAAATTATTTTGACACAGATGTAACGTGATGGGCTGTTTGGAACATTCATCTTTAGTGTGATGTTTGTCTTGATTCTTGGAAATGACTATTTTTGATTACTATACCTCCGTTTAATAACTTTAATATTTTGAAAGAGGTATCAAATGGTTTTAAATTATTTCATTTCATGAAGGCCCAGTTGGTACCTTTGATGATATGGTATACATATATAATTATGGGGCTCCTTTGTAGGGGGGATATCCCTTATGGGTTATCATATAGATTGATCGTGTTTGGGGTAAGCAAGTGTGGTGAGATGTGTCACACGTGCGAGGGCCTCTAACATACATATTATGATTTTAACCACCATTGGTTCCTGGGAATATTTTAGAGATCGTGTGATAGTTGCTGATCAACCTCGATTAGACGGGTTGGTACCTCCTGAATTTGTTATTAGGCCAGGCGGGCTTTTCCACTAGAGTGGTCAGTTAGGGCATGCAGTTGGTTATAGACTTATGAGATTCACCATATGCTGGTAGTTGGTTCTGAATCCAAGTACGTCCAGGGGTCTTCTAGGGATGTTTAGGATTACCCATGGTTACTGGATCATTTTCATTGCTTGTTTACTTCCCACTCACTTGTTTATTTTCATTTTGAACTTTTACTTATTTTACTCTAGAACAACATTGATATACTATGTTTTGGATTTTTTTATAAAATGATAAACTATTTTGGATAAATGGTATTTGGAGTGTGTCGGTTTTTTTTGTATTTGGAAAACATGTTGTTTATTTTAAAATGCGAAAGACCTACTTTTATAATATTATTTCAAACTTGCATTAATGGATTGCTTTGGGAAGAAAGACATTGGGTTATGTGGTTTATTTTGGCATCCCTACTGAGCATTTTTACTGCCCACACCTATATTATCATTTTAGTTTCATGTTTCCTTGCACAAGTTTTCTTGGATGATTTGCTCATTGTTGGAGAAAAGTCGACCTTTGGTCGGGAGGTGACCTGAAAGGTCACATGGAAGTATGTGTAGTTTTATTTTTCTTTCCACTTCTAGGGTTATGTTTTGCAGTTGTTTTTGTATAGCAGTTTTCTTGTTTATTTTGTTCTTTTAAAGGGCCAAATCATTCCCAGTGATTAATCTTTGAATCCCAGCACTGGTTGGCAGCCCATAGGAATCGGGATCACCCCTCTGGCCATGTCGCGGACCCACTCGGGTGATTGGTTTAGGGTCGACCTTGGTTGGTTCGTGACATGATTTATTTTTTAATAGTGGAAAAAATTAATTTTAATATAAAACCATAAAAAGTATTAGGTTTTTAGATAATATTTCTTATGTTCAAAAATATGAAATATTAGTTGTAAATTAAAACCCAGAGATAGTGAGGAATGAATGTACTAGTACTATCTTGAATGGGAATTTGTTGGTGGATGCATCTCCTCTTGATGTGAATCATTATGGTCTTCAGTATGAAATGGCTATCATAGATGATGTGCTGACATGACAGAGTTTTTAGAGGATACCTCTACTCAGACTATTTTGGGAAAGGATGCATGAAACTGATGTCCTCCGATACTTTGGACCCTTAGGAAGATTCTCTCAATCAGGATGATCCTAAAAAAAAGAGGGTTGTCATTACGAGATCTTAAAAATCATCTATTCCTCTAGAATATCTATGAAATGGGCCAACATCTCTAAAAATGAAAGCATGAGTGGTGGAATCTCTCTTAAGGTATATTGTAGTAGTTAAAATTCCTCTATTAAGTATGAAATCATTTATGGTATCGAAAAGGTGCTTTATATTGAGGTTTCCACCCCTACCCCTTTGAAATGAAAATATTGAAAATAATACTATAATGTACCATGAAATGTGTATATTAGATCATCCTAAAAGGATTCAGAGAAAAAAAGTAAAGAAATCCTTAAAATCACCAATTTTTTAAGTCCCAATACGAATGGTAAACAACTGATGATTCTACATATAGAAATTACATGTACTATTATGACCCTTAAATATATTGTATAATGGATTCGATAAAGTTATGTTGTTTTTACCCATTTATTTCATTTTTTAATTTTTCTATATTTTTGATAAATGGTCAGAATATTTTCATCTAGATGGATTTTTTGGGTATATTCACAACAAAATAAAATAAAATGAAAATATTCCTAGAAATTCAATTATAATAAAGAGTATTCCTTAATTAGAATTCAAACAAAAATTTTTAATCACAATAATATTACTCTATAATTATTTACATTTAGACATAGGCTCTCCAAATTTCATTAAACTATATACCATCTCATGATTATTTATAATATATTAGGATCTTCTTTACCATCAATCACATGTGATATGATTTTATTATAGCTTCTATTTTACTAGGGAACACTTTATTATTATTTTAATCAAAATTAACGTATATTTTAGACATAATATGTTTAATGTAATTCCACAAAATGAATGTGGTCCAATATTGTCTCAATATCATTTTGTCAATTGATAACTGATCATGTTTCAAACCAAATAGCTATTCTTGATACCAAAATTTTGATATTTTATCTTGTTAATAATTTTAAATTTCATAAATGTGAAATGCATGTAAATATAAATTTAGATGTTAGAAAATTTATGGGAAAGAATTTTAAGTGTACCCTATGAATTAAAGGGTTCTATTTATAATTGTTTATAAGACAATAAATGAGGGTACAAACGTTCTATGGTTTTTAGGTGAACCCCACAAAACATTAATTGAGAATAAATATATGGATTTGGGATTAAGAATGACAATTCACATCCAAAAATTATACGGTGTTTGTGGATCTAATTAATACTTATATTTATAGTTTGAACCTCATGTCATAATATATTATCTAGTATCCACATTTGGAATTCATCTGAAGGCTCAAACATTTTTAAATATTGATTAAAAACTTTAGTGCAAGATGATGAATGTTTTTATAGTCTCATTAAATATATTTGTTTTGAATAGTTTGGTTATACAATAAAACACATATCCTAAATATATAAAATATGGATCAATTCATAATACATGGTAGTTATAAAAATTAGCACCAACTATGAACACAATTCCCTACCATATTAATAAATTATGATAAAATATAAGGAATTAAATTATGAAGATACACTAAAAAAATAATTTTATATTATTTAAATATCGAAATCCTATAATAATTTTGGGATTAAATTTACATATTTTAATCAAATGAATATATAAAAACAATAATAATTCAAAAATAATAGAATTAATTATGAAAATTATTCTATAAAAATAATGTAATTTTTTTTAAAATATTGAATTATCACTTATGTAGTACACAATAAAAATAACCACACAACCACAACCTTATATTGTTAATCATGAAACCATCCATGAAAGTTTTAACCGAATTTTTTAGAAACAACTCTTTATGATAGAAGCAATCATACCATCTCAGAAATAAAAATATATTTAGGCCATCTTTACTTTACTAAGAAGAAATAACTCAATAATTAAAGGAATAACCCATATATATTTCCATTCCACTTTCCCATTAGAATATTTATACGGGTTATCAATATTAAACATATGTATTAATATTAATATTAATATATCATTATAGTAGTAATCATCATACAAATATAAATCCATAAACATAATAATAATGGGAACAATAAAAATGTTCTTATTGAAATAATTGAATAACTTTGTTTATCTCTAGTTTATTATATTCCTTAGGAAAATTATACATCATCACCCATATTAATATAATGTAATAAAATTTTATATAAATATTAAAAAATGTAGAAATTTTTTGTCCCCTTTCAAAAATGAAGTTTCACCATTCAAAATATTAGAATGATTGGAACTAAATATCCAATCACTAGATAAGTGTCTAGGAATCCAAACATATCCATTAAAATCAATAATACATATAATTTGTTTTAAAAACCGATTATTAACTAAAAAAATATATTCCACAACTATTTCAGTGAAATATTATAAAAATAATAGAGTAATAGAATAAAACTCACACATTGAATAATATGGAAATTAATCTCACAAAAACATGTACTTAAAAAAACCGAGAGAAAAAAATAGTACATAAAAAAATCTAAAAGACTCATTTGGTTTTATATAAGTATAAAAAAATAATGTAATTCAATAAACCACTTGAATTTATTATCAATTATTTATAGGAATATAACACCTTAATTAACATCTACTTAACGGTAGAATAATGATTGGATTTGTGAGAATCATGATGTAATATCTTATAATTCACAGGGTCTTCAACTAATTCAAATCAATGATATCATATCATTACACAGTGAATCAGGAATGGTCATTCTATAATGATCACATTCATGAACATCACGATGAAAAACTCATATCCCCATCTTTGATTCAAAAATAACTTTGAATCAATCCCAACATACCTACCATGACCAAAATGCGACATTAAAATATAAGGGCACCAAAAATAATCATTGATTAAACTATTTTTCATAGTTTTTCACTTTATAAATGATTCCATAAACCTCGGTGAAACTGATTAACCATTTTAACAATAGTTATACTTGAATCATGCTACCTAAATCTTATTGTGAATCCCGATTCACTATGCTATTTGCATCGAAACCATTTTTCATAGACAATGCCATTAAAACTCATATATCTGAATATAATATTATGAAAAAAAATCACAATGGAACCATATAATTTCTTTATATGATTTGGGAATATAGCTAAAATACACAATCAATATTTACTAAAAAATTTATCCTCACCCACAAACTCTTCCATGTAGTACTGGAAACAATTAAAAAAATTAGTAGTTATAGATATGGGAGAATATAAACATTTAAATTATATAATTATATAACAATTATTTTACTTTATAATCAAAACTATACAATAATATAATAAAAAATAGAAAAAACATTCTATGAGATACCTCTAAAAGTGGAATCATGTAATATCATTAATATAGAAAAGATGAAAGTGGAAAATAATTTCAATAAAATAAGGATAAACCCCATTTCACTATAATATATTTCCTAGATTAAAAATAAATTGGGATAATAAACATGCATCATTGACACTTACTCTAACAAAAATTCTTTTATTCCATAATTCCTTAAACACATATAAACAAGAGTAATTATTTACACATCTGACACTTTCTATGTATTGTATTAAATCTTAATAGGCCACTGCATGAATTTTTCACTATATTTAATATCCAACTAACCCTAATAAATGTGATAGAGTAATAATTATCATATCATCGGAGTTATGACACATGGGAATCATCAAGGATCTGATTCATATATAGAGTACTATCTAGCTGAAACACCACCCTAGAACAAATCACACCCCGAATCCAATTTTATTTAGATAATTTATTTATTAATTTGGAATTTAATTATGACATTCTCTTTTGTATTTATCAAATTTGAAATTATGCATTATTATTTTTTTTGTGTAGGGGAATGGTTTGTGCATTGTTAGTACAATGCTTATGATAACCTTTCACTGGTTTCCAAATTTTGACTCTGTCATTTTGTACAGTCCACAAATGGATTCCCAAACCATGTATAAAAATGGTTAGGTTTTGTTTATGTATAATATAGGGAATATGTCGAGTTCATGGTCTATAAGCCCATTATTCAAAACTATAAATACTTTCCATCATAATACAATAAGTTATTTTAAATCAGGACCACATATTTTTTTCTAAATTCAAATCCACCACACCTCTCCCCATCTCAAGAAACACCCATTCTTGACCCTGCTACTTCACACATTACTCCCGCCATTATTCCTTCTATCCTATTGTAATTTTTTAAAAAATCCTTCTAGGTTAGATCTCATAGTCCCTTCTTAGTTTTCCCTCATCTTTATCATTCCCCCATTCCTCACTTTTTTTTGGATGTGTTATAGAACTAACCCTATGAATCTGGGATAAGTGATAATTTTCGTATTATTTATTCCATTGTTTTTCAATGTATATTTCTAGTTCCCCTTAATTTCTCAATGAATAGTAGGGTCTTAGTTTTTGATATAAATTAGTTTTAGGGTGATATTCACCAAGCATGGATCATAAATTTTATAATCTCTCATTTTTTTCATATATATTTAAAATTCAGAATGGTAGTATTGTGTATTTTTATGTTATTTAAAAAAATAATCATATATATTAACTTGAGTCTTAAAAAAATTGAACATCCATTCTATTTTGGATGATGGTTTATATCTATTTTTCTTATAAAAAAACAATGTGTTGAAAAAATAACCCAAATAAACCTTGTGAATGCATGCGGTGATTTTAAAAGGTATTTCAGTTCATTAAAGTTAATTCTATATTGGATAATAATTTATACCTATTTTTTAATGTAATTCATTAGATTACACATATTGTTAAGGAATATGAAGAATTGTATTAGATAAAAATGGGTGATCTGTAAATTTATCTGTTGTATTTTTTGGCTATACACATATACAAGGATATACATATAAATATTTTAAAAGTCACATGTGAATATGTGGATTTTTACAATGAGTGATATATATGTTCGTAAATGAATATAGTTATAATGAGGGGGAAATTTTAATAATTTAAATCGTGTACTCCAAATCGATATTCAAACTTGTATTAAAATGTATTTCTCTTATAAATTAAAAAAGGACTAGTTTGAATAATTTATATTATTTCCATGTGTTATATAGAAATTTTAAATTATTTAAATGAATTTTTTAATTATTATTATTATCTAATTAATGAATCCAAGATATTTAAATTTTCCTCCATGGTCTTATTAAATGAAATGGTTTAAAGATGAAAATATTTTATTGATAAATTAGATGATTGTGATATGTCAAGGAAAGGACCTTTTTAATGAAATATGGAATTCTTGAAATTTGAAAAGCACATGGGAAAGTCAGTTTGTTAGAGAGTATTCTACGATTTGGTATGACTTTTTATTTATTCAACCTCACCAAATAAATGATACTTAGAAAATGTTCATGGTTTTGCAGAGGGTAAATACTACACCACTTGGCCAAGTCATGCACTCCTTTGGGGGTGGTTGGTTGTGGTGTCTTAAGATGGTGGACACTATACAAATAACCCATGAAATGATGAATTTAATGAATTTTACACATAGTAAGAGTTACCATTAGCTAGAAAGTTGATATGAGGACATATGTTTTCCTCCAAACATATATCCCATAGAGCTCTAACATAGTGAATATTTATGGAATGGTTTATTTTATTTTATTTAGATTTATTTTGAAATATTAAATCTTGTTATTTAGTTTAACATTATTATATATGTAGTTTTTTACTAAAATATTTGTAAAGGGGTTTTTTTGGTTGAACATACCAGTGTTCTGGAATTTATTTAATTTTTAAATGATTAAAAGAACATGACTTTAAATTAGGGTGAAAAACTAGAGTCCATGATTGTTTAAATGCTATCAAAGTGGGTTTTTTCATTTAAATATATTAGTAATTGAAATTTATAATGGTCATGATGTGTAATTTTTTTTCTTCTTATAATAGAAAACGTGTTTTCTATTTATATTTATAACCTTGCGCATAAATGTGCCCTAATTTAATAGTTAATCATGTGGAAATAAAGGTGGTGAACTACTATGATTTTTTATGATAATTCCTATATTTATATCTCACTTTTATATTTTTGATCAGGTTATGGTTTCTATAGTAGAATTTTAAATTTTAATATTGGATGGTGACTCATTGAGTCAGGTGGATGTTATTGGTATTTTATTTGGAATAACTTTCATTATTGAATTAGTCAAATTGGAATTTCCTATTTTCATTACATTAATATGTGTAACACTTTTTATACAGTGTTATTGATGTTGAAGTTGATGACTATTATGTGGGAGGTATTTATAGGTATGTTGGGGAATGTTCTTTTACTTATATATGTTAGAATCATCTTATATATTTTTGGGTTTATTTTTGGAACTGTAAATTATAACTATAGACGATTCATGTTGAAATTTTAGTAGAATTTCAACTGCTTGTTTAATATATTTTATTCAAAAAAATCATTACCAAGAGATATTATTTGATGATTTTGGTGCCTGTGTTTACTTCCAGGTGATCTAAAACACACCTTTGGTATATAATGAAACTACCTATGTGTTTTAGAATTAGGTTATTTTTAATGTTACATTATGATGTGGAAATTAAATGGTTTTCTTTCAGAAGATGATTCATAGATTTAGTAACATTTTAAAAATTGATTATTTTCAGGTAAAAAATTAAGAAAAAAGAATTAATAAATGTTAGTGATGTGTAATTGGATAAATTATAAATTTAGAAATCATATTTTATATCAGTTTTTAATCTAGAATAAAATTTGAACATTAATTAAATGGAACTTATTTAGAATGGTTGGTAGTGGAATAATGGGAATTCTGATTCTCACACCGATAATTTGATCTTAATTATAGTTTATGGATTAGTTTTGTTACAACACAAGTGTAAATGTACATTAATGTATGGTATAGTGACTTATATAATTACACGGAGGTCATTTTCAATTTTTTTATATTTCTTTATGAAAAAATCATAATAGGCCATTCCTAATTTATATACATTAAATGGTGATAAAATTTTTATATGGAGTTATGGTTGTTTAATCTAGAGGCCACTATGTGCAATTGAATTAGAGTTGATTTGATGGAATTTTTTTACTTTATATCTATTTTATTCTTCTGTCATATTTTTTAATTAGTTTTGTAACTGAAATTGCACTTACCTATGGATAATGATTTAATATTATTATATAATAAATTATTAATTATATTTATTTTATGAGTGATGTTGGGCCCATGGTCCAATATGTGATGACTTTGTTTTTATCTCCACCTCTAGGTGATCATAATTGTTACACAGGTATGTCTATGGCCATCCAAGGTATCCAACAGAGGGGAAATATTGTTTGGTTTATGAAAAAAATAATATCAATGATAGGTTCTTAAGATGGAATAAGTTTTTGAATAGTCAATATTATTTATTAAATTATGGTATATTGGATCTATGGTGGTCAGATCATAGGAAGTGTGTTTCTATTGGGTGACTAATCACAACTTCCCATGAGGATACATAAGTTACAAAAGTGTGTTAGCATTTAATCATTGATTCCTAGATTAATTTTTTATTATTAGAGATTTTGGTTCATGTGGGTAGTGTTTTTTCTTGTTTAATAGATATATGTAGTTCTAGGAATTATGTGGGGTGCTGAAATAGTGCCACTTAGTGAGCTCATAATACCTAAAAACCATATGTAGAATAATTTACATGATCAATATGACGTTCATAAGTGTTTATAGGATTGATACATAGTCTAAGAGACAATGTGGCCATTTCATACATAATAAATAATCGATGTCCAATGTTTTTGGTGCTATTTGAGGTAATTGATTGGGAAATGATATGGATTTGGTAAAATTAAGATTTGTATAAAATAGTGAAATGGGATTTCATTGAAATTAATTAAGGAAACATGGAATTTTGGTGTCTAAATAAATATTACGGATTATACACTATAATTTTGATGGTATTTTGATATAATTATTTTTTTAGGACATGATAAAGGGATTTTCGAATTTTAAATTGGTTTTTAAAATAAATATTTGATGTTTGAAATGAAATTTATAAAATGAATCAAAATAAAATTTATTTTTAAAAATAATTAAATGATTTCATTAATGGATCATGAAGAATTATAAATTATTTTCATGTTATATTTCTGGATTCTAAATGAGGTAATTTATTTTAATGTTCATTTAAATAGTCGAATCTGATATCATTTTATAGATGCAGTTTTTGTAACAAGTAACTTTACTGGGGATAGTTATTATTTTTTTATTGGAAGGACTCAATTTCAAGCATTGTGGTTTGGGTAATAAGATATTAAATAAGTTTTTTAAATTAATTAAATCTAAATTGGTTTTTTAAATTATTAATGTCTCAAATAAAGTTAATGAATACAATTAAATTGGGTTTTAAGTGAATATTTACGGTTTAAATTAATTAAAATTGTTATTTCATAATTTTTAATGAAGATGTTTTTGACTAATTTAGTAATTTCATTTTTCATAATTGTAAAATTGATTCAGTCATTTTATTTTTTATTTTTTGATGGATAAATTTTGGATCAAGGTTATTTTAATTTTATTGTTATTAATGAGTTATTTTTATATCATTGTAAATGATAGTAGGCCTCTTAGAATTTTTTTTTGAGAATTTTTGGGTATATGAGATCAATTGTTGTGATTTTTTGGCCTGGTTGATCTTGATGTTTTTGGGACTTTTTTTGATATGGTATCAATGAGAGATCTTTTAGGTTTGATAGACTTGGTAAAAACCATTGTTGAGTTTCTCAAATTACTATAGTAGATATCAAACTAGTTATAATTACACAATGTTTTGGGTTTGTTTTATTTTCATGGTAACACCATGATAAGTATTTGAGGTATGCAGTCTTAGGATACCATACGATGATATTTAATTGAGAGATGGATCTTTGTTTTTTTTATCAGAATGTATGTAGTTCGGGAATCCTCTCTTTTTTTCCTTTCCAATGGGTTTGGGGATTATCTTAATGGTTCTTATCATGGTATATTTTGTGAATTCCTAAGACCATGTTTTTTGGGATTACTAACACCTTACGATCATTTAGAGATTATGTTCCCATTTTTATGGGGCTAAAAATTATAAATTTTATATGAAATTTTTTAGGGATCATTTTGTATTTAGTGGTTTCTTGAAATTTTCTATATAGTGAGGGTTTTATCCGTAATATGAATGTGTTTTAGTAAAATCATTAAATATTGGGAGAATCATTAGGAATCTCTTTTCCATGATCCACTTCTAGAATTAGTTAGATGTGTGTTTTTTTCCATTATAATCAAAATAGGTTTTATATTTTTGAGTATATATTTGGTGCGCCTGTTTTTTTCATATTGGAGTGACATGGTGATTATATCATTGAAAAAACTTTTCTTTTTGGAGAGTTTACATTTTGGTTATGCACTTTGTGTTCGGTGACTTTCTTGGGGTTTGAGGTTTTATGGTGGGGTGTTTTATCCCACCCAACCATAATTTCTCTTGAATATATTATTTATTTATTTGTACTTTAATATAATTTTTGGTTTTGGAGATGAAACCATTTAAATTTATTTTTAATGTTTCCAGCACATGCCTACAGTTTTCTTAAGAATATTTGAAACCATATGGTAATATGTGAACCATTACTATATTTTTGATCAAGGAGTTCTTCATGGTTTGTTTGCTATGAGTGGGATCGCTAGAACCAAATCCATTTTGTACATGGATTACCACTACATGTATATATTTTCATATATATATATATATATATATTTTTTTTTATCATACCATAATAGTCATGATACTTATGCATCCACTATATTTTAGGTAATGTCCATATATTACATGGAATATACAAATGTCATAGATGTTCCTAGAAAATAATATTAATATATAGATACCTCTAAAATAATATTAAATACACTTCATATGGTGTACACCTATCATGATAAGAAGAAACATGTGATGTTTGACTTCTAAGTGTAGTGGGATCATATGCATTGATACTTCTATCCATGAACTTCAATCTTGGGTATCTCTAGTAGATGGGATAACGATGATTAACCTAACAATAATAACACAACATATTTCATGTTCCATAGGATGGTTCTATATATAAACAATTTTAAAGGTCAAGTGAATTGATATTACTATGTACTATTTTATTAAATATTTTTTTGTAAGAAAAAATCAATGATATTTATTTCACTGGGAGGTAGCTTGGGTTTTATAAACCATTTCTGGAATGAAATTTATTGAACAATTAATATAGATTTTTACACTTTTCATAGAATGTGATATCTGAATCGTAGTTGATCAGGATATTTTATCCTTTGTTTATTCAATTTCTATAGTATAAGACTGTAAGTACATCTAAAACTGTCACTGAAAAAAAATGAATTAAAGCATGATGAAAATAGGGTGCATCATGATTTATGATATATGGTGACACAAATAGGTTACATGAAAAAACATTATTCATAGAAGTATTTTGGTATGAATATTCTATATCCCATTAGGGTCCATTATGAGTTTATTAGCACTACTCATAGTCTGTGAATATTATTCAATACTAACGAGATCTGAGACTAGAGGGTCACAAACATAACATATTAAAAAGTATAGCCTATTATTATGAATAAGAGTGCAAGATAATATAGTCCATTATATGGGGTGTTGGAGATGTACAAATATAAAAAATCTTAATAGAATATAAAAATTCATTATTACTTGAGAATAGAATAACTATAATTCAATTAATTTATTTGTTGAATATACAAGAATTTATAAGTATACAAAGAAAAATATTTAACAAAAAAGTATTATTTAAAATTTCCATCACCGATTAATATTTATGAGTTTGAAAAGTGGATTCAATGACTCACTTTGACCATATAATATATTATTCGTGACATTTAAAAATATAAATATTGCCCATGATATAGTTATATGGTCACACCATTTCCTTATGGAAAATTTGATGGGAAATTCATATTTGGGGGCTGATGATCAATTATAGGTTTTATGTATATACTTGAGTATCTAAGTAATATGATTCTTTCAATCTATTTAATTTTAAATAATTTATTATGAGAGATCCACTATTTTCTTTCCTAAATCATTGATTTATAAAAATCTAATAATATATTTTGACTCATGTTCTTTTTCATAGATGGAAGGATCAGTGATGTGGTGATCATAGGGATGTCGAAGGCTTCATTGAATCGCTACACTAGAACTTCAAATATAAACGAACATAATTTATATAGACATTTTACATGTGTGTGTATGATCTAGAGGGACATGACATCAGTTCCATTGACAATGATTTACAAGAGATTAGTGGTTTTAGAATGTTTCTTTTGGGTTCCAAATTAATTCAAATTAGATCATTTGATTAGATACAAGGTAGAGTTTTACTAAGCAAGACATTTTTATGTTGTTGTGATGAGAAATTTTTTGAATCCATGAACCATCCTTTTCAATTGAATACCTTGATTCAAATATTTTGTATATGAGGGATCACATTAATATAAAACAATGAAAATGTTTAAATTTGTTATAATTCATGTTTTGTCGATTACATTAAATAAAAAACCATAATGCATTAATTAAAACTAATATTGATGTGATGAGTATTTTATACTAAGTTTTTTGTTTAATTTTTTGCATTATCCCATATTAGAGTATATAAAATGGATATATTATTTTATTTTTCACATATTAATAAAAACCAAAAAATATTTATTAATTCATAATTCCTTTTTATTGTTTATTATTTAAAAAATGTGTAGGCGAGATTGAAATCCTCCCTAGTTTAGGGTTCGACATACTATTAAGAAGTACTTATGAGAGTTATTGTTCAAATTTACAAAATAAGGAAGCAAATAAGTATTTATTGCAAGATTTTGTCCAAGTTGGAGGTGAAGTGTTGAGTAAATCATTGTTAAAATTCTTAAAAGATTTAAAATAAATCAATAGTTATTGGATTAAAGAGTCAATGACATTGAGCATTCTAATGGATACCATGAAAATATATGATTAGTGGAATATCCAAATATTGTTGTATCATGAATGTTTTCTTCGATCCCTACCTCATGATATTTCATGGAATTGGTTATTCCAAATCTAGTGTTGGGAGATACTAGTGTTTGATAAAATATAATGAGATATTTAATAATTTTATTAGTTAATGACTTCTAATGCAAAATCATGTTAGTGAACTAAGTGATACGTTTATTTATAATATATTAAATTTAAATAACCACCACCGGATCGATGTCCCTATGATCTAAAAAGGTTAAATTCGTTTCCCTAACCAACCATAACTTCCATGCACGGTGCATGTGCTTGAACTTATTAATACACAAAGAGAAGTTGATTTATGTGATAGATTCCAAACTTCATTTTGATCCTCATAAGGTAGATATTAAGGTGGTTAATGATAAATATTAGAAACATGTATGTCATGCACTGGCTGTGGAATCTCAGTTTTTTCAGTAATTTATACTCAACTACATTAAATTATCAGGGATGTAGTTATCAAGAATATTCTGCATCTTATCTAAGAAAACATCATGAGAGAGAAATCAATGAAATACCTGAGATATAAAGTGTACTGTATTTGTGTAGGATAGTAGAATGGAATCAAGATGGTGCTCATGTATTCATGAATATTGGGTATATTAAGAGTCTATAACTTCATTGGTCTAAACTGAACTAAGAAAAAGTGACTGATCTAATTATTTATTATTTAACACATGAATTAAAATATTTTATTTTTAATTATAACCAAAATATCATTATAATCCCTCTCCTAGATCCATTGGATATTTTTTTCACGATGATAAAGATACAAAGAATACCCACTATTCAGTCCTAATGGTGAACTATTGGAGGAATGGAACATCTAAGGGGACTAAGGACAAACGAAAGCTAAAGATACTGATATAAAACAGGTACAAGAATACAATGGTATATAGGGAGGTAAATTAGTAGGATCCTATCTACTTTTCATGTGTAAATAAAGTCCACTAGAAGTATAATTTCATGGATAGGAAAAATATTCTTTTTAAAACATCAATCTCAAGTATTTCTATTTTTGAATGCAATCTATATTTATCCAACTATTTTGTATTTTAAATTTAATGTGTATCACATATTCTTATTGACATAAAAGAACCATTTATATTAAAAATAATTTCTTTAGGGTGAGGTGGATCACTAGGCCACAAATGGTGGTAAATTTGTATCCTTGGTTGTGCAAGAATATAACATCACATTTTCACGTTTGTTGCTTATTATATTAATTAAATTCATTATATACATTCAGTTACCAATAACAAAATCTCACTAATAATTTTTTACAACAAATTATTTTAATAAATTTTTGGAAATA
Organism: Viscum album; assembly: GCA_963277665.1. Classification (NCBI taxonomy): domain Eukaryota; kingdom Viridiplantae; phylum Streptophyta; class Magnoliopsida; order Santalales; family Viscaceae; genus Viscum; species Viscum album. The sequence continues at coordinate 373,695,870 of OY728126.1, read as the reverse complement.
ATTTTTTCAAATTTTATATGGATACCATCAGTTACATTATGTAACTGCTTAATAATGGATTGTATAAACCTGAAATTTAAAACCATGTAACTACAATTCATGAAAAAACAATTGTCACCGACTCATTTAGTATCTACAAAAGGAACTCCAATCTTGGTAATTTATGTTAGATGCATTTATATAATCTATATTATGAAGGGTATTTATAATATAGTGTGTTGAAATCCATGGATGTATATTTTCCTTGTTCATAGTGGAAAATGAAAAAAACACCCATCAGTTAGAAAAGATTAAGGGATAATAATCTACTGGAATTATTTCATAATTATATACATGGTTTCCTTAAGATATGGGAAATGGGTGGGATTTCATAATTCATTAATTTCACAAATTAAATCAGTATATATGGTTATATACACAAAATATTTTATATGTTAGATACATTATATATATTTAATGAATATCATCATGATGTATAGAACTTTCTTGTTGTGAATATTAGGAACTCTTCACAGAAATAGAAGTAGATTATCACAAAAAATCATCCATGGATCACTAATATGTTCATGTGATAGTATCCTTACCTGCACTTATATTTACACCTCAGTGGAATGGAGTTTATAAAAGGAGAAATATATAATTTCATGATATAGTAAAATCATTGACGATTCCAAAAACACTTCATTATCCTTTTTGGGATACATATTTGAAAAAAACATATACCGATACATTTGAAACATAAAAAGAAAAAATATAGGATTCCAAAAGAGTTGTGGTACAAAAACAATTAAGTCTGCCACATATACGTGTGTGGGGATGTAGGAACTTTCACAAGTTTATAATTAGTGAAAAATTAAAATCCTAAAACATGATGTATATATTTATAGTTATCCAAAATATAATGAAGTATATTACTTATATTCCCCTTCATATATAAATTTAAATGTGGAAATACACCCAATATTTCTAGAAAGAGAATTCATTTAGAATGGAAATATTTTGAGAATGATATTATTTTATGTTGTTCATGATATCGATCCACAAGAGTTAGTAAATGAATAATCTCCATAAGATACAATAAAATATGATCTTATTATCGAGAGTCAATAATTATTTAGTTCTAATAAAATGGTTATAGAATTAGAATTATATGGTTTTATATCACTAATTAGGTGACATGGTACTTTTATATAATGATGAACCAATATCCTACAATGAAGTAGTAGATGGAGAGTATTATAAAAAATGGTAATAAACTATGAATTTTAAGAGAGAATACATTTATCAAAATAATGTTTGGATTTTTGTAGACCCTCAAGATGATTTCAAACCCATTGGGTGTAAATGAGTATTCCTGAAAAATCATAACAAGCATGATTATGTAAATCCATATCAACTATGACAGGTTGAAGAAGGATTCCAGAAATTTCAATGAATAAAACAAAATGAAACCTTATCATTTATAGAGATAATGAAATCCATCATAATATTACATGAAATAACAACCTTCCATATTTTTGGAAATTCAAAATTGGATATCAAAACTATTTTTCTAAATTGAATTTTGGTTGAACACGTTTGTATGACCTAGCCTAAAGGGTTTATTAAGTGAATAAGTGCCATTAAATTTTGAAAGGTGTAGAGATAAATCTATTGGTTTGAGTAGGTGTGATGATAATTACATCTTTATTATGATATTCCATTTATGAATTTTTATTCATCACAAATTAGCGAGATCATTGTGTATATAATAAGCTTACTAGGAATGCTGTCATATTTCAAGTATTTTATGTTTATGAAATATTAATTATGGGAAATGAAGTGAATTTCATAAGGTCTATTAATAATTGGTTAAATGAATTAATCTATATGTGATAAATAATTGAAGAATGCTATATACTAGGGATCAAGATTTAGAGAGATAGATCTCAAATTCTTCCAGGGAAAAGATAATTTAAATATATTGAAAATGTACATGAAAGGTAATATATAGAACAATACAAAATTTTATTGATATCAATATCATATGGTATCAGTTTGTTCCTGAAATTGTGCACACAAATCCTATAGGTGATTGATAAAATTTGTAGAATATATTTTTGTTCAGTGGTGGGTTATATTTTGTACTCCTTGTTATAGACTAAGTTTGATGTTTCATTTTTAGTAATCGTAGTCTGAAGCTATCATTCCAATCTAGTAGAGTTTCATTGAAAAGAAGTTAGAAGTATCCTAAATTACATAAGTTATATATTGGATATATTATTTTTATATGAACTACATGTATAATAAGTATTTAGGGGTTACACTAATGCAATATTCCATTCATATATTGATGACCTGAAATTTGTTTTGGCTATATATTGTTGTTTAATAGTTGTTTTGTGACACAAAGAAGCTAAAAAACAATTTTCACTAATTCAATATTATAATATGATAATATGGAATCTTATCATGCTTCTAATGATAATTTCTATACACAAAACATCATCTCAGACATTGGTGTAGTTCCAAGGAGTTTAGGTCCTTTTCATGTTTATTATGATAAATATACACCAATAATTCTCTCCAAGGAACCCATGATACACAATATGACAACACATATTATTTATAGAGTTTTGTTCTTGATATATTTTACTCAGATAAGTGAAGTAACATTTTTTATATTAGCCATAGAGCATAATGTTTAAAAAACCTAGACAAAAATCACATATCTAAAGTATTATTATTATAATGTGATAGAATGTAGTTTGAGGATTGATAGAGTTTGGATCTAGTGTAGGTGGGTGCCTTGTGAGTGTTTTAACTAAAACAAACTCCATCATGTACTATTATTTCCAATAAATTTATAAATTATGATATTTTATTATATTACAATAATTGAGTTTATATATCAAAATCCAATATATTTTGGTTGGTAATATATTGAAAAGTCATAATCATTAATCCACTCAGACTATCTTCTCTATTTAATATTAATCACTTTTTGAATGAATATATACATTACATTTTTTTGTTAGTATATATGTCACTTCGTTTTCCATAAATATAATTCCATAATACTATAAGGAAAAATTATTGTATCTAATTCCAAATCCTGATTTTGGTAATTGTTCTCATAAAACATCATCTTGTGTGATGCATAAGCTTTTACCAAGACATTCTACATGAAATATCATCCTAGACCCTTCTTCAATGAGTCACTATAGTTTAAAAACACATATGTTATATATTTCTATGTATGAACGGTTGAAATAACTATCCTATTTTTAGTTCTGGGAAATTTTCTTCACATTTATTTATTCCTTGGTACATGGCTCACTTTCGAGTTAACTTGGTTAGTAGATTAGACAGTTGTGAGAAATTATATTCAAAGAATCTATAATATCAATCCAAAGCATGAAAATGTGTATATCATTCTTTATGTATGGTTTTGGCGATATTTAAATAACATTTTTCTTTGATGGATACACTGATATAACCTATCTATGATTATATGACACAAAGATGATTATTTTATATCTAAATTTGATAATTTTTAAAATTTTCATAAAGATTCACCTTCTGTAGTGTATTAATTAAAACCCGTAAGTGATCATTAAAATATTTATCTTTTTTTGAATATATAATTATATTAACTATAATGAATCTAAAAAATGTTCATTGTAAGATATTAAGATATTATTCTTTAAATCCAAGTCGATGGTGTGTGAAATTGTAAAAAAAAATATAGTCACTATATATTTATAGTGTCCATAACATGTGTGGAATTAATTATTGGGTATATAATCCATTCTTACCCTATATTGATTATATCCAAAATGAATTTAAATATTTGTAAATTATAAATATCCTTGTAGATGATCAAATAAATCATATATATGAGGAAGATGGTACCTACTCCGGATTTTGATTTTCTTAGGTTCATTATAATCAATGAAGATAAACATTGATCTATATTTCTTATTAATGAAATAAAAGGTTCTACCAAATATGATTCTATTGGTTTTTTAATTATCATTCTATGAGTCCACTATAGTTTTATCATCTATTCCTATAACTTAATTGTGGTCATTCTACATATAGTTAGTAAAAATTAGTATATGGTTAGGAATGTGTTCTATTGAGAACTCAACATAATAATTTGGTTAAAGGCTTTGAATCTATTTTGTAAGTATACAAACACACTCCCACATGATATAAATAGCATCAAAAATGAATTTTTTTCTAATGATATATGATAAACACCCCTCTTGAAAAGGAGTCAAGTCCCATACAATTGATGTGATATTCATGATAAATTCAAACCTATTATCACAATGATAAATGATTATATGGATTTTCAACATATCAAACAATACATACCATCATCATAAATTTATTTTAGGTTAATATAAAGGAATCCAATCCATTACTAAGAAAAAATAAAATTTAACAAGAGGTATAATAATAATATTTACAAGAATAACTTTCCCAAAAACATTGAATAGAGAAGAATCATATATCTAAGATTCAATAATTGTAACACCCCACCCCTACCTCATTGAATTGAGGAGGCGGTGAGGGATACTTGGCCTTAAGCGACAAACCCCCAAGGCCCCAAAGGCTGGCAATAAATGCCGAAGGGTTTCAAAACAAGTGGGGGACGATTTACCAACTTTTAACATACCAGAGAGCCAACAGCCATAACCAATCAAATCAACTAAATGATTCATGATAAAAACATTGAAAACTAAACCATTTGTTTTATCATAACCCACCTAAAATTACCACAGCAGAAACCAACACTAAATCAGAGTAAATAGAACAAAGTCCAACTAAAAGAATACAAGACGACAACCCAACTCCATGCTCCACAAGATCCACCCTCCAACACCACAAACCAGCCCATGTATCACGAAGTAGTGCTATAAACATGTGGCACTTTACCTTCTCCAACATCCTGGTATATGACATATGAAAAAGCACCAATGTTCCAAAGCAGGGGGTGAGTAATGAAACTCAGTAGGTTTTCCCCGATGACTTCCCAACCCATGAATATAGGATAAAATATGTTAGAACATTTATATAAAATAATTTATATAAAACAATTCCAAAATAGTTCACAATATAACAAGTTCCATGTCAAAACCATTTTTCAAAAAATAGATCTTTCTCAAGAAAAGAAACCAAGAAATGTTTCCAATGAAAATCTCATTTCCATTTTGGTACATTCATTCTAGTTCACATATCCACACATCCAGCCATGCATGCAACCTGGACCTCCCTATACTCACAAGTGGTGAGTTATCCTTCCTCTAAGTCGTCACTTAGTGTACTACTTTAACGGGGGTACTTGATGCCCTTATCCATCCCTTTTTTGGGGGGGGGTACTTCTCCCCCTTATCCATCCAGCCTTTAATAGGGGTACTTCTCACCCTTATCCATCCCAATGTATATGAACAAACACCACAACCCATGAAAATCCATCCCAAAACCATGTGTGTTCAAAACAATTCAATAAAGAATCAAAACATTTATTGAAAACAATTTCTTTCAAGAAGCAAAACCATAACCTATTTAAAAACACCATTTTAAATTCACTTCATCAAACACTTTCCAAAAACACACAATTCCCATCACCTGTTACTAAAAAGGGGTTTCAACCATTCATTCATAGTAGTTAAACATACCATTTCAATCAAGGAAAACAATTTGAAATTAAGCCTTCAAGTTCTAAGAAAGAGGATTCCAGAGTGAAGCCACCTACCTCAACAAAATAAGCGAAACCGACCAAGAATAGGGTCAAAACACCATGAAACCTGCTTATATTCCTTCCCCTATCACCAACAACACCTAAACCCGACATAAAGGTATTATACTACCTTAGATCTACCCACCTTGGGTGTAGATCTAAGGATCCATAAAGAGGGAAGAAGGAGACCTATGAAAACTAAAGGAAATGAGACTTACCTCAATCAACCGGATTCTAAACACCATGGAAACCCTCTGAATCGCTTCCAAAACGCCTGTTAAGTGTTCTCCAACCTTCCCCAGAGATAAATCTAGAGTTAGGTCCGTCTAGGAACAAATTCGGGTGGGTTTAATTATAAAATGGATTAGATCCTGAAAAATAATATCTAAATTGACTATGTGCACGGTTATTCCGCACGGTTTGTCAAATTGTGTACTAACTGTGTGATAGTCACGGCTTGGAAGGGGCACTCCGCACAGCCTGCTCGAATGTTTTTCCCAAACCGTGCACACGCCGTGAGGTGTCCTTTTTCCATGGTGGAAACACCTGCACGACTTCTACACGGTTTGGTCAAACCGTGCGAAGCCCGTCCATCACCACCTTTTGCCCTTTGACACTTTAAAAGTCTCCAACCTTTCCCCAATGATTTCTCATATGCTTCATGTACTTAAAAAGCATAAAAGAATGGTTAATTACCAGAAATAGGGTGTACTACATTCTCCCCACCATTGGCCTTTGCGTCCTTAGAAAGTAGAAAACCATCGCTTTCCTGAATGATTTCTGGCCACTGCTCTTCCATTCTTTCTCACGTTCCCAACTCTCTTCCTAAATCAACCATGTTTCCACAAGACCCGCACAAGACATATTACTTTTCCAAGAAATACACTCTCTTGCCTATCCAAAATCTGCACCATGATATGTACCAAAAAACCCTCTGGTTCTAGGTCAATGTGATCCCATCTGATCACCTGGTCTGGATCAGGCTGATACTTCTTCAACTGAGATACATGGAACACATTATGCACTTCACTGAACCGTGGTGGTAATGCCAACCAATACACCACCTCTTCTACTTGTTCCAGTATCTCAATAGGGCCCATATATTGAGGAGATAATTTTCCCTGATTCCCAAAATGATTATGTCCAAGCCTTGGAGAGATTCTCAAAAAGTCATGATCAGTCACCGCAAATGATAATGGTCTTCGACGATGATCCGTATAAGATTTATGATGACTCTATTCCATCTCCAACCTCTTTTTTATCAACTAAATCTTCTCCGTTGTTTCTTGGACAATTCTTGGCCCAATTAGTGATGCCTCGCCTATTTAAAGCTAGCATATTGGAGAACGACATAGACGCCCATACAATGCTTCAAATGGAGCCATGCGTATCAAGGCTTGATAGCTGTTATTGTATGGGAACTCCACTAAGGGCATATTCTCCTCCCATGATCCCCCAAAATCTATTACAAAAGCCCGTAAGATGCCTTCCAACGTCTATATCATCCTTTCAGATTGTCCATCCGTATGAGGATGATACGCCGTACTCATATTCAACTGAGTTCCCATGGATTTCTGTAAAGATCTCCAGAAATGCGATGTGAACCTCGAATCTCTATTTGAGACGATAGACACTGGTACAACATTCCTCTTTACCAGTTCTCGGGTATATATTTTTTAAAGATCTTCCACCATATGAGTTTCACAAATAGAGATGAAATAGGCTGACTTGGTTAGACGATCCACTATCACCCAAATGGCATCATGTTTCCAGACCGTTCTTGGAAGACCTGTCACAAAATCCATTGCTATCTGATCCCATTTCCAAACTTGAATAGGTTAAGAATACAAGATACCCGATGGCCACTGTTTTTCTGTGTTAACTTGCAGACAAGTTAAGCACCATGAGACAAACTCGACCACCTTCCTTTTCATGCCGCTCCACCAAAACATTGCCTTCAACGCCTTATACATCTTATGTATTCCTGTATGAACAACCCATCTAGAATGGTGGTAAGTATGAAGGAGTTTTTCATGAGTAGTTAATGGTACAACCATCCATTCATGAAACCGAAAAACTGAACTCCCATCCAGCTTCCATCCCTCAATGGTCTCCCCACCATTGAGTTTTGAACTCATTGCAACACAGTCTACATCGGATGCATTTACCTCCTTTACTACCTCCACCAAATCAGGAACAAGAGCAACTGGAAAGAAAACCACAACATCACCTCAGTCTTCACATTCCATATGCATGTCGGCAAGGACCAACATCAACTGCCACTAATTTGAATCCTCTTTCTCTAACTGAGCATACGACTTTATACTTAATTCATCAGCCGCTGAATTGCCCTTACCCGGTGTATATATCAAGTCAAATTTGAACATTTTATGCTACTCCATCAATCTCCATTTCCTCAGATTCAAATCTCACTGTGAGAAAATGTGTCTCAAGATTTTGTTATCCGTAAACACAGTAAATTTCTCACCAAAGAGATAATGGCACCATGTCTTCAAGGCATGGACAACTCCAGCTAACTCCAAATTAGGTGTTGGGTAGTTCTTTTGATGAATTCTCAACTATATTGAGACATAAGCAATAAAACGATCTCCTTGCATGAGAACCCATCCCAACCCAGATCCTGAAGCGTTACAATACACCACGTACCCCTATCCTGATTCTGGTTAAATTAAGATGGGTGCTATTGTAAGGTGAACTTTCAACTCTTGAAAAGATCTCTTCCATTCCTCAGTCCATTGAAATACACTTTTCTTCTTTGACAATGTTGTCACAGGAGAAGCTAGTCATGAGAAGTCACGCATAAAGCATCGGTAAAAACCAGCTAGACCAAGAAAAAATTGTTTTTCAAAGTCATTCTTTAGCGGTTGCAAATAAAGAACGACTTCTATCTTTTCTGGATACACTAAAACACATTTATCAGAAACAAGATTGCCCATAAAGCGTACCTCTTGTATCCAAAAATAATACTTTGATAATTTTCCATACAACTGACGGTCTCTAAAGATTTCCAACACTATCTCCAAGTGTTGATCATGCCCAACTCTTTTTTTAATACACCAATATTTTGTCCACAAACTCCACAACAAAAGAATCTAGATATCACTGAAATATACGATTTATCAATGCCATAAAGACTGTTGGTGCATTCGTATGAACAAAAGGCATGACTACATTTTCGTAGTGGCCATATCTGCTTCTGAAGGATGTCTTCGGAATATCCTCATTCCAAACTCGCAATTAGTGATATCCTGACCGCAAGTCAATCTTAGAGAACCACTGAGCTCCCCTAATTTGATCAAACATTTTATCAATTCTTGGAAGTGGATATGTATTCTTTATCATAACTTGGATAAGTTTACGATAATCCACACATAGTCTCAAAGTTCCATCTGCTTTTTTTATAAACAAAACTGGTGTTGCCCACGGAGACATGCTTGGCTGAATAAAACCTTTCTTTCTAGCTCTTCAAACTTAACTTTCAATTCCTTTAACTTTGTTGGTGCCATTCTATAAGATGGAAGTGAAATAGGACTGGTCCTGAGAATGGGATCAATCATAAACTCCACTTCTCTTATAGGTGATAACCCTAAGAAGTTTTCAAGAAAAAGATCAGGAAATTGATCCACGACTACTGGAAAACTGTTGTTCGCGATCTCATCCATCGATTCCAAGTTTATCCCAGCCAACTGGTAAGATAACGTTGCTACTAATGGTTCCAACAAGCCCATTTCATCTGCCTTCATTACTCTTTCTTCCCTAAAGATATGCTCCACGCCATCCTCAGTCACGAAACTGACTATTCTACTGTAACATTCAATGTGAGCCAGGAACTCTATCAACAAATCCATTCTGAGGATTATATCATAGACATCCATCTCTAATACAGAGAAATCCCATTTCAGCTCATCTCCATCAATAGTTATAGAACATTCTCTATACAGGAAGGCTCTACACATTCTTTCACCGCGATGAGTTTGCTGTTTTATCATACAAGGCTTCATTTCACGTTTTATGTTTAGCAAATCGGGAATATGGGAAGCAAGAAAAGAATGAGATGCACTAGTATCGAACAACATGTGTATAAGGATAGAATTCAAAGGAATCGTACCTCTCACCATAGATGGTTTTAACTGGTCATCCACAATCACATGTTCGGCTCCATAAAATTGCTATGATGATGCACATTGCTCCTTTTTGCCTTGTTGAGATTGTCCTGCCTGAGGAGTCATGGTATTCCTAGTATCACCATAGCTAGCTATGTTCTCCTGGCAAGAATGATTTTTTTGTGCTCACCCTGTCGAAGCATAAGATGCTTGTGACATCTGAGAAGTGTCACGAACACCCGAATTTGGAGCACTGTGACAATATTGCTGAGGATGCCCCATCTTGTTTCAATTGTGTCATGCTCTCGGTGGTGCTGTACATTCTCGTTTTATGTGATTAGTAGAGCCACACTGAAAACACTCGACTTTCATTATGGGTCATGGAGGAAGATTCACTGATCCAACCGTCTGATTCTGATTCTCACTACCACTTTGGAAGTAAGTGTCCCTCTTCCGCTTATTCCCAGCATTAGAGTTCCCATCCGTTCCCATGGGTATCATCAAACATTATCCTCCCATAACTCTTTAGATTTATCTTTTAACTACTGTTTCTCTATTTACCATCTCCGTATAATACGTAATACAGAGCACAAATACCATCAAGCGAATCTCCTGTTGCAACCCTGATTCAAAGATGTCTGCCTTCAGAGACGCACTTGCAGCAAATTCTGGTGCAAAGCACAATAAATTCATGATTTTAGCCGCATACTCCGTGAAAGAGATATTATTCTGCTTTAGTATAAAAAATTCCGTCGTTCACTGGATCTTGAACATGTGAGGATATAATTTTTTATTGAACAATTCCTCATATTCCTCCCAGCCCTGGCCTTGATCCACCTTAGCCTGCACCACTATCTCCCACCACTATCATGCAAGATCCTCTAGAATATACTTCCCCAACTTTACATTCAGTTGTGCTGGTGTGCCGATGAAATCGATGATATGATTCATCTTACTCAGCCACACCTCCGCCCTTTCTGGTTTATAATCACCCTGAAAGATGGGTGGATTCTCCTTCTAGAACTGGACGAAATGGTCTACATGCCTTTAGTAATCCCTCATATTCCCCGTGTCCACAGCCTGAAACTATTGAACTATACTTTGGACTAGTTCTTGGTTCACCTGTGGCTCAGGTGCGACCACATTCTCCATATCCTCTTCCATTTGGTTTATACGACGCCTAACAAGTGCCATTTTCTATAAAAACAACGCATGTCGTTAGTCTCACTTCATAGCAACTGAAGGCTTAGAATTTCAATTCCTATCACATCACTATCAGAACATTGATTTCCAACCATCACACTTTTTCAAATTTACCTGTTTCTAAAAAAAATCTTTTATTTCTTTTGGAAATCTATATATTCCCAAAATAAATCTACCATTCTCTTTTCAAAATCATTCTTTTGAAAACAAGTGTAAAATTTCCATAAATCACACATTTTCATCAATCCATAATCCATTTCTCAAAATGATATTTGCACTTCTAGTGGGAATTAATTCCTCTAATGCATGTCATGCTCATCACATTGGATAAACCCATGAAAATGAAATTTGTTATCCTATAAGTGTCTCCAAAACAATGGTGTACCCAACTCCGTGGTAACTTGATGTTCGACATAAAAAGGTTACCTTTTTCTTTTTATGCTCTACATTCTGAGTTCCAACAATCCTACTCTTTCCTAAGATGACCACCCAAGGAATAAAAATGTAAGAATTCAATTCCAAGACCAATAAAACTAATGACTACTTGTTAAACAAAGAAAAGAACAAGATGATTGCATTTATACTTCAAGGACCGAACAAACTGATACCATTTGTAACACCCTACCCCTACCTCATTTTCTTGAGGAGGCGGTGAGGGATACTAGTACTTAAGAGACATCCCCAAGGTGCCAAAGGATGGAAATAAATGCCGAAGGGTTTTAAAACAAGTGGGGGATGATTTACCCTCTTTGAACATACCACATAGTCAACAACCAAAACCAAAAAAATCCACTAAATGACTCATGATAAAATCTAAGACAATTGTTTTATCATAACCCAGCTAAATGTACCACAATGGAAACCAACACTAAATCAGAGTAAACAGCATAAAGACAAACTAAAAGACAACAAGACGAAAACCCAATTCCATCCACCACAAGCTCAAAGCTCCAACATCATGAACCAACCCATGTATAATGAAGTAGTTCTATAAACGTATGACACTTTACCTTTTCCAACATCCCAGTATATGACATGTTCCAAAGCACCAACGTGCTAAAGCAGGGGGTGAGTAATGAAACTTAGTAGGTTTTCCCCGATGACTTCTCAACCCATGCCTCTAGGATAAAACATGTTAGAACATTTATATAAAACAATTTATATAAAAAAATTCCAAAATAGTTCACAATATAACATGTTCCATGTCAAAACCATTTTCCAACAAAAGCTATCTTTCTCAAGAAAAGGAACGAAGAAAAGTTTCCAATCAAAATTCCAATTCCATTTTGGCACATTCATTCTAGTTCACAAATCCACACAACCAACCATGCATGCTACCTGGACCTCCCTATACTCACGAGTGGTGAGTAATCCTTCCACTAAACCGTCACTTAGTGGACTACATTGACAGGGGTACTTCACGCCCTTAACCGTCCCGTTCGATGGTGGTACTTCTCGCTCTTATTCATCCAAACAATTTGATGGGGGTACATATTGCCCTTATCCATCCCAATGCATATCAACACACACAACAACCCATGAAAATACATTCCAAATCCAAGTTTGTTCAAAACCATCCAATAAAGAATCAAACCTTTTTTTGAAAACTATTTAACTGAAGAATCAAAACCATAACCAGTTTAAAATATCTATTTTAAATTCACTTCAACAAACAATTTCCAAAAACACACAATTCCCATCACCTATTACTAAAAAGGGGTTTCAACTATTCTTTCATAGGTGTAAACATACCATTTCAATAAAGGAAAACAATTTCAAACTAAACCTTCATGTTGTAAGAAAGAGGAATCGGGAGTGATGCCACCTACCTCAACAAAATAGGCGAAACCGACCAAGAACCGGGTTGAAACACCACAAAACCTCCTTAGATTCCTTCCCCTATCACCAAAAAGACCAAAACCCAACTTAACGGTCACACACCACCTTAGATATACCCACCTTGGGGTATATCTAAGGATCCAGAAAGAGGAAAGAAAGAGATCTAAGATAACTATAAAAAAATGAGACTTACCTCGATCAACTGACTTCTAAACGCCAAGGCAACCCTCCAGATCGCTTCCAAAATGCCTGGTAAGTGTTCTCCCACATTCACCATAGAGAAATCCCATGTTAGGGCCATCTAAGAGGAAAATACAGTGGGTTTAATTATAAAACGGATTAGATCCTTACAAATAGGATCTATGTTGACTCTGCGCACAGTTAGTCCCCACAGTTAGTCAAATCATGGGCTAACCGTGCGGTAGTCTTTTCCTAGAAGGGGCACTCCACACTACCTCCTTTCACGGTTTTCCCAAACTGTGGGCACACGATGCGGTCTCCTCTGTCCAAGGTGACACCACCTGCATGGCTTCCACACGGTTTACGAAAACCGTGTGAAGCCTGTGCGTCACCACCTTTTTCCCTTTGACAATTTAAAAGTCTCCATCCTTTCCCCAACCACTTCCCATATGATTCATGTACATAAAAAGCATAAATCAATGGTTACTTACCAGAAACCGAGGGTACTAAAATAATCATTATAATAGGATTTCTTAATGCTAATTTCACATTTATTTAGTGTGGTTTTATTGTTATATAATTTTAAAATTACCTAGATATAATGGAGTGGATAGATCCAAAATGAAATTAGGAATTTGACGTTTAATACTTCATAGTAAGTGTATATTTCACCACCTTATTATCCATGTTATATGTAGTAATCACTTGATATTTAACATTATCTCTATGATTTGGAGGTTATAGATGGGGATCCTAATCAATAACATTTTTATTTTAAAAATAGTTAGTATAATTTCAGACTCATTAAATTTTGAATTTTAGAGTGTGGTTGTTTAAATGTATATATCATTCTTTATATTCACTTCATAAGAATTATTATTCCCATAATTTAAGAATTCAACCACTCTATGACATTACATTCAACACATAAAATATTTACAATCCCACTTAGGTCCATTCCCTCATTGTTTCCTTCCACATCAGAGAAAGAACAAAATATAAACTTCTCATGTCTATGGTTTATATAATTTTATTTAAAATAATTATTTAATTTCCTATCAAAACTATGAGATTCATAGGTAACTATAATTTCCCCTTCTAACTTCATAAAAATTAAAATTATTTATTCCGAGCTAATGGTACTATATGGAAAAATACCTTCATGAACTTTGTTTTAATCGACTAAAAAAGCCATCAATCTTAAAATTCAGAAGCATGATAATACTAAAATAATACCTCACATGTCTTGAATGGGTTTCCTCAGTACGAACGAATTCATCATCATTATTATTTATAAAAAGGAATTAATTATGATTTTCATATGAATAATATGTAGGAATTACTTATTAAAAAAATAAGATATTAAACTCTACCCACGTCATGGAGTCAATTTCATCGCATTACCTCATGTTCATGATAAGATTCCTACATTGATCTTCTTACTCTCTTATATGATAAATATCCGAAATAAATTTTTCATGTTAAAAATAGTGGATTATAGAATTTGTTTCCATTGGTAACAACGCATTCCTCAATAACTAATGTATCTGAAGAGACACTAAAAAAGAGTTAAATATTACTTTATAAAGGAATCAACATATTTTTGTTACCTCTATTTATTTTTTGGAATCATATCACAAGTCTAAGTATTTTAATGTACTATAAGAATAGAAACTAGATTTTTTCATTCTCTCTCACATAAAATTTGGCTTCTTAAGAGGAATATCATTAGAATATCCATAACATTCATCAATAACTTAAACCCATCGTGTTCCATCCATTTTCTTAAAAAAAATATTATTAAAAAATTTAAACATATTTAAATCCAAAATAATCATGAAAAATAATTTATTCTATTTCTAAATAAAGCCATCATAATTATACTGACAATTACTTTGGAATAAATTTGGAAATTTAGGGATAATACACAAACCTTAGGAAGATATTTTATACTTATTTATATCCCCTATGGTCTCAATGATGGTTTCTCACACTAGTTTTTTAGGTAACTAATCATATATCTAATACCTACTAAAGTTATCCATAATTTTCATGTATAAATATTTTATCTTATTTGTTTAATATTCATCATTTAATATTTTTATCCATGGTATAATAAAAAAATTCTTGAATCTTTGAAATATTTTCCACAAAAAAAAACATTTTCATAAGGGAAATAAATCATGTCCCACTATGTTCTTAATAACAATCACCCTTCTTGGAAGAATCATAAAAAGGACTTGTCTTTATAAAATGGGGAATGAAAATAAATTTAAGGTCTAATTAGATTCTTAGTATGGTGAAGAGGGAAATATATCATCATAACATTATCATAGTGGTATTATAACATGAGCATAAAATATTAAAAATTATACTCTTCATATCATATATTATAATAATATGTCATGGCATAAAGGCTGGAAATTCATAAAATACGAAACACAAAAAAATCAAAGAACATGATCCAGAGAGAACATCATTAGAATATGAAATAAGATCATGGAATAAAAATAATCCCAAAAAAAATAATTTTAGTCAAGTCTTACTTCCTATACTATCTTAGTGTATTGGTTTACTCACCAACCCATCATTATAGTCAATTTTCACTCCCAATATTTTCTTAGTGGATAAAATCAATTATTAAATTAGGATGACTCCGTATTCTTGGCCGATTTATCTCCTGATATATTAGTCTTTACAGAATACATTTAAGGGATATATAATAACATTATATTCCTTAGAATAATTAAAATCATACATATTTCCACTACAAGATAAATAATTATTCATTATATCATAACGAATGAGAAAAAAAGGGTTACATAAAGTATTTTTTTCGTAATATGAAATCATATAACGAATGAAATAGGTGGATTGTAATTAATTATATTCTATTGTAATGGTTATAATACATTGAAAGGATTAATAATATATGGAATATTCTTTTAAGATATAACATGGAACATTTATTGATGAAAATACACTTTTTAATTTAATATCACTAATTTAAAGTGTAAAAATTTCCCAAATATTAATAGAATAATTTTATTTGAAAATAACTTCCAAAATTTTTAAATTTTTCTTTAAAAAATTGAGTGGTCTTTTTAGTGGGAGATTTCAGTCATGAAATATATATTAAAACAAATATTCCATTCACATTTTTGTTAAAAACTCTAAAGTACACTATTCTTAAAATGAAAAGTATTTTACCTTGAATTTTTTTATAAAAATTAAAACATGTTAAAAATTTACACGAATCATAAATAGAAAAAAATTAAAACATTTTTGGAAAATTTTTTAATGAAGACGTTTTCATTGAAGTGAAATATTCCATATGGAATAACAAAACAAAGATGATTTTTCATAATAATAATATTTTTCCCCATGGGAAAAAAATGAGAGGGAAATGAATGGAAAAAATGTAATATATTGACATAAAAAGAAGATAACAAAATGCATGAATTTATTTAGAGATAACTAATAATATTTCATCATTGGGAAATAAATTATAAACAATCCTGATAAATAATAATATTGTAACATAAAACCCTTACCGATTTGGTAACATTCAAATCAAAACATCAAGAGAGAGATAATTTTTTTGTTTGTATATATCCATAATATTCATAATGAGAATAAAATAATAATTTAAATGAAATTATATATTGATCATAAATAAAAAAGTGGTTAATGTCGCATGTGTCTCACAAAAGTAGGAGATAGGCAAAAAGAACTTTCCTCTGGAATCACATGATTTAATAACACTCTGATCCCCTGAATAATAAATTGAAATTTAATTTAAGTGTACCAAAATCAATTAAATATTTAAATTATCATAAATGAACCACTTATAATATCTAATCATATATTTATGAGTAATTACTTATAAAAATAATCGTTTTCTAATGTCAAGTGTTTAGTTTTTTTCATGAGAGTTTCTGTTTGGTAGTTACGGTCCTAGTATTTTGATAATGGTTCCATTATATAAATTTTGTTAGTAATGATATAAATATCATATATTTTCATTATATATGTTTATTAATATATATATATATATATTGAGTCATCTATAAAGGATATAGATAGAAATAATAATTAGGGCATTCATGGAGGTGGTAAGTCATACGTAGGTATGAAAAATGCTTTCTCATTTCAAAGGAAAAAAAGGATTTAAAGGGAAAAATTGACATAGATTTATAGATATATTTTTATATTATATATATATATATCAAATATATTAATCAAATATAGCCTTATTGTAATCTATGTAATTTGGAAATGACAAACAAATCACATCATTTCATGAAAGTGACAGTCTACTTGTATACACAATTACCATTATCATTTTGTAAAAGATTATAAGGTAAGATGGTATATGAGAAATTATATTTCATGAATTATAATAATTTCATGAATATCATATATAAACTTCATCTATGTAGTCATTTTTAGTATTGAGTGGTGGTGGTGGAAAAATAATTACATATGTTCCGGAGGTGGTAGTCCACCGTACTTATCAATGATTATATCATTTCACATTTGTTGGTAGAGAAGATGGATATAAGTAATTTTATTATTATAATAACATATTAGTGTATATAATATATTGGTATTATTTTTTCATCATGGTATAATAATATTTTTTTGAGGTGGATGATGAAATAAATGGAAAACAAGGGGGTAAGAACTATACCTCTTCTTCAGACAACAATTTTGGTTTATTGCCATTTTTATCCAAGGAAGGGTTTATAATTAATAAGGGAATTTAGGTAAAAGGGATGGAAGTAATTAATGGAATTTTTTAGGTCTTGACTATGGAAAAATTCTATTTAATTACGTATTGTATATGAGAGTGTGTGTACTTTTATAATTGGGGGAGAAGACACACTAGATATTTTAAAAAGAATAATATATATTAATTACTTATTCACACAAAACATCTCCAAAATAGACCCTTAATGAGTCATATATGTTATAAGGATTTAATACATCTATAAAATAGATTTTGGGAAAGTTATTATGTCATGTTGACCCAAAATTTTTTTGTATAATCCATACTAAACCTATTTTAACATAAATTGTTGTGGAATTGTTTTTAATGTATTTAGATTTAAATATGATCTGAAATATTGATTACACTGTTAAATAATATCAATTAATAATAATAAAAATATCTAATATATTATATCACATTTGATTCATATTGTTTTTAAAAATTAATTTTAAATTTAACATACAAAAACGATGAAAAGAAATTTTCCAATGAAAACATATTATTAATTATAAATCATTTTTAAAGGATAATTAAATATAAAATTCACTAAAATGATATTAATTGGATCCATAGTATTATTGGTGAACTAAATTTACATTAGAATCAATCATATTTCAATATTTATATTTTCAAACTCTTCAAACTAAAATACATTTTTAAATAATATTCATTATTTTTCACTAATTATCAAAAAATATTATTTTCAGAAAATTACGAAAAAATCACAATAATATAATTTGATAATTTTTATTTCGAAAATTGTATAAATTATTTAAAATAAATTATCTAAATATGGGAAAAAGTATAATATTTTTTCACACAAAATAAAATAAAAACCATTTTATAGAATTATTTTTCGAGATAATAAGGTCTTTAATAAAAATATTTTGAATATTTATAATTTATTTTATTTCTAATCATACTAATAATATACTAGAAGATATATAACTATATACTATGTTACTATTCATTTATACTTAAGGATGGGTGTATTAGATCCATTAATGAGATTAATTTTATTTATAATGGAATATATCATAAAATTGTAGAGCATTATAGACCAAAAGTCATAAGGCATCTAATTATTGAAGTCATGAAGCATAAATAGAATAATATTAATGCAATGTAAGGTTATAAACTTTTCTAAGAAGCCTCAAGATATTTTATGGGTACATTTTTATTACTGTTTTGACTATATCATTTTTAGGTTTTACTTTGGGGAGTTTTGGGGTAAAATTAATGAATTTTGGAAGAATGATGGGTACTTCTTGATTGGAACATACTTTTCCCAAAAATTATGCCGATGTAAGAAAGTAATGTGAACCCAAACAGAGGGGAATCACATAGTTGGAACATGTTTTTTCAAACCATACACTCTTTTATAAGTAACCGTGTGACCACCTAGGTGGAGGAAACAAATTAGTCACATAGGTTTTTGAAATAGTGTGCCCCGTATCGGAAACCATATAGTGGAAAAATAAACCCAAAAAAATAATTAAAAATTTCTTGAACCCCGTTCCTATATCCTGAAATACCCTAGATTGACCATAAACTAATTTATCTCATTTTTTAGCATCTCAACATTATTCCAAGGGATTAAAAGCTCTATTCTTGATGAATTGAAAATCCATATATTGATATGAACCTCTCCTATAAACAGATTCTATTTCCACTTGGTTTCATTCTCCCCTCCCATATTTATATCACACATCAAAAGAATTTTTTCTATAGTTGGTAAATGATCCAGATCTATGTTTTCGTTGAAATAATCTATTTGGTCTTCGATCTGGGTTTCACATCCAGATATTGTTGTTCATCTAGATCTAGGTTTTTTACTTTTTGTGGGGGGTTTTTTTGTAACATTTATATTCAATTTTAAGGTAGATGTTCTATTAATCAATTTTAAAGGTCTTGATTTAATTTTGGGAATGTTATTTTGAAATTTAAATTTTCAGGATTGGTAAATCTCATTTGGAATTTAAATAAATTAAATTTAATTTTAGTGTGATAATTTAATGTGTTAAAGTTGGGGAAATCAGAATTATTGGAATTTAATTAATCAATTAGATAATTAATTTAATATCCTTATTATGGAAATGATGGTATGTTGGTATGATTTAATTATTCAATTAATTTGATTATGAATTAATTTACAATGAGAATTATGAGATGGTTTATTTGACCATAATGGGGTAAGGTGTCATATTATTTAAATATTTAAAAATTTATTAATTGTCTATTGTTCATATTATTCTGTGCGACTAATGTATTGAACCATTAATTTTTTGATGCTTAAAATAGTGTTCCACATAGTTAAATGTTGATTGATGAGTTAATAATGACTACCATTTTTTTTAAATTTTTCTTATATAGGCTGTTTTATTGTTTGATTAATTGGTTTTGGGACATGAAATGAATCTTCAAATACCCCCTGGGTTCCAAAAATGGGGTTCTCGACCCTAATAGTAGGCATGTGATCATGTTTCTTTGACATGGATTTCTACTTCAAAATCCATGTTGTCTGATGAAAGTGATAATTTTCGTGGGACACATATTTCTTATTTAGAAGCCCACTTTTGTTATTGATTGATAAACATGTTTTGGGACACATTATGATGTTTCAAATACCCATGATGTTTAGCTATACTGTTCTAGGCCCAAAACATTGGCATAGATATATGGTTCAAATTATCCATGCTATGAATTTATATAAAATGGATAATAAATTAACAACTATTATAATAATTTTTAAAATATATATGTGTTATGTTTCATGCTCCAACATGGGCTGAAGGATGTATTGAAGGTTTAGGTGTCACTGAGAACCTGTGGTTATATATTGTTAATAAAAAAATAATTGAATATATGTAAACTCTTTGGTTTATTGATTTCTCATTATTCACTATACAACTACATACAATTTTATTAACTGGATATTGTTTTATATGCTATTGTTTTATAATTTTGGATTATTACGCATACCCTACTCCATCTTTTTGATTGGTTCCTAAATGGAATTCGTGTTTTTTGTACAGTATAAGGGAAAGGGTCTACATTAGATGTATGAATCTTTATTGAAAAATGAAAAAGGGAAACAAAATTTGTGTTAGAACCCACTTTGGTGTTATCAGTGTATTTATTTTTGGGGCATTCATTTGAAACTTGACAATTATTTGACAATACATATCGATAATTTTGTTTTGGACTAATTATTCATGTTTTAGTAATAATTTGATATTGGTTTTGTAGGGACATTTTATATCATTTGGTAATTCTTGATTATTTTATGTATTGTGTTACCTTGATAAAGTGGGTATAGTCTCATCATGGTATATTTATCAGACCCTTACTATCCGTCATCAACCGTTGGTTTATAGGTATGTGAGCACAAGGTCTTGAAACTAATCACCTCGGGGCAACAGTGAGTGTCATCCATGTCGAAACTTTACAATGTTGTATCAAAGGATGTATAATTTTGTTTAATTTTCCTAATATTTAGGAAATCTAGTGAACGTACTATAGTGATTTGGTCCTTGGAAATGATCTCATGCATGTGAGTTTCTATCCTATGTATAGGTAAAAAACCATGTACCCCAGGTGAAAATGTTGTTATTGATGTGTGTTGTTATAGTTGATTGTTATTTCAAACCAGGCGATGCACTTTTTCTATTATATGAATTTTATATATGAGATTTTATTAGATCTTCCTCCTGACCTGGTATCGTATGAGAGTTGAGTATTCATGCATCATTCTATGGACCCATAAATTATTGTGACAAGCATCATTTCTAGAAATACATTTGACAACAAGTTTTTGGTAAGTTCATGTAATAGAAATGTTTTTCCATTCTTGTGTTATTTAACTGAAATGGCACCTCATATGAAATTGAAAGTTGTAAAATGATGAATGATGTGAATAAATTTGTTTCTAATGATAAATGTGAATAATGGGATTGGTTTCACCCTTTGATCAACATGACCTATATGTATGTTGTTTAAGGGTTGTCATAGTGCCTAAATTTTGACCCGGTGGTTGAAAAAGAGGAATTAATTTTTATATATTTATGTGTTTCCCCATTATTTGGTTAATGATTTTTACTGTGTCCTAATGTTTGTGTTTCTAGTTGTAGATATACACCCCCATGATGACATTTTCTTATTGGTTTGTTGGAGTATTTGTATGAAAATGATCCTCCATCAGTGGATCTTGAGGTACTGATAGTGATAGGTGGAGGATCTGGAGAGATGTTATGTGAGAAATTTTTTCAATTCGTGTAGTATATGGAGTGATACTCAGGTTTGGTTATGAATATTATGTATAACCTTACTCATAATTTCCAGTGGGATCACCCTCAAGAATTTTTCCAGATATGGTAGAACTAAGGTAGATGAGATATGAATTTAGTCTATCTAGACTATACTTGACCACTTGGAGACTCATTCATAGAAGATACTCAAACTAGATGCTTACATGTTATGTGGTTAAGAAGAGAGTTAGTGGTACATCCATAATCGGGAAGGAAATATGGAGAATAGAGAGTGGAAGTATTTTCACTAGAATTTATTGGAGAAATTTCAAGCTGAGACACTATGAAAAGAAATATTGGTTAATTTTATAAGGATAACTCAGTGGACCATGTCTGTGGTGGATAAATATGAATGATTAATTAATTTATAGTTCTTTGGTCTAGCAATGGATAGATATGACGTGACTATGGAGAAATAGTTTTTTGGATGGAATTAAATGTGATATTAATTCCCAGGTGGATATCATACAACTGAAAACGTTTTCTGATGTGGCGAATTAAGATCCCATTTTGGGTGGAACCTGAAGGAGGCATCCAACATAGGAAATATGGTTTCTACTAGATGATCAAGTGGTCTTTATTCTGATAGAAAAATGTTTCACTATGAGAATAGAAGCTAGGGTGATAGAAATAAGAGTGGCAAGGGGAGGGGATAGTCTCACATGACCTGACCTTAGGGACCCGTTAGTAGTACGATTGATTGAGTCACATTAGTAGACCTTATACTTGAACACTAGTAAGGTTATAAGCTTTTGGTAGGATGGAAAATCTATAGATTTTCGATAGGAATCCCTGATATATGGATAATAATGGATGATATGGGAAGAATTAGACTTTTGTAAGGGGGTATTCAAACCCATATCAGTTTGGCTATTGGATTTATATAGGCCCTAGTAGATGGGGATTTGGATGCGGTACTTCTTGCAATGAGTGGACATATTAACAGATTGGGGTAGAAAAGGGCCCAGAAATACATCATAAGGATGGGGGTAATGCTAGTCACATTCTGCTAGGCCTACACTGGTAGATCACGAGGATGGACCGTTGAAAGTTAGAGGAAATACTCATGAAGTTTCTACACTATCTATTACATTAATGGATATTGGTACCTCTAATTATTATATATATATATATATATAACATGTGAATAGGTTAATTTTTGGAAGTAGAGCTTTTGAGTTGGGTAATGATAATAGATACACCATTTTGAGTATAGTTGAGAGAGATCTTCATATTTAAGGGGTGTTCTCTTAATTTTGGGTAGTGTAGTTGTCTATGAGATCTTTACATTCTAGATATCTTAGACATTGACCAAATAATGGGTATGGATATGATAGTTGTGTACCTAGAAATCAATTATTTTTACTATAGGAGAGTGAATTTAACATTTGGTGAGGGTGAAAATCTTATTCACCATGAAAAATGGGATATCTAGGTTGGCTATGTAGGTCTGGATAATTAGAAACTGGGACAGCTCACCACCCATGTTTATAGTCTGTTTCTGGATGATTTTGGTGTAATTAATGATTTATTTCTACCTATAGTTGAAATTTTCTTAGACATGTTTTTCATGGACTTCTTAGGCTTACACCTAAGAGAAATGTGGAATTTACAGTTGATATAATTCCTATAGTTGATTTAATATCTATTACACCAAAAAATATGACCAATAGAGCTTCATGTTCTTAAGATTATGATGGAAGAGTTTGTGAATAATTGTTTTATCAATCCAAATATTTATCCACGGGGATATCTACTCTTTTTTTCCAGAAGGATGATATAAATTTTCACTTATGTATTGATTACCCACATTTGAACATGATGCATGTGAGGTAGTTACACTGTCATTCATGTATCGATGAACTATTTGACAATCTCATAGGATATTATGTTTTCTCCAAAAATTAAATGATATCAGGGTGTCATTATATGATTCATAAACCTTTTGATGTACCCTAGACTACTTTCAAATATTGGTATAGCCAATATGAGTTCATCATGATTCCCTTCTGGCTGGAGAATGTACATGTAGTGTTTATGGCTTTGATGAATAGAATATTCCACCCATTCCATGACCAATATGTCGTAGTATTTGTAGATTACATCATGGTGCCTCAAATACTCTTGACCATCCTGCCCAACAACATTACATCATCATGAGAACACTAATACATCATTATCTATACACCAAAATATCTATGTGTCAATTTAGGATTGACCTAGTTAACTTCTTGGGCAACACCATCTTAGAGGAAGGTTTGTTAGTAGAACTATAGAATGTAAGGGTAGTGGTTTATCTGTTGCATCCCAATAATGCTTTCAATATCCATTACTCTATAGTGATAGAATGCTATAATCATAGGTTTTTCTAGGACATTTCGCAATTAAAAGTACATCGTTAGAGATTTACCAAGAATTTGGTAATGTTTGAATGTCCCCAAGAATAAAAGAATTACATCCAAGAGTTGTAGAAGTATTATATTGTGGAACCAATCCAGATCCAACCCAGGCCAACTGAAAAGTGTATAGTGTTTTTTGATTCTTATGGGATTGGGCCTTGAGCATTTTTGATGTAGGGAGATTGGGTTGTGGAATATGGATCAAAAAAGATGAGGCCGCGTAATTAGAACTATCCTACAAACAACCTCAAGTTATGTCTTGTGGTATATTCTTTGAATTTTTGGAGGAATTATCTTTTGGATGAAAATGTTACTCTCTATGTAGATCAGAAGATCATAAAGATTATATTTTAAAAAATTGAATTGAATAACATGGAGATAATATGGATTTAGTATAGGTAATCATTTTATTTGGAACTAGTGTACACATTCGAGAAGAACAATAGTTTTTCTAAGATGTTAAGCTAGAGGAAAATATTTATGAAGATAAACAGTC
Source organism: Viscum album (assembly GCA_963277665.1). NCBI lineage: Eukaryota > Viridiplantae > Streptophyta > Magnoliopsida > Santalales > Viscaceae > Viscum > Viscum album. The sequence continues at coordinate 373,670,817 of OY728126.1, read as the reverse complement.
TTTCTCTGAGTTGAAGATGATGACTTCTAGCTAAGTTGCATGTTTTTTCAAAGGACAAGGATTAGATTACTACCATATCTATATCAGTTTAGTATCAATGTTTTATCTAGATAATATACAGATAGTATGAGGACCATGAAGGTTTGGACATGAGTGAAATCCTTGAAGGTTGGTAGGCACCTTCAATTGTAGCATAGATGAGGATGAAGTCATCAATTTTACAAATTTTGTTTTTGTGTATATGAGTATGGATGAGAAAATGATGCTGGAATTTCATACCACAATATGGGTGGTGTATTCGGATTTGACCAAATTATTCCTTGAACAATGTCAATAGTATTGGTTTCCAGGTATGAAAAAGGAAATTCCAGTTCATGTGACATGATGCTACACTTTCAATATGTGAAGGATGAGAATCAATGACCTGATCATTTTCTGCAGACATTTCCCATTCTGGAATAGAAGTGGGATGACATTAACACAGACTTTGTGCTTGGTCTCCAGAGTATGTATCAATAGAATTATTTTTCTTTGGTGGTTATGGACCAAATGATTAAAGTATTATATTTCATTCATATAGAGGAGAGTTTCTTAGTGGATAAGTTGGTATAATTATACATTGAAGAAATATAATTTATTCAAGGGGTACCACAAAGTATTATTTCACAGTATGACTCATTAATTAATATTCACCTCTGGAAGGCCTTACTAAATGATCTTGGTATAATGATTTTACTGAGTACATCTTTCCACCCATAGATAAATGGGAAGTCAGAAATCCCTTTACATGTTTTATAGGAGATGCTATGATTGTGTTCTCTTTACTTCGATGGGTATTGTGAGAATCAATCTGCGCTAATTGAGTTAACCAATAATTACAAAATTTAAGAGACTATTGAAATGACCCCATATGAGAAACATTATAGTAGACTATTTAGGCCCCCTTTATGATGGATGGAGGTAGGTGAGTTAGAGATGATATGATTGAATCTCATGTGGAAAATGTTAGTGAAGCTTTAATTAATTCAGAAGCATATGGATATTGAACAGAGTAGACATAAGATGTATGTTATTCGACATAAATGACACTAATAGAAGTAGTGTATAATTAAAATTTCCTTAGTGTGTTTCCAATATTGGGTCAACATAGGATTTATAAAATAGGAACGTTAGATCCAATGATTTCTTGGTCTTCTTGAGGATGTGGATAAAATCTGTCTTGTGTCATACCGATTTGATATTACCTAGATGTATAGTTCTATACATGATGTTCTTCATATTTCACAATATAGGTGGTATCACCCTTACCATTCCCATTTGATCAATGGGAATAATGTTGATATTGAGATTGATGTGTCTATTGAGGATCATTTTATTTGTGTGTTCGATCTAGGTGAGAAAGTATTATGGGGAAATACCGTACCAATAGTATGAGTATAGTGGAAACATGTCCTTGTTTAGAATGAAGCACGTGAAAGAGAAAAATATATGAGGGTTCAGTGGACTGATATTTTTTACTTATAACCACGAGATACCTATGAGTATATGTTGAGGATGGTCTGTTATAAGGTTGTGATATTTTATTGTCCCAACCTTTTATGAGATGTATCAGGATCGTTTAAATTTATTATTTTACTTTTGTGTGTGTGTGTCTTTTTTGGGTGTTAAATTGTGTACTTGTTTGGGTGAAATTAGATAATTTTAGAAGATTTGTGGATGTTAATACTGGGAATAAAGTTCCCCCAAACTGGGTACCCATGCTGACAAACCATGAAAATAAAAAAGAAATGTGATTTTCATATCAGCCATTTTGTTTGTGAAACTGTGCACCCTCTCAGTAGAAACATTATAGCCCACTGTGTGGAGGAGAGCGGTTAGGAACTTGGCTAATGAAAAATGTCTTCCCCTTATAGCAAACCATGCTCATAGAAAATATTACACCTAACAATTCATAACAAATTTCCCAAATCCTCATGTTCTATATTGAAACACCATAGATTTGCCCTAAATAAATTTCTATTTTTATGGATTTTCATAGATGGATTAAAAATTATTAGAACCTCTGTTCTTAATGAATTAATGATTCATTAACAAATATTCACCTCTCCCAAGAAGAGATTCTCATCATATATTGTTTCCTCCCTCTCTAACATTCTTCCCTAATATATTGATGGAATGTTTTCCTTTTTTAATAAAGTATCTAGATCTAGGTTTTTAGGGATATTATACATATTATCCTAGATCTAGGTTTAAGATATAGATCTTATTATTTTCCATGATCTTGGTTATTCCACTTCAATTGAGGGTTTTTCCATTGGCTAGAATTCATAATAAAAATTTGATGTAGGTGGTATATTATTCAATTCATAAGGTCTTGATTAGATTATTTGTATGTAATTGAAAAATTTAAATTTCCATGATTTGGTATATTCATTTTGGAATTTAATTTGATTAAATTAAATTTATCTATGATAATGTAAGGGGATAAAATTTGGGCAATTGGAATTGGTGGAATTTGATTAATTAATCGTCTATTTAGTTAATGGAATATAGTGATTGTGTAATTGATATAATATTGTGTTGGAGAAATTTTTCAATTGATATGATTATGAATTAATTAATAATAAGAATTATGAGATGGTTTATTAAACTTAATGGTTTCATGTGCTTTATGATGTAAATTTTGAAAAATTGTTTAGTGGTGAATTTTTTATATTATTTAATCTGATTAAAGTATTGACCCATGATTTTTTTGATTCAATAAACAGTGTTCCCATTTATGAAATGTTGAAAAGAAAACTAATGATGATTAATGTTTATAAATGTGATATATGCAAATTATGTTATTTCATGACAAATAGGTTTTTGGACAAGTATGTATTCTTTAAATACCAATGGGGTTTTAGATTTGGAATTCTAAACCCAAAATCCATGCATCTGTTAATGAGTATGGGACATAGACTACTAATTCAAAGCCCACTAGAAATACTCATGTGATAATGGGTCTGGGACATAGGTTTCGGAGTCGAAATACGACTTCTGTTATTGATGGGTGAATGGGTTGTGTGAAATAGAATGATGCTTCAAATACCGCTGAGGACCTTTCCATGGAGTTATTGGCCCAACATGTTTGCATTTGGATATGGTTACAATTTTTTATTAAATTAATTAAAATAAATGGATAATGAAACACCATGTGTTATAATGAATTTTCAATTAAATATTTTTTATGGTTTAGACTCCGACATGGGTTGTTGTAGGTATTGGGGGTTTATGTTTCCTTATGAACCTGATGGTTTATTTGGTAAAATAAAGTATAATTGAATATATGTAAATTATTATCATTATTGGATGTATTTTTTTTATAAAACTACATACAATGTTTTTGACAGAATATTGTTTTACACAATTTTGGATTCATCCAACTAAGTCATAATCACATCCTACCTAGGTTGCTAGATCGGTGCCTGAATAGACTTCTTGTTTTTAGGAATAGATAAGTGCAAGGGCCCTATATTAGATGTTTGAATCTGGATAAAACATGGATGAGGGAACCAGACTTGGTGTTAAGACCCAATTGGTATTTTTTAGTGTCTTTATTTTGTGTTTCAAATTTTGAACATGACATGTACTTTCCATGACATATCTACAGTTTGGTTTTGGACACTGTATTTTAGTCTTATTCATCATGTGATACTGGTGTTGTATGATTATTTTATAATATTTTTTATTCTTATTTGTTTGGGCTATTGTGATGATTTGATAAATAAGATATAGTATCCCTTTGAAATAATTATTATACCATCATTTCTAGTTATAAGCCTCTGGCACATGGGAGCCATGAATGAGGTCATGTAACCGACCAGCTTGAAGCACTGGTGTATGGCACCAGAGTCAGGACGTTAGATGGAATATTTTTATACATGTATTAAAAACATTATTGAGGGAATTTATTCTCTCTTATTACATTTATGGGATCTTCCATATGCTCTATTGGAGTATAAAATTACTTCATAGGTCCCTAAAACTTATCCTCAAAATTCAATTGTTTAATGACTAGAGATTAAGTCACTTTCAAGTGATCAATATTTTCCTACCATTAAATCTATGCTTATAATATAAGGTAGGGTGACATGAATTTTTGATTATGAGCTATAGTTTATTGATGCATACCTGAAAAAGATGACTTGAAGAATAATGTTTTTAAAAAACAAGATGCATTAACAGATTCATATGACATTCCATTTAAACCATCTAATAAATTTCATTTATCGATGAGTTTAATAAAATGATTTCAGTGTTTTGGTGAAAGGTTACATTAGCCACCTTGAGAAATTACTAGATTATGTGGCCTTTTAAATGAGTTCAAGAATCCTTGACATTATTACCATATGTGTCACATACCAATCCTCAAAAATCACAAACTCAAAACTTATTAACAAATACATGAATTCATCTGATACCATTCTGAGAAGACTAATCATTCTGGTACCCCCCATATCCTAATAGTATGTTGAGTTTAAAAGACCAATCCCACCATTAATAGGCTATCTTTTAAGGGAAATAGAAAAGTGGTTATATCATACTAATTGGAATCACTAGCCTTTGAACATGTATAAATCAAAAATTCTCTACGATATAGGATGAAAAAAAGTTATCTCTTTAACATATAAATCAATTTTATTAAAAAAATTGAGGAAAAATGATAAATATCTCCATAAATAAATATTATGTGTTTCTAGTGATGAGGGAATGTACATGACCAATATCACATGATGAATTCCAACCATGGACAACTAAAATAGGGGAGCTGTATATTACACCAATACAATTACAAACTTCATAGGAAATTAATACCACTAAGATTTTATACTCAGCTACTCTACCAACACTACATCAACCAAAAACACCATCCAAAAAAGCATCATTTACATAGGTAGAACACATTTGAGAATGGGGCCCATGAAAGGGTATGTATAATTATATGAAGATAAAAAACCCAATAACATATCTGAATGATAATATGGAAAAATGAACATAATATATTAAAAACAAATATACATTATTATATCCTATAAACATCTACAATTAAATTATAGATTAGTATTCCTTAAAATACATAATAATTTAAAATAAAAAGAATATAAAATACCCAGGTTACTAAAGAACACACATACCCCAAATACCTCACTTCTATCGCTTCCAAATTATCCCCTAGTAATTGTATCCGTGGAGGACCTATTATATTCTTAATAGAATATTTTATTCAAGGGAGTACCAAACCCTACAGGGGACCCTTTTCTTGTAATATGTATTGTGAATCGGCTGAGGGGTTACCTATTATATAACTGAAGGGCCTACACCACATTATACTAAAGGGATTTATATTATAATGATTATATATGAAACATAATCCTAGAGATGATATGGTACCTGATGGTTAGATGAGATCATGTATACTTAAATCCTACAATCACACCCATTATAATATATATAAATCAATGAAAATGACAAGAAAATATTCCCTTGATGAATTCAGTGAATGTAGAAACATGTTCTATATAGAAATTTGATTTTAATGAAATAATTATGCATCCAAAATTACACATATGAGAGATATTATAAATTTATGGTAAATTATCTAGTACATTGGATGAAATCATGAGTTTCAGGCATGAAAGCCCTTCATATTAAAAAAGTACATGATTGCAATATTAAATCCATGTTAGGTAAAACTAAATGGTGTTTCATGTGATTTATATAACTTGTGGGTTATTGTATTAATTAATTCATGTACCATCATTTCCCTATATATCTTGTATTATTATGCATGGAATGTTCCTATATCAATTTTGAGTGTGGATTCCCCAAGTGGCTTGGAATGTCTTTCCATGGTTTCTTGATTCAAGACTCTATGATAAAAAGTATGTTCTCTATCACATAAAACATTTTTGGATAATAATTTGACTATGAATTCACTCATGTACTTTCAGAGTATTGTGCTCATATAATACATGACATGCGTAGAATGGTCTTGGGGCTTGTGATATTACAAAAAATAGATAACCCGAACACCAAACTATTCATGATGCATGATGCATGACACAAATGAATACATACCATGTATTTTACATTTGGATATCCTGAATATGGTTGAATCTACATCAAATGTCACATTTTCCATAACCATCATCATCACCATCCTCAACTCTATTACTCCCTGACCTTGAAACACTATGTACCTCAAACATTCCAAAATAAATATTCAATGGAACATTATATTTTTTAATAGTCAATACTACTAATCTCTTTCATTTAATACATCTTTGGTAATTATTGGGAGAATCATACAAGATTTTCTCCTCCTCTATGGACAGACTTCCGGACCCACTCACTAGTCTTGTCACTAAAACACACCAATTCTAATCATAATGACTATATAGGGGAATTAAATAGTTACAATGATGAACATGGATGGGGAATTCTCATTTTTGATGGGTTTACCAACACCAAAACAATAAAAAATCCATGTTTGTTAAACAGATGGGAAAGTTTGGAGTAAAAAAATTTGAACCTGTTTAAGATTTTCCTTGAAGAAATATTATAAAGAAAAAAGTTTGAAAAATTAAATTTATATTATAATATATGAATTTAAATCTACATGTAAAAAATAATTATATTAAATAAAAACGTTAATTCATAGTGAGTAACAGTAACCATGTAACACATTTATGGGTAAATGAATTATGATAACATCATTGGCATAATTACTCATCAAATAAGAAAATAAACTACACAATCAATTTTGAGTTAAAGAATATAATTATTCTGATGTAAGAAAATAATTACCATATTATGAAAAAACTAGTATTTTTATGTTAATATTTGAAATATTTATTTATTCTACGAACTTATCTAATATCATCCTGAAATAAGTTTATTATTTTTTAAAGCACAAATAAATAATTAACTCCATCTATACCAAATAGATATGGTATAACCATAATGCAAATATGATCCCCTTCAATGAGTCCATATCAATCTGTGGTCATTTTTTTCTATGATGATGAATATGAATAAATAAACATCAGAAATATATATAGGGGATTCTACAATGTTATGTCGCCCATTTATGAATATATATAGTTATATTTATAAGAAAATATATGTTTTCGGGTTCCATTAACGTGATATTTTAATTAAAATCCTAAAATTACTCGGTCGTAGTCATAAATAAAAAGGTAACAACTCTCCTAGGAAAACACCCTTTTGGAGATAACCATGGTATAAAAATCTATATTAAAGAAATATTAGTAGTTCAAAAGTTTATGACAGAATATATATATATATATATTATTAATTTTGGAAACACTGATAAATCCAATTGAAATTAAACATCTTCAGGAACATCGATAAGAAATTGAAAAAAATATTCAAGAGACTATTACAAAAAATCATGAAAAAAGGAGCAATAAAATCAGGAGAAATATACTACCTTAGTCTATACTTCCTTTTCAATAAGTATTTTTTTGGAAAGACATGATCACCAACATCAAAATCTAGATCCTACGTCCTTTAATTTCCATAACAATTTTTATAGTCTTGAAAAATAATCTTTCAGTTTTGAATAGAATATACTTTTCTTATCATGGTCTTTAACAAATCTGGTCATAGAATTTCTAGCAAGACAACTATAGTATAATATAATCGAGATATGAATGGCTTCTTATACAATGCCTCCAATAGATCCATAACGATTGATGAGTGATAAATATTAATTATGGAAACTCAATTGGAGACAACACATGACCTTTGACCATCCAATTTATTTAACCTTTACGAATAATTTTTCATCTACTATCAAAATTATCTTATTGGTTGACCGTATATCCAATGATAAAATGTAGTGTTATGTAATAACTAGGACCCAAAATAACATTAAAAAATCATTAAATTCCTTGAGGTAAAACAACGATATCAATTAGAGTTGGTATTACTCAGAAACTAATGAAGATAAATTACCTATTGAATATACATCCTTGTAAAATATTCCACCACCCACTACTCATTGACCATAAGAAAATGAGTCACCTTAGTTAACTAATCCACAGTCACCTATATGACATTAATTCCATTATAATTTAGGGGGAAACCTAAAATCAAATGCCATGACATATATTCTTACCTCCCCCATGAATCCTCATAATGGAGATAATAAACTATTAGGTACATGATTCATATACTTCGACTATTGACATACCTAACACCAAGATTTAGACTCCACCATTGACAACATTATCCTTAGACATTAGAATTGACTCTTTAAAGAGTGATATGAATTTGTAATAATATGATTAAATACATTATGTTTGATAAGAAACCAGTTAATTTAATAATTATTCAACACTATTGGAACATATAGGATCTCAAAAAATGGAAGTCGATGAAGATCACAATCTACCCTTTTTTGAGAAGAATATATATAAACTACAAGATGTCACCACACCTCTACCTCAAGAACACAGTATGGACTCATAAACCTATCAAATAAAAAAAGTATGAAATATGATGTCATAAATGAATAATATATTTTCACATCCTCTTATATAGATGAAAAACTACATGATCCTACTTTATCCTCTATGCATATTTATTTTGCTGAGTAGTATCACCTCAGGAACTTTTTCCATAGAACATTACCTTGATGTTTAATATTCCTAGTGTATAATATATATAAATGTAATATTAATATTAGTATTCAATCTATATATAGTGATTCAATTTGAAATTGTTCATGGAAATAATTTATCCTTGTTTATTATGATCGATGAAGACTAAAATGTATTCATCAAAAAAGATAAAGTCTCTATCAATTTTAAGGGAAAAACATCAGATGATCATGATCATTTTTGGAATAGTTTTACTCATTATGGAAAACCCATGAGACCAATAGGAAGTAATAATCATGTTGTTAATCTGAAAACTAAGAAAAAATTATTATAATCACTATAAAATACAATATATATGAATATTTCTTATAGAAAACGATGAACATGATAATTGATCGTATTCTAATTCACGTATTCAAACCTATCATGACACAGGAAAAATCATAGGACGGCATATTCATTTCTATTAATCATTTTAATTCGAAAAAAATCTGAGATAAATTATAGCACCCCAAGCTTCTACGATACACTTCTCTTTAAATAATGCAATAGGGTGTGTTGTACGCAACATCGAGTTCTAACACACACCACAAACGATCAAACAAGTAGTTATAAATTGTAATACATACTTTTTAAAATTTTAGAAATTTTATCTCTCAAAATGGACTTCATATTTGGATTCGGAGTATCGAATTTTTCTTAAGGTGAAATTTTGGTAATTTTCGGATAACTTTAATATTTTGATGAATAGTGAAAATTAATAAAATTTAATTTAAAACAACTTTTTAATCACAATAATTAATAGTGATAAATTATGAATTTGAGTGGTTTTAATGTATATTTATAATATATTTTTACAATTTAATAAAATTTTGGTCATTGGACATAATTTAACATTTAGACCATACATAAACAAGTATCAATCTTTTGACAGTTATTATATCTTAAAAACATGCTTTTTGTTTTGACAGTGGGAATTAATATCAAATTAATTTCTGACAATTTTGTGTTTTGAATTTGGAAAAATGGATTCCATATTTAGAATCAGGATTTCCAAATTGTGTAAATAGGTAACTTTTAATTTTAGACATTTTGAATAATTACTTCGGTAAATATTTTATTTACCATGGTTAAAGGGTAAATCCAGAAAAAAATGGTTAAAAAATTAATATTATAATAATAATAATTTACCCTAAAATGTGTCCTAACCTTATTGGTGGAAACCTGTCCGACCATTGGCATCTTGGGGTCGATTTTGGGACCCCATAGAGCCACATTTAGGTGAGAGGGACACTTTATTTTAATTAAGTTAAAATAAATACAAAAATGACATAAGCATATATCTTTTATCAAAACAATTCAAAAATATGGTTATATATGTTGTCTTTTTGACTATAAATACTCATTAGAAAGATAAAACGATTTCCTACATAATGGTATTTTATTTATAATTTATATACATTAGATAATTTAATTTATGTTTGACACAATGGTGATGCCGTAATTACATAATTAATAAAAAATTAGAATAATTGATATTATAAATACCCAATTAAATGTAATTTGAGACTTTTTATAAATACCAATAATTTTCAAGGATAATATGGAATGTTAGGATTTATTTAATTAGCTTTTTTCTAAGTAATAATTCTTCTATGATTTTTACAAAAAACAATTATTGAATTGTGTCAAAATTGACATAAAATAGTTTTTAAAACAAAGATTATATTATTAATTGATATTAAATTCCTAAAAATATAAGGTTCGGCCAAGAGACTTATATCATGATAGGTGTATCATTAATGGACCACTTGGGGTTCTCTTGGAGGTATATAGTAATTTTATTAACTATATAATATAAAAATACAAAGTGACATGGTAAGTGTCAAACTAATTAACTAAGAGTTAAAACCAAAAGATAAGGTTAATATAATAACCCAAACCTATCTAAAATCTATTGGTTGAGTTTTTTTAGACCTATCCCCACCTTAACCTTTAAATAATATACTTTGGATCCATTAGAAACCGAATATGAATTTATTATAAAATAATATTTCTAGCTTTTCCAAAGGTGCCCCTCACCCCTCTTATAAAAGGGCACTGCCCCCTTCTCATTAATTCACACCATAAAAGCCTTTTGGTTCGGCCAAACCCTACCCAAATATTCTCTCAACGTCCCTAAATTAATCCTAGAGGCCTTCCTTTAGTCAGAAATCCATCCTAAGGAGCCCTTTTGATCAAATCAAAAGGAAGAACCCGAAGAAGATGTAATGATTTCACCACCCTTTTTCAAGTTCCTTTCTTCTTCCACTTCTTCTTTCTTTGTTATTACCATTATAAAGTAATAAATCCAGTATATTATATTTAATTTGATGTTATTATAAACATGGTACAACCATATTCCGTATTCCATCCATCTTTTGAATGACATGTCACCATACGTGCGTATGTACGGCTTACCGTCTCCACGTCGTGGTGTAATTGTTATTCACTACATTATTATTTGGATAGGTATTATAATGATTTTTAATTCATGTAAATAATAAATATAACAAGATAATGATTCTTTATATATGATATACCATCCAATTATATATTATTTTAAAATAAAAAGAATGATATTGTTGCTCATGCGTACGTACAGACTATCGTCTCCACGAACGCGATGAGATTCATTCTCCATCGTATCCATTCAAGTATAATTCTCATTTGATGATTAATAATAGTATCTAAGGACTTGATATCATTATGGATATGAATAAGATACAACCAATCCATGAAAAACACGGCTTACGTAACAAAACATATAAAAGAAAACGAGTAAGTTAACACCCGAAACGACGATAATTCTAAAATATTATAAACAAAGTAATGTTAAAAGATCATATATGATGTCATATTAATATATATGATTCTTGAATAATTTAATGACACTTATTTCACCATTATAAAGGAGTTTAACCTACCCCAACCAAGGAAAAGTACAAGGTAAGGGTTTATTTCGCAATGTCTTCATTATCCAAGGTTGTTTATACGTAATAATCTACTGGGATTTCATTATCATCCACATCCATGTTTCTTAGAAATGTATTTCAAAACATTCTTAATATTTTACTAAATATGTATTTAAGTCATTTATACCATTTTTTGACATTTTATAAGAAGTTTATAAAGGAATCTTTCTGTCATTTTCCAAATGAGGTGCTTTTTATCTTTTTCGACAAAATTAAGGTAAGAATGTTTTTTTAACATCTACGGTGGGTGCGGTTATTTTACACCGTTATAAAATCATTGAAGCTTCCCTTACAAGATTGTAAGAAAATTTTCAATGTAAATGTTTTATTTTATAATTATGTGACTTTTAAATGATTTCAAAAAATGGATATTTCTCTCAAATAGTTTTGATTTCATCTATGTAAACATCCTTTGATGGATTTTAAGATTATTTGAAGTTGATTTATTATGATACAAAACCTCCATATTGTATTGAAGGTTTTGTGATTTGTTTGACTGTGGATGTGTTATTTTCATTCCATTCATGGTTTATGGAGAAATTATTGACATTTCATATGCTATTTTTAATAATAATGTTTATGTTATGTTTAAACCTGTTTATATGAGGAATGCATTGGACTTAATATGTGACAGGTGGAGCCCGCAATAGCTCCTCGTTGCATCAGTAGGTCTCATGAGACAAACTAGTGTCTTGGCACAAGGCCTTGACAAAATCTTATTTGTAGCCTTGGCATGAGGCATTGGCTATGTGGTTATGATAGTCTGGAATTATGCATTCCATCATTATGAAAGTGGTTATTGATATTGCATTTGATTATTCGATTAGTAGAATATCCATGTGAACAATTAAATGGCATTATTTCATTTTATTTCTGCCATATTATGTTGATGTTCATGTTTAAATGGATAATTTTTTATTTATACATTGCCTTAAATGTTTATTCCTATTTATGAAAGTTTACGCTATACTGTTATCCTTACTGGGCATTTCAGCTCACCCCTTTATATGTTTTATTTTTCCCAGGATGTGAAGAAGTATTTATGAATGACCCACAGGGATAGTATGAGGGGATAACAGTGTGGACTATGGAGACTATATTGTTGTATTTTTCAATTTATGATGTAATGTAAAGTTTATGAATGTATCTAGTTATTCCAAAGCAACTAAACTAATCGGTCTTTCGATACATGATCTTTCATGTGATCATGCCAATGTTATGTAATAATGCACCGACTCTGGGTAACTGGGGTCGGGGCGTTAAAGTTGGTATCATAGGAATTTTAGTACAATCCATGGAAGCTAGATTTAGATAAACTCTGATTAGAGCACATAGAACTAAGATTAACTTTGAGGATTAGTTTAGAAGAACTTCCTAGAATTTTGGTACTGTAGAGATTTTCGGAGTTTTTTGATAAATACATCCCTGTCTGGATACGATCAGGTTGAGGCGGTTGTGGCACATATGTACCTAGGGGTATAACCTGATAACACCGCTTTGAGCTGGACTCAAACGAGAACTGGTGCACGACAACGGGCCTTTCTGTACTCTTGGTTACGACTCTCCCGGGGGATATGCTTAGGATAACACTAATTTTCTTTACAAATCATTATGAATGGTTTATGAGTATATACTTCCTCAAAGAAAATATTTTTATGATTATGGATTATATCCATAAATAGTTCAATTTATGTTAAGTGTTTTATAAGTATGAAATTATGTATTTTAATTCATAAACTGATCTAGTTTTCGCCATTGTTTAGAAATGGAGCCTAGTGGAAGAAATGGAAACGGTATCAATGAATGCACTCCATGTAGGGATTTCCCTCCTACTCAAGATAATTATAGTGGATCTGGTGATGCAACTGGTGCTGATCAGCTAATCACCATACTGGGACAACACACTCAAGTTGTGAATAATATCTTACTCGTATGGAGCACCCTGATCCACAGCGTGGATGATCAATGTTAGATCGCTTCATGATGAAAAAACCACCAATTCTCAATGGGAGTACAAATCCCTTAGTAGCTGAGCAATGGATAAATTCCCTAGAGAAAATATTTCAGGATTTGGGGAGTAGTGAAAGGGAAAAATTTATCATGGCAGTTTACCGCCTCACTGGAGATGCTGATCAATGGTGGTCATTGATTCAAAACACGAAGGAAGATGATGAAGTATCAAATATGGAATGGAGGGAGTTCAAAGATTTGTTTTTAGAAAAATACTTTCCTCGTGACCATCAAGCTGACATGGAAAGTCAATTTCTGAGTCTGAGACAAAAGGAGGATGAGAATGTCGAAAAGTATGAGGCTAACTTTACAAGATTTGCAAGATATACTGGAGATTATATACGTAACCCAAGAAGTATGATTTTTTGTTTCATTGATGGGTTAAAACAATTTCTCCATTGAGCATTAGTCTCACAATCCTTCTCGTCGTACGAATACATTGTCTCATGTGCTATCCAGGCAGAGAAAGAATTATCTAAGTCATATGACTTTAAAGCAAAGCAAGAGAAGAAGAGTTCTTCTGATCAATCTTTGAATGGAAATAACTTGGAGAACGGAAAAGTTGAATATCTATCCTATAGGAAATGTTGGAAGAAACACCCTGGTACATTCTTAAAAGGAACGAGATTCTGTTACAATGTGGTGAAAAAGGCCACCAAGCTCGTGATTAAAAGGGGAAGAAGGAAGCTACCGATGTCCAATGCTACAATTGCAGGGAGATGGGACATTATACAAATGAATGTCCGAATCATTAGGGGAACTTACATCAAAAAGGCCAAGGGATCAAGGCCAAGCTTATGCTATCACTACTACTGAGGTGGAAGCTCTAAAAGACGTGGTGGCAGGATATTTAATGGTTTCCTCAAGTTTAGAAAATGCAATATTTGTTTCTGGATCATCACATTGTTTCATATCTTCCCAGTTTTCAAAGAAAATTACATTTTTATAATTTGATTTAACAAGGGAGTTATCAGTTAAAAATCATAAGGGAAGTATCATTGCAACAAAGTTTTGTGAATCAGTCCCCATGAAGGCACATAAATGTTCTTTAGCTGCTGATCTCATCCTCATGCCTATGATTGAATTTTATATAATCCTCGGCATGGATTGGATTTCAGACAATGAGGTGAAGATTTATTATAAGAAGAAAGTGGTTATGATTCTTGATGATGATGATGATAAGGAACACCTTATCATTAGAGCAGAATCGTCACCACCAAATTTTTTTATAGATCCACCCCCAATAGCTCATCTAAATTCAATTATTGGGGAGGAAGATAATGAAATGACTATGGGTGAGGAAAGGAATGTTTAAATAGAGGATGTACCTATTGTGAAAGAATATGTAGATGCGTTTCCGGAAGATTTACCTGGACATCCTCCAGAACGAGAAGTTGAGTTTTCCGTTGATTTAATTTCCGGATCAAGGCCTATATTGAAGAACCCTTATAGAATGGCCACTGTAGAATTAGTTGAACTAAAGAAACAACCAGAGGAATTGAATAATAAGGGATTTATTCACCCTAGTGTTTCTCCATGGGGAGCCCATGTTCTTTTTGTTAACTAGAAATATGGATCTATGAGTTTATGTATCGACTATAGGGAGATAAATGCTATAACAATAAAGAACAAGTATCCCCTACCCCGCATTGTTGATTTATTTGACCTACTGCATGGAGCTCAATACTTTTCAAAGATTGACCTTCGATCTAGACACCATCAGTTGTTTGTGAAGAAGGAAGACTTTCCGAAGACATCATTTCGAACAAGGTACGTGCATTATGAGTTTACAGTAATGCCTTTTGGATTGACTAATGCACCTTCTATTTTTATGGATCTAATGAACAGAGTTTCCAAGGAATATCTTGATGACTTTGTAGTGGTATTTATTGATGATATCTTGTTATAATCCAAAAGCTACAAAGATCATGAAAATCACTTGCGCATTATATTGAAGACTCTGAGAAGACATGAATTATATGGGATGTTTATCAAGTGTGAATTATGGCTTCAAGAGATTTCTTTTCACGGCTATATTGTCTCTAAGTATGGAATTTTCATTGATCCTTCTAAAACCAAGGAAATCCAAGAATGGCCTACACCGACGAGTATAAATGAGGTACATAGTTTTATTGGTTTAGTAGGTTATTATCGATGTTTCATCCAGAATTTTTCTTGGTTGGCTAACCCATTAACAAAGCTCACATGTAAAGGGGTTAAATTTGTATAGAAAAAAGAGTGTGAAGAATGTTTCGAAGTACTGAAGAGAAGATTAGTCAATGCTCCTATATTGACTCTACCATCAGGGAATGATGGGTTCGTTATTTATAGTGATGCCTAGAAGAAAGGACTTGGTTGTGTCATTATGAAGAATCATAGGGTTATTGCCTGTGCATCACGACAGTTGAAAATTCATGAACAAAACTATCCTACTCATGATCTCGAGTTAGAAACTGTGATCTTTGCTTTGAAGATATGGAGGCACTACCTCTATTGTGATAAATATAAGATTTATACTGATCACAAGAGTTTGAAGTATATTTTCTCACAAAAATAACTCAACATGAGGCAAAGGATATGGCTTGAATTACTAAAGGATAATTATTTTACAACACACTACCACCTGGGGAAAGAAAACAAGGTGGCAGATGCTTTGAGCAGAAAAGATCATGGAGTTTTGAACAATATGAGAATTGAAAGGCATCCAATTTTCATGGATCTAGTGAAGATTGTCATGGGAATAACCAGGGAAGGTGAAACATCAATGCGTTTTCAAATGGTTGCCAAACCATATTTACTAGAAAGGATTATGAGTTCTCAGAACGATGATGAAGAATTTTGAAAGAAGATTAAAGATCTGAATAATGGGAGATTGAGAGACATTGTGTATGAAGATGGAATTTTTAAATTTGTGAAGAGACTTTGTGTTCCCGATATACCTGATCTAAAACGGGAATTGATGGATGATGCTCATAGTTCTAATTTCTCTATACACCATGGGAGCACCAAAATGTATATAGATTTGAAGGAACATTTTTGGTGGGTCAACATGAAGAGTGAGATTGCTGATTTTGTGTCAAGATGTATGGTTTTTCAACCAGTGAAAGCTAGAAGGCAACAACCTGGTGGAGTATTGAACCCTATTCCCATACCTGAGTGGAAATTGAATAATATCTCGATGGACTTGGTCATGGGAATACCAAATACTCCTAGAAGGAAAGATTCAATATGGGTAATTGTTGATCATCTTACCAAGTCAGCATATTTTCTTTCTATAAGAGATGATCTACCACTGGAACGTCTAGAAAGACTATATATTGATGATGTTGTGAGACTTCATAGAGTAACCCTATCGATTGTTTCTGATCATGATCCCCGTTTTACTTCAAGATTCTAGAAAAGTCTTTAGGAAGCCTTGGATACTGAACTTCATTTGAGCACTGCCTACCACCCTCAAACAGATGGATAATCAGAATGAACTATTCAAACCTTTGAAGACATGTTGAGATCCCAATCACTTGACTTTCAGGGTATGTGGGATCAATATTTACCTCTGGTATAATTTTCTTATAATAATAGCTTACATTCGAGTATTCAGATGGCACCATATAAAGCGTTATACAGAAAGAGATGTTGCACCCCAACCTGCTGGGATGAGGTTGGTGAAGGAAAACTTGTAGGCCCAGAACTGGTGGAGGAAATGATGGAAATGGTTAAGGTAATCCAAAACCACATCAAAGCAGCTCAAAGTAGGCAGAAGAACTATGCCGATTATCGAAGAAAGGATTTGTAATTTCAAGTCGGTGATCATGTTTTCCTGAAGGTATCTCCATAGAAGGGAGTCATACATTTTGGTAAGAAAGGTAAATTGAGTCGCAGGTATATCGGGCATTTGGAAATATAGAATGAATTGGGGATGTAGCTTACCGATTGGCAATGCCTCCAAGTCTCTCCAAAGTTCACGATGTGTTCCACGTATCTCTGTTGAGGAAATACATTCCTGACCCAATGCATGTACTCACCTATGAGGAATTAGAACTACAACCTGATCGGTCTTATTGCGAAGAGGCCATCAGGATTCTTGATATGAGAGAACAAGTGCTGAGAAACTGGACGACTCGTCTGGTAAAAGTTCTATGGAGAAACCATAAGATGGAAGAGGCAGCATGGGAACCTGAGGAACTTATGATGAAGAAACACCCTAGTCACTTCATGCGGTATTATTCTAGAAATTTCTAGGACGGAATTATTTGAAGGAGGGGAGAATGTAGCACCCCAAGATTCTACGATACTCTTCTCTTTTAATAATTCAATAGCATGTGTTGTACGCAACATCAAGTTCTAACTCACACCACAACCGATCAAACTAGCCGTTATGAATAGTAATATCTACTTTTAAAAATTATAGAAATTCTATCTCTCAAAATGGACTTCATTTTTGGATTCGGAGTATCGAATTTAGCCTAAGGTGAAATTTTGGTACTTTTCGGATAAATTTAATATTTTGATGAATAGTGAAAAGTACTAAATTTTAATTAAAAACAACTTTTTTAATAAAAATATTTAATTGTGATAAATTACGAATTTGAGTGGTTTTAAAGTATATTTAGAATATATTTTTACCATTTAATAAAATTTTGGTCATTGGACATAATTTCACAATTAAACCGTACACAAACAAGTATCAATCTTTTGATAGTTATTATATCTTAAAATCATGCTTTTTGTTTTGACAGTGGGAATTAATTTTAAATTAATTTCTTCCACTTCTGTGTTTTGAATTTGGAAAAATGGATTCCATATTTGGAATCACGATTTCCAAATTGTTTAAATAGGTTTTTTTTATTTTTAGACATTTTGAATAATTACTTCGGTAAATATTTTATTTAGCATGGTTAAAGGGTAAATCCGGTAAATAAGGGTTAACAAAATAATATTATAATAATAATAAATTACCCTAAAACGTGTTCTAAACTTATTTTTGGATACATGTCCGACCATGGTCATCTTTGGGGAGATTTTGTGACCCCATGGAGCCACTTGTATGTGATAGGGACACTTTATTTTAATTAAGTTAAAATAAATACAAAAATGACATAGGCATATATCTTTTAGAAAAACAATCATACATAGGGTTATATATGTTGTCATTTTGACTATAAATATTAATTATAAAGATAAAAATATTTCATACATAATTATATTTTATTTATAATTTTTAGACATTATATAATTTAATTTATTTATGACAAAATGGTGATGCAGTAATTACCTAATTAATGAAAAATTAGAATAATTGATATTATAGTACCCAAATAAATGTATATTGAGAGTTTTTATAAATAAAAATAATTTTAAAAGATAATATGACACGTTATTATTGATTTAATTAACATAGTTCGAAGTAATAATTTTTCTATGATGTTAACAAAAATCAATTATTGAATAGTGTCAAAATTGACATAAAAGGGTTTTTAAAATTAATATTATATTATTAATTGATATTAAATTCCTAAAAATATAAGTTTCAGCCAAGAGACTTATATCATGATAGGTGTATCATTAATGGACTACTTGGGGGTCTCTTGGAGGTATATAGTATGTTTATTAACTATATAATATAAAAATACAAAGTGACATGGTTAGTGTCAAACTAATTAACTAAGAGTTAAAACTAAATGATAAGGTTAATATAATGACCCAAACCTGTATAAATTATATTGGTTGAGTTTATTTCGACCTATTCCCACCTTAAACTTTAAATAATCCACTTTGGAGCCATTAGAAACCGAATATAAATTTATTATAAAATAATATTGCTAGCTTTTCCAAAGGTGCCCCTCACCCCTCTTATAAAAGGGAACTCCCCCTCCTCATTATTTCACACCTTAAAAGCATTTTTGTTCGGCAAAACCTTACCCAAATACTCTCTCAACTTTCTTAAATTCATTCTAGAGGACTTCCTTTAGTCAGAAAGCCAACCTAAGGATCCCTTTTGATCAAATCAAAAGGAAGAACCCAAAGAAGAGGTAATGATTTCACCACCCTTTTCCAAGTTCTTTTTTTCTTCCATTTATTCTATATTTGTTTTTACCATTATAAAATAATAACTCCAAAATATTATATATAATTTTATGTTATTATAAACATGGTACAACCACATTAATTATTCTATCCATCCTTTGAATGACATGTCACCATATGTGCGTACGTACGGCTTACCGTCTCCACGTCGTGGTGTAATTGTTATTCAATAAATTATTATTTGGATGGGTATAATAATGATGTGTAATTCATGTAAATAATAAATATAACATGATAATGATTCTGAATATATGATATAACATCCAATTATATATTATTTTAATATCAAAAGAATGATATTGTCGCTCAGGCGTACATACGGACTATCGTCTCCACGAACACGATGAGATTAATTCCCCATCATTTCTATTCAAGTCTAATTTTCATTTGATGATTAATAATAGTATATAAGGACATGATATCATTATGGATATGATTAAGATACAACCAATCCATGAAAAACATGGCTTACGTAATAAAACATATAAAATAAAACGACTAAGTTAACACCCGAAATGACGATAATTCTAATTTTTTTTATCAAAGCAATGTTAAATGATCATATATGATATCATATTAATATATATGAGTCTTGTATAATTTAATAACAATTATTTCACCATTATACAGGAGGTTAACCTACCCCAACCAAGGAAAAGTACAAGGTAAGGGTTTATTTCTCAATCTCTTCATTATCCGAGGTTGTTTATACGTAATAATCTACTAAGATTTCTTTATCATCCACATCCATTTTTCTTAAAAATGTATTTCAAAACATTCTTAATATTTTACTAAATATGGGTTAAAGTCATTTATACCATTTTTTGAATTTTTATAAGAATTTTATAAAGGAATCTTTCTGTGGTTTTCCAAATGAGGTGCTTTTTAACCTTTTTGACAAAATTAAGGTAAGAATGTTTTTTTAACTTCTACAGCGGGGGCGACTATTTTCCACCGTTATAAAATCATTGAATCTTCTCTTACAGGCTTATAAGAAAATTTTCAAAGTAAATGTTTTATTTTATAATTATGTGAATTTTAAATGATTTCAAAAAAGGGATATTTCTCTCAAATAGTTTTGATTTCATCTATGTCAACATCCTTTGATGGATTTTAATCTTATTTGAAGTTGATTTATTATGATACAAAACCTCCATATTGTACCGAAGGTTTTGTGATTTGTTTGACTGTGGATGTGTTATTTTTTACCATTCTTGGTTTATGGAGAATGTATTGACATTTTGTATGCTAGTTTTAATAAGAATGTTTATGTTATGTTTAAACCTGTTCATACGAGGAATGCATTGGACTTAATATGTGACGGGTGGAGCCCGCTATAGCTCCTTGATTCATCGGTAGGTCTCATGAGAAAAACTAGTGTCTTGTAACAAGTCCTTGACAAAATATTATTTGTAGTCTTGGCATGAGGCATTGGCTATGTGGTTATGATAGTTTGGCATTATGCATTCCATCATTATGAAAGTGGTTATTGATATTGCATGTGATTATTAGATTTGTAGAATATCCATGTGAATAATTAAATGGCATTATTTCATTTTATTTCTGTCATATTATGTTGAAGTTAAAGTTTAAAAGGCTTTTGTTTTATTTATACATTTCCATAAATGTTTATTCCTATTTATGAATGTTTACGCTATATTGTTATCCTTACTAGGCATTTGAGCTGACCGCTTTATATGTTATATTTTTCCCAGGATGTGAAGAAGTATTTATGAATGTCCCAAATGGATACTATGAGGGGATAAGAGTGTGGACTATGGAGACTATATTGTTGTAGTTTTCATTTTATGATGTAATGTAATGTTTATGAATGTATCTAGTTGTTCCAACGCTACTAAACTAATCGGTCTTTCGAGACTTGATCATTCTTATGATCATGCTAATGGTATGTAATAATACACCGACTCTGGGTAACTGTAGTTGGGGAGTTACATAAATTTTACATAAACATCTTGTAGTAAACATCTAGACTAAGGAAACTGTAAACCTCTATATTATTCTTCCTATCCACCTTGGAAATAACCACCACGGTCTTATAAGTTTTAGATATTAAACTCTACTATGACATTACATTCATATGAAAATACTCCTCACACCTCTGTAGCTCATATATGTAATATTTACATACGAATTTTTAAAGGACTTCTATGACTACGCTCAAATAATTAAATATATAATACATAGATATTTAATACATGATAATTTTTTGAATAACAATCCCATAGGAATATATTGAAACTATCAAATCATAGAGTGATTAGCTACCATGAAAATATAATGGGAATGTAATGAATCAAAACTAATAATTTAAAAGGATAAAGTGTTTATAATAACATCCAATGGTAGTTTTCAAGATTTATTACACCTTATATCTGATATAATTATATCAATCCCTTAAATAAATCTCTAATAACATGTTATAATCTATTAAATAATTTAATAATTCCTCAATAAATTCATGGATATATTTTTTTCATTCCCATAATTTGGCTCAATTAATGGAAATCAATACATAACTATAAACTAGCATCCATATTCTTGATAAAAAATACCATAGAACCCCTAATTAACACATTTTAATGGACTATAAAATTTTCCAAAATATCATAATTTTGAACCTAATATAAAAAACTCATAATTAATTATATTTTAAGGAAAAAATAAAATTTGGAGGCTTTAGGCTACCAATATATCCAAATATATATACCAATTTATTAGGTATTATAAAATCTTCATAAGAGGAAAAATGAAACCCCTATATAACCTTATAAAACAAAAAAAAAATTATACTATACCATATCAAATATAATATCTTTTAACTGGTATAAAAGTAACTCTATAATCCTGTGAGCCAAATAATGATCCTACTCATAAAAAACATTGATTTCTCACTCTCCAAAACATGTTTGAAATATACTTTAAAAGAAATCAATAACATCCATCAATTAATACAAAGAAAAAACTACAATTATTACAACGCACATTGGTTTCTAAGATAACAAAGACTCTTTTGTTAACTCATGCTTCCCTATTATCTCCTCACAACTAAAACACATGTTAATCATTCTAGATTGACTTTTAAATAGTATAGTTGAAAACAATATAATTGAAAACCCCTCTTAGTTAATTCATAATGAACATATTAATTTTGGTACAATGAATGTGTTCAGTTATAGTAAATTTATAAATTCATAGAACAAGGTTTAAGATATCAAAATGAAACCGATTTATCTCCAAGTAGTACTATGTACTCTATAATATATATTTGAAGACCTAAACTCCCCTAAATCAGTAGACATGAATTTTTTTACCATTTTGACTATGATCAACCAAATTTTTTTGATGATGGGGAATATCGTAATGATATCCTCTATTTTCACCATTGGATCGCTGGTACCGAAAATCTGGAGGGAATTTTTTAAATGACATGGCATCATTGGAAACTACTACTATTATTAAATTAGAAAAATTATACAAATAATTACATTATCTTCTATGAAAGTTTAGAAACCTTTAAAACATTGTTATCAAAATCTATAATAATCTAAATCAACTCTAAATCTCATAATAGAAACCCATGTACATTTAGTTATAGAGTAATGAGAAAAATAAGGTAAGGAATGACTACATACTAATTGAAACATCAACTACATTTAAAAGTAAAAACCCATATTATAGATCAACTCCTTATGATGTTCTAAAGAATTACCACCCAATATGTACCACAAGATATTTATATCTTCTCTATTATCACTTACATCACTAATAAATATTGAAATTTATGAAATCTATAATTTGTGACATTTCTCTAAATTTTAAATCACAAAATGACATAAAAATTATCTATATTAGACCCCATTTTGGAGGAGGTATAAATAATTATATAGAGTATCCTTAAACATAATTCAATGAAGTAATACAACTAGGATCTTTTGAAAAAGAGAAGGGAACTCATTATTCCATACATGATTCTATATTTAATTATGGACAATGATATAAAACTAACAATAGAATATATATCTTGAAAAATTAATATCCTATCAATCACCAAGAAATAGAATAAAAAAATGATAATATCTAATCAATGGAATAATGGAAAATGAAATAATGTTCAATTTAAAAGAATAAATTAATTTAGAATAAATGTAATTATTATCTAATGTCTACTCAATGTCTTGATCAGAGCTAATCACCTCATAATTTGAACTGTTATGTGAACTAAACCTATGTTACTCTTTCCAAAAAGAATCTACCTCATCTGGTTAAACCAATATTTACTCAACCAAGAAATATTATAACACATATTATACCATTACTAAAAATAATTCTATTCCCCAAATACTTTTTTAAAAATAATAATCTTATACTAATCATAAAATATAGAATTTATTTAAAAATATTTTACTATATATTTAGTTTCTTCTAATATTTACCTAATTATATACTAATAATAAGAAAATAAAATGGTTTTGGAATATGTATGTACCTTCCAAAAATTTAAAACCATCTCACTACAGTATGTTCATTAGGCATATAGAACATTCATCAGGCCACAAGGGACCTAAAAATATATTGGGATCAAGTGATTTTTTGGTGACTTTTTAATGACATGAATGAAGTGTATTATTAAAATTTATCGGAAATGACTATTCATATATAAATTGGTGGTTATTTTATATAATATATTTTATGATGAATTAATGGATAAGTTAATTGTGTTAGAATTTTTATCCAACTCCTAAATAAAATTCATACTCAAAATAAAAAGAATATTATTATATGATGTGAATGTTGTGGGAATTATTTGAATTATTTTCTAGTTATTGGTATTCATTTATTGATGGTGGTTTTCATAGTTTTATAGAATCGCATCTGAAATTTACATATTTCATTTCTCTGTATGTTTTTTATTAATATTAGATGAAAAATAATAGAAGGATTAAACCTCAAATTATACGTATGATTTAAATTTTATGTAGAGGTGTTTTAAAATATATATTGTTATAAATTATTAATATATTATGTCTAATATGTGAATTAATTTTATCTATATATAAATTTGAAATTACCCATTGGATATTCATATATATGATAAGCAATATTCCTCAAATGTTGAAAAAATGGAAAATATAGAAGATAACCTTTGATGTGTGAAATATTTAATATATAAAATAAAATTTTAATAATAATGATAACTATAAAATTGAAATGGATTCTAGTACAATGTGACAAAAAATCTATGTTTTTGGATAAATATAATAGTTTTTAATGATACATATGTTTATTTTAGGATGTATGGAATTGATAAATTCATCCTCACATGGTGTGACATATTTATTTTTATATACTTATATTATGTGATATTTAATATATTTTTTAGTATATGTAATATATTAATGACTATAAGTAAGATAATTTATACAGAGAACATAATTAGGTAGTGTCAACATACAACGGGTTCATACATATGTATTTATAAATATTATTGTTTACATAATGTATTTTTATGATACCTTGGATTTCTAACATAACCTAAAATACAACACACCTTAAAGATTATATTTCTTTAGTGGACATTTCTTGAGATGTAAGAAAATTGATTTCATGAAATTTAAAAAAGATTATTTCAAATAAATAAAATTACTGGTTTTTAAGGTGATCTATCTTGTTTTAAGTATCTAAAATGGAATTTCTTATTTAACCAATGTAAAGGAAAGGTATTATTCTTTGGAGATACTATTTTTCTATGATTACGTAGGCTTGTCTAAATAAATAAGCGATATAAACTATGATGTTAATCTCTATGATTTATGTTTTGAGATGTTCTGATTAAAAAAAATAGTTTATATCATGGATAATGTGTTACACCATGATAGAAGATTCAGTTTGAGTAATTTTTTCCTAGTTTCAAATGGGTATTTTATCATTTTGATGATAAATACTCCGATGAATTATATAGAAGAGGGAAAAAGGAAAAACATAATCTTTTGAACGAATTTATTATTTGGAATTTAATTTTTTTAATTAAAAATAAAATGTTATGTTTCTATTAAATGTGATAAATATTAATCTATATTATCATGCATTAGAAAAAGTTATTTTTGTGTTTTTTAACAATTAATTACTATAAAATATAGAATAGAGGGATAATAAATAACATTTAAATAAATAGATATGATTATTTGTGTTTAGTGTAGAGAACATAAAAAATATTGAAGTGTAAGAAATGTACTTACATAAATGAATATTGTATTAGAAGAAGAAGAAGAAGGGAAATTGGACACACTAGTTTGTGTATTAGAAGTGATATCCATTTTTATGATGTAATAAATTGATAGTGAACCCTGTTATAATGAAAGAGTAAGCATGGGGGAATATTATGTTTTTTAGTATAATATCATCATAGAAGGAACCATAATCCAATCCTCAAAAAGTAATACATAGTAATTCACATTTTTGTAGATTTTTTTAGCATACAATTTCTTATTTCTATATAATGTGGAATTTATATAGATTTATTGTTTATATACTTGATAATGATTATTGTGTATTGTATAATCTGTAGTGATTTTGAAACATGATATGTATTAACAACTCTTTTTAGTAGATTACCATATATATTAGTTGTCACTTTGATAGATTCTAGCCATGGTGTGTGTGAGTCATGTAGTGAGATCGATCACCCTAATAATTGATATATATTTAATTAATAAATAACAGTAATATCAAATAAATGAACTATGGTTCATAAATTCACCTCACTCTAAATAAAAATTACTAGTATCAAGGCCCCAAATTTTGGTTTTAGTGATTTTAATTTTTCTCCAAATGTTATGACGCATAAAGATTAGTAATTTTATGATTTTTTAATAAGTGGGTGTTTGGGTAATTTCATGAATTGATCTCTCTATGGTTGATGATTTTGTAACAAAATTTTCCTACTTTGAATATTTTTGAATATTATTCTATGTGAAATAAGTGGTTTCTCACATCTAATAGTAGGAATTACTTTATATAGAATGAGTACTTGTTTACATACATGTTATAAATTATTCATAAATTTATTTAGTTTTCTAGTATTATATTTATTCCTCATATAGAAATAATGATAACAAAGAATAATTTAATGAATGATGGTCATTATTAGAATCCTATTTTTCAATGTATTTCATAGAATGAATTCATTGTGATTATTATGATGAAAATAGAAAAAAGATATTGATGCTAAATTGTAAATCATTTATGATGGAAATGAATATAAGGACTAGGACTTAAACATTAAATAGTCCTAAATTGAATGAAAATTAACATTGATGATCTTTTATGGTTTAGAGTATTGCAGAATTTGTCCATAACTATTACATATAAACATGAAAATTACATGTACACACTACTACTCAGTATCAATTTTTTTTCATAAAATCAAATCTCTTAAAAAAAGAAACATGTCCAGTTCCATGTTTTAGACATCACGACCATTCCTTAATCCCATACTTGACCCTATAAATCATTAATTCTTATGAAAAACATTTCAAAAACATGATATTTGCATAAAAATCTCAGTAAGGGTTATAAAATAAAGAAATAAGAACATTATCCCATCTTTAAATACAAATCGATGAAACCATACTTTTTAATCATAACATACCTTACGAAATCATAAGATATATGAATAACACACAAAAATCATAAATCATAAAGGTAACTTATGGAATTTATAACATACATACATTGTATATATCACAAATACATAGGGAATCACATTTGGAATACCCATCAATGTATATATCTTAAATATTTTAGGATAAACATCAACGTTTACCTCCGCCACGTTACCCAATGCATTGGAGAGATATCTCGGGCTCACCAACCATAGGTTTATGATGGAACCACCCGTATACGTATAAAATGACAAATAACCATAACTTATTCATAACAAATAACACAATATTAATGTAAAGATAAAATATCTATATTACAACTACAATATATCAAACAAAGATATTGAAATAAACAATGAATTATCAAATCATTTTGAAAACCATTTAAAACATTTAACAAAGAGATTTTTGAATCAATGTGTCCCATACCACATTGAAACTTTTAAATGAATTATAGTTTGAATACATAAATGTAAATATAAATAAATCCTAAAAATTATTTTTAAATAATGGACATTAATGATAAACTTTTTGAAGAATAAATCTTTAAAACATTTTAAATGATATTTTAGTTAAAGAGTTTTTAATAAAATGTGAGACACTTGAATACAAATTATTTAGGAATAAAATTTAATCAAAACATTATAATATAATGAGAATAATGGTATTCGTGATATAATATTTCAAAGGGAATTATATACACCATATTAATGTGAATTGGCGCATAACAACAATGAAGTCTCATGGGAATGTAAATTGAGATAAAATCCATTATAAATACATAATCCTTAAATTAAGTATAAAAAAATTACATTATTATGTGTGACAAATTAGAATACACTCAATATATGTGTATATTAAGTGTGAATCAATCAGAGGCCATTCACACAAATTTTTAACACGACATAATCAAGAACTATAAGTTTAGCCCAATGAATTGAAGTTTGGATAAGATGATTCCTTACAGAAATTCCACAGCCTAACGACGTCACTTTAAAATTCAGAAAAATAATTTAATGTCAAAGAAAATGTTATCTCATCATTTTTACATACAATTTACCTCATTAAAGATATAGAAGAACATATCCCAACATTATATTGTAAATTAAAATACATGACAAAAATAAGTCTTTTAAAAAGAGGACGGTGAAAGGTTCCATTACCAATTTGGTATCATACAAAACATACACCCCATGAAAGAAGGATAATTAAATGAAGATGTAAATACCCATAAATTAAAGTATATTACACAAATAATACAATCATGGGCATTACATCCACTACACAAAAGGAAATATTGGAAAATATGGCTTGAATGTCACGGGAATAAGGAGTCAGATGAAAACCACTTACCACATTGTAATCAATATATTTGTATGACAAAAAGTTAATAACCACCAAATTATTTCTAGAATAAAATGAATATAAAGAGAATCAAGAAAATATATACCAAATGGATGTACAAAATACACCACACATAATAAATATGTGGCGAACAATGGAAATCTCAAGGAATTAAACGTGAGATAAGAAATCCCTTACCTCATGTCCGAATTGAATCGTGTGTTACTTGTTCTTATATAATATTAAACTAAAGTAAATTTCAACTTTATTAATGAAAATTTTTAATTTTATTATTAATTTCATATCACTTATTACCATGTTATAAATACATAATCATTTAAGTTTATAACGTTCGTTTTGCCGATATTATTTACTTGAGTCAAAAATGGGATTCTTATAATTACATGTTGTTCATATAGTCAAAAGTTAATTATATCCAGAATTACATTCAAGATTTAGATATCATCTATATCATGTATATTCTGTATATACATGTATTTAAAATAGTAAATAACATTTGGAGGTAGGATGTGAAATGCACCGGTCATGGAGACGGTAAGTGTAGAGACCCGAAGCCTGACGTACATTGACATTACATTACATTTGCGGAATACTTAGTAAATAATAAAAACACACACACAAGGATCGTACTAGTTTAGTGTCTTTGGAAACTCGGAATATAATCTTCTAATCCTGGTGAAAGATCTTCAACATCTCTCATAAAGATCTTCCTTTTTTTTAATACCTATAACCTTTCTTTATATCCTGGGGAAAAGAAGACATAAAAGGGTGAGCTCAAATGCTCAGTAAGGGTAAACAAAAGAAATATCGATCACATCATATACATAAGCACATAACTTTTGGAAATCTTAACCTGCAAAAGAGATCATAATTTCATAACATGGGATAAATCATGACAGTGAAATGTAATCACAATAATCATAACTTAAAACATGAAACTTTGTGGCATACACACATAATCATATAGAATCATTTCTTGTTAGTCAAGACTCATTGCCAAGACTATCTTAGTGGACAAAGTCCCTTTCTGAATCGAGTAACCCTCGTTTCAGTCCTATTTCACTGAACCGGTATAACCTACCATTTCAGCCATGTCTATCTCATGAGATATAAAATCTTTACCCAATGCATTGGAGGGAGATATAGGTCCCACCCATCTTATAATGAATCCTTTCTTATGTGTGCCACATAATCATAAATCATACATCATCGCATAACCCATGTAATAAAAATGGGATTCTTAAACAACATGACATCATAAAACAATTCATATAAGATAAAGAAATTCATAAAAATGTTTCCATCACAACATAATCAAATCCATGTAATAATAGGGATAAAAACAGAACCCTTTTATTATCTTAGATGGAAAATAATTTTTATAAAATACTTGAACTTCATTCTTGAGGAAAATATCCTTTCTACTTTAAAAACACTTTTCCTTTCTTAACATGTCATACAATTTTAAACTAAAAGAAGTTGATTATAAATAAACTTGAATACTTGTAAAGTAAGCTTCTTGGAAATAATTTTTTAGAAATCCATTCATGCCGTATAAGTTAAAAAAACGTTCTTCGTACTTTTGTCGGAAAAGTCAAAAAGTACCTCATATGAAAAACGACAAAAGATTCCTTTCATATCTTTTACTAAAAACTCACCGAAGGGTAAAATTGGATTTAAAAAATTGTAGGTGGATGGAAATAATATTACATATTGAAGAAACATGGATGTGGATGATAAAATACACCCCAGTAAATACCAAAGTATAAACAATCTCGGATAAAAATGAGATTGTGATATTTCCCTTACCTTACGTCCGATTTGCTTCGTATGTGTCCGAACCTCCTGTATAATGATTTAAATAATGTCATTGACTTATTACAGAATCATATTCATTGTTATGATATCATATATGGTTCACTTATGACATTATATTACCCATTCTTTTGTAAATTCCATGTTAAGGAAGCGTTTTGGGTAAAATCGTTTCATTTATCGTAGGTGTTTTGACTTGTTGTTCTTGACATTATTATTACTTATATCATGATTTACTTACTTACAGAATATAAAATATGATTTATATATCATATATATTCAGTATATATATATATAATAGATAGATAAATGAAATGAAAAACACCGTTCATGGAGACGGTAGTCCGTACATACGCATGAACAATGTTTTTCTTTCCTTATTGTCTTGAATGGAAGTAAGTAGATGACATACATATATATATATATATATATATATATATATATATATATATATACATAAATCCAGTATCACTATTATGTCATATATTTCATTAGTACTTATTATATATACTTTATAGTCATTCATGAATGTTTAATCATTAAGAATGAATCTCATCGCGTCGTGGAGACGGTAGTCCGTACGTACGCACGAGCGATGATATCATTTCCATAATTATTGAATTGAATTGGAGTGGATTATACAATATATCAGAATCAATATGATGTTGTAATAACTATGTATAGTTATTATTTACACCATTATACCCATCCATGTAAGGTGGTGGTGGAAAATAGATTACACCACGGCGTGGAGACGATATTCCGTACGTACGCACGCGCGGTGATTTCTTTTTCCGTAGGATGGATAGATGGTGAAATAGGGTTTTTTCATACTTAAAATAACATATCAGTATATGAGTGATACTGATGTTATTACTTCATAATGAAACAACCTAAGAAGAAGAAGTGGAAGAAGAAATAAAGATGAATGAATTGGTAACTGTAATTACCTCTTCTTTGAAGCGCCTCTTTGAGACCTCCTCTTAGGGCACTAAAATTGGTCTTTGAGGAAGACCAGAACCTCTAGGATGTTGCTAGGGAAGTGGAGAAGAGATTTTGGCAGGGTTTGTCCGAGCTTGAGTGCTCAAATTGGTGTGAGGAGGAGGGGGAGGAGGTGTCCTTTTATAAGGGAGGAGAGGGGCACCTTAGGAATACCGCAAAATATTATTTTATATTAATGTCAAAATCGGTTTATAATGGTTCAAAAGGGTCTTATTTCAAAGATAAAGTGGGGATGGGTCGAAATACTATAAACCAATAAGATTTAGACAAGTTTAGGGTATTATTTAAACCTTGTCAATTAGATTTAACTCTAAGTTAAATAATTTAACTTTTACCGTGTCTTTTTGTTTTCTTTCACTATATGGTTAATACACTTACTATAACATGCCAAACGAACCCCAAATTGTTTATTATTAATACATATATCTCCATATAAGTCATTTGGCCGAACTTTAGATTTTTATGAATAAAATAACAATTAATAATATAATATTTGATTTAAAAACTATTTTGTGTCAATTTTGACACTATTTGATATATGATTTTTGTGAAAGTCATAACAGAATTATATGTTCGAAACAAGTTGATTAAATCAACACTAATATATCATAGTAACCTAGAAAATTAGTGGAATTCATAAAAAGTCTCAAATTACATTCATTTGATCATTTATAACATCAATTATGTTAATATTTCCTTAAAAGGGTAATTACTACATCATCGTTGTGTCATAAATAAATTAATTTATTTAAATTGTAAAAATTATAAATAAAATATCCTTATGTAGGAAATCGTTTTAGCTTTCTAATGAATATTTATAGTCGAATTTATCTTATGTATAACCCCATATTAAAAATGTTTTAGTTATTAAACATTGATTTTAACTATTTTAACTATTCATTAAAAAAAATAATATTAAATGTCATAATCTAATCCAAGTGGACCTAAATGGTCATATTATATTCATAAGGTTGTTTTTGGTAGAATTTCACTTATCCAATATAATTAGGACATGTGTTAGGGTAATAGTAATATCATATTTACCCTTAGTTACCCTATTTACTATTAACCGTGGTAAAAAAAGTAAAAAGTAACTATTCACCAAAAATTATTTTCATCTCATTGAACCACATTTTAGTCCTTGATATTAACCGTGTCTGTCGGATTTTCGAAATTCCATTCACAGAAGCGGTAAAATTAAGTTTTATGCAAAATTCAGTTTTTAACCTACCACTTAGTGGTTTCAGTATTCATCAAAAATTGAATGTTTTCAGAAAAATACCAAAATTTCAATCTAAGCTATATTTCATATTCCGAATTCAAAAATGAAGTCTATTTTACCAAATTCATAAAATAGAACTTGCATTAATTAATTTTATAATTAAATCCCGCTGTTAAAACAAATAGCGTTTTTTTAAGAAACAATATCTATCAAAAGATTGACACTTGATTATGTCTGGTTTAAATGTGAAATTACATCCAATGACCAACATTGTATTAAATTGTAAAAATATATTCTAAATATACTTTAAAACAACTCAAATTAATAATTTATCACTATTAATTATTTTGATTAAAAAAGTTGTTTTTAATTATAATTTAGTAATTTTCACTATTCATCAGAATATGAAAGTTATCCGAAAAGTACCAGAATTTCACCTTAGGCTAAATTAGATACTCTGAATCTAAAAATGAAGTCCATTTTGAGAGCTAAAATTTCTAAAATTTTAAAAAGTGGTTATTACTATTCATAACGGCTAGTTTTAATAATATTTTAATAGCATATCGTTGTTTCGTGAAACTCAGTATTACGTACTACACACGTTCTCGAGGGAGGTTGCGATTGCGTGTAATTCAAGGCAAGTCAAGGATGCGTGTTGTGCAACATCCTTTTTGTGTTGCGTACAACACAGGACATTAGTGAAATTAAAAAGAATATTTTTCATAAAATCTTGGGCTGTTACAGTAAGCCGTGTGTACACATAAACGCTACCTTCATTTCTATTTCAAATTTTAATTGAATAAAAAATAAATTATACATAGTAGTATTATAATTACAATATAATATAATATATAATTTCAAACCCTCCATTTTTTATATGTCCCGCGTATGGTATGAAGGAGTCATATCACTTTGAGGAGGCAGTAGTCCGCACTTCCTCAAATGAAATTACAACATTTACCTATTATGGAAACCATAAAGGTAGGATATAAATGTAAAATACCAAAGAATAAAGAAAACATAAACATAATATATAACATATATAAGTAAAGTTACATCATTATGGCCACCATGACAGGCGATATGAGATAATTGAACACTCATCATTTCGTGAGGCGTTAGTTTTCCATCCACAGAAACAGTAAGTTCTTCACCCATTAGATGGAGGTGTGTGAAAGTGTAATTCAAATAAATCACATAAAAAAATCCTAGTATATCGAGGATTATTTTTTTTGTTATAAAATAAATGAATAAAAATAGTTTAGGGGTAGGATAAGTAAAATAAAAGAAACGATGTTAAGAGGAATCATTACCTTTAATTTGGGTAGCTCCCGTTTGATTGAACCTAAAGGACTTCTTGAAGTGCCTTATTCCTAAAGTAAATAATCTAGTAGGAGGATATGGATCTTGACATATAATTTTTTCAGGGGTTGGTTGATCCAAGGGGCTTGATATTTGTGAGGAATGAGTAAGAAGTGAGGGATTTTTATAATGGGGAGGAGGGGCTCTTTAGAAAATTGTAAAAAATATTATTTTATTATATAATGATATTCAGCTTCTAAAGGTAAAAAACTAATTAATATCGAATATAAGATGACTCATGGTCGAAATAAAATCATCCAATAATAATTGTATAGTTTTTTATGTAATTATAATATTTATTATCTAATTTTTTTAAATCATTTATTAATGAGGTAAATACTACATTATTTTTGTGTCATCAATAATTTTATTTATATGATGTCTAAAACTTATAAAAAAATACCATGATGTAGGAAATATCTTTAAATTTATAATTGATATTTATAGTCTAAAAGATAAATTATATAACCCCATGTAAAAATTAATTTACTAAAAGATATTTGTTTGTGTCATTTTTGCCTTTACTTAATATTAAATAAAATATTTTCATTATCACTCCATGTGGCTCCATGGGGTCTTAAAATAGTTTCAAAGATGCCTAGGGTCATAAATGACTAAAAAATAGGGTTATAACAAGTTTTAAGGTAATATTGTATTATTATGATATTTTTTACCTTAAATCACCATCTGTACTTTTAACTGTGTCAAATAAAAGTCAACAGTTAATATTCACCAAAAATTATTTTCATCTTATTGAACCACATTTTACATACTAATAAAAACAATGTATATTTAATTTTCTAAATTAAATTCACAAAAGTGGTAAAATTATACTTAAATGAAAAAGTCAGTTTTTTAACTAGTACTATGTGGTTTTACTATTTATAAAAAATTGATGTTTTTCATAAAATATCACTAATTCACCCTAATCTATCTTTGATATTACAAATTAAAAAATGATTTTTATTTTTCCAAATTAAAAAAATATAATTTGAATTAATAATTTAAAATTAATTCCTCTTGTAAAAAATAGCATGTTTTTAAGAAACAATAACTATCAAAAGACCGACACTTGTTTATGACCAATTTCAAAGTGAAATTAATTCCATTGACCAACATTGGATTAATTGGTAAAAATATAATTTAATTTTACTTTAAAACCAATTAAAAATATAATATAATAATACAAATAAATTATATTAAAAGGCACTTTTGAATAAAAATATAGTATATTTCACTATTTATTAGAAAATTAACTTTACAAGAAAAATACAAAAATATATCGAAAGAAAATTTGGATGCACCGAATCAAAAAAAGATTTTTATTTTGTTAAATGGAATATATAAAAGTGACCTAAACTATATTTAATGAGTGTTCTCCATTAAAAGGTGGTAAATCAACCTTGTAATGTAAATTACTTTTAATATTAGATTTATTCACATTTTAAGCCAATACATTTTGTTGGATAAATGTAAATTTTTTTGAAAAACATATATAATATGTTTTTAGTTAGTTCAGTTCATTCTTTCCATTACAATGTCTATGTGTTAACTAGCATTTAAAATAATAATATTATTTTCTTACTATGCAATGTATGATTTCAATGAAACCCATTGTTGCGTATCAGTTACGACATCGAACATAGCGTCTTCTTTAAAGTAGAAATAATATTTAGTTCAAAAATATTCATAATTATGAAAAATGTCATGTTGTTTATTTACCTAGGATGTTACACACTTCCCCCCTTTTGGGAATTGCATCCTCACAATTTTAAAACTGGGCATGGAAACATCATTAAAAGTCCCACATCTGAAAAGAGTCAGTAAATCTATCATTTTAAAATAAAGAATGAAAAGTACAAATGTCACCCGAGATAACCCATACTAGGATTCCATGTAGGAAAACATGGAAATGGAAGAGAGAACAAATAGTCATGTTCTGATGGAGAGGGATAGAAAAAATGATTTGGAGAAAGCTAACCACCAAAAAATCCCAAACTTATGATGTGATAAATGGTATTTGATTACCCAGTATGAAATGTAAACCAACAATGTTTTTGTTTTACATTCCTTTTCATAATTTTGAGTAATTAATTTACTACATAAAATAATAACATAAAGAAATATATTTACCATCCAGTTGGGTTTCATCCTTTAATAAGTTTCTAACAAAAAATAATCTTTTCTCCAAACAATGTGGATTCAAAAATACTTGGTCACATCAAAAGCACAAGAATCATCTTCTTGAGAATCACTTAATACAAAAAATAAGATCTATATATTTCCCTTTTCCTTAGACATAAAAAAAAGGTTCGTGTGACATATGATAATACCCAAAAAGGATAATATTTTACAAAATGAAAAATTACTCTTAATCTCCAATATTTCTCAAACAATACCCAATGTTCAACCTAGTCCATTGAATAAACTACTATCCATAAAATTATTTAAAAGTAATCCAAAATAAGATTGAAACCCAAATCTCATAAGGATTAATTTACATAGTCATCAAAGATAAATCTTAACATTTATCTCCAAATAACATAAGTTACTCATAATGTATCATATTGAATAGTAATTAACCTAGTCACATATTCTCCATGATAGGATAATGATTTTCATAAATAAACCAAATCGTCATATGTCCACAGAAAAACCTAGATCCTTCCAAACTAAAATTTCAACAATTATTCCACAATTGAAATCCCATAGTATTCTATCTTCATTAGGCATATTGTGTTTCCTCAAAATAGAGAATTTCTTCCACAATAACCTTTATCACTTAATTAAAAAATAATTTTCCTACACTATGTATATCCATTTGATAAAACAAAAGTTTCCAAAATCAAATTATTCTTGTTCCATAAAATCATTTTATTAAAATAATAAGTCATACTAACCAAGGAATTCATGTAGGTCAGTGGTATGTGATGCGCTCTTGTCGCTCTTCGGTTGTGGGTTCGATTCCTTCAGCCCTTCCGGATGTCACAGTTTATCACCCATCCTATGGGTTGTCTTTTTTATAAGTCTCAAAAATAACCCTAACACGTTTTAACCTCAATGGTTTCCTTATACCTCTCATTTTCATCCCAATTCATTATGATATCAACATGTTAATTCTTGAATGTATATATATATTGTCATTTTATTATTTCACCACCATATGATAAAATAAAACGATCCCCAAAATGAAGAACATCATACCTTGATAATGGTGTCTATTTGGTTTCATCACCATATTGTTCATACAGGTAGAAGGTCCATTCATTGTAACAATGATTTAATTATCCCTCAAAATCATTTTCATCCTTCATCTAAATGCACCTTGTATAGCATGGGTCATATGGGTGTTCATGGATTTTTTTTGGAAAATAATCATGTATGACATATAATTTCAAAACATATGATAAAACATGATTTCTATAAAATAGTTAGACCGAATTTGAGTTGAAACATTCAATTAATGGTCCTTTTAAAATACCATAAGTATGTTCTGAGTGACTATACTGTAAAAGAAAATATAATTAGGTTGCGCAAGGGTCTCCTTCTTAAGCACATTTTTCAAAATCTTAATATGCTTTAAAATCTTGTGATAAGGTAAAATATTACAAAATGCCTTGATAATATTTACCTTTCTTGAAAATATAACAATATGGTGAAATTTTGATTTGTTTAAATACAAACCATGATCTGCAATGATAATGAGGTATAGTGAAGGTGTTTGATATCTCAAACAACTACTTGCAAGTTTTTTGTATGCTAGAAAAAGTTTCACAATCATCCAAACAAGACATTGAAATAATTATTGCAAGCAAGTCATCAAGAAGAGATAAGAATGTCATTTGAGATCCTCCTCCTTCAATTTTTAACTAAATTTCCTTGATCTGAAAGAGTTATAAAACATGTATTTAAGGGAAATAATAGACACATGGACTAACCAGGTGTCTAACCAAAACTCTTAATCCCTAAAGTTGTCTAAACTAACCTTTGATACCAACTATAAGGACTTGTCCTTAAACATTACGTAATCCTAAATTAAATAAATAATTCACATTGAGGATATTTTCAGGTCTAGTGTTTTAGAGAATTAGGCCAATAATTTTACATATCAACTTGAAAATTACATGTACACACTACTACTCAGTATCTATTTTTTTCATAAAATAAAAACTATTAAAAAGAAACATGACCAGTTCCATGTTTTAGACAACATGACTTTTCCATGACTCCATCCATGACCCTATTCATCATTAAGTCACATGGAAGACTTATCAAAAACATGGGATGAGCATAAAATGTTCAGTAGGGGTTATAAAATAAGGAAGGAAAACCTTAACACATCATTAAATACAAATCAATGAAACCATACTTTTCAATCATAACATACCTTACGAAATAATAAGATTTATGAATAATACACACAAATCATAAATCATAAAGGTAACCTGTGGAATTCATAACATACATACATTGTAGCTATCACAGCTACATAGGGAGTCACATTTGGAATACCAATCACAATATATTCCCTAAATCCCTTTGGAGAAAAATTAACGTTTACCTCCGTCACATTACCCAATGCATTGGACAACTATTTCAGGCTCACCCACCCTCGGTTTATCACGAAACCACTCATATATGTAAACAATGCCAAAAAAACCCTAACTTCTTCATAAAAAATAACACAGGCATAAAGGAAAGATAACATTTCCACATTCCAATAACAATATATCAAATCAAGATATTGAAATAAACAATGCGTTATCATATAATTATTAAAACCATTTAAATAATTTAATAAATAGAGTTTTGAATCAAAGTATACCATACCACTTTGATGCTTTTAAATGAATTATCATTTGAAAACATTAATGTCCATATAAATAATGCTAAAAAATAATTTTGAAAAAATGGGCATTAATGAGAAATATTTAAAAGAATAAATCTTTAAAACATTTGAAATGATATTTTAGTAAAATTGTTTTTAACAAAATGGGAGACCCTTGAATACGAATAATTTAGGAATAATATTTAATAATAACTTTATAATATAATGAGAATAAAGGTATTCATGATATAACATTCCTAAGGGAAGTATATACACCATATAAATGTGAATTGGCGTATAACAACAATGAAGTCTCAATGGAATGTAAATTGAGATGAAATCCCTTATAAAGACGATATACTTTGATTAAGGATAAATAAATTACGTAATTGTGTGTGAAAAATATGAATAGACTCAATATAAGTGGATATTAAGTGTGAAATTATTAGAGACCATTCACACATATTTATAACCTAACATAATCAATAAGTATAAGTTTAACCAAAAGAATTTAAATTGGGTTCAGAAGTTACCTTACAGAAAGTCGACAGCCTTTCGACTTCAGTTTAAAATTCATAAAAAAATTTATGAGAGATAAAAGGGTAACTCACCATTTGGACATAAAATTTACATCATTAAGGATATATAAGAACATATCCCAATATTATATTGTAAATTAAAATACATTAAATAAGACGTCTTTTAAAAAGATGAGGGTGAAAGGTTCTTTTACCGATTTGGTAACATATGAAACATAAACCCCATGAAAGAAGGATAATTAAATAAATATGTAATTACACACAAATTAAATTAAATTACACATATAATATAATAATGGGTAGTACATACACTAGAGAAAAGGAAATAGTGGAAAATATAGCTTAAATATCACTGGAATAATATGTGAGATGCAAACCCCATACCACATTGTAATCAATCGTGTAATATGAAAAAACGTAAATAAACTCAAAATGATTCACATAATAACATGAATATAAATAAAATAATGATAATAAATACCAAATGGAAGTACAGAAAACACCACATGCAATAAATTTGTGTCGAACAATGGAAATCTCACGGAATTAAAAGTGAGATAAGAAATCCCTTACCTCATGTCTGACCTGACTTGTTTTTTCCATGTTCTTCCTGAATAATAAACTAATGTTAATTTATAATTGCTTAAGAAACTTTTTCAAGTTTATTATTCCTTTTATATCACATATTACAATGTTATAAACAATATGTAGTCATTTATGTTAATAACGACCGTTTTGTCAATATTTGGTACTTGAGAAAAATGGACTGCTTATAGTTACAAGTAGTTCACATAGTGAAATGGTTATTATATCCAGAATGATATTAATGATTTAGATATCAAATATATCATATATATCCTGTATATACATGTATTTATAATAGTACATAACATTTGGAGGTATGTAATGAAATCCACCGTTCTCGTAGGCAGTAAGCCTTATTTATGCATGAATGCTACTTTCATTACTATTTAATATTTTAATTGAATTAAAACATAATAATAAATAGTTATATTATAATTCAAGTATAATATCATATATACTTTCAAAAACTCCATTCATTATATGTCCCACGTATGGTATGAACGAGTCATATCACATTGAGGGGGTGGTACTCCACATTTCCTCAAATGAAATTATCGTGTTCATACATTATGGAAACCATAATGGTAGGATATAAATGTAAAATAAAAAAGAATAAAGAAAAAATAAACATAATATATAACATAAATAAATACAGTTCCATCTTAATGGTCACCATGATAGGTGGTATGAGATAATCAAACAGTCATCATTTCGTGGGGCGTTAGTTTTCCATCCACAGAAACAGTACGTTCTTCACACATTAAATAGAGGTAAGTGTATGTTTAGTTCAAATAAATATCATAAAAACATCATAGTATATTTAGGATACTATTATTGTTATAAAATAAAGTAATAAATAGAATTTAGTGGATGGAGAAGTAAAATAAAATAAAAGAAGTTAAGAGGAATCATTACCTTTAATTTGGGTAACTCTCTTTCGTTTGAACCAAAAGGACATTTTGATGAGCCTTCCGCCTAAGGTAAGGCTTCGAGGAGGAGGAGATGGATATTGAGAGATTATTTTTTTATGGTTTGGATGAGAGAAAGAGCTTAAGAGGTTTGAGGAATGAGAATGAAATTAAGGATTTTTATAAGTTGGAGGAGGGGCTCTTTAGGAATGTGCGAAAATATTATTTTATTATATAATGATATTCAATTTCTAATGGTCCAAAACTTATTAAGGTCGAATATAAGATGAAACATTGTGGAAAAAATCATCTATTAAGTATTGGTCAGGTTTTTTATGTTATTTTAATATTTATAATCTTATTTATTTAAATTATTTATTAATGAGGTAAATACTGCATCATTTTTGTGTTGTAAATAATTTTATTTTTGTGATGTCTAAAAATTATAAAAAAATACCATGATGTAATAAATAGTTTTAGATTTACAATTAATATGAATAGTCGAAATGATAAGTTATATAACTCCATGTAAAAAGAAATTATCTAAAATATATTTGTTTGGGTAATTTTTGCCTTCAGTTGAGGTTATTTAATATAAAGTGTCATTATCACTCCCAATTGGCTCTATGGGGTCCCAAAATAGATGGAAATATGCCCATGGTCGTATATGACTCAAAAAATAATGTTAGTACATGTTTTATGGTCATTTATTATTATTATGATATAATTTTTACATTGAATTACCCTATTTACCTTTAACCGCAGTGAATAAAAGTCAAAAGTTACTATTAACCAAAAATTATTTTCATTTTATTGAACAAAATTTTATATACTAATAACAACCATGTATATTGTATTTTCAAAATTCAGTTCACAGAAGTGGTAAAATTTAATTTAAATGAAAAATCCATTTTTTTTACTATAACTAAGTGGTTTCACTATTTATCAAAAATTGATGTTTTTCGGAAAAATACAAAAAATTCAGCCTAAGATATATGTGTTATTACAAATTCAAAAATTATGTCTATTTCAAAAAATTAAAAACATAGAAGTTTCATTAATTAATTTAAAATTAATTTCCATTGTCAAAACAAATAACGTGTTTTTATGAAACAATAACCATCAAAAGATCGACACTTGTTTATGTCAAATTTCAAAGTAAAATTAATTACAGTGACAAAAATTGAGTTAATTGTAAAAATATAATCTAGTTAATCATAAAAACCAATTATAAAGATAATAAAATCATATAAATAAATTAGATTAAAAGAAACTTTTGAATAAAAATACAGTATTTTTCACAAATCATTAAAAAATGAACTTTTCCAGAAGAATACCAAAAATTTATCCTGAGTAAATTTTGATGTCCTGAATCTAAAGAAGAATTTTATTTTGTCAAATTGAAAATATAAAAGAGACCAAAAATAGATTTAATGAAGGTTCTCAATTAAAAGGAAATAAATCAACCTTTTACAGTAAATTATGTTTAAAATTAGATTCATTCACATTTTAAGACTCTAACTTTTATTGGATAAATGAAAAAACATTTAACAAACATGTATAATCAATATTTAGTCAGTTCCATTCATTCCCAGCATTACAATAGCTAGGTGTTAAATTCCATTTAATATAATAATATTATATTATTAGTGTGCAAAGTATGATTTCAAAGAAACCCATTGTTGCGTATTGGGTTTGCCATCGAACATAGCGTTCCCTTTATAGTAGAATTAAGATTTAGTTCAGAAATATTAATAAATATAAAAAATGTCGTGTTCTTTATTTACCAGGGATGTTACAATGAATATGTGAATCATGTAAAACAAAATGTTTTTGGGATTAATAAATGATGTTCTAAATATTAATAATGATGAAAATTTTAATTCATTATTCATGAGAATAAATTAAATTGGGAATAATGAAATTTGTTTTCTTGAAAATTTTAAGGATTCAATGTATTTTGAGAAAATTATACATATCATTTGAAATTAATTTGATTCAGTGGTTTCTAAATGAATGTCAAATTATCTAGGTACACTTCAAATAGAGTATCTTTATACCATCACTATTATATATTATATAGAAATAGAATTGTTTTTTTGGGAATAAGACAAATATTTTTAGAGATATAATATGAAAATCATTATAGAAATAGAATATATGGAAGTTTTTTTGTGTGGTTGAAAAAGTCTCAGATTCAAATGATGTTGCTAATGAAAAATCATGTAAACTAATGTTAAATATATCATGCTGTTTACAGAAAGGAAAATGTACCTTTTTGGATAAAATTCCATTTATTTGGTTTAGCTATAGGGATTTTGAACATATTTATTATAAGTATCCATGGATAGAAGAATATTGATTTGATGTTAGTGAGGATGACGATTAGATGTGAAAAAAGTTCCGAGATAAAGAAAAAAATCATAATATCCATTCTAGGTTTAAGGTATGAATTTCTAAGAATATAAGAAAGAAATTTGCATTTCTAAGATTAATTGCAGTGATATTTTTGAGTTTGATTAAATAGTTTAGTAATACAGTGATTATTTGGGGTTGATTATTATTTCAAATCGAAATTAAGGAGAAATAAAAGTGTGAGAGTTGTATTGAAAAAATTGTGAATATTGTAGAGAATGATTTTATTTATGAAATGGGAACATGAATACCACCTCTGGATGATTTATAAATTAAGAGGTAAAATTAGTATATGATAATGTTGTCAATTATCTATAAATAACCAGAACACACATGACAATATATAGGTTATGTTGAATTACGATATTTAGGAAATTAAGAATTATCTTGATGAAAAAAAATTTCAAATGGTGAAATGTAAAATAGGGTCAATGTAATGTAGAGTTGTCATGATTCTACCTATAATAATTTTGTAAATGATGAAAATGATATTTAAAAGACCACATCTAGTTCTCCAAACTATATTACCAAATTTGGAGGAAGCTCAAGGAATAATACAGTGATAGAAGTTTATGTCTCAAAGAATTAATTAATTAATGTAGGAAAAATTATTAAATTAAATAAATTGAAGATATAAGGAAATTATTAGTAAAAGTTATGATATATATTATTAAGAGTATAGTGTCGAGATTATTCAAATATAAGATTTTTCTTGGAAATATGTAATTCATGGGGGAATTTACTTGAATGAAAAAACAATTAAACATTTTTAAATTAAAAAACCAGAAATAAGTGTTATAATAAGTGGAATGTTTTGAAAGTATTTTCATTTTTTCACAAAAAGGTTCACGGATTATGGTAAGTGGATGAAAGATGTGAAATTGTCAAAATATGGGAATTAAACATATTTCAGGTATAATTATAATTTCTAATTATACTATTTGAAGTATGGGGTATTTGGGATCTCCTAAAAAGATATTATTTAATAAAAAATACTTTTCTAAATCTATATATTATTTGAGATATGGATTAATGAGGATTAGACCAACTGAAAATAGAAGAAATTATATGAGATCTAAGAATTATAAAAAAATTTGACATCATGTTTCAATAAATGAATGGTGATTATCTAAAATGCTAAAAAAATGGTGCTCCTTATTATAGAATGCCTTAAAATTTTAATAACCTAGTTGAGTTTTAATATTAATACAAAAGGGTCTTAGAAGAATAAAATTAAAGGAAATGAGAAGGATTTTGTTGATGATGCTGAACACAAAATATCATCAATGAATGTTATTTTAATTTTTAAAAGTGGATGATCTTCT
Organism: Viscum album; assembly: GCA_963277665.1. NCBI lineage: Eukaryota > Viridiplantae > Streptophyta > Magnoliopsida > Santalales > Viscaceae > Viscum > Viscum album. The sequence continues at coordinate 373,625,992 of OY728126.1, read as the reverse complement.
TATATGATAGAGTTTCAAATAAATTTAATGGTTTTATGATATAAAAGATACCATTGATTACCTTTGATAATGGTGGATCAATAAATATTATAGTGATTAGTATAAAAACATTTTGAAAAGGTAATATGTAATTAAATAATACTTCATTACTTAATGAGTCGAAATATAAATTAATTTCTTGGTTAGAAATCTATGATGATGGCTATGATGTGTAATTTTAGATTACTTAACTTTTATTAATTAAATATATATATAGATTTGTATTAATGAGATGATAATATATACAAGAAAACAAATTTCTTTTTTTGTGAGGAAAATTTTTATTGTAATAATACTGATGATGACTCGATGTTGGATTATAAGATTTATGATTTCATTGAGAGTGAGAAACATGTATATAAAAGAATAATGCTAGAGATATTTTCTTATTTAGAATACATATGAAAATAAATATTGGAGAATGTTCCTAAAATTTAATACAATATATCCCATGTTATGAAATTGAATAAGGAAACTTGATAAAAAAGAATAAAATATCTAGAATAACACATTACAAAAGATAATAATATGGGTTCTCCCGATCGAAAATGGGTCATCAAGAAGAACATAGTTGATTAATATGGTTGTTAGTTAATCATGCAATTGAAGACAAATCCATGGTAGACAATTAAGAATTCTATGACATCGGTCATCAAAATATATGGGGGGATTATCCGGTTCACTCTCTTAGGCATTATTTAGATTGTTGTTTTCAAATAATGACAACATAATATTAATTTTTTCTTCATGTTAATTGGTTTAGTTATTGTTAAAATATTTTTATAATTGGAGATAAAACTATTTTATTGATAATTCAATGGTATGTGTTTTTTTAATGGGAGAGGGTCCTCATATTTTTTTAGGGGATGGTATTTTGTGAATGTAATTAAATGGGGTATTATGTGAGGTTGTCATGCTGGTATGTTATTTTTTTGTCTGTGAACTATTTTACCCTTAACCATAAGAAGTTATCGTTTATTGGTTCTATGAATAGTTTTTTATAATTTGAATGGAAATAAATATTATTCTCAATTTATTTCATGTTGTTTCAAGGGAAATGGGAAAAATGATGTATTTTACTATTTATGGATATCATTTCTCTATTATTCAATATTCATATTTACTATACCTAGTTTTCATATATATTCTTCAAAATATTGAATAATGATTCATTTTTATGCGTGATGAGTTTAAATATTATTTATATTCTTGACTGATTGAAAAATACAATGTGGGAGTTTATTAAGACCATGATTTCTTTTAATGAGTTTGTCTATCCCATGATGAATAATTTTTATAAGATTCAGAGTTGAAGAAATTTACTCTAGAAGATGTTAATTTTTCTAAAGAATAATTTTTGATGAATAATGTGGGTAAAATTTAATGTGGTGTATTTTCTTAAATACATAAATAATATTTAAATTCACATTAAATAAATTTTATTATCTAATGTATATTATTTTTGAATGTTTGGATGTATTTTTAATAAATTTGCATTTTTTTTATTATGGATATTTTTGAAGTAGAGAATATTTATATTTGAAACCAACTTTTCCCACATTTATCAAAAAAAATTATTTATATTCATATAAAAATAAAGAAATGAAAGAAATATTTATCCATATTTAATATTTTAATATCAAAGTATATGATTTGTAGAATTACAAATTTATACAATGAAGTTGTTTTTACGGTCAATATGTATTATATTTTTCTACAATCATAATTTCAAAAAATTTCCAAACAATATTAAGACATTCAATATGATATATTATTCATTGATTCAAAATATTTAAAAAGGAATAAAATATATTTGGCTGTTTAGTATATTTAAAATATTTTAAACATTTTCTAGTTGATGTAAAATATAATATTATTTAGAAATCGAGTAAAGGAAGACATGATACATATTTTTCTCAACACATATAAACTTTTAGGGTAATAAATAGGTTTTCTTTTTAATTATCATAGAATTGAAAAAATACCAAAGATATAGTGGGATGTGTATGTTTTTATAAATATTACATGATATATAATACATATTTTGAGATATATAAGATATTTGAGATGATATGTAAGATATTTTTGGAATTGTGTTGAGTTTAGAATGTTCCTTTGATAAAGGGTCCTTATCTATATTCTCATAAATATTATTTATTACAAAATTATAATATTTTGGGATGGATAAGACTTAAAACATATAAAGAAATTATAAAATATACTAAATTTTATATATAGATCTGAAAATTACAAGGTATTTTAGAAAAAACATTTCATGAAATTAGATTGATAATTGAGATAAAATATAATCAAATGATATATATGATAATATATAACGATTTAAACATAAAAAGATAACTTTTGACTTAATTTGTTAATGTAAAATGATACAATATTTTTAAGATAATGTTTCATTAGAATCCATCAGTATTGGATTAACAGAGAGTTTTTTTCACTATGTTCAGAAACAATGATATTTTTGGTTCATGATATTTCTTATAAGAAATATCTTTATGACAATAAACAAATTTGTTTCATTTGAAAGGAATATTTATTTTAAAAAAACTTATTTTCCATATCATAATGTATTTTGAATCACCTTGAATATATTAATATATTCAAAAAATTTAGAAGAAGAGTAAAACTATTTGTAAAAAATGTTAGATGAATTGAAGGAATATTTTTGTTCTATTTTGAATTTACATTTGAAATATGAATATAAATATCCTACCATGTGTATGATATATGAAAAGATTCATTCATTTAAGAGAAAATTTCATATTGAACACTATAATAGTGAAACATAATTAAGTTGAGAAGAGAGGATAAATTGAGTATATTATTCTATAATGATAAGAAGAGTATTATCTCAATTTTATCATGCATATAAATAATTGGTAATTGGATGAAATGTATTTAATGCTGTGAAAATATAATACAAATGATAATATCATGGTCATATGAAAATTTGTGGGTAGATATTCAAAAATGATATCATGTTTTGAAGAAGAGGGTTATCGCACATATTTTAAATAGGGAATAAGTGTTAGAGAACATTAATATTGTTGGGAGACAATCAACTATATATGAAGGATAATCAATTTTAGAATAAATAAGTGATATCCATGCCATTTTTTAAAAAATAGTGATGGTAAATTCTTGAGTAATGTGTAAGTGGTATTCCATGATTACTTTTTTAAATTTATGCATGTTCTAATGGTTTGTATGGTCTTTAGTGAGTCCAGATAGTGGAACCGATTAATGGCAGATTTTTTATATTGAACCACAAACATATAGGGTCCCATTAATTGTTTTATTCCTGAAGGTAGGTTAGTTGATAAGTGATATTGATCACTATAATTTGGGATATTTTCTTATATATTATCAAATCATAATAGAAAATTAATAGTCAACTGTTTATTCATTCTCCCATTATTTTTTGTTAACTCAATTTCTCTTGGGTCTAGAAAAATCATTTGTGCCGTATCCAATATCCCTTTCCAACACATTATCAGTTTTTTATTAATGGTATATTACTACAAAAATAGTCTGTTCCCCAAAATTTTTGATGTCCAAATTTAACACTAACTCCCATAGCCATCTTCAATACTTCTCTATCATCATCATATCCTAATAGAATTTATCCTGGGTCATTATTAAAGATTGTTGAGACCCTAAAAATAGAACATTCTATAATCTACCTTTTTGAAAATAGCATAGTTGATAAAAAAATTATATACATTAGGGGTTACCCATATAAAAAATAGTAATAATATAATTTATAAAAATATTCAGTTTTATATAATTTATAATAATCAGCAGATCTAAAAAGAAGTTCATGTTATAAATAAAAAAGTATACTACCTAATTAAGAAACCTATATCATAATTACTCAAATTTAAATAAATTTTACCCCATGATCTATTGATGCTCCTATTAATCAAGATTTCTATCTTTAAAATATAAAAAAATTGTAAATTTAATTTAGGGGTTGTCAAACTTGAATACTCAACTTCATTATCCATTGTTTATCTTCTAAAAATGTGGACGATTCAAAATAAATTTTATGTACAAAAATAAAGAATATAAATGAATACTTTTATTAAATCATTTATCACCCAGACCTGGAAAATACCACTAACCAAACTTGTATACATATTAATTTCAATGTAATTAATTAAATATTTAATGAATTTGACCATACAACAACTTCCAAATTGATATATCACCCCACATTCCCAGAATACATATTTCATTCAAATTACAAACCCTCCACATTAACAAAACCATTTACCTTAAAGAAACCATCATCTACTACATACAACCAAAAAAACATATAACATCTTGATAATCAAATAATATCTGATAATGAAATCATTATCCCAATGTCACATCATCACCACAATACCAAATAACATATCCCTAGGATAACACATCGTATATAATTTCTGAAAGAGTGTTTGGGATTGTGAGAGTAGTCAACTATACATATCCATGAAAACCTGCATGTTGGGGGTACACCACAAATAAAAAAACTATTTTTGTTATATATAATATTACGTTACTCATGGTTTGGTGAATATGAACCATAAGAAAATACATTGAATATATAATTGATAAATCGGAAGTCATATGGGTCAAGTATTTAATTTAGTATATCTATAACTGAAACCGTTGCCAAACCAACACCAATACACATACACAATCATTTCCACTTCTACACACAAACACCCACCACACACAGTGATAATACCACAAATATTAAGTGAATTTAATATATCAATTAATATTACAAATTATTAGTTTACATGATATATTGCATTCCTAAAACAATATTCATTCCATCCATAATAATTTTGTTTTACCACTTTTAATTCTATATTTGTAAACTAATTTAACACACGTAATGTGAAATCCCACACATTTATCTATGTAATTTATCAGTTATTATTTTAACATCATTATGTATAAATCATACAAAATCACTAAGAGACCATAATAAAAGCATTATAAATTATGAATTATTGAAATAAGAAATATTTCTAGAAGGCAAGGAGCATATATCATTGAAATATTAACATGAACATAGAAATATTGATATGAAACTTATGAATGGTTAACTGACCAAAGGAATAGTAACCTTGTAACACCCTCATATTTTGTGAAATATATTTTTTAATTACTTTACCTTTTTGTATATTTCATTTCACATGACACTAGAAATAGTTAGATATATATTAAAATAGTAAGTTAAATATTTATTTCACATTTCGCTGACCTGACATATGTTATATGTCACCAAATCATCATAAAATACCCAAAGCATCGACTCATCATATGTTACATGTAATGCCGACTTGGCTAGCTCTCTAGGAAACAGTAACTTGTCATATATTACATGAAATAATGAGATTCTATGAAGCATCTTTTTATTATATTTTTTAAAATTATATAAATAAAAAATAATCATTTAACATAGTAATATGAATATTAATAACTAATTTTCAAATATTTTTTGTGATCGGTATTATAGTAATAAACCATATTTCCAACGAATGATAAGTTTTTTTGGTAAAGTCCTTTTGGTGTTTAAAAATACTATTTTCCAAAATGAACCGATATTGTTAATAAAATTAATTTTAGAAAAATAAATATTTAAATTGGAAAAATAAATTAATTTTATAATTTATAATTTTTAAATTAGATAGTGGTGAGTTTTTTTTATTTTTCTTAGAAATTTATTTTCGGATGAATAGTGAAAAATACTACTTTTTAGTCAAAACTGCCTTTTCATTTAAATTATTATTTATATAAATTATATTTTAAATTTGTTTTAAGGTAACATTAGATAATATATATATATATATATTAATTAAATTTATTTCATTAGAATCAATTTAAATTTGAAATTTAATATAAATACTTACTTATCTTTTGAACTTCCTTCTACCTTAAAACCCTATAACACTATATTATCTATGAGAGTAACATGAATATTAATTTTTTCTCTTCTATGAATTGAATTATTAAAAACCAACACACACCATTTTAGTCAGTATAATAATGAAAATCTAATATGTTTAACTAATTTTTTTATCAAAATATTAGTAAATGTAATTAAAATTAGTGACATCAATTAAGGTCAAATTAAGCATAATTAGAGACTAAAACATAATCATAGGGGACCAAAAGACCTATAAAATTTTAAAAACAACTTATCTTGACATATATCATCCATAAATCTTACATTATATATTTATGTTGGGTTGGTGTGACTTTTTTTTGGAAATAGCATGTGTACAGAAAACTTATTTTCAAAAATTCCAAGTGATTTTTTCCTTCCCTATAAAATGGAATCATATCTACCTTTTATTTATAGCTCTAAAACCTATTAATATTTTAATATATATACCAAATAAAATTCCCAAAATCCTCATTTCCTTATATAAGATTTTTTTTTGAAAAAAAAAATCTTTCGAGGAAGCCATTGGGCACAAACCAAAAGGAGTTACCCGACCAAGAGGTTATTTTATGACCTAATGTTTTATCAATGGACATCCTATTCTTATATTTATTTCGTATAGTAAAATAACATAAAATTACTTTTATAACACAATACAAACATTATAATGTAAATAGTAAGGGAAATAAAAGGTTTAATTAGATGTTATGGAATATATAGCAATAGTAACATGACCTCTAGAATAGTAATGTGACCCTTATGAATAGAAAACTAGTAAATGTAATATTATCCTCTCAAATGAAATTATATGTAAAATTTATCTTTTTAAAAGTGACAATATGCTGTTAGTATATAATTATTTTAACAATTATTAACAAGGTGTTGGTATTTTTATATGTTAGGAATGTTCAATTACAATTTTATGATTAATGTAACAATTTAAATGAAAAATTAGTTTCTTGAAATGTATTCATAAATTAATGTTTTGATTCTATAATAATTTAATGAGACCTTAAGTAATTTTACAATATGTTAGAAAAGTAGTTTTAAAATTATAATTTATATTTTTCATGTAAATTATGAATTTCATTGTATATTAAATTATTAATATTAATGTAATTATTATGGAAAAATGCTGTTCAATTTTCGATTCTACCCATCTAAAAATAGTTAGGGATCTTTTTCTATGATTTACCAATGTACTTCAATTTTCGAGTGAATACTAAAAATTTAGTTGTTCATATAACCGGTATATCTTAAATTGCATCATTCACGATGTAATGATGACCTAAACCATTTAGAACTTTAGATTCTTCCATGTTTAATTTAATTTTAAAATTGTTTCCTTAATATAAAATAAACTCAATTTCCAAAACTAAAAGGAACTTTCCAAAACCTAAATGCAAGAAGTGATTCCATAAAATATGATTTTCTATTTTTTTCACTTTCATTTTAATAAATAAATTAATTTAAATTAAAATAATTATTTAAATTATAAAAAGAAATATGATATATTAATATATTAATTATGTAGTAAAAGAATTAATATTACAAGTATAACATTAGATATAATATTTTTTTCAATATATTATTCTAAAAACACCCCTCCTTAAGTATAAATAACCTCTCTCCCTCCCATTGGAAAAACATTCCTCTCATCTATTACTATGCCTAATATATTTTGAAATCCTCCATCTCATTCATATTATAATACATAGGGATGTTCTAGAGACCTCCTACTCTAATAACCAAGGTAGCTATAGTTTCGAGCAGGAAAAGCTACACAAAGGAGAGAGTAAGACCCTATTAACAATTCTCTATTTTCTTCTTTTTTTACCCTATCCATTTAAAATAATTATGCCAAAAAATTTATTATATAATATTTTAAAATTCTATTAATGATGTTTACCAACTATAATTATCATATTAATTAATAATGTAAATTTCTTACTTCCCTTTCAAACACTATTGACAACATCTTCTTAAAGGTCAATTAACCATTTATGCAGAGGTTACCATGATAATTATCATAAGCACAATAATTTATGGAAAATATAAATTATATATAATATATTAATATAAAATAAAATTTATTATATTATTATAAAACTAATTATACTAATCTATAAATTACATTTAATTAAAAATGAAATCATTGCAAGAGAAGAAATTTGTATGTAAAATATGATATCAAAACGCTTCTATTTCATCCACGAAAATTATGAAATAAAATCCAATAAATATAATTGATTTATATTTTTAAAAATGAATATAATGAAATTTTATATCATTTTTTAATAGAAATAAATTTATTATTCAATAGCTGTAGAAGAGACGAAATTAAGCAGAAATTAAGGTGAAGGATCATCTGCATTTTACTTTTATTCTTGATTGTCTCTTATGTTATGGAATTTTATGTTTAATTTCCAATGATGGGGTATTATTACATACACAACCCATACTTTTATCATGATTTATAAAAGATGGGAAATCCATTTTTCCTCATTAATTCGTCTTAAGTACACAAGATATAATGATGAAATTCCGTAAGAGATTCTTCTGGATCCACGTTTATTCTTTTGGATTACACAATCATTATGTTTTCCCAAATGAAATAATATATTTTATTTATTTACATATTCTAATTTCTGTTTATATTTCCAAAATCATGTACCAATATCTATTCATCATTCTCTTTTGTGGATATTCATGCTTTTAAGTGATTCCTTTCTCAATACATCCCGATAATGAAACCTATTTTAAGGGAACTTCCTAAATTCTTACCCAAAATCAACTGCACTTAGTATTATGTTTTTAAGCCTGCATTTTTATTTTAAATTAAGTCTTTTTATTGTTAAAACGTTCATGTTTCACTTCTGGTTTTGTACTAAAAATTTTACCCTTTTCAATTTTAAAGGCTCTATAGTATTTTCATTTAAAATGCTAAGAAATGTTTTGATGAAAAAATTAGTTGAATTATTTTCATACATGTTTTCAATTCAACTTAACATTACTCACCAGGATAAATGTTTATTTATCCTTCTAAATGTCTAGGTATAATTTAGTTCCATCTTTCCATAGACACATTTGTGTTATGCCCAATTGTCATTCTTTATGATATGATTATGGAATCAATTTTAATACCACGGGTAACCCTTATGATTATGTAAGAAGGATTATTCTTGATTCTTTATGTGGAAAAAATATTCAAGAAATGTTATATTGGGTGTGTCCTAATATCAATCCAATGCATTCTGTAAAGTTATGTCTCATTAGATTTTATATGTGACAGTCTTGGCAGCTAACCATGGCATGTGCTACTATGTGAAATGATCTTGTAAATTTTCCTTGACTCATATTAATGTCATGTTTTATTTTGCAGTGACATTTCAATGACACCGTGTTTATATGATCCCATGTTTATATTTTATGATTCCATATCTTCCAAGTTTTTGTTATCGTTATTTCATGCCATTAAACACATCTCCTGAAGCCTTATTTTTATGTATACTCCCTTATTGGTCCATTTATCTCATCCCATTATTAATGTGTTCCCCAGGGTTCCCAATGAAGAAGTATGAGCATAATGGATATTAGGGAATCATTTTGATGATTAAATAAACATGTTTTATGAGTCCCATGTTTTATGTTTATGGTACCTATTCCTTAAAGACACCGGACTTCACGATCCATGGCTTGTATATTGATGTATAATTATGCTTAAAACCATGTAATGTTGCGTGTAAAAGGCTTGGGTCTCTATAGTTGGTATCAGAGTATGGTATAGTAATTTTTGGGGATTAAGAATATAACACCTTAGTTAGAACCTTAATTATGTGATGTTGTATAAGAAAACATCCCTAAATTTTGTAAAGCATAGAGTTAGTGGTCTATCATGAAAATAAATCCCTATCTAGATAAAAATATGTAGAGGTAAATCTTGAATAAATGTACCTTGGAGTGTAATCTCCAATAAAGAGTTTTGAGCATTACCTAAGGTATCTTGGTATAAGAAAACAGGCCTTGATACACTCTTTCTTTGACACTCTCAAGGGATATTCTTTGGTAAATTCACGAGCTTAGTAAAAATCATTTCTAAGGGAATAATAAAAGCCCACAATAATATATGTAAGAAAATAAATCATCAGAAAACTAGATTTGAACCTAAGGGACCAAAATATAGGATATAATTGTCCATTGCAAGTTTATAATTTTATGTTCAAAGATTCCCTTGTTTTCTAAATAGCTCAATATTCAAAACCACTAATTGTATGGTCTTTATCATATTTAATGGTAGGAAATTAAAGAACACATGAAAAAAATCAATGGGATATGGAATGTGATGATTGCTCTAATTATATTCCTGATATGATAGGAATGGGTTCTCAAAACCCCATGATAGTAGTTGCTCAGCTGGATCAAGTTATGAATAATTACATGAATCATGTGGAACACCCTCCTCCTCCATGGAAAGAGAAAGTTTGATTAAAAATTTTCATGCAGAAAAGGGATCCCATGTTTTGAATATCTTCTGATCCTATCCTCGCGGAACAGAGGATTAACTCCATTGAAAAGATATTCTTCTTCCTCCAGTGATCAGAAAGTGAAAATGTTTTACTGGCAATCTATCATTTTGATGGGGAAGCAGATCAGTGGTGGTCACTGATCAAGAATATGAATCCCTAAGAGGAATTTTTTTTCCATTGAATGGGAGGAATTCAAGAGGATGTTTTTTAATAAATATATTTCTCAAACCCTCCATATCAATATGGAAAGAGTGTTCCTCAGTCTCAAGAAGAAGTTAGATGAGTCAATAGGGTTATATGAAGAAAACCTTATAAGGGTTTAAAGGTACTCCTCCATCTTTTCCGTGAACATCAAAAGCAGGGTGGATTGATTATTTAGGGGGATAAAGCCGAGGTTATGGAAGGTGTTACTGATACAAATAGTAATCATTATGAGTGGATTATTAATTGTTCCCTCATGGTTGAAATTGAGAATTGATAATCTCAGTGGTGTCATCGGACCATGCACATAAAGCAGATAATGGATAACAACATGGGTGGTTCAACAAAAAATCCCATGATTTAAGGTTGCCTAACAATCCAAAACTTAATATTTGGGGAAGGAAAAAATTTAGGAGCTGCCTAAGGGTTACCAAGAATTGATTCAAATGTGGAAATTTGTGACATCTAGCGAAAAACTACTGACAGGATATCAATAATCATCTTAATGTTGAAGAATAAAGGAAGGTTTAGATCAATAATAATACTGTAGTACAGTATTTCAACTACAAGGAGGATGGGCATTATAAAAACAATTACCCTAATCAAAGGTTTGGTAGAGGCAATCGACAAAAACCATTGACGCAACATGGGAGGAATTATTCTACAACTACTGCTGATGTAGAGTTGTACAATGATGTTGTAGTAGGTACTCTAGTTTTTAAATATTGAATAGAAAACATACTCTTTGATTATGCTTCTACACATTCTTTCTTATCTTGAATGTTTTTTAGAACTATTCAAATACTACCTAAAAATTGGGAGGATATGTTATCTGTGAGAATAAATAATGTGGAAATTGTTTCATCCATAAATTATAACTCCTCCCCAATTAACATTTGCAGACTGAACCTCCCAAAAAATCTCGTAATACTTTTTTTAGTAGAGTTTGATGTTATATTGGGCATGGATTTGATATCTTTTTACAAATCCAACATAAACTGTTGAGAATGGGATATTACACTTCACATCCCAAATGATCCTTCAATTATTTATTACTGTAAAGAGGAAGATGAATCTTCTTTAAACAAATTGTCTCAAGTGTGGATATTAATTCCTTATAAGAAATAATTTCCATCTCCAGTGATTGGGACAAAGTAGATAATCATTCTTCAATATATTCCCATCATAATGGATTACACTATTATATTACATAAAGAGTTTCCTGGTATTTCTCTTGATCGAGAGGATGATTTATCAATTGAACTTATTCTTGGATCTCAAAATATATCAAAGACACCTTATAGAATGGATAACAAAGTTCTTGAAGATTTGAAGAAGTAGTTACATGAGAATCTAGAGAAGTGTTTATATCCCTAAGTGCTTCACCATGGGGTGCACTAGTCCTCTTCATCACAAAGAAGGATGGTTAAATCCACCTCTACATTGATTATCATGATCGCAATAAAATTACAATAAAGAACATGTATACCCTCCCACCGATACATGACATGTTTGATAAGTTTCCTTATTCTAGTTATATATCTATGGTAGAACTTCGGTCAGGTTATCCCCAATTAATGGTGAGGAATGATGATATTCCCCAGGCTACCTTTCAAATTAGGTATGAAAAAATGAGTTCATAGTGATTCCATTCATACTCACTAATGATCAAGATATATTCATAGATTTAATGAACAAAGTATTTATATATTACCTTGACATGTTTTTGGAAGTCTTTATTGATGATAATATGATATACTCTATGAGAAACAAGGAACATGAGGTGAATTTGAATATTGTGTTAAAGACATTACAATAGGTGAAGCTGTATGCAATGTATAGTATATGTGAGTTCGGGATGGAGAAGTATAATTCTTGGGTCATGTTATCACCAATATAGGGATATTTATAGACCCTTCTATGAAAAAGGCAAATGAAGATTGTCCCAGACCAACATCTGTTATGGAGATCCATATATTTTGGGATATAGCTGGGTATTATCGATGATTTTTCAAAAAATGTTTCACGATTGTCAAACCCAATGAAAAAATGACATGGAAGGCACTAATGTTGTTCTGGACCCAAGAATGTGATTACTGTTTCAAGGAGTTAAAAAAGAGTCTTATTACTACACCAGTACACACACTTCCAACAAGTGGATAACTTTTTGTGGTGTATATTAATTAATCAAAGAAGGGATTAAGTTGTGTGCTAATGAAAAATGATAATGTGGTAGCATATTAATCAAGGAAGGTGAAGTTCCATGAGTAAAACTAGAATACACATGATTTGTAATTAGTGGCTGTGATCATGGCATTAAAAATATGGCAACATTATCTCTATGGGAGGAGTGTGAGATATATATTGATCACAAGAGTATCAAATATATTTTAACACAAAATGTTCCTTATATGACCCAATGAATATGGATAAATCTTATCAGTGATTATGACTGCTGAACCTAATACCATCCTTGTATGGAAAATAATGTGATAGAAGCCTAAAGAAAAATGTATACTTCATATTTAAAAATGATGATAATTGAAAAGGATCAAATATTCATAGATTTTTAGGGGATGGAAAAAGGAATCCTTAAGGTAGGAACATCAATAATAATTTCTCAAATGATTGATCAACCATCCCTCATAATGAAAATAAACGATGCTAAATGAAAAGATGTGGAAATTATGAAAATGGTGGAAGGTATCAGAAATTGGAAATCCTCTGAGTTCAAGAATGACGAGGAAGAAGTTTTAAGATTTGGGTCACGATAATGTGTAACATCTGATACAATGATAATGAAGGAACTTTTCAATGTTGCACATAGCTCAACCTTATATATCCATGTTGGGAGCACAAATTTGTATCATGAACAAAGAGGAAATTATTTACAGGACAATATGAAAAATGATATTTTTGAATATACATTAATGTTCTTGGTATGTCAAAATGTGATGGATGAGAGGAAAAATTATAAGGGGATAATGAAACCACTACCCATACCATCATGGAAGTGGGAGAAAATCACCATGGTATTTTTCACTAGACATCTAAGGACATATATAGGAAGTAAGGATGTATGTGTTGTTGTGGATCTTCTTAAGAAGACATCTCACTTTATCTCAATTCGTGAGGGCTTCTTATCGGATCAACATCCATGAATATTTGTCAATGAAGTGTTAAGGATAGATGGATTTCCACTATATATTGTATCCGATTGAGATCCTAGATTCACCTCAATGTTATGTAAAAGTCTCCAACTTTTTGTAATCACTAAAATGAATTTTAGTACGGCCTATCATCCTCAAATAATGTCTAATTTGAGAGGGCTATTCATAAACTGTAATATATGTTGGGATCATGTTCTATTGACTTAAAAAGAGGATGGAACCAACATATCTCATTTGTTGAAATCTCCTACAACAACAGTTTCCACTCGAGCTTTGAAATGGAACCATATGAATCCCTTTTATGGGAAAAGGTGCTGAACATCGACGTGTTGGGATGATGCCAGTGAGCGTAAGATGGTAAAACCTGAAATGGTCAAAGAAATGGTGTCGAAGGTGAAAACCATTTAGCAGCATATCAAGGCATCCCAAAGTCGATAGAAGAGTTATGTAGACATCCATCGATGAGACCTTGAGTTCAATGATGGTGACATGGAATTTCTATGCATATCTATTTGGAATAAGGTCATGAGGATAGGAAACAAAGGGATGTTAAGTCCCTATTTCATCATCCCTTTCGAGATTCTTGATCATGTTGGGGTAGTTGAATATCGATTAGCACTTCCACCTACCATGTCTAATGTAAAAGATGAATTTAAAGTATCTATCTTAAGAAAGTACATACCGGATCCTTCACATGTAATCTCTTCAAAGGTGGATCATTTGGAGGATGATATTTTTTATAAAGAGAATCTAGTGAAGATATTTGATCATAGAGATAAAGCTCTACATAATAAGACTACCCACCTAGCAAGCTAATATGAAATAATCACATGCATGAAGAGGAATCATGGGAACTGGATGAGGCATTGATGGAAAAGTACCCACACCAATTTATATCCTAGAATGTAAAAAAATCGAGGGGGAAATTTATTAAGGGGGGAAGAATGTAAAGACCCAAATACTTATCAATAGAAATTCGTTTCATGTATTTAATACTTATATTATAATCACATAATATAATTTTTAGAACATAATACAAACACTATATATTAAGATTAATTTAAATAAAAGGTATCTTTAGAAGATAAAGAACATATTATAATAGTAACTTGTCCGTTGGAATATTATTATGAAACTTATAAATAGTAAACTGCCAAATGTAATAGTAACCTCTCCAATGAATGTATAAATAAAATTTATCTTTTTATATGTGAAAACATGGTATAAGTAAATAATCATTTTAAAAATTATTAATAAGGTGTTGCTATTTTTATATTTAAAGAATTTTTAATTACAAGTTTTTGATTAATTTAATAATTTAAGCGAAAATTTAGTTTTGTGAAATGTTTTAAAAAATTATTATTTTGATTCTAAGAAAAAATTATGTGATCTTAATTAAAATTATAAAGTGTTAGAAAGGAAGTTTAAAATTTCAAATTTTAATATTTATATAAACTCTGTTTTTAATTAAATATTAAATTAATCATATTAAAAAATTATTTTTAAAAAATGTAGTTTGTTTTTAAATTCTACACATCGAGAAGTAGTTTGGGTGATTTTTTGGTAATTTTGTAAATTACATCAATTTTCAAGCGAAGAGTAAAATTAGAATTTTTTCACATAACCGATATATATTAAATTAAATCATTCATGATGCAATGATGACATAAAAATTATATAAATTTATTTTTGGGCATGATATATTTAATTTCATAAATGGTACATAAAAATTCAATAAAATCAATTTTCAAACCTTCAATGAACTTTCCAAAACCTTATGTGAAAAAGTGATTCCTTAAAATATTTTTTCTCTTTCTTTTCGCATTCCATTTAATAGATCCATGAATTCAAATTATAAAGATGATTATAAGTCCAAAAAGAATTATATTATATTAATTTTTGATTTATGTTTTCAAAATACTACTATTATAATTCGATCATTTGATATATTATTTCATTTCATATTTTATTCTAAAACACCACTCCTCATGTATAAATAACGCCTCTCCCTTTACATGGAAAACCATTACTTTCATACATTACTATAATTAAAATCTACCACAATTCCTCCTCTAAATACTCTTAGAATAAATAGGTACATTTTGGAGCCCTCTAACTCTACTCGCAAAGGGAGTTATTATTTCGTGCAAGAGAAGCTGCACCGAGGAGAGAGTAAGACTCTATTAAATCTTTTATCTTTTCTTAATTTTTTTTCATTTACCCCATACAATTCAAATACATATACAAAAAAAATTATTATATTCTAATTTTTCACTATATTAAAAATTCTATCATACTGTAATTATCATATTAATGAAAAATATAAATGTCTTACCTCCCTTTCCCACACTATCAACAATGTCCCGTTAAAGATCGGTTAACCATATAAGAGGACACTTTGAAAATAAATTTTATAAAAACATGCATGTATGTAAAATATTAATTATATATAATATATTAATATCAAATTACATTTATTCTATGATTCAAAAACTATTTAAACTAATTTAAAAATTACATATATTAAAATGTGAAATCATCACAAGATAAGAAATTTATAAGTTAAATATGATATAAAAATGCATCAATTTCATCAACTAAAAATATGAAATTATATAAAATGAATATAATTGATAAATATTTTTACAAAATTAATATAATTCACTTTCAGATCATTTTTTTAATAAACATAAAATTTTTATTCAAGAGGCCTATTAGAGATGAAATAAACCAGAAAATAATGCAAGGGATTCTCCAAATTTCACTTTTAGTCAAGATTTTCCTCTTTGTTATTCTATTTTATGTGTAATTAAAATTAATGGGATTTGATTAGACAGGTCCCCCATACTATCATCATGATTTATAAAATATGATAAAACCTTTTCTCTCTCATTAGGACCTCTTAAGTATGCTCGATACCGTGCCGATATTCCGTAAGGGATTCTACCCGAACAACTTTTATTCATTCTGGTTACTCTATCATTTAATTTTCCCAAATAAAATCCAACATTATATTTATTTAAATTTTATAATTTTTCTATTTTTCCTAACTCATGTACCAATATCCATTCATTATTCTCATTTGTGGATACACATTATTTTATGAGATTCCATTCTCAATACTTCTCGATAAGAAAACCTATTTAAAGGGAACGCCCCAAATTCTTACCCGTTTTCAATTACTATATATCTTATATTTTATGCGAGCATTTTCTTTGTGAAATAAGTCTTCTATTTTGAAAAACATTCCAGTTTTCTTCTCTTTTTTTATAAAGGAATTTTCCCTTTTCTATTTTAATGGTTCAATATTATTTTCCTTAAAACTACTCAAAAATGTTTTTATGATAAAATTTATTGAATACATTTCTTACGTGTTGTCACATATACATGGAATCATTCACCATGATACTTTTATATTTTTATTCATGAATGTCTATGTATACATTAGTTTCCTTATTTCATGTGCACATTTGTGTAATGCCCAATTGTTATGCTTTATGACATGATTGTGGTACCCAATTCTTACCATGGGTAACCCTTATGTGTATGTAATATTTATACGGTATTGTTATTTATATGATAAATATATTCCAAAAAAGTTAATTTGGTTGTTCCAATATAGAGCTCCAATGAATTTGTTAAAGTTATGTCTCATGGGATGTTATGCGCGATAGTCTTGGCAGGTTTCCTTTTCTTGTGCAACTATGTAAAACGATCTTGGCAGTTAGCCTTGACTCATACTAAAGTCATGTTTTATATTCCTACCACATTTACATGACTCAATTTTTATATGATCCCATGATTATATTTTATGATTCCATATGTTCCAAGATTTATTATTATTATTTCATGCCTTCTAACCCATGTTCTAAAGACTTATTATTATGTGTACTCTTTAATTAGGAAATTTAGCTAATCCATTTGTTCACATGTTCCCTATAATAGCCTATGAAGATGTACGAGCACAGTGGATGTTAGGGGAAATTTTTGAAGATTAAATAAATAATTTTTTAGTCCCATTTTTTATGTTTTTTGTACGTAGTATTCAATGACACTTGACTTCACTATAATTTTCTTGTAATCTGATGTATAATTACTATTAAAATCGTGTAATGTTATGCGTAAAATGATAAGGTCACTATAGGTAATGTCTTCTCTCAAGTCCTTTGTATTATTTACATTATCCTCACTACAATCTATTTAATCCATTAATATATAAAAACCCTTTTATTTGAAGTTTACTAGGATTTTTTATTCAATTTTGAAACCTACATTTACACACACATCTATCTACCAGATAATGAACATAATATTTATGTGTTTAGTGAACAACCAGCTCACTGAACAATGATTGTTCAATTTTATTTACCACCAATAATTGTGGAAATTATTCTTTTAACAACGTTTTTTATATTTTATATTCTATAATTATAATTATTTATTATTCTTTATTCCTATTACAATAAATATTTTTTTTTTGGAGTTAATATGATAGATTCGTTTGAGGAAGTGTGGACTACCACCCCCTCAAAGAGATAAGACTCGTTCATTAAATTCAAGGATTGTATTATGTATGGTGATAGTAAATATATAATAAATATACTATATCATAAATAAAATATAATAAATATATATATGTCTTTTACTTACTTTCTTTCAATACAATGATAAAAACAAAAACATCGTTCTTCTGTACGTCCGACTTACTGTCTCTGTGAACGGTGTATTCAATTTCATAATTCTGTATTACATAGATTATTTTAAAAACATTATAATAGATACTAAGGAAATATATATCATTTTTTAAATTCTATAATCATGATATAATTATAAATACCAATAATATAACAAATTTAGACACTTATGAAAAATAAAGCGATTATTACCCAAAGTGAATCCTTAACTTGTTGTGGTTAACAAGTAGGTAATACAAGGTCATAATAAAATAATATATAGTATTAGATATAAGAATATAATTATTTAAAATATGTTTAATAAATTTATATTTATTATACACATAGTTTAATCTGTATGATAAGATTCAAGGCACAAGGTTAGGAGATTTCAACTCACCATTTATTTCTATGAGATTCATGTTATGTTCACCATGATTTCCTATTGTGTGGTTTATGAGCTGACCATGACTGTAATATATTTATATTATACATATATTTATGCATATTTAGATATCTATTTTATGATATTTCTCTCATGGGGTTTATTTTTCAAAGATTACCAAATCAGTGAAGTTGTTTTTTCTCAATTTTCCTTCTTTGAGACTCATGTTATGTTATGAACCGAAATTTTATTTCAAGGTGTATATACATCCATTTTACATGTTATATAATGAATATTTATTCTTTCATGATATTTATTCTAAATTACATTTTCTTTTCATACATGGTGAGTATGATCCCACATTAACAAGTTATAAGATTTTATTGACACTATCTCATCAGTTTTCGAGAATGTTTATGTTTATGCTTCCTTTGATGAAATATTATGATCCATATCTCATGTAAAATAATGGGTTTCCTAATCCTCTATTTATTCAATATATATTCATGTATTTGTACCAATATTACACTCTTTGATACATAATATTGTTAAGAAGTTGTTTTTTATGAAATCCTGACATTACTATTTATTTTTTTAGAAATCGGTGTTCCATCAAAATTATGTTTTTCTAAAAAAGGGATCCAATAATATTATACTATTCTAATTTTATAATTAAAAAAATATTTCCCATTTTTTAATTTTACCAATTTTTTCAATGGAATCTTCATGTCCCTTTTTGAACAAGTCATTTCTATAAGTTTTTTATTAAGAAAAAGGAATTTTCTTTTTACCAGGTATGACATATAACTATTTATCCACCATCAATCCTATAAAGCGTTATTTTCATGTTTAATTGATAATTTTTAAAGATATGTATAAAATTATATTTTAAAAGAAATGCATTTCAAATGGTTTTCAAGCATCTTTTAGAAGTATTCAAGGAAAATGATTTTTGAAATGTTTTCACGCTTATTTTATAAGATTTGGAGGAAAAATATTTTCAAATTATTTTTAATCATACATTATATGTTTTCAAGGAAAATTATCTTAATGTTTTATTCAATATAATTTTATCTTTTTTCATGTTAAATTGAATTTAAAAATGTTTTTAATCCTTATTTATATGTTTTCAATGAATTTAAAACGAAATTAGATTAAAAAATTTTCTAAGATCCATTCAAATGATTCCATGTAAAAAGTTTTTCAATCCATTTTCACGTGTTATTTATATTTTTTAATGTGTTTTCAATGAAGATAGTTTTAAAAATATCTTTATTCTTACTTTGTATGTTTTCTAGGAAAAATGATTCCATAATGATTTAAAGTCTAATTTATATGTTTTCAATGTATTTTGTTGGAAAATTATTTTTAAATGGGTTTATGTATTAAATTTACTTTTTAATAGAATAGTGTATATTTTCCCCAAGAAATGTTTTTCAAAGATATTTCAAATTTACTTTAGATCTATGATGTCATCAATTGATTGTACTGATTCCATTCTTGGGAATTATCTAATGGTTCCATTCATATGGTTTGTCTAATGTTTTTATTATTAAATCCACGGTGTTCATGAAACCAATTTCTTTTTCATGGGTTATATATTTATGATATCATTTTTTCTTTTTTGGGCTCGGCTTTTTTTGAAAGGATTATTAAACCTATCTTTTTCCATAGGTTATGATATGATTACATTTTTATAAAACCCATTTCATTTAATGGGTTATGATATTATTATTTATGATCTTGTGGAACGTGTTTATATGATTTCATTAGGAGATTGGTAGGACCAATATATTAATCTAATGGATTAAGTATTGATTTATATCTCATATGATAAACTAACATGATCTTGGGAGTGAACCTTGACTAGTGAGATGACCATTGGGGTGAACCATTACTCACAAGATTGTATGAGAAGATAAAACATTCTACTAAGATGTCCATGGGACTCAAACTTAAATACCAAAATGGTATGAGGAGTGAACCCATGCTTCTAAGATGTATGTGGGAGTGAACCATGACTACCAAGATGGTATGGGGAGTGAACCCATACCACCAAGATGGTCTTGTAAGAGATGCCTTGGATACTATGAAAATAATATTATTATATTTTGTGTCTTCCACAATTTGGTGATTTATTCCTATATTATGCTTTAATGGTATATGTTCTTTATTTTATTATAATTCAGGTCTTATGAATTTCCACTATTTATTATGATATCTAATATTCGTGATATTTTCATTAAATTTTATAATCATGTTCTATCCCTTTGGTTCATGTTATAAATGCACATTTCCTGTATTTTCTATTACTAATCATTTGAGCTCACCCAGTTATTATGTTTTCATGGCCCAGTCATTGAATATTGTTATTAGTTAGAAGTACTAAATTTGGATATCATTATGGAAGTTTTTGATGATCTTTAACTATTATATTATATTTTGCCTCCATGTTTCCAAAGGATTTGAACTATATCGATCCTCAAGCATGTAATATTTGTAATATATTGAATATTCACCTAAAATGATATATTATCCTTATATGTCAATATTTGTTAAATATAGTTCATATCAAACAAAAGCGTTAGTAAAACTTAGGAAACTTGGATGAAAAAACATTAGTAAGATCTGTATGTATATTTATAAGGACATGTCTAATGATGTATCCAATGATATGTATAAGGATGAGTTCATGTTTAGGAAAATGCCCATGAATTTTGGTAAATGATAGAGAGAGTGGCTTCCTATAAATAAATCCATGTCTGGATACTACTGGTGGATGTGTCTTTATAAAAGATATACCTATGGTTAATAACTCTGACAAGATGATCTAGGAATGACTTAGGGAATTCTAGTACACAATTACAGGACATACGGCACAACTGGTTTGGCACTCATGATGGATATGATTTGGGAATTCAAAAACTATTCAAAAACCATTAGGATGGATTTGAATATAATATGACTATAAGTAAGCTAAGATAAACCTAAGGTATCATATATTAAGGTGTCATAATTTATACCACATATAAGTAATTATTCATGATTGTGAGTCTTTCTTATATGATAAGTATAAGGACCCGACCTTAAACTTTACTTAATCTTGAGTAATTTCAAGAATACACATTGAGAATCTTTTCAGGTTTAGAGTTTTAGAGAATTAGATAATAAATCATGCATTACATTCCACATTTAAACAAAGTGGTTACATAAAAGATAGTATTCATTTTTCCCATCAACGGAAACATATTTAAAATAAAACATTGATTATTTCTTGACACTTCTTTGACACTATCATTATATCAAGTACCTTTCCCTTGACCCGTGAAAAACATTTCAAAAACTTGTGATGAGCATAAAAAGCTCAGTAAGGGATATAGA
Organism: Viscum album; assembly: GCA_963277665.1. Lineage (NCBI taxonomy): Eukaryota > Viridiplantae > Streptophyta > Magnoliopsida > Santalales > Viscaceae > Viscum > Viscum album. The sequence continues at coordinate 373,603,655 of OY728126.1, read as the reverse complement.
AATACCGAATGGAAATATTCGTACATTTATACATAAAAATCAATGTAATCATACATTACTCATAAAACATAAGCTCGTTAACGTACCCCATGAAATCATATGATTTATGAATAAGTCATAGAAATCATAATACATAAAGGTAACATGAGGCATTCATAACATTCTTATGTAGGGAGTAACCCTCATGGTTACGTTTGGAATAACCATCACAGTATATTCCCTAAATCTCTTCGGAGAAAACTTAACGTTTAACCCCTTCGCATTACCCAATGCATTGGAGAGCTATATCGGGCTCACCCGCCCATAGTTTATCATGGAACAACCCGTACTCATAAACAATGCCCAAGAACCATAACATAATCTTAAAACTTACAACATGCATAAAAGAAACACAAAATTTCTACATTTAAATCACAAGAGTTCACATCATGATAATATCATAAATAAAAACATCTAATAAATTCATTAAAACTCTATGAGATAAAAATCCCTTTATTCTTTGAAAATATTAAAAGAAGACATTTAAAAGAGATTTTATAATCAATGTATCCCATACCACTTCGAAACTTTTGAAATGACTTTAAAAAGTTTATGTCCTTATAAATAAATCCTTAAAACAATTTTTAAAACATGGACATGGATGATAAATGTTTAAAATAATAAATCTTTAAAACTATTTAAAACAATGTTTTAATAAAAGAGTCCTTTTCTATTGTGAACATTTAAATTACAATCCACAAGAAAGTAGACCACTTTAAAAACATGTAAATGACTTTAGTATATACATAATATAGATATGGAATGTCAATGGGTCTGTATATACACATTATAAAATAATAAAAGTGCATATCATTATGAAATTTCTCAACGAGAATAAATTGAGATGTAATCCCAATCAAGGATCATGACATTAGAGCAAGTATAAAGAAATGACATAATTATGTGTGAAAAATATAAATACACCAAATATAAGTGTATAATCAGTGTAAAAAAATCAGATGTAATCCACATATATTCATAGCACGACAAAATCAAGAAGTAGAGTTTTGACCCATAGAATTGAAATTGGGTTAAGAAGTTCCCTTGTAAAAATTCGACAGCCTAAAGACGTCATATAAAATTTTAGAAAATGATGTTATGAAAGGGATAAAGGATATCTCATCACCTGGACATAAAATTTACATCAATATGGATATATAATAACATATCCCAACATAAGAATATGTAATTTTAAAGACAAAAAACAAGCCTTTTAAAAATAGGAGGGTGAAAGGTTCTCTTACCGACTTGGGTAAAACATTCGAAACGGACACCCCATGAAAGAAGAACTATAAAAAATTGATTTAAATACTCATAAACTAAATTATATTACACAAATAGTAGAATAATGGACAGTACATACACCACATAATGGAAATGGTGGCAAATGTAGCATAAATCTCACGGGAATAAATGTGAGATGGAAAATCCCTTACGAAAACTCGACAACCTAACGGGCCAATCAAAACATAAAAAATGGATTTATGAGATCATATTGGGTCTCTCATAATACGAAAATAAAAAGTAAATAATCAGGAATATAAAATAACATCCCCAAACATAATAAAGATGATCTTAAAATAAATGACATAAAAGAGAGTACTTAAAAAGAAAGAAAGAGGTTGGATCCCTTACCTCAAATCCGACTTGTGTTGTTCATTTCTTTATATTCCTGAATAATAAAATTTGTTCAATTTATAATTTTTTAAGGACATAATTTAATGTTTATTATTCAAATAATTTCATATATTATCATGTTATAACAATTAGTTAATTATTTGAGTTCATATCATACGTTTTGTCGATGTTCGGTACATGAGTAAAAAATTATCTTGTTTGAAAAGAATTTTCAATGTAGTTTTATGTACATCATATCTAGAATATTATTATTGATGTAAATATCATATATATCTAGTATATATTCGTTTTATACTTATTCCATAATATTTTGAGATAAAAATAAATAAATGCGCCATTCATGGAGACGGTAGGCCGTACGTACGCATGAACACTACTTTCATTGCTTTGGCACATTAATGGAATAAAAACTAGATGAGAGATATATATATATATTATAATTTACGTATAATATATATGTTATATAGGTCACATATGTTCATTAATTTCATTCTTTATACATTCCATGTATTTCATGAACAAGTCACATCACTTGAGGGGGTGGTAGTCCACACTTCCTCGTATGAAATTATCGCATTTGCACAACATGAAAAGCAGAATGGTATGTTTTCAATATAAAATACAGAAGAATATAGAAAAAATAAATACCATATATATTATATATAAAATACAGTGACATCATAATGGATACCACGAAAGGTGTTAGGAGAATATTGAACAATCATCGTTTCGTGAGGCAGTAATTCGCCATCCATAGAAACAGTATGTTCTTTAACCATTATAGAGATGTGTGTCTAATTGTAGAATGAACAATTCACATAAAAACATCCTAGTATATTTGAGATACTGGTTTTGTTACAAAATAATGGAATTAAAATATTTTAGGGGGTTGGATAAGCAAAATAAAACAAAAGAACACAAGTGAAGACATTACCTTTAAATCGGTTAACTCCTATTGGTTTGATCCAAAAGGGTTTTTAATAGGTTTCTGCCAAAGGTAATGCTCCTAGTATAAAGATAGGGATGTGGAGAGATAAAATGAGTAGAGTTTGGTCAAGACAAAGGCTTGAGAGGTGTGGGTAAGGGGTAGAGGTGGGGGCCTTTTATCAGAGGGAGGAGGGCCACTCTTGGAATGTCTTGAAAAGTTACTTTATTATAAAATGATTTTTATATACAAAAGGTCCCACAATTATATATTTCTAGGATAAAATGATAAAGGTTAGAAATACACCCATACAATAGGTTTTTGACAAGTGTAGGTCTTATATTTTACCTTATCTTCTCATTTTATTCAAATCGTTTATTAATGAGGCAATCATTCCATCATCATGGTGTCATAAATAAATTAATTTATTTAATGTCTAAAAATTATAAAAAAATACAATGATGTAGGAAATATTTTTATAATTCTAATGGATATCTATAGTCAAAAATATGACTTGTATAACCCCATGTAAAAATTGTTTTAGTAAAACAATACATGTTTCTAACATTTTTATTTTAACTTTAAATAAAAAGTTATTAATGTCATTTTACTACCAAAGTGGATCAATGGGGTCCCCAAGTTGACCCATGGATTTTCTTGGTCTCACATTACACATCAAATAATGGTAGGACATGTGTAAAGGTCATTTAATATTATTATAACATTATCTTTACCTTAAATTACACTAATTACCTTTAATCGCGATTAATAAATCTTAAAAGTTACTATTAAACAAAAGAATATTTTAATCCCATTGAACCAAATTGTATCTCCTAATTACAACCTTGTATGTCGGATTTTTGAAATTCAAATCACAGAATTTGTAATGTTTCATTTAAATGAAAAATTAGTTTTTTAACTACAACTTAGTTGTTTCACAATTCATAAAAAATTGATGTTTTTCAGAAAAATACCAAAAATTCACTCTAAGATATATTTGATATTCTGAATACAAAAATTATTTCTATTTAACAAAATTAAAAACATTAAAGTCGCATTAATTAATTTAATAGTTAATTCTCGCTGTCAAAACAAATAGCGGGTTTTTAAGAAACAATATCTATTAAAAGATTGACACTAGTTTAAGTCCAATTTCAGAGTGAAATTAAATCCAATGACCACCATTGGATTAAATGGTAAAAATATATTCTAATTTCACATTAAAACCAATTCAAAATATTGTATAATCACATAAATAAATTAGATTAAAAAGTGTTTCTGAATTGAAATAAAACATTTTCACTAAAACTGATCTTTATCGGAAAAATAACAAAAATTTACAAAATATAAATTTTGATGTCCAGATTCTAAAGAAGGATTTTATTTTGTCAAATATAACATATAAAATCTTAAAATGTATATTTTAAAATGGTTCTCCATCATAAGGTTGTTAATTGACCTTTTAAAGAATATTAGAAGATTTATGCTTAAAATTGGATTCATTCTCATTTTAAACCTCTAACATTTATTGGAAAAAGTAAAAATATTTGACAAACATATATAATAATTTTGTATATAGTTCTGTTCATTCCTGATATTACAATGGCTAGGCGTTAACAACAAATTAAAATAATATTATTTTATTGTTAGAGTGCAACATAAGATTTCAAAGAAACTCATTGTTGTATATTGGGTACGCCATCCAGCATAGCTTTCCATTTAAATTAATATTAACTTTTTATTCACAAATATGGATATATATGAAAAACTAATATTCATTATTTACCTGGGATGTTACAATAAGTGTTTCTCAACCCGTGATTTCTTATTTTAATCAATTGAGTGAACTAGAAGGAACATAGTTAACATTGATTGTTTTAGATGTGAAATGTATGAGAATTGTGTAAATATATATAAAATGTGTAAATAAAATAATGAGAATCACAAAAGTTGTATGATTATTTCTTGTACTTATGAGGTTAATGAGATCACAAGAGACATGTGAATGGTATGTGATGTTCTACCTAAAATTTTACATTGATCATTAGAAGCATGATTTGATTGAGTGTGAGAAACCTTAAAACACGATTCATAATTCATATTGTAGGAATGAGATATTAATGAATAAGTTGATTAATATGGAGTAATGGTTTAACAATAATGTTGGATTAATGAATTATCTATGTTTTGGAATCCAATGATTGTGTTATATGAATCATGAAATGAATATGTATTTTCATTATACGATTATATTAAGGATTTAAAATGACATGTTTAATGGTTATGAGTACATTGAAAGGTGATTTCCTAAAAATTTCATATTTTTATTAAGGCAAGGTAAACCATAATTAATTCATGAAGTTGAGATAATGATAATTGAATAATAATATCTTTGATATGAATATGTAAATTTGTTTGTACGTATTACCATGGAGAAAATTAAGGTCTTGTTCATTAGTAGATTATGCTATCATGGATGATGTTTAAAACGTCTTGGATTTATGGAATATGTAGACTAATAAATGGAATAAGGATTAATGGATGATTTTTAGATGTATTTAATGTAATTTATGTTGTTACCATGTTCTTAGATAAATTACCACGAGTGTATCCACATGTTTGGAACGTGAAAACAAAGAGATATTTTGTGATATTTGGGGGATCTATGTTAAGTTGATTTCATGCATTTATTTCTAATGTTTTGTATTATCATATTTAATAAGGGATATAAGGTTAAAAAATCATGAAAATTATAATTTAAACTTCAGAGTAATTATTTATATAATAATATTTGATTGAAAATATTGGTTAAAAGGCAATTTAGTTATTAAAAATATTTCAAGGATGTCTGTAATATTTTAAAAATAATATTACAATTGTTTTATAATGGAAAATTATCTATGTTGGGGGACAACCAAGAAGTTCTAGAAAATCTATCTTTCTGGAAACTATCACCAATGGATGATAAGGGTTTCATGCCTACCCCTAGACAACATGATGTCTTGGTAAATTTTTAGTTATTATTAATTGAATAATTATTAATCATGGACCAGTACATTTACATTTTATGATTACAGAATATTGTATTAACCATATTGATGTTGAAAAATATTTACAGTTAAATTGTTATACTTTTCCTTATTTCATGGGCCTTAAGATCTAATAAAATTTTATTTTAGACCTTCAGGCATCATCTTTTTCCTCTGGACGTCCATTACAAGATATAATTGATTAATTATTAATTAATAAAATCACAACTCAATAATGGTAATTTTTATTGAAATATACCATGTATGAATATTCCCTTATATTTCTGGTCAAGAAAATAATTACCCAATGTTCATATAATGATAAAAAAAGATCTTGTCCTAATATGTTAATTTTTCTGAACCAATAGCCTTTCAAATCAATATTGATTTATGAGTTTGAGGCCCTCATATTTTTTTGATAATTCATCTGTTTGTGATTGATGACCTCAATCAATGACTATAAATATTTATGATTTACCACTATTTCCAATATTCACTCCCAACCTATGTTCTTCTATGTGGAAACCCAGTTATATGTAACTTTGTGTAAATGTTTTGGTTCCAACTTTCTCTTTTTAATGGATGTTTTTTGTATTAATTTTTACGTTGTGGGTTTCTATGAATGAAACCTTGAAGTACTAAACCAATGATAAATATAGAGTAATTTTAATTTATAATTTGATTCTAAGAGTGGTAGAATGATATAGCTTGATATTTTGTGAAATATGTTTTTCGAATATATTTACCTTTTTATATTTTTCATTTTATGTATCATTGGAAATAGTTATTTATATATAATAAAAAATTAAGTATAATATTAAATTTAAAAGGGACCAAATTGGATTATGTTACATGATACAAACTCAGTATTTTATTCATGGAACACCAAATCCACATACATTAAACACAATACCTACTTGGATTGCTCAACACACAACACCAACTTGATGTACATTACTCAGAACCCGAGTATCCACAAAGCATCATTTTGTTATATATATATTTTTTAAATTTATAAAATTATAAAATATCATTTAAAAATATTGATAAAAATATCAATAACTATTTTTTTTAAAAAAAATTAACAATTTTATATAAATAAAACATATTGATAACATATATATAATTTTTGGCAAAGCCATTTTTATGTTTAAAATTTTTTTTCCTAAATGAACCACTCTTAATATGATATTAATTTCATATAAATTTATAAATTTTAAATTTTAAAATAAACTTAATTTTTTAATTTATATTGATGTAATTATATAAGGGTTAATTTTTGGGATTTTTTTTGAGAAGCATCAGTTTGGGAGGAATAGTATAAAGTAATATTTTTTAATTAAAATGACTTATTTATTTATATAATTAGTAATATCAAATTATATTTCAATTTTTTAAGTTCAAATTAATTCAATAATACATATATTAATACATTTTTGGTCAATAAAGTCAATTTAACTTTGAAATTTAATATAAATACAGAATAATATTTGGAACTTCTATCTACCATAAAACCCTGGATTTTTGTCCTGTCTACGAGATTAACATTAATATTTATTTCTCCAATACTATGATTTTAATTTAAAATCATGAAATTATATCATTATATTTAGTATAATATTTACAGTATATTTTGATAAACAAAATTTTATACTAATAGATTATTAAAAGTGTTTAAAATTAATCACTATGATTAAGGACTAAAAATGAATAATTAGAAACTAAACCATAATCATAGTGGTCATAATGACCTATCAACTTTTCCAAAACCAATATTACAGACATATATTGGCCATAAAAATTACATTATTGATTTATTTTGGGTTTATATGACGTTTTTAGGTAATATAATGTGTACACTCATCTTTTTTTCACAAATTCCAAAAGAGTTTTTTTCCTTCCATAAAAAATTCCACCAACCCTATCTCTTATTCACACCTCTAAAAAATATTATGTTTTGAATTTATCAACCCAATAAACTTCTTGAGGACCCTTAATTCCTCTTTTTTGTTAATATTTTGGAATTAATTATTCCACAGAAGCCTTTTGGCACAAACCAAAAAGAGTTACCCGATTAAGAGGTAACGTCTTCTCTCAAGCCTGTTTTTTATTTTCCTTCTCCACCCTCCACTATCTTTACTCCATTAATATAAAATAAAATATTATCCTAAATATACTATGAGGTTTTTATGAAACATTTTCAACTTAAACACACACACACCTCAATATAATGGATAACAAATATACTGTTTATGTGTGCGGTGAACTACCGCCTCACTAAAAGAATGATTGTTTGATTTTCCATACCGCCTCTCATGGTGGATATTATGATGGAAACTATGATAATATGTTTTATATATTATATTTATTATTTATTTAATGATACTTATTTCTTAAAAAAAACATATTTTTTTACTTTATACGTGGTGTTAATATGATAATTTCGTTTAAGGAAGCGTGGACTACCACCCCCAAAAAGTGATATGATTCATTTATACACTATATGGGTTATTTTCTGGAAAGTTTTAGGGAAGATAAAATTGATATATTATATAATAAATATACTATAATAATATATATATACACTCATATATATACATATATGTGTATTACTTTCATTATTTCAACATGACCACAAAAACTAAAACAACGTTCATTCATACATATGGCTTACCGTCTTCATGAACAAAGTATTACATTTCAAAATTCCATATATAAAATATATTATTATAATACAAATATACTGAATATAAAATATATTAATATCTTAGTGTAAATTTTGGAATAATTATTTTAGAATAAGGACCAACCATATAACAAATTTATACACATAAGAAAAACAAAGCGGATATTACACGAAGTGTAATCTTAAAAAGGGATGGTTAAATATAGGGTAATATATGCTCATAATTGAAATATATATTATATTTGACAAATTATTTTGGTTTTATGAAATATATATAATAATATTATATTTATTATATTGGTGGTTTAAATTAGATTGGTGAGACACAAGACACAACGTAAGGGGACTTCATCTCACATTTTATTTCCATGAGATACATGTTATGTTCACAACTATTTCCTATTATGTTGTGTAAAAAGTACACATGATGGTATTATATTTATATTATACATAAATTTATGGGTATATAAATATCTATTTTCGTGATAATTATTTCATGGGTTTATGTTTCAAAATCTCCAAAATGAGTGAAATAATTTTTTCTCAATTTTCTTTATTTGAAAATCATGATTTATTATGCACCAAAATTCTATTTCAAAGTTTATATAATTAAAGTTTGAATTATTTATATTGAAATTAATTCTCTTCATGATATTTTATGATTCATGTATTTTCATTTCATTTTCTATAGTGTATGATCCGAAGTTACAAATTAATAAGCGTTTATTGACAAAATGTCAATATTATTTGAGATTATTTATGTTTAACTTTAAATTGATGAAATACTATGATAATCCTATCAATAAAACATATTTGGTTACTTATACCTATTTATTAAATATATATTCATGTATTGGTACCATTAATCCACTCTATGGTAAATAAGATAATTAAGATTTTTTTATGTATGCCCGACATTTCCCACTCTTTGGTATCAATTATTTGTTATATTAAAACCATTGTTTTCTAAAATGAGTTCAAAAGAATAGTCTACAATTAAATTTTAATAATTAAAATAAATATTTCCCTCATTAATATTTTTTTGAATGATTATTCTCATCCCTTTCAGAATAAGTCATTTCCATATCCTTTTTCAAATGAAAAATTAATGTTCTTTTTTACCTTGAATTACACATATGAATTTATAAACCATCAATCCTTTGAATAATTCTTTTCATGTTTAAAGCTTAATTGTTTTAAAAAAATTTTTAGAAGAGATATTCAAAGAAATGGTTTTCAAATTTCATTTATAAATTTTCAAGGAAAAAGAATTTGAAAATGTGTTCACGTTCCTCTTATACGTTTTAAAGGAAGATTATTTTCAAAATGTTATCATTATTTCTTTATTAGTTTTCAAGGAAAATTATTTTAAAAATATTTTCTAGATTATTTTATATGTTTTCTTGAAAAAATATTATCACACTTTTTTCAATATTCTAGTGGTATATTTTCTAGAAAATGGTTTTAAATTTTTTTTCCAGAGTTTTTTTTGTTTTCAGTGTATTTTAAAAGAAATAGTTTTCAAGACAGTTTCAAGCTCCACTCACATGTTTCCTTGTGAAAACAATTTAAAAACATTTACATGATTTCATTATATGATTTTAAAATTTTTACAAGGAAAATTGTTTTTCAAATGTATAGAAAATTATTTTATAAGTTTTAAAGGAAAAGGTTTTCTAAATATTTTCAAAACATCATTATAATATTTGAAGGTATTTTCAATGATAATTATTATAAATTGTTTTTATGCTTGAAAAAACCTTTTTTAAAAGAAGAATAATTATTTTCTTCAAGGAACATTTTTGAAAGATATTTCAAATTATTTTCTATGAGGGATTCTATTCTATGAAGTCTATATTACTGTTCACAACATAAGAAAACACAGTAACAATAATAAATACACAACACACTCTTATCCTAAAATTGTAAATATAAGCATGAATTGTTGTTAACAAGTCCATACCATGAATGAAGTTTTACTTCCTCAATGCCTCTACTAAGATATCCCAATTGAAACACTCACCTCCAATAGTCTAGTCCAACTGTTGGAACAAGTGAATGATCATTGAGTCTCCTCTATTAGGATTATCTAAGTGTAAGGTTCATGTCAACATTTCAAACAGAATCTCTAAGTATTGAACCAGACTCATGAAAATAAGAGAATGACCAGCACATGTGGTTATCAATACTACAACTAATGTAGAAAATATATATATTGTACCTTGTACAATCCCTATATCTTTGCGTTCATCGGCCTCCATACCCTACAACTTTCCTCATCCCCAACCACAATCTTCATAAGGCTAGAATAGACCACCTAAGTGTGGTGAAAATAACATGTCAAACCCCCAACCACAACCTTCTATAGTAACATCCACTCTTCCACATCCACCGCCCAGTAGACCCCCTTTATAATTACTCTATTTCTATCTTGGGGGTCCCCTGACCATCGCCTAATTAATAGTATGGTGGTTTGGGAAATCTCTTACCATATTTCCTTGAACATCTCAATAGAAACACCACCTCACTCTTGGATGATTTAAGACACCTAGAGAGTCATACACAACTAAATCTAACTCCTAGGATTGCCTCCTAAAGTGATCGAATTTCATTGATTTATGTGACTATTATTGGATACCTAATTTCGAGGTCTCAGTTATCAGGTGACCACTACTAACAACAAATTTTTTTGTCTTCTGTTATATAAAACATCATTCTATCGTGGATCACTCTAGTACTCCAGGATAGATGGAAATGATAAGGGATAATAATGATTCCCGGATGTATCGATGCAAGACATACTTGAAGATATGATCCCTATTGAACATGTCAGATACTATATCCTAGGATTAGCCTAAGAGAATAGTAAAATTCATTGAATACCATAACGCAGTCATACCTCCCTACTACAGAGGTAGAATATCTTGTATGGGTATTGATTTCAATGTGGCCAGATTGAAATAATCTATGAAGAGAATATCATGGTATGTCCAAGAGGGAGCTATCTATTCGTGTGACTGAGTCCCAAAGTTCCACCGTCGCCCTACAAATACCTAATGAAGACCTTCTACAAGGACTAATATTTGGTATTTAGGATTCATCACATGGCGGAAAATGATAGTGTCTTCCTCTAGCATATCCTTATCCACCTGGGGGTCTATCTCACTGCAAAAATAGGGAGTTTGATGCATTTGAAACTCATGCGATGAACTAAGACTCTGTGCATCCTTAGCATGTAGTGATAGTACAAACTACTACTCCAAGGGAGGTGGTATAGCTGATAAAACACCTAGTGGTTCTCTCTCTAGTACAAGTTCTTATATTGATGCCTCTCTAGTAGTTGTATCATCCTCATGTTCAAATGGTGGAATCCTGGGTGGTTGTCTCTATGGAGGCATCCTGAAATAAAACACAACGTACCACGGTCAATAGAGTGTATCTAGGGAGTATAATAAATAAGGGTAAGTAAAACAAAACTATTCATATATGATGCGTGTACCATTTTTCTCCCTAAAACAAGTTTTCTCAGGTAAGAATTCATAAACAAGTGTATCATCCTCATGTTCAAATGGTGGAATCCTGGGTGGTTGTCTCTATGGAAGCATCCTAAAATAAAACACAACGTACCATGGTCAATAGAGTGTATCTAGGGAGTATAATAAATAAGGGAAAGTAAAAAAACTATTCATATACGATGCATGTACCATTTTTCTCCCTAAAACATGTGTTCTCAGGTAAGAAGTCATAAATTAGGTGATTAGAGTCCCAATGGATGAATACATCATCTGCCTCACAAGTACAATAGTCCCTAGCATAAAATCCGAACTTGAAACACTTCACATTATTTCCCTAAACAAATATATATAATATAGGTCCTAATGTAGATCAAAATCTATTTTGATACCATGCTTTCATGAACTAAAGATCTGAGGTTTTAATGGTGACTACCCCAATCCTCTCAGAAATAGGCCAAGGGATTGAAACTAGTGCTGAGTTGGGATATCCCATGAATGGGAGACATTTTCCTAAATTACCTATACACACTCTCATTTCTCAATTTACACACAATGTATAACAGTAAAGTAATTAAAATATAAAAGGGCAGAAATCCAAGACTAAAAAAACATCCAAGAGGTCAACATACTCCATGGGTGCGGATTAAGTCAAATGAACACTCCTAGTAAACACATTAGTCTATCAAGATCCTACTATACTCCAATTGCTCCATGAACTCCTAGGACACACTCAAAAGGGAAATCATATACACAATACATGATACACACATGAAATGTTCATGTTGTGTAGAGTATAACAATACACAGTTGGTCACCCCTAAAACACTTAACATGAAACACAAAATACAGTCTTCTTATTACAAGATATAACAAATCAATGTATAACAGAAGCAAGGAAGAACCCTGATATACCTGTAAAAGACACCACACCATAAGGTGGTCATATCATATAGATAGCTTGAGGATTCTTCTTGAATAAATGATCATTCTTGGAGATATCACTCTATGATCCATGATATCATTAGATACACTCAATGAAGAGATCCAACTCATTTGGGATCCACCAAAAGAGAACATAGTGGTCATATAAGATTATGATACTGAGATGGGGGTCACAACTAGAGCCACTATGGGAAACCATGAACCCAATATGGATAAACCCACTCTATAGGGGGATCAAATTACAACATTTACATAAACCCTAGAAAGTAAGCTCCTATAGAACTATTGGAGGAAGTACACAACATGTCCCAAGGCATACACTGTGTATCAAGCTATCCCATGTCCTTGTCATCTTTTATAGCCTCACATGACTTGTAGTATAACTATACATGGTGTGTAAAGAGATATACATGATGTATATAGACACATGGTATCTTTCCTCTATCACCTAACCATGTCTCTATATTGAATCCTTGTCTCTATACTAGTTAGTTTATGCCATGTCAAGTTCGTGTGGGAGTACAAGGTGTGTCCATGCCAGTTTACTATAACCCATGTCCGTGTAATCACTAGAGTACAAGTCAAGTCATCTAGGGAGGGTCACATGCCATGTGGTAGGGTTTAAACACTATGTGATACTTAGCTTCTTCCAAACCCCAATGCTAGATCGTGGGGGCCCCACACACCATGTAATCCTGGATTGCATGTCATGCTCCTTATGATTTTCTAGAATCTGAGATTCTACCACCATGTTAAATCTAGCGCCTTTGGAATTTGATCATATGATTGATTCACCACGAAAACAAAGATCTAACATCATCCAAGACTCACCATCGTCGAACAATATTTCCCATAATTATATCTTGTCATAAAACAGATTAAATAATTGGTCTTCTTTTTCCACCAAAGAACCCTGAAGAACAAAAATTTAGGAATCATCCATCATCCAAATCCAACTGTATCAATAATCTCTCCTCATTATTTTCGTTCTAATCATTGCACTATGATATCAGGACCTTGTGCATAGAAACATGTGCACAATGATTGATTGATTAGGAATTTTCGAGCTACATTTGAAGCGAAGAATGGACATGAAGAACAATGAATCTAGGGATAAATCACTTGAAAAAAATGAGAGTAAAAAACATCGATCAATTTTATTGTCAATCATGAGTCGATTCCACATCATAATCAATCATGATATTGATAACCATAAGTGACTCTCCCAAATAATCCATGAAATAAATCAATCCCGATAATACGCATGATACAGGGATCATTACATTGGTCAATTGATCCATGTTCATCATATGAAACAAGGGGGATGAAATAACATAAAATAAATATCCTAACTAGAGTTTGGATAAATCATTGATAAATAAAAGTGGTGTTCCTATCATTGATGTGATCCTACAACTCCACTGATGTGGCAATCCAAGATCTTATTCTGATCTGTCATCTTCCACCAAGAATACATCCTTCTAATAGAGTCTAGGTCTCAGGGGTTTAGTGGCCAACCCTATGAGAATTTCCACAATGGTATATTCAAATAATATGATGTTCTATTGGATAAACAAAAGTAAATATGTTATTAAGTTAATTTATTTTAATGAATTCGGTCCTTCGACAAATTTTTCACAAATGACCATCGATGAAAAATGTTATGTCATGCGTAGGGTATAATGACATTATGAATTCAATTATGACCTCATATATCTAATATGATCATCTCTTAATGAGTTATATAGATGTTTTAGGAAAATCATTCAAGAATGCAATATAATATATTTAATATATTTCAAAAATTTATTCTGCGCTCACTAAGCCTCAGAATCGCATGTCTTCTTAACTCTTGGTCTTGATAATTGTCTATATATTAATTAAAAAGAATACACAGAAATTTTTTTGATACATCATAGAATATCCTTTTTTAAAATGAGTGAATTAATTATTATGAAATTAATGTATATAAAAAACATTCACTTACTTGGTTATTTTGGACTCTTATATGGCATTTAAAATCTAAATGAACGTTAAGATTCATTACTATTAAAAATATATACATTGTATATTTAATGTTATGTTAATTATATTGAGAGTGATGAAAATGTTAATTTTATACATATATGAACGTGATGACCTCTAATAGTATGATTTTACCTTATAAACCGATTTTATTAAAGCTTCCATGGATGATGACATCACTTGGCCATCACCTTGACCAATCCCAAGCTGAGACTCAACAACTAAAACATGAGAGAAACTTTTCATGGGAGAGTTTCAAGATCATCAATATCACAACAAAACCCAAAGATGTCGAACCATCCTAAGAAAATAATACCTTTGTATTCTTTACCCCTAGGGAGTATACTAGTGTAATAAGAAGTATGTCTCTAGACACTAGAAATATAATTTTTTATATTTTTATTTTAAATAATGATTTTATTTATTCATACACTATAAAAAAGAATAAAGTATGCATTGGATATATATATTATATTTTAAGAATATGGAACTTCAATGATAATTTTGGGAAAATATATTTTTTCCATGAAGATACTATTTTTTATGATTTCAATATTTTGTGAAATAAATGATATTTTACTAAAATATCATTATTAAATAATATTTACTAACTACTAATGGAAATATAATTATGTAATGTTAAATGTAATTTTTTTACGATCAGAAAGCTGGTATTATAAAAAACAATCAAGTTTAAATAAATGGATATTTTATTATTTCAAAGTGTAAATTATCAAAAATATAGAGTTAGTTTCATAAATAATATTGTTTCTGAACTAAGCATGTAAAAATTAACCTATAGTAACTTTTTCACCATTTTTTGTGATATTTGAGTTTTTGGTAAAAAATAAATATGTTATAAATATATGGTATTTATTATGATATAATAATGACCCAAAAGTAATTTAATATGTTCTATAAAGACTATACGCTACCTAATATATATTCCAAATTTAATATAATGTTTGTTGAAGTTATTTTATTTATTCTATAAAACCATAATGAATCATCCATAAACAATATTAAAATTAAATGATTTAAAATAAATTCATTATGAAGATAAAAACTTCCCCATCACCATGGTTATTAATATAATGAGTTTGGTTATATAAAATTTAAAATAATTAAATATAATAAAATATGACAGAAACCATGGGAAATATCCATGAAAATGTATTTTCTTTTGATTATATTCTAATATGAATTCGAAGCGATATATTTATAAGTTATTATTAAATTATAATATATTTAATTATATAAACCTACTCAACCACCCATTACACATAAAAAACTTATTTGAGCATGATTACACTCTTCCATTTATCCCTAATGTACTCCCACAATTACCTGGGTTCTTATGATGTTTCTCATAGAATTTATGAATCACCCAATCAAGGTATGTGATCCTCTCTTCTTCTTTATTCAAAATAATACTTTTAAATATTTAATTTTATTTCCAATTTATCACACTGGAATATGTTTTTTAATATCCCAAATACTATCCTTACTATTTCCAAGTGACGAGAGTCCCCTTCAACTCTCAATCACCAATTCCATAAACATTGATGTATCCCTCACTAATAGAAAAATATACTATACCAACGGTTTTGAGAACTATTGGCTGGTTTGGCATGGGGATATGTCTATAACCAAGGTTCTGGGAAAACCTTTGGTATAGACCTATGTCAATAGTTTGAAAAATCAGTTGTATAGGTGAAATGAAAAACCAATACGAACCATTTCATAAAATAGTTGGTATAAGTAATTAATGAAAATAAACCTTGCTTGGTTTTGATCCCACCACCTCCCGTTTATAATCCAATGACCTAACCAGTTACGTAACATGAAATTTGTTAACATAATTTCATAAATATATATGTTTACATTTATAATTATTTTAACATTTGATTTATTTAATGTTATTTAATGAAATATTCCATAAAATAATGTATGTACCTATACCAATGGTTCTCAAAATCGTTGGTATAGAGCTATACAAATGGTTTTGAGAACCGTTCTTATATATGTTTTGATTTTCTGATCTATACCAATAGTTTTCAACTAACCAATCATATAGGTCCACCATATACCAGAATTTTGGGAAAACCATTGGTATAAGGTCACTATATTGGACCAATACCAACAATGTTGGTCAAACCATTGGTATAGGTCCAAATTAGTGACCAATACCAAATTTTTGTCTGAAACCATTGTTATAGGTCCATATAAGTGACCTATACCATCTTTTTGACAAAATAATTAGTATAGGTCCAAATTAGTGACCTATACCAATGGTTTGGCCCAACATTTTGGTATAGGTACTATTTCTACTGGTGCCTATTATTCTTCAAAAAATTTCCTATACTTTTTAATGAATGGAATTTGTGCAGTGATTAACGTATCCATTTACACATAAGGTTATTCACATAGATGCATATATAATTAATTTATTGGGTATTTCTATGTAATTAAAACACAATTCCTATTCTATGTGTTAAATATGATGAATCCAATACTTCTGATATATGATCTATGTGGCACAGAAATACATGTACATGATAAGAATGTGACATGTGGAACCAGAACTATATACCCCTACATGGAATTGGGTAATATTTTTATATGATCGCATTATTCATTTTATGTTATCACTTTATTCCAGGACTAATTTATCATGATTATGATTATCCCCCCTCTTATGTTTCTTTTTTGTGACCCTTATATCACATGTAGTTATTTACTATAATCAATTTTTTATTCCCTTACCATGATTTTTAGATCACCCAAATATTATGAATGTTTTGTGGTTTATCATGATATATTAGAAGATCCATGAAATATAATAAAATGTTTCATTGTTTTTAAATAATGATGTTGTACTTATGTTTCTTGTTAATGTTTTAGGTTCATCATTTACCAAAGATAATACGTCTCATAGTATTTTGGGGATGTATTTAAAGTACGATGATGAAATAAATCATGGGTTAATATATGATAAAATATCAATTTGAATAGTTGGTATTAATGTAATAACTATTTATTTGTTGATATCATGATTATAAAAAGCAAGTTCTATACTTATGGATAACAAAAACATAGGAAAACATCCCTGTTTTTTACACTAGAGATTTGATGGTTTGAAAAAAAACTCTATCCAGACACTTCAAGTGTATGTTTCTCATTTACAATTACAACTTGTGGTAATAAAAAAAATGTCATATTGATATGGGTTCAGTTTTCACATAGTGTATAAAAAATTTACCTACTTCACTCTTGTATTGGCACTCCATGGGTATATTCTTTGGTAAAATGACACATTGTTTATGAACCATTATTAATGAACAAAAAATTCCATAATATTGAATTATAGGAATTAGGTCGTGTATAACATATATTGAAACCTATAAATTCAGAGGTTAAATAATTTATTTAATTTATGAGTTACCCACTTTACATTCATGATTTCCCCTTTATGTGTTTAATTGTGTGAATATAATCACCTCTAATATCTATTATGTTTTAGAAAATGGTATATAATAGGATAAATTGAGTAAATAGCCAATGTTATGGGTGATTTGATTATATCAAAAATGTTATTTACAAGAAAATGAGACAAAGATTCATGAACTTCATGAAAATAAATTCTCAATTGTCTCAGGGATTTAACATAATCATTGATCATGACGAATAACTAAATACCATAAATACAGATCATGTAGAAATTTAATCCTTTATATTAAAAATGCCACAAATTTAATTTGATATTTTGATCCCTTAATCATTGAAAAATCGACCAATTCTTTTGAAAAGAACTTCTACATCATCTAGTGCTATGAGTAATAGAAGGTCATGATGTTTTTATATCATATAGAGGTAGAAAATAATCAATAATATATTTTGTCTAAAAATAAATAACCCAATTATGATATGAAAGTTATGGTGTGTAAGTAACTATAGAAAATGTTTCTCAACACATTATTTCCTCACACCATCTGACATTAAATTAGGACAAATTTATGTGGCCTTTTGTAAAAGGATGATGAAACTATTGAGGCGTATAGGGAAAACATCATTACACATGCAAGGTACACCTCCAAAATTGATATTAATAAAAAAATTAAAGAATTAAATTTATTTGGTTAGATAAATTTGAGTCTACAAAAAGATTTTGTGATTCAATAATTATACATAAACGGGGAAATTGTATGATTTTCCCTATTAGATGAAATATGGATTTGTGAATCTCACGGGTCTCTTGGGGAATGAGACATGAATTGGATAATGGATTCAAATTATAAATTTTTGATTGAAAAATATAATATGGGTACAAAAAGAAATCATTATAGTTGTTAGATTTGTGGGAGGAAGTTCCCCGAAAATTAATTGAGGGGTATAAGGAATTGATTTCTGTGTGGGGAGGAAGGGAACCTTGCTAGGGATTCGTACGGGAGAAAATCGTTAATGCTTTTGAATATATTAATTCTCAAGTTAACACTTATCTTCTCACCCAATTATTTTAATAAATGGAATAAGGAAACTATACATATAAATTCATAAGTTAAAGGTTTTTTGTGATAACTTGAAAAAAAAACATACAGGGAAAGTGGAGAATGGAAAGAAATATGCCATCACAATTGAAGAGGTGGGTAGTGAGAAGGAAGTGATGATTGGTATGATGGTTATTCATTTATAGATAAAATGATTAATATATGATTCAAGTTAAACTCATTATTTCATATCATTAATGTTTACTAAAACTGTTCAAACAAAACCATGAAAATTTGTGTTGAGTAATCTGTGAGGATAAAAAATGGGTCATTTTTTGTATCCAAATAATATATGTCCTCCACTATAAGAATTTTTGGGATTAATTTCCAAATAAAAACTCTAAAAATCCCATTATAAGAATATGTTGTTATTATGGGAGGGTATTTAATTAATTGTATAGTGCTAATATGAGTTTCCAAGAGAAGTAAATCACCATCCATATGGAAAATATCCCTAATTTTTTTAAAAGTTCTAGGAGGAGGATGAATATTATTTGGTACCAAAATATTATGTATAGGTATTATTTTCTTGCAGGAAATAATATATAGGTCAATAAATTGTTACTAAAGAAAACACTATCTTTTAGGACTTTCCCATTTTATTGAAATTTGTTAATGTAGTTCCTAAATAAGTTCATGAACATCTTATTGACTAAGAGGTTGAGTTCTTGAAAAGTCTCATACATGAAAATTTAATAATATTTAAGACTCAATATAGAATGGAATTTTTTTCAAATTCGTATACGGGGGAATAATTATTAACAAATATGAATAAAGGGTTTATATGCCCATGTGATTCACCATTGGGTACATTGGTTCTCTTCATCAAGAACAAAATTAAGTCAAAATTACTCTACATTGATGATCATGACCTAAAAAAGATTACATAAATTAACTAGTATCCTTTTCCCTAGATTGATGACATGTTCGATTAGCTATGATGAGGAGATTAATTCTCCAAGGTGGATATTCAATTTGGATATTGCAATCTAATGGTAAAAAAGGAAGATATATCCCAAGGTTGATTTAAATACAAGGTATGAGGACTATGAAATTATTGTCATTCCATTTAGTCTCACTAATTCACAATCAAATATTCATTTACATGACTCATATTCTATGTAGTGATTATCATGACATATTTTTTGTTTTATTTATAAATTATATTTATATCTAAACTATAATAATGGAAGAACACGAAGGGTATTTTCATACAATACTAATTAATTTTTTAAAATAAATTTTTTTCCACATACAATATTTTTGAGTTTTTGATGGCTAAAGTAACCATATTAGGACACGTTATCACTAGAAAAGGGTTCTCTATGGATCCTTCAGACACTAAGGCAATTTATGGATGGAGAAGGCTAATATCTGTTATGGAATTCCAATGTTTTTGTGGAATAGATTTTTGATAAAGTGGATTTTTGGGAAATTACTCATGGTTAACAATCCAATTAATAAATATAAATCATAAGGTAGTCACATTTGTGCTGATGAATAAGAAGAAGTATTTAATGTTCTAAATAAGTGGCCATCCCCTGACCTCGTGTTCCATTACAAAATAGTGGGGAAGGATTTGTGATCTAACATGACACATTCACAACGTGTTTGGGTCTTTTACTTATATATGATGAAAATGTGATAGTGTCTTTCTCCCTATAGGTAAGGATCGATGTGTATAAACAACCAATAAATGGACTAGAACTAGAAATAGTGATATTCACAATGAATATTTGGAAACATTATATCAATGGAGAAATGTGTGACGTATATAATGATCATTGAATCATAATGTATTTATTCACATAAAGGGATTATAATATTAAGAAATGAATTTTGTTAGTGATAACCAAGGAATATGTTTGTTCCATCCATTACCATACTAGTAAGGAAAACAAAGTGGAAGATGATTTGAGAAAAAATGATAATGCAACTATATCCCTAATGAGGATTATAAGGGTTTTAATTTGTTGGACATGAAAAGGATGGACGTTGGGATAGTAAAGGGATATTTATCCAACATTTATCAAAAAAACTGTTAAACCCTCTATTATTAAGAGGATCTAAGAGCTATATAAAATGATATGACGATACAAAAAAAGGAAGAGAATATTATAAAGATCATCATTGTTGAAACTTGAGTTATAATATTTGGAACCTGTAAATTTATCCCATAAAAATAGTATTTAATAGGGAACATTTGAATTATGGACATAGACTATCCTCATATATTCATCTTATAATTACAAATACATATAGTTTTTTGAAAAAAACCTTAACAGGGATAATAAGAAGAGTTATATTATATATTTTGTATCTTGATGCTTGTTTTGAACAAAAGTATGAGAGGATTAACATAATTCAATGGGTATGATGCCACCATTTCTAATATGAGTATGAAAATAGAAAAACAGTATCAGGAATTTTATGACATATAATCCTAATAAACCTATTTGAAATAACACCATCAAATTTGTATTGTCTAATATTATAATGTCAGCACACTTCATTACTATCAAGGAATAATTCCATCTTGACCAAAAAAACAGGAAATACAAATAGGAAGTGGTAATACATCCGGTAGTACCAATATCTATTGTATTTGATTGAGATAATAGGATTAACTTGTCTTACTAGAGAAGCCTTCTGAAAATTTTAAAAATAGAACTAAGCTTCCACACTAATTCTATTCCTCATATTAATAGTCACTATGAATGTACCATGCAAGCTCTGGATGATATACTGAGATCATGTAATATGGATTTACACTAATATTGGGATAAAAACGTTCTCATAGTGGAGTTCTCACATAACAAAAAATTTATTATTACAATCAAATTGTAACTTATAATATATTGTATGTGAAGAGGTATTAGACACCAATATGATAGGATGACTTTATAGGGTGAATGATAATGGTAACCATTCTTATCCAAGAAATGAGGGAGAAGGTTTAAATAATTCATCATCCTATGAAACATCAAAATTCATAAAGAAAATCTATGTAGACAATGATTGATGGAACATATAGTTTGATTTCAGAGATAATATGTTCCATTATATAAAAACATGGACGAATTTTATCAGGTTTGGTAAATTGGGATATATTAGGCCAAAAAACATCGGTCCCTTTGAGATCCTCAATTTCATCTGATCGATGGCCAATCAACCAGCACTCCAACCATACCAATATTATGTATATGATGTGTTCAATGTATCCCTCCGGAAAAACTAAAAAACATAACTCTCAAATTTAATAAATCCATAGGTGGTACCATTGGATAATAATATTTCATTTGAGGAGCTTCCGGTTAATATCATAGAATCTTAAGAGAATTTTATACAAAACTAGATGAGTCACCTGGTCAAGGTGTTGTGTAAGAACCAAAAATTTGAGAATGTGACATGGGAACTAGAAGAGGTGAAAAACGATATGTACCATTATCTAGTTAATTTGAAAAATTAAAATTTATAGGGTGAAATTAATAAAGGGTGAAATAATGTATTGAACTAGACATTTATAAATGAATTTTAATTTTCAAATGAGTAAATTTGTTAGTAAAAAAAGATGTCATAAAAATTACATGCACCAATATTTTTTATTTTTGACCATTATATGTGTTTTCAAAATAGGAAGAATATAACACATTGTAAGCAATGATACTATTGACATATTATTATTTTAATTAAGATTTTAATATTAATGTGTTATGATAATGTCTATTTGACATACAAAAAAGAAGTGGTGGAATGGACCAATAGGATCATACCCTATGAATCTAATTTATAAATGATTCAGTGGGAGATTGAATCTCTATGATTTAAACTATCCAAGCCCAACCTGAGACTAAAAAACTAAGTCATTATATAAAACGTTTACATGAAAACATCAAGATCCTCAGGATCATTGTTGAACCCATATGTGACAAGGATCCCAATAAAAATCTAACCATCCATCCCCGTACCTGTAAGGTTCCAACTGCTATAATAATGGTTTATGTATCTTTTTCATAATTAGATGAATTAAAATATTTATATTTTAATTAATGAATATAATTATTTTAGTACATTATAAATGATTAAATATTAAATTGAATAAAATTTGGAATTTGATATGATAAAATTGAAATTTTATTTTTTGAAAATTAATAGTTTCAATTAAGGAAATTTTTTATATAAAATTAAATGATTTAAAATAAATTATACTTAAAAAAATATAGGAAATAATATTTATTAAATATAAATGATAATATATTTTAATGATGTCAAATGAAGTTTTATATAATGGTTTAAAAACTGTTATTTAAAAAAACTAATACTTTTCAATAAATATATATTTTTAATTTGAAGGGTTAAATTCACATATCTGTTGTCTTATTTGGATAAGTTAATTTTTTTTGAAATCATTATGTTAAAGTTTTCTAACTCTCCAATTTTCAACATTTTTTGGGATATTCAAATTTTTGGTTAAGAATTAAATATTATAGAAATATATAGTATGTATCATGATTTCATAATGTCCAAAAAGTGATGAAATATATTCTGTAAGAGGAATAAAATAATATATATATATACATCCCATTTAAAAAATGGTAATTTTTTATTTATTTAATTTTACAAATAAAAAATGAATGATCACAAACCTATATTATATTTTTATGTTTTAAAATAATATCAGTATAAATGGGACTCACTACAACGTCACTAATGGTATTTATTTCATGACTCAAGTTTGTATATTTATAAATCAATGAAGGATATTCATTTTTGGAATAAATCATTGGTAAAAATGAGAATATTTTTTTTATGTTTATTATTTCATATACAGTCCAAAACTTATTTTTAGAAATTAAAAACGAATCTGACTCTTTATTATTAAAAAATCTCCAATTCCAATTCACTCATGAATCTTTGAGAATGAATATAATCTTCCCTTCCCCTTATAGAGTCCTCAGTTGTTTTCCCACGAAATTACATGTCCTTTCCTCTCTAGTGTACTCTTATTTTACCCTACTCTCTTTAGGGGCTCCCCAATCTCTAAGATTCACCCTCTTAAGGTAAGGGATTGTCTCATCATCTAGATTCAAACACATCCATTGTAAAACAGATATTTATTTCTATTTTTCATGTTGTGATTTATTCTATCACATCCACATAACCATCATTATGATGTCCAAAAGAATAGGGACCACATTCATAAACATTTACCCATCTAATAAATAATTATGTACCCCTCATCATGCTATAAGAATTATTATGTGATTTTACATGAAAAATATGTGTACTAAATACCCATATATATATATCCAATCATGTGTATCGTTCAAGATGTACTAGTCTTTTGTTGATTTGGTACATTTATGTATGTAACCAACAATCCTTATTCATCGAATTAAAATTCATGATATACATCCATATGTGGCATGATCATTGTTGAACACTTATATATGTAAATGATATGAATGGGATGGGTACGACTTACCTATATATCCCTCCAATGTATTTTGTAATGTTTTTTTTGTCTCAGGAGATTCCATATATGGTGTATTTAGGGTTATCCTAAGAACAATATATTGATTATTCTTTATGGTTAGCCATGAATTATGTTTATGATGTCATGATTTATGTTACTTATAGATTCCAATATCTCCTTCATGTTATCATGATATATAATGAAACACTATTCCATATTATAATTCTCAACCCTCTTTTGTTTCCTTGACTTTCCCTCTTTGCATACATGTACTAATTTACATTATTCTATATTTATTTATTCCCTTAATGAGTTTTATAACTCATATTTTATTTTATACATCACTAGGTTATAAAAATAAATTTTTAAATGATCACTAGAATACCATGTAATGTTTTGGTGTATTTAAATAATGACATTATATCCATGTTTTAGGTAAAGTTTTTTTATAACAAATTTAATAGATATAATAGTCCTCAAGAACTTCTGGGATAATATTAAACGTGTATTTATGTAATATATCATAAATTATAGTGTAATAAAATATCGATTGTCTTATAAAAAACAAAAAACTAGAGAATGAAAAAACCCACTACCTAAAATAGATAGAAAATTACTGAAACATAATAATGGGGAAAATGTGATCAATAAGCACCAAAATAACAGGTAATGCACATGGAACCATTATATTTCAATCCACCATCATCTATAGGACCAAATCCCAATAATAGAAAACCAAAATATCCCATCCATTTCCTTTGAACTGATAATATATAGGGATAATAGATGAAGAATGATAGTTGGATCTATCAATCCCAAACTAAAATACCGTAAATTTTGGGGATACTAATTTTTTCCAATTATTGATATAAATATAGATCCTGTAAGGAAAACGTGCCACAATTACAAAATCATAGAAAATAATGGTGAAAACCTAAAATCTATTTATTTGTTTTATAAATCCTATAGACAATTTTGTGATGCACCAACTAACACAATGATAAAATTTAAAAGGAAGAGTGACATTGAAATTTAATCCACGATACAAAATATATATGTAATTACTTTTCTTTTGAAAAATAATTTATTAAAAAATCATTATAAAACACTATCTTATCATGAGATTATTTTTATAAAAAATAGTTTTCCTAGACCAACCCCACTAATCATTTTTTACTCTCTTCCAAAATCATCATTATAGAAACTTCAATGCTTAAGGCCACACAAAGTAGATGTCTTGGGTAATATGGGCCTCTACATCTATTGTTCCAAATGAATTCATTATGATTGAAAAATTATTTCCTAATTTAACTTACTATTCATTTATAATTTCAATTTATTTGAGATGATCCATATATATCAACAGAACAGATTATAACTACATTTATAGAGTCATACGATAATATTTTTATAATAATTTATTATTGATTCAAGAAAAAGTTCTTTCTCTTTTCCTTAATTCTTTATATTTTTAAATTTTAATGTATAATAAATAATTATAAAAATATAAGATAAAATGGAAAGAAAATTCTAATCAGTAATACATGGTAATGACATCAGACTCAGTGTTATTTAAATAAATAAAATTTATCTTCTATAAAAATTTTTTTAACATCAATTTTCTTTGAAATAAAAAGGTATCCAATTTGGTTAAATCACATTTAAATAATACCTTATAAATTTCTTAGACTCATATAAATCCAATTAATTGATCCCCTATATAGAATAAAATAATATTTTATAAGG
Source organism: Viscum album (assembly GCA_963277665.1). Taxonomy (NCBI): domain Eukaryota; kingdom Viridiplantae; phylum Streptophyta; class Magnoliopsida; order Santalales; family Viscaceae; genus Viscum; species Viscum album. Next base: position 373,577,087 of record OY728126.1, on the reverse strand, counting down.
TTCAAAGACTAATAATGGATGAGAAAATAAATTCTTAGGAAAAGTAAATATTTTCTTACAACTCAAAATTGTATGATCTCATATATGATAATTAAATAAAACTCATAGTTTCATGAACATACAAATTTTGTGGGACAATCACATAACCAAATTTTGGGATATATAAATACACCTCCAATCACAATTTGAAGAACATAATATTTGGAAATATGAAGAAAATGCCCTCAGATCATGAAACATGGACATAATTAAACATCTTCCACTCAAACCCATCATTGATACTAATATGTTTGAATTTTATGCTAATTACTATATTTAAATTTTTTATTAATTTTTTTTAGATTCATTAAAACTAATCCCTTCCACATAGATCAAAATTTATATTAGGGGAATTAGACTCAAAAAACTCATGGAATTTAGTAACTCAAAACTAGTTATAAACCCATATATTATTTATCCATTACGGAAATTGATGATAGACTCTAAAGTCTCAACCATCATATATTGCACGCCTCTCAAAATTAACATGAACATAACACAAAGATCCCCCACATCATGACTACTTTAACTATATATATGTGAATGTAATTCCTGGTCACATATAAACCACTACTACAAGATTTTGGATCACTTGTGAAAAATATATATGGAAAACTAAATTTATGATATTTTTTCCAATTACATTGACACCATGTATATATAAGTTTATCTTAATTCATTTAACTTCTAAAAATTGGATATATTAACCCCATATCCTTTTAATCAATAACGGGATGGCTAAAATCTATTATAGTATCCTCTATGAACATGCATGGTATCATAGGTAACACATAATCCCCACCACATGTACTTAATACACTCAAGTAGTCCCTAGGAACATTAATGAAAAGTCTAAAATCTATCAATTAATGATACCTGTTTTATGACATAATAATCCTTACCACAATATTACAGGATTGATGGACTAGTATTTCCCCATGAGCTGAAAATACTCATGTCAAAATACAAGGGTTTTTATTCTTGTCTTCAAAAAGAGTAAGTAGGATAAATAATTGAGGTTGAATCCCAATATTACCTGCAATTCGTATCCCCAAAGGGAGGAAATGTGTCCAAAATATAATTATATTATGGGATAATATAAAACATATCTCTAAAACTTCTGAAATTATTCATAAGACTTTAATACACTAGGCAAAGCTAGTGGATGTTAGGCCATTACATTGCATCCTCACTACATGTTTACACATGAAATCCCATATGTTATCAGAATATATAGATTAACCACCTACTATATTGGATTTAAACATAAATACTTCCATATGTGATTAGATTTTATTTTTACATATTCTATGATTAGTACATAAAGCTCATGTGAGAAGCATGGGTCAATCCCAAACCCTTAAAAATGATCTTTTGGAGATCATGATCCCATTTCATATATGATAACCATATGAGGTCCTTGTGCGATGAGAACAAGACACCTCCAATGAAAGTTATGAGAATAATTGTGTTAGTAAAATATAAAAATAATAGGATGTGGAGAATATATATCATCAATTCCCTGATGTGAGGATCATTCTACTCTTTACCTATTTGATGAGTATGATATTCCTTATGTGATGTGCATGGTATGACTTATGTTCTGAACATAAGAATACTACATGCTGATAAATGGAAATATCCCACCAATAATTGGGCTATTAGACTTAATATCAATCCTTTACCTATATAATGATAGAATGATGAATTTTTTGGTGATCACATTGTTCCTCATAAGATGGACATGGAATACAACCAATAAATAACCATTACTAGCTTGTGTGAGGAGAACATGGTTCTTCAAGTGATGAGAATGAGATTCCTAAAGTTATGTTTCTAGGTTTACATAAATTAAGAGACTGAGATTAATTATGTGAATAGTATAATATTAATCATAATTATGTTTGGAGAAGATATTTTTATATGATAAAAATTTACAAAATACTTATCATCTAAAATCAAAATGTGGTATACTTAACATGATAGTAACATAATTAAATATTGTACACATGTAGATATATTTAGGGTGTTTATTCATGAGGATTTTAAAAATGTAAGGATGTCATAAACATTTATGTTAATTTAAAAAATCATTCCTTAGGGGGAATGGTAGTCATATAATAATTATATTTTAATTATTAATATGATACCAGTGACCATACCAGTGATGAGTCCCCTATAATTGGGATGCAGTAAAGTTAGAATGATATTTCGGACAACAAAGAATCATCCTTATGTAAAATAAGTCGAATAATTTTTGTAAAAAATTAAAATGGTTAAAATAATTTCAATCCCGTAACCTATAAACTTTAGAGGATGGGTAACTTTTGAACAAACCTTCATGAAAACATTGTTGACATTTGGTAGGTTGGGAATAACCGTCATCAAACATGTATGTCTAGGTTTAACCATATTATACTAAATTAAATAAATTGGTAGTGCACAAAAACCACACCAACAACCACCATTATGAATGGGGATAGAAAACCATCCAAAAAAAATATCATAAATCATTTTTAGGTAGAAAAAACATGCTCTCCCATGACTCCATGGTAGAATCTCACTATTTATTAATAAAATAAATTATATAATTGTTTTACCAATTCCATTTTACACCACTATGATAAGGATGGAGTCATATATATTTTGAGTAGGATTGGGATAACCCAAACACTGTTAAATTATAATGATATCACTAATAGAGATATCATTGTGGACAATATCTTTCACTTCACATTTCCCATCATTTTAGAAGACCTTACAAAAAACATCATAATGACACCTTCCCAACCAATGATACAGTATGTGGCCTTTATAATATGGAATTCCTATCTGAAACCCTTGAGTCACCAAGGAGGGCTCTGACCACATGAAACCCTACACAACACATGGAAACCCAATTGGTAGATGAATTTTTTGAGCCAATCCCAATTCAGATGTAATGTATATACCTGTGAAAAGAAATAGGTTTAATAAAACCTTTAACATTGTATAAACCATATAATTTTAATGAGTTTCATAAAAAACCCATCAATTCTCCATATCAAAAAATATTGAAAATAAATATAATTTATAAAAATCTTTTCATTATTGATATAAACCATTTATCTAAAGAAAATAATGGTAGAATTGGATCATATTTTCAATAAATCACAAGTATCAAAATAAAATTCCATCTTTTATGGACATGTATTTTTAAAGATCACATGGAACATTTATTCATGTAAAAAGCTGAATATTTTGAAAATAAATTTTAGAATATAAAATATTTTAAAAATAATTTTTATTTAAAATAACCAAGGAAACTTATAAAGGTATCCATAAAGATCATTAATATCATTTCTTGACGAAAATATCATTTCCACTTGGAAATTTACATTTTGTAATTCTTAGAAATCACAAAACATTTTAAAAAATACATTTCATTCTACATATCCTTGGAAACCTAAAAATTCATATTTTAAACTATTGATTGTGCATTACTGTAGAAAATTCATTTTATTAAATATATGTTTAAAATTAATGATTAATTTTACATTTTTGGTAAAAAATTAAAAGAACATCACTATGAAAATAATGACAAGATTAATTTTAAAAAAATTTAAAAAACTTAGAATGGGTAAAATATTCTTTATATAAATATTATAGAATTGTGGAATCTTTTTTGAAAATTTTTTTAATATACATAGACATCAAAAAGAAGACCATTTTTAACTAATGGAAGAAATAATTTTTTTGCTTAAAATTTTATTTTTGATAACATAATTAAATAAATAATGAAAAATGAGTTAAAAAAATAATTCCAAATCAATAATAGGAGGATAATAAAAATAATGAGTTTCATGAGAGATAGATGGTAATATATTATCATCGGAGATAGAATCATTAACAATCTCAATAAATAATGATACTTTACAATAAAACTATTACCACTTTTGTGACATTTGAATAGAAAGAATCACAAAGGAATAACATTAATCAACACATTATATATGATGATAACAAATTTTATTTCATATATTTTAAATTGTGCTGTATATACACCATTTAAAATAATATAGGTGAATAACATAAATTTTCTCCCAAAGAAGGAAATTCTAAGAAAAAAATTCCTTTTCTTAAGTCTCAACATTCTCTATACACAATTAAAACTCATTTGTTATCAATATATGATTATTATACATATATTAATTAACAATAATAATATATATCATATCATATATAATATACTTATGAATTTTTAATATCCATTTATCAATAATTCATCATTGAAATCAAATTTGGAGTTATAACTACTCCATTTTCTTGTATGTTTGGGTTTTGTATCTGGGTTCCATTAATTTTGATCATGATAACATCATTTAGAAATTGTTAACCATTTTATAAATATAATATATAAATATTATAGGATTATTTTGGATAATCCATTGAATTTATTGATAGAAAATGAATTACCCTATATATGGAGATGGCATGCCATACATAGCTATAAATGCTGTTTTCATATTATCGATGGAAGAATATAGACGATGGTGAATATTATATTACCTTTAAATAATAATTTTTTTGAAATATGTATATAATTTATTGATTAAATATAGGCTTATTACCTTTTATATAATGTATAAGTGAAAAATGAATCAAATAACTTTGTGAGATGGTAGTCCGCCACACACAAGAGTGACATTTTCTTATTATCAATAAATGAAATATAAGAAATTACACGTAATATTATTGTTATAGATGTAAAATAATTTTGAAAATTTTATATATAAAAAATCCATAATTTTTACTTTATGCGAAAGGTGGTGATGGAAATGAATAACATCGGTTCATGAGGCGGTAATCCGTTGTACAATTGATCAACTATTTCATTTCCCACTTGATAGAAGAGATGATATATGCATATAAATAAATTAAAATAACAACATACCATTATATGTTCTGTTGTAATTTTACTATATTATCATTGATAAATATTAATTTAAGGAGGTGGAAGAAGATGTATAAAAGAAATATAGGTAAAGAAATTTACATCTTCTTCAAAAACCCTCTTCATGTTTAGGAAAAATTGACTTATTGTAAAGTTTTAATAATAATAATATGGAATTTAGGATCTGGTAATGAAACTACGAAACATATTTGAGATTTTATGGGATTAACCAAAAGTTTTTGGATTTATGATGAAGGGAGGGGATTGGATGCCTTTTTAAAAGTTTAGGAGACTAAAGACATGAAATTTGTTAAAAATTTAATGTTAAAAACATTTTTACAAGAGAAAAGAATAAAAAATGGATAAAACTATATCTGTAGAGGTTATAAGGTTTAAAACTTTATATAAAATGTGTTTTGGGAAATTTTATAGGTTATTTTCCAAATCACATTTTATTTTAACCCTTGGTAAACCCATTTTAACCATAACTGCAATAATTAATTATTACTATTTATTTTGAAAAAATATATGTTAAACTCTTTAGATAAAATTAATTATTATTTTTAAAAATTATTGATACATTTTTCAAATTCTATTCAAATAATTGTTATAGGTAGAAATAATGAAGAATCAGTTTCTTTTGAGAATTTTTTGTAATGATTAAAATGTATTTATATAAAAATTAGATATGGAATAGATTACAATAGAATATATTTTATTAACAATTATGAAATTTTCATAATTTTAGTTTTGAAATTATTTAAAAACAAAATGTAACCTTATACATTATTTAGAGGAAAATAATGTTTTTTATAAAACATATTATTTTTAATATTCATCGAGAAATTAAGCTCTTCTACAAAATCCTAGTAATTTATTTAAAGATAATTTTTACATGTTGATTACTGAAAAAGAATTCAATTTTTTAAAATAAATTTTAAAGTATTTTTGAAAATTATATTTATTATTTGTCCATAAATATTAATAAAAATTAATTTTTGAGAGAAAAAAAATTAATTTTCAAAGAACATATTGACCATAATAAAAGTTATCTATTTTTTATCAATATTATTTATTAAAATAAAATTATTATAAATTACTTATATAATATTCTTACATATATTCATACATAAAATTTTTAATGTTAAGTAATAATATTCATGTTTAAATAATAATGTATATAGTTTTTTCTGGTTTGTTAATACTCGATGTACCATGTAACACAATCTATCAAATAGATTAATTTTTTTTGAAAAGAAATTATATAATTCTCAAGGTGTTACATAATAATCTCACCAGGAATGTTGTTTTGAATCTACCATTGAATTTCTTGTATAGTAAATATTATTGGGTTCCTTCCCATGATAATTAATAATACCATGATAGTCATACCAATGGTAAAAGATAACACAACTGTAATCCATGAAATAAATCATTCCACCACCTTGAATGTCTTTTGAAGGGTAGAGGGGCTACCAGACATTATGAAGGAACTCCATATGAAACCGATTGTAATTATTTTTTAAATACTTCCCATTTATCTAGAAATATTACTTTTCATTAACATTCATGCCTTCTTTGAAGTAATGACATGAAGCCCCAACCCGTGGTCAATACTAATCATTCAAAATACAATATAAAGTTGAATTAATGATATATGATATTACATCATCCTATATAATAAGGGGATGTTACCAATAATTTTGGTATTAATATTACTTAAGACAAAGTTCCAAATGGCCCGATTTCCTTGAAATGTACCTATACATGTTAGATATAACGGCCTCCAATGAAGGAAAAAACATGAAATTGGCCCTGGAACTGTCAATATATATTCTATCCAAATATTCATTGGAATCATGATCGATGTTTAGATCCAGAAAGACACTCTTAGATAAGGATAAACACATGGTGTATCCACATACTATCAATATTCCTCTTCAAGAGGATGCATAGTCCCCATCCTTTACGGGAACATTATTAAAGATTGAGAAAACTCAGTGGAGAAGATTTCTAGCACGGTGAAGGGTGTCTCATCTAATGACCTGTTAACATATGGATGAATAAAATAGGAATTTTCCACTATATATTTAAAATTTAAACAAATTATACAACTCATAGAATGATTTACCCTCTATGTGAGATTAATATAAAGAAGAATTTATATGCGATTCCATTTCTATGGACCATATTTTATTATTTTCCTGGCCACTGACTACATCACATATATCTATTACAGAGATTCTTAATGAATATAATAATTGAAATATCTATAAAAAATTTCTTTAGGTTAAAACAAATTTAAGGAAATCATATAAACTATGTCTGAATCACTGAACCCAATTAAGTCATCAAGTAGAAGTTTTTAAAGGGAAACTTCATCCCACATCAAGTGGGTCGACATTCTAACTATTATTGATATCACCTGAGCTTCCATAAAATCTCACATACATGTTTTGTGGTCATAAAAAATATTGTTGATGATTAATATCACAATTTTCAAATTAGATGCATTGTGTAGTATGGTGATATATTATTCAGCCCTATTTTATGGTGATGGAAAATTTCTTTAGTAAATCTACCTAATGATTTAATTGACTCTCACTCGTTGACCACCACCATATTGAAGGTATTACCATCAATATTCCTGAAACTGAAGAATGTGATTTGAAAGACGATAAATAATAGGAGGATGTGTCTTGATAAGATTGAAAGTGATAGATCAACCCTTTATAAGTGGGAACACCCATCAAAAAAGTCATGGCATGGGTCTTGAATGTTCAATTGATACATGACTTCCACTCATGACTCGCCAATACCTCGGAAAAGAAAAATTATATGTTGAATATTATAGTGTTTTATAAACTAGTGAGCTAGTCTAGTAATTCATTGGATAAAATATCTACAAAAATCATTTAATGGAATCAAGATCTCAAGGATGAGATCTTAAAGAGTATTGTCCGGACATTGTTGAAATTCTAGAAGAATTTTTCACAATTCACTAGTAATCTTGAAAACTGATACTCCTTAGTCAATCAACTATGTTGTATGGTGGTGAATCTACTAACCTATAAAAAATTATAGTATTCCATTCTTCTCTCTCACTATTGGGTTAATGATATTTTCTACTATTGGACAATTTACACTCTATTTCACAAGGTAGTTGACTGTGAACATTAACGGAAAATTATAAGATGTCATGATTGGTGCATAAATTACTCACCTAATGTCACTATATATTACATATGATGTTATATAGCTTGATTAGAATCCATACCCCGAGTGGTTTGATCATGTCTGCACCATCCAATTTTAGAATTCTTAGATTTTCCTCTAATCGATTATGTATACCCATGTAACACCCTTCAAATTTATCCTCTCTGTGCGTCTTTATTCTATAATCCTTATTAGTAGGTAGTTTATCAAATCTATTTCTTCTTATATAATCTATAAGGACCTTCTATTATAATGTATAATCATTTTTCTCTACTGTCCAACAATAGCTGGGAGGATATCCACCGATATTTCCTCTACTAATTTACCACCATCATACATCAGAGGGGTTCCACTAATATCTCCATGTGTTTTAAAAAGGATAATGGATATTCCACATATTTCATCACCCAATGGATGTGATTTACATATTCCCCCACTATTTAATATCCCTATGAACATTTCTAGGGACTTCTATAAAATTTATTGGATTAACAGGTCCTACCCTTTTCCAATTTTCATATCGATGAAGATTCATAAATTTCACAAACCGGGAATGGGTCCAAGATGAGGTAATAAATTGTACGACATAATGTTATTTACCATTAAATCTCATAGTAGCATGAAATATTGAGAGAGAATAATGTAATAGTACCACACAAACTCTTGTCTCTAAGCTGATCTGGCTTAAAATTTCACTATAGAAGAGGCCTCACCAAGAATAATAGAAATATTTTGAATTTTTATAGGTAACATATAATTTAGTAGTTTCAAAATGATTTATAATCATGAAGAAAAGATAATAATACTTATTGGATGAATAGTTCCTTGAATAGTTAATTTATTTCAAATTGAATAAATGGTTTAGGATTTCCCAAATTCAGAAGTCACAAGAGGATGGCCAGAAGAAATGTTGTTTCTTCTATATCATCCTTTTAAAGACCATCATATAGCATTTATTACTCAATGAATAGTTCAATAATATTGTATATTATTGTATAATTAAAATTTGGATACCATCAGTGCATGTCACCTACATTTCATCCACCCTCGATGATGAACATTATTTTGGGGAAAGACAATAAATTATAAATCTTGGATCACATTACTATTATGATTAGCTAGTACAAAATTAATCCACATTAGAACAAAAGACTAATCACATAATGAGGAATCAATAAATCACTCTACCATTATGCATGTATTCTCTAGTTGGTTTGTGATCATCACATCCCTACAATGCTTGATAGAGATGGAATGGACCCCACATGGATAGTCAATGACAGTTTCTTAATCTAATTCTATTATACACACCTACATAATGAAACAATTACATATTGGGATGAATCTATATGAATAAATTTACTCAATAATACTATTTTGATGAAATTCATAAGAACTCCTCTATCAATGCCAATTTTTTGGTGGATCTATGCACAAGTGTTGGAGATAAATCCTGATACTCATCTCCTTAGATCACATTTCTACATTGCTGGGAGAATGAAAAAATATATCTCTAGATAGAGGAATATTATTTTGAAATTAATTCTATGATTCTATGAGAAGGAATAAAATTTTTTCTAAGCTTTGTGAGAGAGTCCCTCTTTAGTAGTATCTTTCATTTCTACTCTATAGTACATTCAAATGGTTGACCAATTGGTTAAACAAAATTAACCCAAATCACAGTTGAAACCACTCAACTTAATATAGAGCTCATAATAAACTAATAAAGACCCTCAACCTTATCAAGATGGAACTTACCAACATCCAATCCGTGAGTGACGCCAATAGGGAAAAAACATTCCCCTAGCTCAAAAGAATAATTCTATCTAACACCTCACTAATTCTAAATTTTTTCTCTCAAATCAAGGTTAAATACACTTATTAATGTATATTCACGACGCCATTATGAATTTTGTAATGAGACCATTATAATTTGAGACACAAGTAACCACTAATTAGGTCTACAATACATTGGAAGGGGAGTATGAGGGATAGAAATCCATAATCACCTTATTAGTGGAAGACTGATAAATCATCATCCCAGTGAACATATGACTACTCCATGACCTTGAAAATCCAAGTTGAAGTGAGTTTCATTAGTACATGGTTAACATTAGTTCTTGGAATAATATTATTCCAACTTGGATTATTTAAAATTATTTGTAAATAGAGGATGATCTAGACTCATGCCACTTTAAAATATAGGTACATGAAAAGATTATGTATAATATTCTTGATAAAATGTATTTACAAACCCTTTTTTGGAGATTTAGTATATAATACAAAATTTATTGTCATCTAACAAGGATCCTATTGCAATTTTTATACTGATAAGGCCATGGATCCATTTTTATATAGCCATATCTTTAACATATCACCCTAGACTAAAATTCTTCATTAACGGTTGAGTAAAGGCGATTCATGGTGATGTATCTTCCTCTGAATCATGTGAATCCTGATATAATTAAATGGTGAATGGAAAAGTGGATTATAATAATTATTATTTAAAATGAAATAAATGTTTCAAAATTTCCAATAATTATATATATCCCCATTAGATAACTAGAATAAAAAGAATAGTATTATCATTATGTCTGTCCTTCATATATAAGAATCAAAACCAAAATTTGAAGACTGTATATTCATCAAAATAAGGGGTAATGTTGGATTATATCATATTAATATGTTGGATCAGTACCCCTATGTCTTGAAAATCCTAGTCTCATGTCATAATAGAAAGTACAAAAAATTACAAACAACTGATGACCCCACAATGTATGCCATAGTTCTTGATATTTCACTTCTATGATGACCAATCCTCATTACATAAAAATTGTAGGTGGTCCCACTATTTAAAAAATATAAAATAGATTCAATGGACTATATCTCCATAGTCTCTATGGAGCTAGAAGGATAAAAAATACTTCTTATTATCTTAACACTACATAAAAAGATTATTACAGAACCCAAATATATATTCCCAGGGTTTAATCTTATAAATATAATAATTATGATTTTGTCGAAGAATATGTTGATGAATCCCCTCTTTCCATTGAATATAAAATATCCACCAACATCATTAAGTTGACACATGTGAACATCAAAATTGAGGAACTTCCAAGACCTATATTTATTTTTTCTATATTGTTTCCAAATAAAAATGAAAATATGATGTTTTTAAAAAGAAATATAATTAAATATTTTCGTGGAACTATGAGAAGATGACATGTATCAATTAATAGGCCCACATCGACTAGATTAAGGTTCTTATCTGCAATGTTGGATCCATACAGGTTCCCAAGAACATTCATGTCACACATAGTTCTATGAACAAGGTTTATGTTGATAATATTATCAAATCCATCATCATTAGGTATGTTAATTACCTAGAGTGGTTTACCAAAATCGAAACATTCTGGATGTTGAACCGACATATGAGGGGAAAATGTAAACTTATAGAACCTCAACTAGCACTATATGATGGATGTATTAAAAATCATAGACAAAGAGTTATACATTGTAGAAACTACTATATTTCATGAAATATATTTCATGTATGGATGTTCTAGATATAATTAAATTTAACTAGCTAACAAATATGACGATCCCAATAAATTTAAGTCACCCTAAGGAACAAATTTATATTAGGTGATACTTTTCATCTAAAATATGTTAGAGAAACTAATTAGTAAACTATTTATAATATATTTAAGGTCATCATTGGGATGTTGGGGCATTGCTACTTGGAATACATGGTAGTGAAATTCCATAAACACCAGGATCATCACAATAATATTGAGAACCCTTTTCACTTATTTTATGCTCACTACCTAATAATGAACCCATTGAAATGTGAATTCGGGGTCAACTATAAGCTTTTTCTTTAATTCGTTATTCAAAACACATGTATTGAGATCAAGTAATAGAATATTAATTTCATCATTAAAATCTACCTATTCAAAATTTAGGCTAGGTTTGAGAACTACAATGTTATTTTTATTGGATTCATTATTTCACATCCAATCATATGAAAAAATATAATACATTTTCCCAGATGATGAGGTAAGCTATCACTGACAAATTGGAAGAATAATATTTTCTCAGGTTTGATGATATCGAGCCTTATCTAATGCAATCTGTAGTTCTGATCTCATATATAAGGGGAAAATTTTAGTCCCCCATATTTTGATCATGGAATAGTCAATCAACACCATCATATCCCTAAATAATAATGATCATAAATTGATCATTTATTTTATCTTAGTAATCTGATTCTATATAATTAGATATGATATTTTCCCATCAAGAACTATTTTCTTCATTGGTCATCATAGTGTAGATATCTCATCATCATTTTTGAAATAATGAGGCCTATATAATCTCATGTATTAACCTAATAAACTACTCCATATACCTACCTACACTAAATTAATGATTATCCAGATGGATAATGATCCTTCTATTGGTCAACATCAAGCTTATTCCCTAGAAGTCCATCATGTAATAAGCGTTAAAATATTTTATAGATATATATTAATACTCATTGGATATTACTATTGGGTTTTTATTGTTTGATATCTTAATTATACCATTTGATAATGAAAAAACATGATAGTATATTCCATTCGATGGATCTTACATATGTCAAATTATAATATAGAATAGAAATTGTATAATCAAGGGGGTTATCATTACAGTTGTATTCATCACTCCCTTTAAGGGCCATTTTTATACTCATTTACATTCTTTTGGATATACTAAAAATGATCCTAATACTAATCCCTCACTATATGTTTCACACTATACATCAAGATTCATGTTTTTTGGTCTCATTTAAATGGTTATCCTTAGTTGGTCAATGTGAAATTAAATGGTGACTACACTATTAAAAACATTGGATTGTCCCCTTTCTCAATAACACTAGGGATTTGACGGATCAATTTCGACTAATGATATATATTCCTCACGTACCAAAATACTTGAATTATCCTAAAAACACCGATTATATCTTTTTCATATAAATATAGATGAAGTTTTAATCCATATGGAAGATAGAAATGTGATTAACCCTATCAATCTTCACATGGACGGTCATAGGGTGAATATACTGACAAATAACTATTCACAATTTTGGGCCTATAATTATCCTATAATATAATAATGATATTATTGGTTAAATGCTTTTACTGGGTTCCTCATGCATGTACATACATGAATGGTCTCCTTAGTGTGAAAAAAGAACAATCATGTGATAAAATTTATACTTTTTTACAACCCAAAATTTGGAAATTTCCTATACAACCACACATTCTTTGTAACACTTATATACTATATGTTAATAATGGAATTTTTTTAACTTTTAAAATATGTTCGCCCAAGTAAATGTGGATCATAATAATCAAGAATGAATCAATCCCACTCAATCTAATGGCTAGGGTAATTTTGGTGCACCTTGGTTAATGACTAATTAAAATTTACCTAGTAGTGTAATGCATTCCAAGTTCATTTAAGAAAAATTCATTATAGTACAGTGTTTTTTCACACCACCATGTACTATTGGATCTTCACCATTTTGGGAATTTATGTTATGGATCCATATCCATCATTTATTTAATTATTTTTTAGGCACATATTATAAGACAATGATTTCATTTCAATGTTGGATAATTCATTTCCCATCATGGATGTGAAGACACATTCTGTGATTTATTTCACAAAGACTCATATTATAAATTGGTTCAATATTACCCAAAAAATTCACATAAGAAGAAAAGTTAACTTATGATCTTATAATGTATGTAATATATATATATATATAGAAATATCATTCAAAAATTAATACAATCGATTATCATAAAATAGGAATGAAAATACCGATACATTGAAGAAAAATTACATTATAAATCTCAAAATAATATAGCTGAAAAAAGAAGTGTTGTCTTAAAATATCTATAATTCCATATGGAAATACCAGATTAAACTCAACCTTAAACCCATGTGACTCTTTATTACTAAGTATATGGAACAATAATATTGTTTTTTATCCTATTTTAATTCATATTAATCTAAATAGCCATCAATTACCAGCTTACATATGATAATTGGTCTTTAGACCATCCATCCTAACTTTATTCCATTAATGAGAATATATTCCATGTGTAGTAAAACCTTGTAGTCTTCCAAAAATGAGTGGAAATGAGATTCAACAAGTAAGTTTGACTATACTATTTCTTCTAGGATGACATTGTGTTATCTTTGACAACATTAATGACACTAGAACGAAAACCATCGAAGATCATGTCTAAATGGGAGGGTTCCCTTATCCATTTAGGAGGATAAATGTAATGATGTATATATTTTTATCAAAATAGATAGGTTTCACATAACACATTTAACTAATAGAAGTTTTTTTAGAAATTAAATTTCATAACCACAGATCAATTTTTTTCACCTCATTAAAGCAAGACATTATACATCATTCTTAAAGTCCATTCTATATGGAACATAACTATATTGAAAAATTTCACAATACATGATACCAAATAGAATGAAATATTGTCCTATATTTTTTTCATGAAAATTCATGGATTTTATTACTCAGTGCATAGAAATAATCTACAAGATTGAAATCCATTCTACTTGAAAAAACTATGCTGACCACAGTCCTTGATGAATGAACTTAAATAGTGTCACTGATATATTTATGTATAATGAATAAACAATAGAATTGGATAGAAATCCTTGTCTGGGGGGAAACACACCATTTTTGGGGTCTCATACACCATAATTCCATAAGAACTATTTCTGGCTTGATTATCATTTCATTGGATATTTAATAATTTAAAAGTTTCTTCTTTTAGTGCCAAAATAATTTCATTTTATCCCTTACCATATATCGTTTTTCAGTGACCACATTTTTTATTATATATATATAGACATGACTGTTAAATGAGCCTCATCTCAATATATGTTATTTTACCACTCATAGTATTAAAACACACTCATGATGTGCTTAGTGAATGACAACATATAACCCAAGCTATCGAACACTACTTAATCATATTTTCTATTTCTCCTTCACAATGGGAGTCTTCTATGATTTTTAAACTCCTTCAGAATGAATGACTAAATAAAAGCATGTACGATGATGGAATAACGATCCAATTCCATTCCACTCATATATCAAATATATCTAGGATTATTTTTAGTGGGAACATTATAAGACCATTCTTAAAAAAATATCTTCATTAGTTATCCCTAATCATCAACATATTTTAATGGGTTGTTAATGGAATATATATTTTGAAAACATAGTAAACAGTAAACATTATCTCCACTGTCAATCCATTTTAATTCATATCCCATAATACATGGTTTCCCTATCCCCCACACTTTTTATTTTCGGTGGAATTCTAACAAACTTATCGTTACACCCCTATTCATTCACACATGTTCGAAGAGAGAGTTGTTATTTTATGGATACTCTTTATCGACTCCCCTTTTATATGGAATTACTCTATTTAAATGTGATATTTTGAGCTAGACTCTTTTTTACCTATTGTGTTCTCATAAGTGACTGGGTATTCTATTTTCACTCTTTGTATCCTACATCGAGAAAGACTGATGTTGGTTTAGATGTTTTAGTTTTTTTATAACAAGTGATTAAATAATAATGCATTTATGATTAAGAATCCACAGTAGTCATAGATCCATTTCTTGAATAGTCCTTTTTTATAGAAGTAAAATTAATTTAAACTGAAAAATCATTATGTCTTCAGTACATAATATTAAACAATACGGTTTTAGTCATTACAATGTTATGATAAACTATGTCTTTAATTTTAATACCACATGATGTTAAAATACATTTTATTTATTATTTACATATAAATTTATATTTCTTGTTTATTTATATTTCATCATGATATAGAGACTACATTTTTTTTCATAACTACAATATGAGGTAAATATAAATATAATAGGTGTTTATCATATGACTTTCTATTGTGTGGTTTTGCCTCCATCACATTCCTTCAAACTCCTTAATGATTTGGATCCCCCCACAAGAGAATTGACCTCCCTATTTTTGGAGTGATATAATGAAACCATAAATATTTATTTATGTCTTTAATTATAACATATAAAAACATAGTGATGATTAGATATCCATCCCAAGCCATCCACTATGTTTAATTCAATATAAAATTTCTCCCAAATAAGATAATTTTAAAAATCCATATTATATTTAAATTTAAGCATATATAAGGCAAGCATCTCATTTCCTTCCCCACTTTGGGAAAAAATTTATATTTTTGAAGAATACCCTATCTAAAACTTCACATAGCTTGATTCCCACACCAAACATATAGGAACATCTAGATCTCCTATCATAGGCCCTTCCACAAGTCTCCAATTAGTGCCTCTCTTTAATGGTGATCTGTATGCCTATTTTAAATTTCCACTACTCCATATGGGTTATAAATCTGTCACATTTAGTAGAAGTCATATATATAAGGATTTTTCTATCCAATTTACATGGTAATTTCCCCAAAATTATTTTATTTTTTCTACCACACCCCGGTCCATGTTCTATGAACCTATACTATCAATTTCCATGGTCAAACATCTATGATATAAATTATTAGGATCTATTGGTTCATGTTCCAGAACCATAAATTGGAAATTAACTTGTTCAATTTAGTGAATCCTTAAATATCAAAAAACTCCCATTCATATCCCCTGACCTTAGACTAAGATCATGTTTCAATGGATATTTCATTATTGGAATTGGGAACTCTATTTCATATCAGGATAAACATTCTCCTCTAATATATATAAAACCAGACCTTGATCCATAAACCAATAACTTAATGTAATTATATTTACCCATAAATATTTTCTTATATTAAAATATGGAATTTTATGATCACATTAATTTTTTCTTTACCCAATTTCTATATAAAAAACCACTCATATTGTTTGATATGTATAAATTTTTATTATATCTAATTAAAGACTAACATATCACACACTAAGATATGATCAAACCCTAATAATGCCTCATGTGTTTCGGGAAACTATTACATGCAAGGTACATATAATCAATATTCCAAACACAAAAAATTATAGTTATAGGTCTATTTTAACACCCCCTTGAGTAAATTCCTTTAACATAATGATTATGGTACTTATAGTTTGAATTGAACCATTATCTAATTATTTCTATATAGAGTACTCTACAGTGAAGAACAAATTATCCAAAGTCATTCCTTTATTTCAAGGAAGATGTCCCATATGATTAAAAAATATAAGCATTATCAATGTTATGTTTCTAAAACATTATCCATGGTCAGAAATAATGTTTTATCCCTCATTTTTGATAATACATAATTTTAATCCTTTTTTAATTGATCCAATGATAATATTTATCATATCATTCAGCTCTTATTGAATTTGTAATCAATAATTCATTAATTTCATTCTTCTAATAGTTTTCATCTAGTAGATTATTAACACCATCAGTGTTAATATATAAAACCATTTTTTATTTTTTATCACGATCCATAACTATGTAATAATTCCAAACTACTCTGCTAATTTTCATTTTTTAATATAGGAGTCAACATAGCATTCCAACCACAACCTGCACATTTTTATCCATCACTATAATTCATAATGTGTATCCTACCGTTACTTATTCCACCACAAATTACCCATGAAAATTAAGATATTATGAGTTTTAGATTAGTTTCCTAATTAGTATGACTACTATTCCCCCTTTAATCCATAGTTTATGACGTTAAACTATATATTGAAATTCATTAGCATTTGAAATTTAATTTTATGGTTCATTTTTCACAGAACATAAAACTATGTTATGTTTTATTAATTTCTTAATAGTACACCACACATATCATTTTAGAATCTAAAAACTTCATACATTCTGTTCTAGTCATCTATTACACCCTGTAGAAAAATGTGTTCCTTGATATTAATTTTCCAAATTACATAGTGACATATAAAATTATTTTTTTACCCTGCCATGAACATTATATTATTCCATCATTAAAATAATTCTCCTAATTTAAAATATCTTCAATATCCTTTCTCATATAGATCTAAGATGATAGCCATTTCTGAATTTATGAGAGATTTTAATGAGAGGTGTATCATGGTTTTCCTCAAGTGATGAGTCTATTACTGACTCATATTGAGTGTTATTATCACCTCCTTTCAAATAATACATGCACTACAGCAGTCTTTTCGTCTACATGAGAAAAATCAATGTAGAGGGATATCATCCACCGATGATATGTGTTTATTGATTTCCAACTCAAGGGAAACATATTTATTTGTAAATCTCATATTATGTTGATGACCAGAAATTATTCATAGCCACAATCTCATAATTTAATTTCATTCTCAACTCGGTAACCTATTCCCAACACATATTAAAAAAGATCTTCCCCCTAATGAGATGGTTTAATTATGATGTAATTCAAGTATAAACAACTTACCATATTCTTTCAATTCAATCAATGGTATTTTTAATTCAAGTTATATATGCTCCAACCATACATGATAGAATTTCCTCAGTATATTAAAAAATGTGAGTCCTCAATATTTAGTAATACCACGGTCTACACCAGAGAAAAATAAAAAACCAGGAATTGGTGGTTAGAGGAGTATATCATTTGTGTCATGTTTACCCTTTACTTTATCTCTAGTAAGGAAAAATTGATATTCAACAACTCGTTGTTTCCTTTATCGACCATGATTCATTTGGGATTAGTGGTTTCAATCAATCATTTCCCAACACATTTAAGGTAACTAATTGTTGGAATGGAATCCCCATGGTCCAAACTAAATGATCTTAAATAACCTAACACCACATTTTCATAATTTCATTACCCAAAAATGAACACTATTTGGTCCATATTTCATAACCTTAAGAGTCATTCCATTTTAGTTCAAGCTAGGTTACATTAAACCAACAGCTTAAAAATTGTAAATGGTACCATATCTTAGATAAATTTATCATAAAAATCACCTTGGTCTCTTCCCTAAACCTAGTTTGAACCTAATTCTCTTATATTTTATTGGTTGGAACATACATTTGGCCTACTGTATTTCATCTATTCTATACAATTTAGCATGGAAAATCAATATTTTAATGACCCACATATATTTTACAATGAATAAATTTTATTTTTTATTCATCTTATTTAAATAATTTAACATAAATTTTATTTTTTAAAATCATTATAAATAATTTTGTTATGTAATTTAATAATAATTCAATTTTTAATTTTTATAATGGATTTAGTTTGCAATTAAACTGAACTTTAATTTATGTGTTATATACATTTGTACGAAATTAAATTTATAAATATTATAAATTTAAGTTAATATAATGTAATTCATTTTCTATATCAAAATTTCAATATTTTATTAGGGTGTATTTCTAGGATTTTTCTATAAGGATTGTTTTTGTTGAATAATTGAAAATATGATGTTCCCAAATATAGTTACTTCTCAATCAATTATGTATTTAAAAGGTTCCATTTTGTTATGGATTAGTATTAATTTCCCATAAATCTCAATTGTTTATTAATAAAATAATTAATTTCATGAAATAGAATGTTATACATGTTTTTGGTAAAAAATCATTTTTACACTTAAAAACGCATTTTCCAAAAAAAAAATCAATTTTTTTCATTATGTGTATTTAATATGAAATTATTTTTAAAAAAATATTGAAATTAAGTATTTTAAAATAGAATTTAAAATATTTAAATATCATATTTAAAGTAGTTGACATGTTATTGTTTGAGTCTATTATACCACCGACATGAAATAGGTTGTATTGATAATATCCTAAATGTTTATGAAAACTAATATATAAAAATAAAAACAGAAAGTTTCTTTCATTAATATATAATATTGAAATATCCATTACAAAAATTGAATTAAAAGTGAACAATCATAGTTATTTCAAAAACATAGAAAACATGTTTTTTGAGGAGAATTCATAGAAAAGTTACTATGTTATAATATACTGATCTAGTTTTTTTCTAAAATTAATTGAATCATATAATATGAAACATATAATAATTTTAGCAAAATTTTGAAACTAATTATCACCATTAATGGGATACTAATCATTTTTTCAGATACAATGAAGTGAATGACCCCAAAACCTCTAAATCAAATGACACAAATTAAGAAAATAAATGATACATGATAAAAAAAGAAATAAAATGAATAAATATAAAAAATAATAAATTAATTAATTTCTATATAAAGAAAATAATTATATGATTTTTTATTTTGGTGGTTATAATTCATAATAAGGGGTTCATGACTCGATGTTTTGTGTCTTACATTTAATCATTATTTTAATCTCTTTATTTATTTCAAATATACTTTTTTATTTCATGTAGAATTATTTCTCTATTGTATTATTTAGAAATTATTTTATTTAATAATTTTTTAATATCTAATTATTACTTTAAATAATTTTTGGAAATTAATTTGTTTACATTTTCTATTTGAGAATTTTGTTATTATTTATAAAAGTGTAAGAATACAAATTTTTTATCTTTTACCACATGATTGAATTTTATGGACGTCATATTCAATAATTATAATTAATATTAATTTTAAAATATTAATTTTATTAAATTGTAAATTAATTCCATTTGTTTCCTGAATTTTTTATTTTTATTATTAATTCATGAAAATAATTTTTTCTTATTACCATTTTATAGATTATTATGATTATGATTAAATATATGTTCAATTTTGGATTTTTTTTATGAATGTGAATTGTTTTGAACCATTTATATAGGTTATGGTTCATAGATATTTTTTATGAGTGAATTTGGATATGATATACCCCCATGTGAATTGGGTAATGAGGTATTCTATTAAGAAAATATATTGGAATTTACAAAGTAGTTTATTCTGTTACATGGGTGATTGTTTGTGAAATATATACATGTTGTGTTGAGTAACCCCTATGAATATTATTATTTATTATTATTAAATAAATTATTTATAATGTTATGAAATTTGAAATTGATTTTATTTCATGAGTAAGAATGTTATTTTTTTAATAGAATAATTAATAATTAAAAATTGAGTCATCATTTTATGGTTTTCATATATTTCAATATAACAATAAGAATCCATTATTTTTATATCTAATAATTGAATTAATTTTATATTCTCATGTCTTCAAATGGTTTTATAGGATTAATGATGTTTTTAATATTTATCAAGGTCAATTAGTCAATTAAGATAAATTTTTTTGAATAATGTAAGTTTTTTATAACTATGCATGACTCTTAATATAAGAAAAAGTTTTTGTGTAAATTATATTCATTGTGTGGATTTTTAATATTTTATATTGACTTTTTTCTTAATTCTATGAAACTTTAAAACAAAATTTTCATGGGAATTAATTGAAATTTAATCCTTACTATAAATTTTAAAATCATGCGATGATTTTTATGAGTTTTTACAATTGTAATCCTAGATGGGAATATATAACTTTTGAGGATAGAATGGTAATAATAAATGGTAATATATGAATGGTAATTTATGACCATATTAACATGGGAGAGTTTTTTATTACTATAAGTTATTACATTCTGCTTCGTCTTTCCTGTTTCAATTTTACAATGGTTATCTATATATTTTACTAGGTGATTGAAGTCGTATGGTATAAAGTGGAAAATATATTTCCAAATTAGAAACCTAAAATGGTTATAGTTGGAGGTGAGAAGTTTGTTGCTACTTAATTTCAATAAACACTATCTAGAAATATATTTACCCATGTAAAATGGTGATCATATTCTCCATTGAGGAACTGATCAATAATAGAGAATTTCTATAAAATTGAATAATTCAACATTTTGGGGAATATCAAACCTAGTGGTATGTGAATGATATATCAATTCATAGGAGGTGATATTTTAGGTTTCAGTTGTTTAGATAATCAAAAGGTAAATTTTTTATATATCATATTTATGTCGAAGAAGATAAGTCTTGGTATTTGATTAATAATAACAATTATAAGAATTATATTTATCTAACGATATAGATTTTATTTATATTTTTATCCAAAATTATTTTCCCAAAGTCCATTACATTTAATAGAAGATATGTTTCTGGACATTGGTAAATAGATGATGACCCATATACTTCTTATGAAGAAAAGTATACCAGATTATCTTGTTTTTGCACAAAATTTTATTTAGAACCTTGATAGTTAAAAATACATATTATAAAGGAATAAAATCATTTTTATGAATATTTTTTATATAATTGATTTTAAATTCACATGGATGTTAATAAATATGATGATAAATTTGAAATGGTGGTTTTATACTTTTAAGAATCTTATAACATTAAGGATAAGAAGCTCCAACTGTGGCATGATGTAATGATATTTTTGAAAAGTATATATGATGAAGAAATAGTTTAAATTTATTATTATATTAAATGTGGTAATAATTATTTTTCAGACTATTTACTAATATCTTGTAAATAATATAGCTTTCGTAAAATGAGAATTTTTTATTAAAATAGCTAATAAATTAATAGTAGAATTGATCTAAATAATAATTTTAAGCTAAATTTATAATAATATAATTTTAATGAGATAATTAATTATTAATATTCATGTTGGAAGATAAGTATGGAGTCATTAAATCTATATGATTTGGATAAAAAGGGTGAGGAAGCATCATTTTATACTTATCTAAATGATTATCGTACCATAAATTATGTATTACTGAGAATATTACCTATTTAAATAAATTATTACAATTCCTTGATTCATTATGGGAATATCCATTAATTTAATTTTGGTTAATTTCCTTGTAAAATGTGTATATCACGTCAATAAAGGTAGATATAACTCCTGAAAAAAACATTGAGTGGGCGTATTAAAGAATCCATGATTTTTAGTGACATTTATATATTTATCTTTAGAAAAGTATTTTTTAAATATTATTTCGCTAACCATAATATATTTTTAGGTAAATTAAATAAGGTTTTTCATTTGGTCTATATTTTTTTGATATATATATGATCTAAATGAGTGATATTCAATTTTTACAATGATTATAAATATTTTTAAAATAACTATTTCATTCCTTTAATTACATAACAAGAGGATTATAAATTGAATAAATATTAATGTGTATTTCATCTTTCATGGGTTCAAGAATATGAATATTTTCTAAGGATAGTTCAACATGACCTAGGACAAGATGGATTATTGAATTGAAGAGCTTATTAATGATGATCTAGAGATGTCCCCCTCTATAAAATTGAAATTGAAATAGGATATTTAGTCAAATAAGATAAAACTATTATGGATTTATTTTATTATGTAACACGATGTCAAATGTATTTTGGGATTATGGTAGTCTATTTGGGTTTTTACTCAACTTAAGAAAGTGGATTTGAAAATTAAAAAAGTGAATTTGAGAGATATATTTTCGTCTTGCAAGGAACAATTTTCTGGATATTTTTTAAAGGTTGTAGATATTGGGATATAGTGAATAATAAAAAATTTCTGAATCATATTATGGACATAGATGTCTATAACATACATATTATGTATTTAAATATTTTATTCATGATATTTTAAAATGATTAATCTGTGAATAATTACTAACATGGTGTTACCTATAGAACTTTTTGATTGAATTGTACTCATCCTGGAATTAATTTATTAGATTGATCATATTCTAGTTACTTTACTTTGTGTATGGGATTTATATAAATCCCTAGTGGGATAGAAATGAACTATATTCTTATAGGTGGTCTGAGGATGTGAATTCATTACCTTGATGACGTGGATCTATTACGAAATGTTTCAATGACACACAATATGATGGATTACCATATAATTTATTGATGGAAAAAGTCATACCAAAACAAGGTGGTTGAGTTAACTCATGTTCGTGGAATTTTAATTTTTGTTCATGAAGTGATTAGATAATTTTTAATATCAATGATGGGGGAAAGGGATTGATTAAATGGTTGTGAGACCCAATTGATTTTGTGATAAACTTTTAGTGGCTTGGTAAAAGCATTTTAGTATTCTAGTGGATTTAGAACAATATATGTGTGGTGGGTGATCATATGGAAGACATGGAATGATTTTCAATCCTAAGGCAACTCATTGATTTTGAAAATCCTCTGTGGTATGGTTGGTTGGTTTGCTTTGTGAGCTAAGGATCATCAAGACATGTCTCATACGGGCATGATTATAGTTGGTTCATAAATTTTCAATACAGTGCACATGTGTTTGGTTCATACAAGACTGAGTTTGGTAATGTTAATGAAATTTTATAATGGTTTATTTGATGAGAAATCTAAATAATGGGTATAGTCACAATTAGTTAGAATATTTTAAGGAAAGTCTCAATTTGTTAGGAGATGTTTGTGCTGGGTACACATGATTCATGATTATGTTAAAAATATAGGAATGTGATGTGTATTAAGATATATTATTAATTTTTTGAGCTAATGATGAACTATAGTTGTTATATTATAATATGTAATGGAGAAATACTCATGTTAATAATGGACCAAGATTTATGTTCATGACCTGGGTGTTGGTAGGGTGGTATGGTGATGAGTCACATTTTGGGTTCGTTCCTTAGGAGTGTAATAAGGGATACCACAATATGGGGAGCACACTATTAGATTATGAATGATATTATTATTGTCTAGTTGGGATAGACATAATTTGAGTTATTTATGGTGCTCAGGTAGGATCTATGTGTTCATGTCTGGTTATCACATGTAGTAATGAAGAGATCTTGGGCCAAGAATTTTTGTGTGTTTTTTAGTTGTGAGGTAATAAGGATAATCCAATGATGGGAACCATCATATTTATCATGGGTGTTAGAAGATCATGTCAATAGGGTCAAGGAAATGATTAGATTAGTCAGTGGATTATTGAGGGAGAAATAGGTCAGCAGTGTTGGGAATACCTAATGTGGTTTAGTTCCTCATTAAATAATCATTTCGTGATTCTAAAATAATATTGGGTGCAGTTGGTATGTTAGAAATATGATCATTGTGGAGTTCAAGTAATCTAAGGGTGTGTCAAATAATATGTGATCAATTTCTTTGTGTGGTAGAATTGTAGAAAGAATATGTAGCAACTGATCTAACAATGATGTTACTTGGGTAATCATGTTCAGACATCCTTGTGTGTGTTCGAGGTTAATGAGATGAAATATGTTGTTATCAAATTATGACATACAAATGAATTGTGGTAACATTTCAGCATCTTAATTCAATTATTTTTATGTAAATTTGAATGAGGAAGGATATATTGATGATCATACATGAACATAGAAGCTGTGATGTGGAATGAAAATCAGATGTGTTGTCCCAGATACTATTGAAATGTTGGTGGACCACTAAAAGATCATTTTATATAGTCCATTACTATATGTAGGATCTCCCTAGAACGAGATTAATTTATATGAGGTTATGATTATTTTGAAAGGTTCAATACTCATTTTGATTAAATAGTTACTATTTTTTAGTGCCTTAGTGGAGATATGTGTAGTGGGTGAAATCTCAATGTTATTTTTAGAGGTGGTTGGGTGGATACAATTTTTCTTAATATTGGGATATGGATTTGGGGTTATGGTGAAGAAGTGTGTATGGAATTCATGAGAGGAATGACTTGGATTGATGGTGAATGAATGAACATATTGGTTTGAAGATATATCTATAAAACTACAAGATGCTTCTCTAGGATGATAATCCCTATGATAGTGTGTTTATATAGAACCATATCCTTCTGCGTTGTTATTTATAGTAAAAATTTAAATTTTGAATATTTTTTAGATTTAATTCTAAAATATAGGATTCAGATTTGGGATCTAAGTTTTTAAACATCCATAAGAGTTATTATTTTATCAAGACTGATGTTATTTTTTGTTTTGATTCAAAATTTATAGTTATAGAATTCAGAGGTGACACATGTGCCCAAATTTATTTTAATTTATTAAGAAACACCATTAAACATGGTTCGTAAAATTAATTCATGTATTAAGGAAAGGTTCATGTTCTGAATGAGGCTACTTGGATTTGAGGGTTTTTGGGTAAGTGGAGGACCTAACATTGTGAATTCACATAGTGCATAGAATATTAATGTGATGAAGATGACTATTAGGTAGTCGGTTAGAGTCCATTATATATACATTCACAACTTAATTCTTTTCTTATATTGTAAATAGATTTTGAGGTACTATATGGATGAAAATATCTGATTTACATATCCATAATGTCTATAATGAGTTTCTAAACATTCCCATTATCTTATAGGATTATTTTTTTTATAAATAAGATAATGAATCATCTAACAATACTCATGTATTTCTCCACATAAGGAAATTTTTTCACTAAATATTTAACTTCTTAATTTTTATCAAATTTTCATAATCTTCATGTAATTATGCACATAATATACTATTCTATTAATTTTACAATTTTTTATCATTTTAACCTATGAAAGTAGAAAAATGTGAAATGTGTGAGCTCAGACACATAGTTGAGCTAAATATTAGTGAAGAAAATCAAATATCATAATTGACAATATGATGGAAATATATTTATAATCAATTTATATAGTAATGTTATATTTGTAATGACATAGAAAATGTAATGAATTAGAATATGAAATGAATCAACATAACATAGATGAATTACTCAATAAAAAAGATCAAATATAGAATAATAATATCCTGAGAAAAAATATAAATAATCTTCCATGAATAAAAAAAGTTAAATTGGGATCAATCATAATAATTTCTATTCCATTTGGAGAAACCTATTGATGTGAGCGCTTTTGAAATGTGACAATGAAAAATCATGCCAGTATTTTTTTGAAAAACCCCAATCATATTCATTATTTTCTATATTATTTGATATAATTCCATAAGATATGCAATTGTGGATAATATATTACCCCAATACCTATCAAAGAAACATATTAGATCCACAAAAAATCAGTCATTCATCATAGCATTGTGAACCTATAAAAACAAATGGATAAAATATTTAAAAAACACGAATCACATAAATAAATCATTCCTAATTATATCTATAACCACAATTTAACAAACCTAGAGAAAATAATTTTGAATCTAAAAATATTCACTAAATCTTATAATAAATTCCATATAGTCAAATTATAGATCATATTTTTTTTAAAAATAATAGCTAAAATAAATATATTTAAGTCAATAATTTCTAAAATAAATTTATTTATAGGTATCTAGGTGAACACCCATTAGTCCAAGAATAAAATTAGGGATTCATAATGGAATGGCACTGGTAGAAAATTTATGATTATACCCCATATAATGTTAATCATGACAATGGAAGTGGTGGATCCTATATCTTATCAATATTTAACATTTCTCATTCAATAAAACACAATTAAATAATTTATGAATATATAATGAATACTTTTATCATAATTTTTTAATTCTACACTGATAAGTATAACTAAAATTCTCATATAACCATGAAAATAATTTTAAATTAAAATAATATAAAAATTGAAAAATTATTTACTTTTGTGAATAAAAAAACATGGATATAAGATTCAGAATTATTATAATGTGTTATTTTTATAATGACTTATAAATGTTTATTTTCATATTTTTGTAAAGAACACGTAAGTGAAAAAGTTATCTTTTAACTTGATTGTTTGTAAAAATAATAGAAATAAAATGTTTTTTATATATTTAAAAAATAAATTTTATGAAATATCTATTACTAGATTATTTTAAAATTAAATAATTTTTTATAGTGAAAACATGGCATATATGATAATAAATATATTCATAATACAATAAAATTTTAGTATTTGGAAACACCTTTATTAGAAACTCACATCTGTATAGGGAAAAATTTTCCATTTTAAATTCGATGATGAGGAGTAAGAGGATAATATGAGATAATCTGTACATGATTTACGAAAAGGGAGGACAACATTAGATTAATGGAAAATATGAACATGGAGGTGGATGTTCCATTGGAATGTATATTGGTAATTTTTTCTAATGCTAAACTATTATTAAAGAATTTATTTCATAAATTTATATTATTCAAATGAACAAATGTATCTTAATCAGAGAAAAATGCAAAAAAGATAAACAAGGAAATAAAGTAAAATTAGGGTTTAATAATATCATAACCATGATGATAATATTTTACTAAAGGTTAAATAATTTGAGTATGGAAATTTTATATAGGATGATTTTCATTTATATCGATGTCCCTCAAAGGAGGAGGGGATTGAAATTGTAAACATAATACCATGGATTTAAGAAATTTCATGTACTAGATAATAAAATATGTATATTATACACTTTATTAATAAAACTTGCTTATTAATTCAAACTCATCTCAAATAAAAGACTGTGCGATAAAAATCATTTACAATTCCAGTTGTAAGTAGATTCAGAGAATATAATGGAATAATTGTGTAATTAATATTCAAAATAAATAAATAATGATCATTAATGATTAAATAATTTATTGGGTGCTGCTTAAAAAATGTTATGGTATATTATGTGAAAAAATTAAAGCATTCCTCAAAGTGAGTGAATTAGGAAAACAAACCCTTACATGTAGCATAATATTCAAGGAAGGAATTATAAGATAACATGGTTATGAGGATGAATTGTTAAGAACAAACCAATAAATAGGAAATAAAATAGAAATTATTCATTTTTTTTAATAAATTATACTTTAAAATATCTATAATAATGAAATATTTTCCAACTCAACAGATGAAAAATAGAGTTATTATAAACCCCTAACATGGTCTTGTTTCGTCTAGTGCATGTACATAATATCCAAAATATTCAAATTATATTTATTTTATACCATTATAAGAAACATAGTCATGAATATTTAATTATATAATGAACATTTATTATCATATTATAATTAAATTTTTATTTATATATTTCAAACACTGGTAATTTGAGGTTGCTCAGTTAATTTCAAGGTAACTATTTTGATATGTTTAACATGGATAATGATGTTGTAGAATATATTTATATGTCCTGAATTTTATTGGTGAATTAATTTTATTAATCAATTTATAAAAAATTTATATAGTTACATGGTGGTTTATAAAATTAGCTCATATTTGGAATGATACGTCAATATGTTCAATTTAGGTGGTTAAGTTAAATATTACAAATAATCATTAATATAAATTATATAATGTCCAATAATATACTTATATAATATAATAAAATTTTTAATAATAATTTTTTTCCTTAAATACTTATTTAACTCATTCTTGTTATTGTTTTATAGCATTGTTAATGTAGGAGGCTAAACATACCCAAACAAGAACACATTGTAACTCATTGTTTGAGTATTTTTGAATATGTATATCATCAAATTATATCATTAGAATAATTATATTATTTTTAGTTATAAGTATCTTCGAATGAAATTTTAATGGGTTGGATAAGGAATGAAAATATAGATGGAAATTGGAAAAAGTTAATTCATGGTGGAGGTAGTACAGAAAAGAATAATTAATGTTAATATTAACTGAAAAGTATGCGAAAATGATGGTAGATTAAAATTTTTCAATATATAATTATAATAAAACAATTTATTTCACAAATATTTTATAATTACATCAAAATAAACAATGAATATATGTTGTGGTGATAAATGTAAAATACAGCTTCGTGGATGTGGTTGTCCGCACAAACACAACTTCGATGTTATTTGGTAGTTTTATGTGGATGAGAAGGAATAAATAAGGGTTTTTCCATTCTTATAATAACAAATATTTATAATAATGACCCATATATTATTATATTAATGTGTATGGGGTAGGTTTGAAATAGAATAATTAAGAATAATAGGATAAGGATAAAGTAAAACTCACTTTGAGACTATGAAATTTATGTAGAATGTTTCCCTTGAAGTGATTGGATTAAGATAACTTATAAAGAAATGAGGAATTATTTTATGTAGTGAAATTTTATGATATAAAAATTGGGTAGGTGTTCATGGAAATTTTTAAGGGGATGTTTAACAGTGAGTGGGTGGAATTGTCCCCCTTTTATATATAATGAATGCGACATTATTTTAAATTCCAATGGATTTAAATGATATGAATAAATAAATAATGTAAAAATTGCTCATGATGTTGGAAATAATTTATATTTTAGTGATCTTGGTTAAATATATCCTCAACTAAAATTTTAAACATATTTTAAATATCCCTCAAGTATCTTTCTCATATATTTTTACTTTTACTTATTTATTTATACTTGGTTCACCATTATTTACCCAAGTAACATTTGATTTAACAAATATACATAATAGTATCTATTAAAAAATCATGGTGTTAGGATAATAATATTAAACCCCATTTAATTAAATTTAATTTCTAAATTAGAGGAATATAAACTTGAAATTAAAAAACATTATATTTTGGAAAATAATTTTTCATAAAAAATGATGTTTTTACCATTAAGTGATTTGAATAGTATATATCTTGGACTATCTATTCATTATTTATTTAAATAATTATAAAATTTTATAATAATAAACATTGATTAATTAATTAGAATATATAAATTTATTTTAATGTAATAATATTAATCATTGTTCATATAATAATTCTTTTAAAATACAAAAGTTTCTCCACTATCACAGTAATTAAAATTTATCACAGTGATGTATTTTTATGTATAAAATGGAATGTGATAATATCACATACTATTTAATTTTTTTAAATAAAATATGAATTTCATTTTTTATAGTATCTATAAATTATGAAAACTATTTTTTAATATATTTGAATAAAAACTATTTTTAGTGTAAAATTATAATTATGGATCGAAAATGTTAATAAGGTATTTTAGAGAAAGCTATTCAATTTTTTATATTTTGGTTCCCCGTTTGATTCCATTCTATTTTTAAAAATAGTTTTCCTTTATCAGAACATGGAAACATCATCTGAATTTGAAGGGGACATCAATGCATCTTGTCCAGGGGATTCTTTAGAGGGTTTGTCAGATGTTGTTAGAAGAAGTTTCTATATCGAGTGAATATTTTTTCAGTTTAAGGAATTGCAAATATTTTAGTTCAGTTGTGTAAATTTTATAATTTCTTAAAATTAGTTATTGGATTCTTAATGAAATAAGAACCTAGTATGGGATATATGATTCAACGAGGCATGAAATTTTTTAGATGATGGATTACAATGCATGGTTTGTATTGTAACTTCTAAATTGAAATTTTTTATCCCTTTAATATATTATAAAAAGTAATTTTTTATGCATGATAAAACCATGCACATAACCTGAGATTTTGTTGTTGAATTAGGGATCGATAGATTCTTGGGTAGATTTGATAGGAAGTCATTTGACCTCTTATGCTTGAGATAATTTCATAGTAGCACTCTTGGTAGTTGGTTTTTCCAGATTACTATGTTTTCATTCGGAGTGGATGTTAGATAATTGATAGGTGGGACTATGTTGGTCTTCATGCAAGAGACTTGACATGGGTATCCATGTATGGATCCCTTATTTATATATTGGTATATTTGGGAGGCTTAGTCCAAATAATAATAGGTGGGATGACAGAACATCTCAGCATTATTGGGGGAAGCCGTATTGGGTGTGGTTGAGGCTTGATGGCTAATTATTGTAGGATACGTCCATAAAGAAGAGGTAATGTGTGATGGATAATTATTTCAACGATATGATAGGATAAGAGATCTACATTAGGATACATGAGATGAAGCCAAGGCATGCATTATAGGAATTAATTGAAGACATGAAATGGGGAAACCAAGGGGGGTTTAGAGCAGTATTTCAAGGGATGGTTTCTAGGGATGAGAACCAATAGTGATGATGGGTTTAATGAGGTTTTAAAGGATCATTGGATTTATGTTTTATAATCCCATAGGTTATAGATTCGTTCATGACTGATGTATGTGAGATGGAATCAGTGATCACCATTTGAGATGGGTCTTAACAACTATAGTGGATTCCCAAATGAGGATGATGAGATGTGATGTGATATGTGAGGATTAATGGGGGGAAAGTATTGTATGTGATTGTATGTTGAGAATTGGGATGATAATTCGAATATTTTTAAATGTTTTGTAATTGTTATTGTGTGTGGTGAAAAATTATGGTGGATTAGAAATTCCCAATGACATGGAACACCAATAGTGAGATAGCGGTCATTAAATATTCATGCGATGTAGTATGAGTTATGTGTTAAGGTTGAGTCATAAATTACTTATTTTGTTTTATTGATATCTATAGGCTATTAATGTGTGATATAGTAAGATATGAATATCTTGTGATTATAATAAATTGAGTGAGATGCATCCCCTAACATGGAACTACCAAATTGGTGGAAATAATATCATTAGTGAGATGAAGCTCCAGGAGTGATATATATTGAAACTTCATGACATGACCACCATTATTGAGATGAGGTAGATGTTATAATATGATTTGGGATAAGGACATACCCTTCCATGGGTTATATTCTATAGGTGAATCTTTGAAAATGTGACCTTCCCAGTGAGAAGCTTGTTCAAGATTCATGGTATGATACCTTACACTAATGGAGTGGAATTCAGAAGATGGATGATCCCTTATAACACATGATCCAAAATGGGATATTTTACTATTGAAGATTATATTTTTTTATATTTAATATAAAAAACACTTTTTTAATCAATCCAATTTTTTATTTAGTGGGTAATTTTCTATTGTTTTAGGTTTAAGAAATATTTTTGGATAAACATATGAAAATGGATTACTATGTAATTTTATGTATTTTTATTTCAACATATATTTTTAGTCAAAAAAAATTCAAGAAAATCAAAAATGAAAATTTCATATTTTATAGTTCATTAATGTTTTGGATATATTTAATTAATCTATTACTTTATTTTAATCCAATAATAAAAGTCAAAAAATAAGATTAGAATGAATATTAAACGATCCAGAAACTATTTTGGTTAATTGTGATGATATACCATAATTCCAAAACAAATTGATCCAAATGAGGTGAAATATTGTGTGGGGAAATACAATGGTCTTAGTGGAATTATATTTAAATATTTTATATCAGGATTCAACATCATTAACAACATTAAATTCATAGGAAATCTGAGATGAAAGATTTTAAGAGTCTTACATGCTATAAATAACATCTTAAGTAATATGGATATAACAATGGATATGTGTGGATATTCAAGATCATATTTTTAGGGATCACACAAATTCTTATGAAAAATAACTATATAGAAACCATATTTGATTAGTGAGAGCAATATCTTTTTCTACTATTGTGTTCTTATTCATCACTAATATGCATCATATGCATCAAAATTATTCTTGTAGTGGAGTATCATAGTGTTGATCATTTAATTTAGATTATTATAGATTAAAATGGTTTTTATAGGAAATAAATTATGAAATAGGTTTTTTTGAGTGAAATGTTTTATGTCAAAATTGGGTCTAAATTTGAGACTAGAATTTGAAGAAAAAAGATAACATCATTGTATACTCTCAAGAAAAGTATCAGTTTACCACTAACATTTTGTTAATTCAAATTATTATTTTTAACTCACATATATATAATTTCAATTATTCAGAAACACTTATAATAAATTACATTTTTTAGTAAAATATTTTAAAAAATAGTGATAATAGAAAATTTGAGTTATTGATCATCCAACATGAGTGATCATCGTTAGGCATGAACATTTCTGCATTCTTATGTAAATTTTAATTTATTTATTAGGGAATATTTTATGGTATTTATATTATTAATTTTTAACCATTTTAGTGGAAAATATTATTTTAATTCACAAATTTTTATGGAAAACAAAAAAAATTCAATATTTTCTAATGAATTCATTAATGATGAAACCCCATTTTTTGAGCTAAATCATTAAATTTTTGGAATGATAATTGTGTTGGGTTTTATGTAAAAATTTAAAATATATGTAATGAAATAAATCATATAGTACATGATGGAAGACCATGAGTAATCAGGTTTTAGATTTTCTATCTAGGGATATTGAAGATTCGTCATCTTAACTTCTACAGTACCATCAAGAGGAGATTATGGAACTAAAAGAACCTGTATTTCATATATTTTATAAAGATATCATATTAGGGTAAAATAAATTATAGAACCATTATATCACAAAAAAAACACTATAATCCACCTTGAGTCACAGTAAGATTAATCAATAGTTGAATGTGGTCAATTATAGGGAAAAGAAATAACAATAGACTAACAATATATGTGTTTTGATGAACTTGAACATATGATTCCCTGATTGTGGATAAAAATGATAATTATGTTACAACTTATGATTATTTATTTGGGTTTTAATTTCAATATGAGAAATAAACCATCACTGAGTCGGTGTGGATTCAACTTATTCCTTTACATAAAAATTTTTATCACATGGAGGAAAAATCCCTAATTAATCATAAAGAAAACCACTGAATTATATTCTATAACCCTGTTCTATTATATTTTTCAATTTATTATTTGAGGTTGATTCAAAATTAAATAATTATAATGGAGACTTTAATATTATAATAAATTTATGTATATTGGGAGAAATGACTTGTTGTTGGTCATTCCATTAAAACAATATCCAAATTTTTATTTATTAACTTGGTTAAGTAATAAACACTATAACTTTTTTGGGTTTTTTCATAAATCCTTACCCTCGTTACCCTTCGATTTTTATGGTTTTTGTATGCCTATATTAAATTTATTATATTTAGCAATAATTCTTTGTGGTTTTTATGTGGAAACAGTTAGGAGATTATGTCAAATGTACCGATACCAAAAAAAATCAAGGTCCTATCTTTTATTTTATAATATTTTTATTCCATTTTATTTTTATTTTTATTGATATTAAATGAAAGGGTTGTATAATAATAAGTGTGAGAGTATGTTAACTTGGTTTTTAGAAATTATTTTCCTTTTTTCTTTATTAAAAATCTAGAATTTCAGATTTGATTCATTTTTTTCATTTTTATATTATTAGGATTATTGTACAAAATAAAATACTTTATAAAATAAAAAACAATGTTGGTCTATTTATAAAAGTCCATGATTTCAATATTATTTAATTGAAATGATTACTGAATGTATATTATTTCAAGACTTCTAGTATTTTCATTAAATGATGTATGATTCAATGCGAAACAAATTCAAACAAGTACTATATAAAATGATTTTTCCCAACACATGAGGTTTTTTAACATTTTTAGACATATTTATTAAATTTATTTATTTTTCGAGAATCATGAATCTTGTTTTATGATCCAAAATATCTGTCTTATTTTTTTTCACATATTGGGAGTTAATAAAATTTTTGTACAAGATTGATGAATTTATTTGGATAGAAACATTTTTACACATGACTTAACATTAAATATACCATTAAAAATATTTCAAAATCCAACAATTTATGTATCCAAACATATTAATTGTTCATTATCTACCTAATATCATAATATTATTGTATGTATATTTCATATTTCAGTGTAAGAGAAGGGAATTTCTTTGGATTTCTATTTGATAATGGTATTTTTTGAGCGGTGTGAGGATGGTTTCATAATTGATGGAATTTTAGAAATGAGAATGAGTTATTTTTTTCTATACATTATTAATTTTACTATAATATAAAACAATTTGCATGAAATTTACCAAAATAAAAATA
Source organism: Viscum album (assembly GCA_963277665.1). NCBI lineage: Eukaryota > Viridiplantae > Streptophyta > Magnoliopsida > Santalales > Viscaceae > Viscum > Viscum album. The sequence goes on along the minus strand of OY728126.1, from coordinate 373,541,085 downwards.
AAAAACGGGAGATGTTCTTGAATTAATAATTTTCCCAATATTATGATAATTAATCCTCTAAAAACTTTTAGAGCATTAATTATGATTCATTATTAATTTTAAATTTAAATCACAACCACTGTGGAATAAAAAGAAGAATACAAAAAAAATTAAAAATTTAAAAATTAGTTTCAAGATTTTCAATAAATATATTAATTTAATGTTGTCCCTTTTCATTAGAAAGGTGTGTTTGGTTTCATATCATTTAAGTGTAATTTAGTGATACATTTCTATTGTATTCACATGAATATTATTGTATTTGTATTTAATAGTTCATCCTTCTATTTTCATTCTTAAAATTTTAATGAATTTTACACACCAACCATTATCATACAACATTACTATAAAAATAAATCATGATTTTAGACTTTTTTTGTCTCATGGTGTGGAGAGATTGGAATTTACAATATCATTTGGATACTAAACAAGTTATTGGGGATGAGAAAATCCAATATTCAAATCCTTGATTTAAGATAAAAATAATATTTCAAGAAGGGATGTATGATATTAATTTGGGAATAACATGAGATTGAGTATAATTTTATGATCATGTTTTAGAGTAATAGAATTTTGATCTCTTTAAATGGGATGTTGTTTTCATTAATGTTAGAGTTGATTAGCATTGTATGTTTTATAAAGGAATTTTTTTCAGCCTTAGTATAGATGATTGTTTTGGGGTGACATGGTTAAGTGCAAGGGATTCACAAAGATAATATTTTTGTACATGATATTTTATAATTTACTTATTTACTTATCTTATTTTTATTTTTATTTTGAATTTCAATTTTATTAGTTTAAAAAAACATTAGCATAAATTGTGAAAATGTTTTATTTTGGAATTTTATTTTTCATATCATTTTAGTTTTTCAACTATACCGAGTCTAATACTCAAAACAAACATGATAATTTTAGTGAACATGAGGATTTCATACTCAGATATTGGGAGAAGTGAGAGGGCCTTATGGTGGAAGGCTGATCAAGTAGGAAGGTGCATGAAAATGATTCTAGATGCATTTTTCACCAGATATCAACAATAACTACATATATTTTTCATGCTTACCATTCTGTGGATATGTTTTTAGTTTTAGGTTTTTTATCTTACATGCCTTCCTACTACATCATGGGTTATATTTTCGAATGTCATAACTTGAATGAATATTGTCTTATACTTTATATAATAATAATTTTTATCTCATCGTTTTTTCACTCAGATGTTCACCTCCTATAGAGGTTATAGTATCACCTCCCTATTCCATAGGCGCTCCCCACTAATCTAAAACCTATAACATATTGGAATATTGTAAAGTAATATATGGTCTATTAGCATGATTTTAATTGACATGTGTATACATAAGTGTAAAAACATTATATTTTAGAGCATAATTATCTTTCATTAGTTTTATTTATTCGACGTATTGCATTGCATGCAACACTAATTTTAAACAAACCACAATATAGTTTTAAAATAGTATTATTTAATTTGATATTTATAAACTATTCATTAATATAGAGGTAATGAATATGATTAACTATATTGTGAAATATATATATAATTTTCTCATTAAATATAAATGTGTTGCTAATTTTTAGAATATAATCATTCAATTTTTTGAAATGGCAATTTATTCTTCAAAAGAAAGATTTTATATAAAAATGAGTTATCTCGATACTAAATATTACATTTAATTTCAATATGTTTATGAAAAATTATTTTAAATATTAATTTCATTTTTCAATTATTGATTTTAATATACTCTATTTTTTTTGAATTTTCTGAAGAGAATAAATTTTCAACAAATAGTGAAAATACTGATTGTTGTAAAACTATAATTTTCATTATATTGAAAATTAATTTTTTTTTGATTTTTTACATAAAAATAAATATTAAGTAAGATATATTCAAACTAATTAAATTGTAATCATCCTGTTACATTTTTTGGTATTTTTTAAATTTGTTGCCTAAAACACAATTTTCATGAAATTTGGTTTTCAATGAGTTTTATAAGATAAAATTTTAATTATATTCATATAATTATATGAGTTTAATTTTGAATTTTAGATTCCTTAGTCTTAATCCATGGGTTTTAATTTGTTAAATAGTCCCCTTTTCTACTTTAATTATTAATAGTAACTATATTAATTTTATCACCATGGTAGGGAACAATCTGATAATGTATGTTAAAAGTAAATTGATAAAGACTATTGAATAATCAAAAACATTACTGAATTTTATTTTTTAATTTACATTTATTCACAATCATAAAATGACCTTCTATATGACCTTTTATGCCAATTTAAATGATATTATTACATTTAGAGTATTTTATTTCAAGAAATGTCAAACATGAATCACTATTGTTTTTAATAAATATTATATTTAAATATGAAGTTACACAGTATATATGTCCAACTATAAATAAAATGTTGAAATATAAAATATTTAACATTGCCATGGTAATTTATTGTTAATTTTTATGGAGGGAATAATTACCCAAATTACACAATGGTGATGTAGTAATTATTCAGTTAATCGAAAAACCAAATAAATGATATTAAAAATATAAAAGGTATTCAATTTCTAGATTTAATTTCTGATAAAATAATTTACCAGGGTAAAAAAATTTGTTAGGTATGTATTAATGTTTTTAGTAATATTTTTATTATTTTCATGATGTTATTACAGTTAATGTAATTAATATAGTTAAAATAAAAATAATGATATTTTATGAATAAAATATTTAACTAAATATTTTAAAAATAATAGAAATACTAAATAAAAGAAAATATATAAATATATGGTTTCAAATTTCATTCTGTCTGATATATAGGAGTTTTTAAAGATTTTTAACTAGAATGGTTTTATTCTAATTTAACCTTTTGTGAAATTCCAAATGCATCCCTCACCTTAGTTATAAAAAGTAACTCCTACCTTAGTTATGTAGACCATTTTGAGCCCTATATATCAACCATATCATGAAAAATTATCTTCTTAACTTCCTTAGTCACATTTTACCTGTTCTCTTCATTCCAAAATAAAAATCCCAAGGCCCTTTAAAGGATATCTTAAGGATTCATTTAAAATAATAGTTAATCACTCAAACTGATCAATTTTCTTTTATACTCTCATTTACCTACTCAAAGTCTCATATATTTATCATAAAATATTATATTTACATATCGTGAATTTGATTAAATGTCATTATAATAATTAAATCACCATTATATTATATCTTTCCAATCAAAATAAAGTGATACTATCACTCTTACACACACAAGACTTACTATATCCAAGTAGAGATACAATTAATTTATCTTCAAATTATTTTATGTATGGAAATAAGTATGGATTCCATTTTTATATATGATATTTATGACAGAATTTAAATTCTTAAATGATAGTATCATGTCTACCATCTTTCAATACAATATTTTGTGAAATGATATCGTCTCTTGTAAGTACGTATGGACTATCATCCCCAAGATGTGAAGTAGTTTTTTTTCAATTATATTTCACATAGACAGTAATGATGATGAATTTAATGAGTTTATATGATATATATAATATATAAAATATATAGAAGATATAAAATATAAATAATATAAATAATATATATAAAATATACGACATATATATATATATTAATTTTTATGAAATGTTGTTTTATTATTTACCTTGATTTCATTCTGCCAGTGGGAAAATGGAAATAATGTTCTTGCCTAAATAGGGCCTACCATCTCCATGAATGGGTTTATTCATTAATATATATCTTATTTTTATTAGTGAATATATATATATATATTTACTACATATGATTATAATATAAAGATTAAAATTATTTAAAATATGGGACTATGATCAGTGTATAAGGATCAGGACTACCGAACCGAATCATGATTGGAAAAAGAAGCAGTTACCATTAAGAATAGTGATTTTGACAAAAAATTATTAATAAATTGCAGATAAAATGTTTTGATTAAGTATATAATGATATGATAAAGATACTATTATTGAATACATGTATAATAAAGCCATATATATATATATATATATATTAAATAATGGGTTTTAAGGTGAATCTGGAAAGTCAAGAATTGAGATATAAGTTTATTTCACCATCCCTTAACTATCTGGGATTGTTTATTTTTAAGTCATCCATGAGGATTAAATCTACTACATGTCCATTTTTATAAAAAAAACTAAAAAGGATATCAAAATTATCCTACAATTATTTATTCTCTGTTTTACCCATTATGTGTTTTTTAGAAAATGATTCAGATGGAATCAATTTTTTGTTTTATAAATAAGAAAATTGTAACTAATTAGAGGAAAATATCAAAGGATTTTTTATCTTATAAAAAATTAACTGATTTACCTACTATCATTATAATTAATTAGCTCCTGATTCTATTAAAAATGATACCTAACATGATTATCTGTAAGGCCCGAAGGGTGTTCCCTATCTCTATGTGATGGTGACCAGAACCTGGGCATCATCATTATTCCTTTGGAAATAATTTCCTCTATGTTAGAGTTAAATGAAAAAAATATATATATTAAATAACCAAAATAAATAAATAATATGTTTTTCGGGAAATATAAAAATAAAGCAAAAGAAACATCTCTGAAAACGTAAGAGGGGAAAACTAACTGATATAATCCCAGACCCACAACATCTCCATCCAACTTTTTCATAGCCATCCATGAAGAAAAAATGGAATCCAACTGAAATTATGGAAAGACATAGGGGTGATATAAAACCCTACTATATCACCACAACCCACAGACACTATGAAATATGTTTCATAAGTCTAGAAATATATTCAAGTTTGAATATAAACAAATAAAGTAGTATTTACAAACCAAATGAGCATTAGAAAAAAATCAAATCCATTGATAACTTCCAAAACATTTTTTTTCTTTACCAAAACAAAAAACACATGTTTGAAATCAAATCCATGAGCCTAAGACGTATCATAAACCACACTAACAATTATTATTTATCCCAAACAATTCACTATCATTATTTAATGAAAACAATAAATTTATAACAGTTTCCACCATGTATCAAATAAACACCTAAATCCACATTGGTGCAACATTAGCAAGTGTCCACAATGAATGGATAGAGAGGAAATAATAATCAAGATATACTCAATTTAAAAAATGGGAATAAAATATCATAATATATTATGTCAGACATGGAACTAAAAAATACATCCAGAAAAAAAACAATGACAACCAAGTTGTGAACATCTTGTGGGATCTTGAATGTCTTGTCCATTCATCCCAACCACTAGGTCACTAGTCATTAAACATAGAGAATGTGTTAACGGAATGAAATGGTTAAAAAATAAACAAGGTTACATTAGCTAACAATATTAACTTTAGTCATTTTCTTTATTATTTCCATTTCATCACATATATCCACTTTATAGCATATTTCATTATCATCATATGTTCCATGGGTTATGAATTTACATCATTTAAAAAATGAAATAATCCAGTAAATTACAATTAAAAGGGGAATAATTCTTGTTTCTGATCTCCCTAGCGATAAGTGGTTAATAAACAAATTTATCCCTCCAATAAAAGAGAATCATCCCAAGTAGTATATCACACATTCCTTGGGGAATCAGTATATATAGACTCTTCAAATGCTTTTTTTTGGGACGTAGAGGCTCAATATGACTCCCTAACACACCCATTCTAGGTTAGAGTATAAAGCCTCATTCCAACCTGATCCTTGGGTGTAAATCCTTAGTTCTACACCCTATAACAACATATCATTATTCACGTTATTCTTTAACTATTTACCACATATACCATATCAAAATTGTAGTCAAACAAAAACACACAGTCAGAATTTAGAATTCATAAATATATAAATCAAAATCATTCCATAACCCATTAACACATTACAAATTTCAAATCACATCTCATTAATCCATTAAAATTATAATAGACTATCCATTAATTCCATGTTATAAATTATGCACAATGAACATAAATTTTATTTTGAATCCATTTTAACCAACTAACCTCAATTCTCAAAATTTCCTTTCAGAATTCCTTGTTAACCTGATAATTATAACAATTCTAGGATTAACCCCATAAGTTCTACAATTTTTATCTTTAACAACCTGGAATCATGTTCATGAACATTGATACCACATGGTTAGCCTCAATACCAACCCTGACATCCTCATATTATCCCAAAAGGATCATGAGGGTTTCAGTTTTCAATTGGAAAATCAATCTATCATTTACCATCAAGGGTAACCAAAATCACATCAAGAAGAGAGAAATAGAAATACCATTTATCACATTACCAGAATCAATCACATGAACAACATATTCATATTCTATAAACAAGATTGTTCAACAAAGGGAAATCATCATCATATAAAATGTGCGAACTGTGCCATCACTCGTATCATAAACATTTTATACTCCCTTCCTATAACAAAGTCAAAATTGAAACAAAATTCAAAAGGGAGCACCAACGCATCCCTGGATACTCATATATGACAATGGAAATCAATTTTAATGTAAGAAAACAAACACTCATAATAAAACAATGAAATCCGTAATACTGAATAGGGTACCCACTTAAAAACGCATTTGGCCTAAAGCCCATGGATCATGTGCATTTTATAATGAGAGTTTTCGTTGCAGTATTTATCCATCACGAAAAATGGTTAAAACCCAATTTCAAATACATGATCCATCACCTAATGAAATTCACCAACTCCATCCAAAGGAAAACACCAAGACATTAAGGCATATCAAATTAATCCCAACATAATGGATTTTTTATTTGAATTCCCAAATCATGAAAAAAGGCCATTATTCTATTCGTTGTTCCATAAATGCCTAAATTTTATTTAGGGGTTCAACAAAATCATTCATTTTATAAAATGTTTCTTGATAAACTATGAACAACCTGAACAAGATTCAATCTCTTTTCATTTCCAACAATACACCCTTAAAAACCCAACTATAATTTCACAGAAAAGCTAAACAACCCAAACATTTCAAATAACATACATAAATATAATGAAAACCCCCATTATATGATATTTTATGTAAATACCTATACTTAAGACCAAATTTCCTATAAAATATCATTTTCTCTAAATGAATAACTACTCTGGTCAAAGATCATCTTCCAAAGTTAAAACCATTAAAATATACAAATTAAATTTCCTGAAAATATTAGCACAATTAATCATTCCAAATTAAATCCTAAAACATGGATTGCACAAATAGAACGATTTATCCCAAGTCCAAGGAACAAAAAACTGTTTGAAATCATCACAATGATATCACATATTATTTTATAGGAATAAAAGGGAATTAAAAGGGAACATGGTTATTATAACGAAAAAAGATAAGAATTGAATGGTGGAACCTCCCTCAAGGATATGAGGATCAAGCTGGAACACATTAAACACAAGGTGATTTCATTAGCGACCACTCAATACTTGTCTTTCCTGCCCATGCACCTATGCACCATGTCATATACATAACATCATCTTTCCCTCATGTATATATTCCCATTGTGATGAATATATACATGGGAATACATTCATATATTCTCATATATGCATATACCCATATGAACTTGAAAATATATTAAATCTTCATATATATCCATAAGAAACCCTACACCCCAATATATATATATATTCACTGTAATGAGTGAATATATATATATATATATATATTATGGGGGAACCTTCAAATATGTACTCCTTCAAATTAATATGCAAGTAAGTTGCCTTTGACTCTGGCAACTCAAACCCTCCTTGGGGATGAAATTAATGAAAGAAAAAAGTTACTATGAAAGGAAAATTAAAATATGGACCGAAAGGAAAATTATGCTAAACAGAACGCTTAATGAAATCCTACCTCAAGCGCTAGTAGAAAAAAAATTGATCTAAAACACCTCACCTTCAGCAATGAACATTGAAACACAGTCAAACCCATACTAAAGAGCCTGTTGTATTCCCTAATGCATTGAGAAACAACCAAAAAAATATTAAAACCTCACAATTGGATTTTCGTGATCTAAACAGGGGAACACAGATAGCGAAAATTAGAAAAATGAGGGATATGGGTGGGACAAAAGTGTTTACGTCAAGGTTTCCAATCAAAAACTAGTAGGTATCATGCGTAAATAACTAGATACGAATGTAAAGAGGGGGATGGTGGTGTGTTATTATAGAGGAAGTGGTAGGAGGCATCGCACGATGCTACAAAGGTGAAGGGGATAAGAAATGTATATAATAATGGAAAAAAGAAAAGGAAAAAAATAAAAGCATACTTTTCAAAATAATGGGAAACCTCATGCTTTGTACTTGTCTTAACAAATTGGTCACTGGCCACTTCCAATAATATGAACACCCTCACATGGTTACATATAGGTAGTTTCACAGTTGAGAAAACCATGGTCAAACGATGCCACTTAGAATATTTAACATAGAGTGCCCAACCACACTCTTGTTGCATAATTTAATAAACCATGCGCAAGATTTGTGACACACCATAGACTCACCCAAGAACCTAGATGGGAATAAAATTATTACTACTAAACGTGTGGGTTGAATGTGAAACATATAAAAACCCTCCAAAAACATAAATTTGCAACCCTAAAACTATTAGAGATCAATCCCTCTACATAACAAGATAAACATAACCCAAAATAAAAACAATGTGATAGATATGATATTAAAATATACCCTACATGTTTTGTTATATCCATAGAAAGATCCCATTTAAGGATTATAATAGGAAAACAAAAGTTCCAAAATTGGACCCAACAAAAAAAACTCTATATTGCTCAACCTCAAAGGAAATAACTGAAATCCAAAAAAAAATTTATTCCAATATTCTAATATTCATCCTCATGTCTATGTTCTTCTCAATGTAGTACCTCATCGATGAAAAATTATTCAAGATGAAAAACTATAACATGGTATCCCCACCATTTAGAGTTCCTCAAAATTGAAGTAAACTAAAGAGAACTACAATAAGACATATAATCAAAACAATTTAACATCCATGATAGACACATTATCATGTAAGAACAATTCCACACAGAATAAAGAAATAACCACCATAAGGACACTTAAATGATGAATAGAGGTCTCAAATCGGGTCACAATAGACGTGGTTGACCTTGGGTCCAAAGCACGGATCCCCTCCGCATGGTGCATCAAATATGACTATAGTTAGAAACTATCTAGTATTCCAATCTCATCTATAAGACCAAACATAATAGATATATGATTTTGCACCCAAGGGTTATCTTTCATTCAAATCAATGAGCACCTGAACAGATGAATGAGAAAATGGGTGACCGACCTACATGATTTAAAAAACCACAACCTGGACTCAAAACCCAGATTACATCCACCTAGGGAAAGGCCCCTGAATCAAAAAAATATCATCAAACTCAACCAAAATCAACAATCCATAAATCAAACTATCTTACAAGGATGGTGTCACATCCCCTACTACACTAAGAGTAAGGGTGGGTGACAGATCTCAAGAAAATATTTCTACCATTCTAGGGGAATGAAACAACATCACTATAAATGGACCTCATCAATCCTATACTCTTAAGAAAAAAAATGATTATTTCTAATTCAATGAATAAAAAAAAATTCTAAGCCACAATTAGGTAGCTAACAAACCTTAAAATAATAACACACAATAATACTAAATGAAAATTTTACATTGAAAACATCGATTTACCTAATGAATTTTTAAAATTCACATCAACCAAGGTATTTTAAAACCAAAGCCAACCTAGTTTGAAACCAAACAATGATTTTAGCACTGACACATTTCCCCAACGAAACAACCTCCCTAAAAGCATGGCCATATTTTCCATTCAATTTTAAAATGAATCACCCATAGGAGGAAAATAAAACTCACATTCATTTTTTAGACACCATTTCAAAAGAAAGATACTATTTCTATAAATAATTTCATATCACCAAGGATGTTCACCATTACATATTCTCTACCAAACCATATTTTAAAATAATTTTTTTCCTCAAGACTCATTTTATTTATCAATCAATGAATTCCAATTCAAGAACAAAAAATTACTATAGAAGAATCCATATAAGAATCACAAAACCACATCTCAAAACACTCCTCATCCCACTACTAATTTTTGAAATACACCTTTGGGGAAATTCAAAATCATGAAGAGTCTAAAATAGTCCAACCAGAGATGAAATGGTGTTATGAATGCATTGGATCCATGGTTGGGGTACCACTAGATAGCCTTCTAACACACTCCATCTAAGATAATACATGACCACATGGGAAAATTATATTTCCCCAGGACATGTTTTCCAAACATACATCTCATGTTCTCTTTATTTTAAACCCTTGGACTATGTGAGACCCCAAATATCATACACATACTCAAATGTTCTAAAACATCACCTAAAAACCATAAATACGTACCAAAATATTCCTGAATCCTCGAATAAAATAACAATTCCCCGTAGATGAATGTGGCTTGGGAAAATAATGATCTAGCTTGACTCTCCCTACACTTACCTCCCAAGTGATGATATTTTTTGTCACTATTGAACCCAAAAATCCACAATTAATATGGTTCATACCAAAACACAGGTCCCATTGCGAAGTTAGGGTCTCATATAACATTGTAAAAATCTAGATCGGGATTCCATCCTACTTGACACCCGAAATGATTCTCTATAAGGACCGAAGGGATTTTCCTATCCCCATAGGCTAGTGACCAGTGCGTGGGAATGATTATAATTCCATTAGGACCAATTTCTCACATATCATAGTTTAAAAAAGAAAAATATAAATAATAAATAACCAAAATAAGTAAATAGTCATGTTAGTTTGAATGGCCCAAAAACCATCATTTTTTTATTATTTTGGTAATCTACTTTTTAAGGGGTGAGGTGGAACCATTGAAAGGCCTGAAGTCTTAGAGACAATTACATGACCCACACGTATTAGAGGATTCCCCCAGAGAATATTACATAGAACTACTTCTCCCCAGCATATGTCATAATATTAGAACTCCACCTTCATAGGGCTGGTCGGCTATCTGTCCTATGCAAAGCTGCACAAGCCTTCTACTGATTGAAATGCCATACCCGATAGTCCTTCCAATTCGGGTTAGCTCTGCTCAAGTGATTGCACCTTCCCTGAATCCTTCTATTAAATCTTGTCCCTTGTAGTATGAAGGGTAAATCTACATTTCTTATTTCCCAAAAGCCTTGGGGTGGACCAAATACTATAAGGTGGCCCAAAGGCGTTGAGAACAAACTGGCCTGAAGACCTTGGGTTTCCAGAATGGTTTGTAGGACCCAGGGACAAAACCAGTGTCCCGAAGGGCTCGATGGATGATTAGTTCGGCTACGACAATACCGAATAGTACATACAACAGTACCTGCTGCTGTACCTACTACAATACCCCCATAAATATTCCAATCATGCGTGAATGGAAAGCTAATCAACTCAATATTAGACCTAAAACACCTCCACACAGAAAAAACCTGAAGGGCAGCCATAGAGAACAAAATGAATCCAAGTGAGAACCTGGAATGATATAGGCATGAGATAAAATCCCAGTAGGTTAGAACAACCCCCCAAGAAAAAAAAAATAGGTTTCTTAAGTCTAAAAATCATTCTATTATTGAGAATAAATCTTGGAAGAAGTCTTTACAAACAAAATAATCATTATGAAAAACAAATAAAATCCATATAAAATATCCAAACCATTTCATTTTCTTTCCAAAAACCAAAAAAATCTATTAGAAAAAAGTGACATGTCCTAATACTTATCAAAAACCATGTACACCATTATCATTCCTAAAAAAACAACCCACTAGTATTATTTAACAAAATTAATCACATTAAAAAAATTCCAATAATGATAAAATAAACCCCCAAAGTCACTTAGGCACAACAATCTAAAGTGTCAACAAGGCATGGAAAAGGAAAACATAACCATTAAAGCATAATACATGATAATATTGGTTATAAAATATCACAAAACAAAGTCTAAAACATGGAACTAAAAAAATGAATCATGAATACAAAGATTCCTAACCAAGAATCAAACATCTCAAGGGCTCCATAATTCCATGTTCAGACATCTTAATAACTAGGCCAGAAGTTAGAAAACATGTATCTTGTGTTAAAGAAATGACAATTCTGAAAATAATAAACATGTTTCTATTTGATAATAAAGTTGAGTCAATAAGGTTTTCATTATGACTTTTCCATTCCGTCTTGTTTTGAAAATCAAAAACACCTTATACTTAAGGAAATATAAATATTACCTTCATAAGGAAAATTTACTTCTACAAGGAAATTTACCCTAACCTAGATTTTCGTATACATAGCCATATATTTTTTCTTAAGTACAAAAAACGGATTCATACCCAAAATCCTGGAGCCATATAATGTAAAGATTTGGAGAATTCTGTTTTTAGGATCCGAATTCTGGATGTGAATTGTAATGCAGTTCCAATCCGAATTCTAGACTCTGAACTTTCATAAGTTCAACTCTGAACTCTTAAACAGTTAAACTCTGAACTTTTAAACAATTCAACTCCAAAATCTTAAGCAGTTCGACTCCTAGCTCTTATGAAGCTCAACTCTAAACTCTTTTGAAGTTAGACTCTGGACTCTTAAACAGTTCAACTCCGAACACTTAAATAGTTCTACTCTGAACTCTTATAAAGTTCGACTCTGAACTCTTAAGCAGTTCGACTCCAAACTCTTATGCAGTTTGACTCTGAAATCTTATGCAATTCAACTATGAAATATTAAACAGTTCGACTCCAAACTCTTATGAAGTTCGACTCTGAACTCTTAAGCAGTTCGACTCCGAACTCTGGATGTTCAGATTCCGATCTATGGTGAAACCAAACTCCGAATTCCTATAAAACAGAATCCGAACATATCTTAACATAGACTCCAAATTTTATTTTGGTTAGAATCCAAATATTTGACTTGCTTATACTCCGAAATATTTATTAGATTTTACATTCATATGATTCATTTCAAAACAATGTTGTGCATTCAGTTATACATGGTTTTTTATAAAACGATGTCGTCTATTATGTTTCTAATTAACCGTTGGTTGAGTTACACATGTACAGGTTCCTTCCTAATTTCACGGAAAATATGACCGTCAGAATAGGGAGCCAACCATTAGAAGTTTTCATATAAATAAGATCTCATTTGAAAGAGCTCAAGAATAAGTTGATCGATAAAGAGACCACACACTTTTATGTTGATTTCTAGAGAGAGAAGGTTTTCATGCCTTGTGCATACTAAACTGCTCGTTCAGATTTCTTTGTACGATACCGAATGTTGGAATTACATTCGAGGACTTCCATGGATAGGAAGACAGAGGTGCAAGCTACATTGAAGTTCCAGGGCTTCCTTGCTGAGGAAGACAGAGGTTCCAACTACCTTGAAGTTGAGGGCTTGCGGGGATACCAAGACAAGGATTCCAATCTTCATATCGAGGTATTACCCTGGTGTGGGTAATATAGACTTTCTTGAAAGTATAAATCAAGGGACATTTATCCTAGGGTATTGGATACCCTTCTATTTGGGTTAAAAGAGTTATATCTTGTTACTTGTAGTTTTACTACTTGTTTGTTTCCACTGCATATTGTATTGTAAGGAAAGTATAACCTTCTTATATTTCCTTAAACTTGTACTCTAATTAGTGTAGATTCTATATTCTTTAAGGTAGAATCTTATTCTATAAATCATGGTTCCAATTCCCCAGTTGGTGATTAGAGGTGTTGTGAATTTTCGTAGTTTAACTTTGTTAATCTTATAATTTTCCTTATCTAAGGAAAACATAGATATCAGTAACCAACTTTAAAGGTTCCAAAGGAATTTTTAAAGTGTACAATTCACCCCCCCCCCCCGCTCTTGTATATTGAGCATCTACATCGTTATTTCAATCCTACAATTGGTATAAGAGCAGGTCACAGAAATACTCGTACTCACGTATAAGTTTTTCATGCTCATTTTGTTCTTTATTCTACCAATTTACATAGAATGTTTTCTTTGTCATTCTGAACTTTGTCATTCCAAACTTTGTCATTCCGAACTTTATCATTCTGAACATTGTCATTCCAAGCATTGTGGTTACAAACTTTTTATACTAACAAGTTCTATTGCCATGTTATTTTAAAGAATGACAGGAGTCAATGTTTGTTCTATTGACAATCTAAATCCTACAAGACCACCAATCTTTGATGGTAATGAATATGAGTACTGGAGAGATCAAATGAAGACTTTTGTTATCAATACTGGAGTTGATAACTTCATTATGCTAAATGGTGATTATAAAATTCTTGATAAGGAAGTTAGAACATTCACTATCCTGGAAAAGCAAGAGTATCAACTCAATTATAAAGTACGCAATACTTTACTGTGTTCAATGACTAGAAATTTATATAGCCAAATTTTTTCTTGTGAAGCAGCTAATTGTATCTGGAAGAAGTTAGAAGTTACACACTATGGTACTTATAATGTGATTGAAACTTGGAGAGCTATTATTAAAGCATAATACCATGGATTCAATTTTCCATATGGAGAACCAATCTGTAATGCTCAACAGAGGTTTATGACTATAGTCAACAGCTTACAGTCTATAGGAGAAAAAGGGTTAGATGATGAAGCCCTTGGGGATAAGATAAATGATATTATGCCAAATGAGTGGGAATCAACGATAAAACTATAGATGAAAACATGAAGTTCACTCAAATTGCACTTAATGAGCTATTTAGAACTCTTCTCCAACATGAAACAATAATGAAGAGAGATGCCGACAACATCAAGAAGAAGAATGGGAATGGTACTTTCGCTTTTACAACAACATCAAATCATATGAAAACTAAGACTCCTGAGAGAGTAACCAGATCCAAGTCTAAGTAGGTGGTTATTCAATTAGATTCTAGTGAAAGTGAAGTTTTAGAAAATGAGTTAGCAAACCTTGCTCGAAGAATGAACAAGATAGCTGGCCAGAGAAATTTCCAATCCAAGTATAAGAAAACGGAAAGGAAAGATAGGAAAGATGTCGAAGTTACTTGTTATGAATGCAAGAGAGCTGCACATATTAGACAAGATATCCCATTTCTCAAAAATAAAGAAAGGAAAGAAAAGCATTCTAAGAGGAATAGAAAGAAGTATTACAAAACCAAAGCTAAGAATGTTCTAAAAGCAAATGACACATGGAGTTCCAGTGGTGGTGACTTTTCAGATGAATATTCTGATTATGAATCTTTAGGATAGATGAATCTTGGTCTTATATCCAGATTAACCATTTACAATCATTACTTTATGACTAAGGTACGAAATGATGAATCATTGACCAAAGTTTCATTAATTTCTAATGAAAGTAAGTATTATAACTCTTCAGATGAAGAATACTCTTTTGATGAAGAAAATACTTCACCTAACTTTGAAGATGTTTCTAGGTTTGCTGAACTTCTTGAAATTGAGAATTCTAAACTCAATAAAAAAAATGATGAGGCAAAATCTAGGAATTCTATTCTTACAAAAGAAATATCAGATCTTTTTAAATATCTGGATATGAAAAATGATGATTTTGTAAATATTTCAATAAATCCCGAGGAAATAAGTTTTGAAAGAAACAAACATTCTAAAGAGTTAGAAAAATTAATTCCTAAAGAAAGTATTTTCGAGCCTAGCTCTAGTTCAAAATCCAATGATTTTGAAGATAAGAACTTTGTTATAAAACTCAAGTCTGAAATTTTTTCCTTAAAGAAGTGTTTATCAAACATTACCCATGGTAATGAAAATTTAGATAAAATGTATTCTCAAATATGACCTTTAAGAAACAAATCTGGATTTGGTTATACCCATGAAAAACCAACTTTTAGTAACAAATACTTTATTCCACAAAGTGCCGAATTTTGTACCAAGTGTCAATGTGGTGGTAAGTGGGTGAAGAATTGTTCTTTAAATAAAACCCAATCTCTAGGCTTTCATAAAGCCTATTTTTCTAAGAATGTGTGGGTTCCGAATTTTTTTTTGTCTGGAAGTCTCAGATCCAAGCAAGTTTGGATTGCAAAAGTCTAATTCTTTTCTTGTTTTCAGGAAGATAGATGAATTACAAACAAAAATATGTGGTACATGGATAGTGGATGTTCCCAGCACATGACTGGTAACAAAATCTATTTTGAAAAGATTATCAAAACGAAAGTAGGAAAGGTAACTTTCAGAGATAATGCACAAGGAGAAATTGTTGGTATTGGTAATATTATTCTTCTAGGTAAAACTTTGATTTCAAATGTTTTATTTGTTAAGGGTCTTAAGCACAACCTCATTAACATAAGTCAGTTATGTGATGAAGTGTACCTTGTGAATTTTAGGAATGATAAGTTCTTAGTACACAATTCCAAGGAAGAATTTATTCTCTCAGCCAATAGGCAAGAGAATATTTACACTATGAACTTAGAAAACCTCAAGATCCAAGATTTACCTTTCCTATGTGCAATGGAAGATCATTCCTAGTTATGGCATAGAAGATTATTTCATTGTAACCTTAGAAACTTATGTAAACTCTCTAAGAAGAATCTAGTTAAGGATCTACCAGAGCTTAGATTTTATTCTTCTAAAGTTTTTGATCCTTGTCAATATGGAAAGAAACATAAATCTAGTTTTAAATCAATTGGTGAAGTCTCAACAAATGATGCATTACAGTTAGTGCACATGGATATTTTTGGTCCAACACAAACTGGAAGTATTGGAGGCAAATACTATGTGTTTGTTCTAGTTGATGATTACACCAGATTTACTTTGGTCTATTTTCTAGAAAATAAATATGAATCTTTTTCATATTTCAAAAGCTTTAGAGCACAAGTTAAAAATGAGAAAAAACATCCATTGAAAACTATTCATTGTGATCATGGTGGAGAATTTAGAAATTCGGATTTTGAAACATTTTGTAGTAGAAAAGGTATTACTCACAATTTTTCATCACCTATAACTCCTCGACAAAATGGTGTAGTCGAAAGAAGAAATATAATTCTTCAAGAAAGAAATAGAACCATGTTGAGTGAATATTCTATTGCTAGACATTTCTGGGCTAAAGCTGTAATTACTTCTTGTTATACTACAAATTGAGTTTTGATTAGACATTTTCTTAATAAAACTCCTTATGAATTATGGAATGGAAGAAAACCAAGACTTTCTTATTTCAAGGTTTTTGGTTGCAAAGTATTAATTCTTAATACTAAAGATAATCTACATAAATTCGCAACAAAATATGATGAAGGAATTTTTTTAGGGTACTCCACAACTTCTAAGGCATATAGAGTTTTCAACAAAAATACTTGTACTGTTGTAGAAACAGTGCATGTAAAATTTGATGAGTCTAATCCTTTTGTTTTCAAACTATCCAAATCTACATCCTCGGATGTGTTTTCAAAAACTGATTGCCAACCTTTGATAGAAGATCCTTCTGATAAGGAAAATGTTTAATAAGATACTTCTGAAACATTTACCCTAGAAAACTTTCTACCATATGTTGATGAACAGACTTTTCAAAACCCAAATCAGGTGTTTCTTAAGAATCATCCTAGTGATAGCATCATTGGTGATGTAGATCAACCTGTAAGGACTATAAGTTTGTTAATAAATGAAGTAGAACATCTAGCATTTCTTTCCCAATTAGAACCAAAAAGCACTGATGAAGCATTAGGTGATGATGATTGGATCAAAGCTATGCAAGATGCACTAAATGAATTTAAAGGAACATAGTCTGGATCTTGGTTGAAAGACCTAAGGAAACTTCTGTTATTGGAGTTAAATGGGTCTTCAGAAACAAGTGTGACGAAAATGGTTCCATAGTAAGGAATAAAGATAAACTCATTGCTAAGGGCTATAATCAGAAAGTGGGAATAGACTATGAAGAAACCTATGCTCCAGTAGCTGGACTTGAATCTATTCGTATTCTACTTCCCATTGCAGCATTCTTTAATTTTAAAATTTTTCAAATGGATGTGAAATGTGCTTTTCTTAACGGTTATGTTCAAGAAGAAGTGTTTGTTGAACAACATCCAGGAATTGAAGATACAAAACATCCTGATCATGTTTTTAGACTTACCAAAGCTTTGTATGGTCTTAAGCAAGCCCCACGAGCCTAGTATGATAGACTCCCATGATTTTTTCTTCAAAATATCTATGTTAAGGGAAATGCAGATCTATCCATTTTTTAAAGAAAGATAAGAAAAATGTTTAATTGTTCGAATTTATGTTGATGACATCATATTTTGTTCAACTCAGCAATCTTTAACTAATTCATTTGCAAGCCTAATGAAATATGAGTGTGAAATGAGTATGATGGGTGAGTTAACTTTTTTCCATTGTTTTCAAATTTATCAAAAACTAAAAGAAACCTATATATCTCAACATAAGTATATGAAAGATCTTCTCAAAAAGTATGGTTATGACAATACTAAAAGTATATGTACTCTAATTGGTACCTCAAACTCTTTAGATATTGATGAAGATGGGAAACCAGTAGATCAAACATCTTTTAGAGGTATGATAGGAAGTATAATTTACTTAACAGCTAGTCGACCAGTCATAATGTTCTCAGTACGCTTATGTGCAAGATATCAATCCAATCCTAAGGAATCTCACATAAAGGCAGTAAAAACAATTTTTTGCTACCTAAAGGGAACCATTGATCTAGGATTATTTTATACTTCTAGAAATGATTTTGTTCTAAAAATATTTTCTGATGCTGACTTTGGTGGATGTAGGATGGATAGAAAGAGTACATCCAGAACTTGTCGTTTCTTAGGAGATTTTTTAGTTTCTTGGTCGTGCAAGAAGCAAGATTCTGTAGTACTTTCCACTACTGATGCCGATTATGTAGCAGCTGGATGTTGTTGTGATCAAGTGTTATGGATTCAACACACACTCACAGATTATGGCCTGAGTTTTACTAAGACTCAAATTTTGTGTCACAAAACAAGTTCCATTTCCCTATGTAAGAACCATGCACATCACTCTCGTGCAAAACACATAGACATTAGGCATCACTTTCTTAGGGATCACACACTTAAAGGAGATATAATTCTTCTGTTTATCGGAACGCAAGATCAACTTGCTGATATTTTCACAAAATCATTACCCTATGATAGATTTGAATAAATTAAACAAAAGTTAGGAATGATAACTGTAAGGTAATCATTCTTCATTAACTTCTTGTTGAACAATTCTCCTAACAGTAATAAACCCCTTCTCATAGGGGGAGTACATTTGAATGTTAGTGTAACTAAAAATTTTCGGAATCTGTTTTTCAAAATTAGTATAACTAAAATTTTTCATAGTTAGGTTTTAAAACCTTTTGGAATTGATGTTTTTGGAATGGAAATTTATGTAACTAAAATTTATGGAATAGGAATTTCCGGAACTGAAATTTTCAGGATTGAAATTCTCGGAATAAGAACTTCTGGAATGGCGATTTTTTTCATACTGGAACTTCCATAATGGAGATTTTCAGACTGGAGTTTTCGTAGCAAGATTATCGTACTAGAACATTCATAATGAAATTGTTTTTAAATTTCTTTTTCTACAAGAAGAACTTTACCAATTACGAAAAATGTTTCTAGCCAATCCGAGAGTTGGTATTTTCATACTTATAGTTTCATAATAATATTTTGCTTGCTAGTATTTTCCTATGTTTTTAAAAGATCGGATTCTAGTTTTCTTCAAATCCGAATGTTTTCTTTAAAAACCTCAAAAGATTGGAGTCAAGTTTTTCTTGCGGGATTATTATCAACCGTTAGGTCAGATCAAAGATTTTTCAACTGTTAGATGTGTTTTGGAAGAACAACAGTCACATCCATTGCCTATATAAAGGGGATCCCAAGACTCGTCCCACATCGGTTTTTCATGCTTTTGCGTCTCGAAGCCCTGCTGCTCTTCTTAAGGCCGGTTCCGAACTCTGCAAAGCTGATCCGAATATTTCAGATTTCTTCACTCCGAATGTCTGTTGAAGCAACATCTCAAGATATATCGACTGCGAAACCAATCTCTATGTGGTTAGTCTTTAGGGAAAGTTTCCTTCATCCAGATTTCTATAAGCTTGATTCCCTTATTTCCAAGAATATAAAGCTGAATGGATGGGAAGATGTCTGCATAGCAAAGTCAGATAAACAAGATCCAGTTGATACTGATTTGCTGAACGAGTTCTACAAGTCTGTTTCCTTCTTTATGGAAGATGGAAGAGGTGGTTTTCTTTCAAGTATTATGGGAAGACTTATAAGATTTCTTACACCATGACCGCGAGCTTGGTTGGTTTTTCATATGAAGGAGAATCCGAATTCTTCTTACACAAGCTTCCTGATGTGCAAGGATGTTTCAACAAGGAGAAGGCACTGAAGTGTCTTGGGCTTAAGGATGATTCAACTATCAAGATTGCTCGTCTCACTCTGAACAATAGAATTATTCAGCTTTGGGTGCAAGGCTTTCCGGTTCCAAGAAGTGGAGATAAAGGTAATCTGAATAAAAGTGATATTTATGTCATAGATTTTTTGGTAAATCTAAGAAAGATAAATCTGATGAGGCATGTCATGGTTACGATCAAGAATATCAAAGAAGGCAATTTGAGAGCTCAGATTATCATGTTTGTTGACATACAAACTAAGCTGATAGTTCGGTTCTTAGAATCCTTCAAGGTTGACTGTAAATCAAAGATTCAGAATTGCAAGCTCATGATAGTCAGTGATGATACTCTCAAGAGGATGAAGATGGGCTTTTCCAGTGAATCCGAAGAATTTTACCGTCTATCTGTGGAAGAGTTTGAAGCAGCTCAAAAAGAAACAAACTCTCCGGAACCACCCAAAAATCTAAGGAGGAAGATAAAGGTTAAGGAAGTCGTTGTTGATGAAGAAATTCCTCTAGCTAAGGAAACTCAATCTGCTCCCCCCAAGCTGAAGAAGCAGAAAACATATACGGATGAAGTGGAAGCCAAGTGGAGGAAAGATAAATAAATGAGGGAGGAAGGGGATCCTCAATTCGGATTGGGCCCTGCAGAGGCTAAGTCCTTAAAAGAAAAAGCTGCGGAGGAGCTATAGAAACAAGCAAAAGAGAAGAAAACAAAAAAGAAGATGTCCGAAGCTTAAGTGGTGCAATCTTTGCTGAAAGCTACAGAGTTGGCTTTCGGAATTCTTCTCGTTCCAGAAACTATTTGGAACTGACCCTTCTTTACCAGAAACTCCAGCCAAAAACTATGTCTCTCTGGATAGATCCAAGGGTAAAGAAATAGTTGAAGATGCTGAGAAATAAGTTTCTGAAGAAGTTGAGGATGAAGAAGAAGAAGAAGAAGAATAAGAGAGTGAAGATTTGGATACCCTGATGAAGCAAGTACATGACTATAAAGATAGGGTTGAATCTGTAAAGTTATTTACTCTAAGAAAGGGAGATGCGGAAGCTAGCAAGAAAAAGAAAGAAAGAAGAAGAAGTGAATGTCTTGTATGATGAGAAATAATCTTATGAAAGGAATTTTCTTGAGGAAGGACAAGAAAAACAAAAACCAGATGAAGACCCGACTGTTCAAGTATTTGAATCTGAGGAATTATCCCTTAATAAGGAACCTATTCTAAGAGCTGATAAGGGGAAGCAAACTCTCATGGAGACACATATAAAATATGTCATCAAGAAAAAGGATGTTTGGTGGAACCTCTAGAATAATGTTGCTGCAAGCTGAAGAAGATCAGTCTCCAAGCAAAGTTTCCGATTCAGAATTATCATCTCATGGGAATGATGTTGTGGTTCAGTCTTTGAGGAAGTTGGTGGACACAATTATGATTCTTCCAACAATAGATTACAGATGCCAGATGCTGCATCAAACTATGAATCAGAAATCGGATTCTTTATCCATGGTCATGGATATGTTTGTCAAGATGGAAGCTGAACAAAAAAGTTTTCTTATCGATTATTATGTGCATATAATGTGCTGCAGTAAAGTAACCAAGTAGTCTAAGAGAGTTGGTGAAGATTTGGTTCAGTTTGAGATTTTTTAGGCTGAAGTTCAAAATACTTTTGAAATGGAGGATAAAAAGGTTAACGAGATTTATGAAAAGCTGACCCAAGAGAAAAATTATCGGAATCAATAGGTCAGGGACCTGAATGGGAAGCTTAACTCAGTATCTCAGAATTGGAAAACTAAAAGAGATTTCCAGATTGAGTTTCAGCAGAAGATGGAAAATCATGATGAGATAATAAAGTTGCAGAAATATGCTTTGGAGGCTTAGGAATAAGATTTAAAAGTCCAATAAGAAAATATAAAATCCTTGGAGAGGTAAGGTGAGGTAGACCAAAGAGACTTAAAGAAACTCAAAACCCTGTTAAAGAAGCTCATTCTGAAGGAAAAGGAAGACAAATGAACTCACTCTGATCTTTTGTTGTAATTTTTTTTCTTTGTAAAATTTTCTAACTCTAATGAAATGATTATTTGGTTGGATGTATCTTTTCATATACTAATTTTTCATATACCATATTTTTTTTCCATTCCCTTCAATTCATTTTGAAAATCACAAAGGGGGAGAAGGAAAAAGAACTACTCCTGGGGAGGACAAAGAAAAATTCCTAAGAAAAATATCCTTAAAGTAAGGGGGAGTTTCCCACTATGAAGTTCTTCATTCCTACAATAATGAAAACTTCACTCCGAAAATTCAGAATACAATCCATAGTGTTTCAAGGCCTAATGGGGAGTTAGTTGTATTCACATTCATCCATGAACAAAGGGAGATAAGTGTTTAATTTCAATGTCTAATGAAAATTTTCAAAGTCCTTATTTTGTTTTTCGTAAGGATGTTTGTGATTTCCAAAAAGGGGGAGATTTCTGAGTCAATAAGGTTTTCATTATGACTTTTCCATTCCTTCATGTTTTGGAATTCACAAACACCTTATACTTAAGGAAATATAAATTTTACCTTCATACGGAAAATTTACTTCTTCAAGGAAATTTACCCTAACCGAGATTTTCTTATACATAGCCATATTTTTTTCTTAAGTACAAAAAAAATGGATTCATACCCAAAATCCTGGAGCCATATAATGTAAATATTTGGAGCATTCTGTTTTTAGGATCCGAATTCTGGATGTGAACTGAAATGCAGTTCCAATCCGAATTCCGGACTCTGAAATTTCATAAGTTCGACTCTAAACTCTTAAACAGTTCGACTACGAACTCTTAAACGGTTTGACTCCAAACACTTAAGCAGTTCGACTCTGAACTCTTATGAAGTTCGACTCCGAAATAATATGAAGTTCGACTCCAAACTCTTAAACAGTTCGACTCCGAACTCTTAAGCAGTTCTACTCCGAACACTAATGAAGTTTGACTCTGAACTCTTAAGTTGTTCGACTCTGAACTCTTAAGCAGTTCGACTCCGAACTCTTAAGCAGTTCGACTCCGAACTCTTAAACAGTTCGACTCCTAACTCTTACGAATTTCGACTCCGAACTCTTAAGAAGTTCGACTCTGAACTCTGGAAGTTCAGATTCCGATCTCTGGTGAAACTGGACTCCGAATTCCTTTAAAACAGATTCCGAACATTTCTTAACATAGACTCCAAATTTCATTTTGGTTAGACTCCGAACTTTTTACTTTCATACACTCCGAAATATTGATTAGCTTTTATTTACATATTCTTCATTTCAAAATGATGTCGTGCATTCAGTTATACATGGTTTTTTATAAAACGATGTCGTCTATTCTGTTTCTAATTAACTGTTGGTTAAGTTACACGTGTACAGGTCACTCCAAATTTCATGGAAAATATAACCGTCGGAAGAGGCAGCCGACCGTTGGAAGTTTTCCTATAAATAGGAGCTCATTTGAAAGATTTCAACAATAAGTTGATCGATATAGAGACCACACGCTATTAAGGTGATTTCTAGAGAGAGAAGATTTTCATGCCTTGTGTGTACTGAACTTCTTGTTCAGATTGCATTGTGCGACATGTAATATTGGAATTACATTTGAGGACTTCCGGGGACAGGAAGACAGAGGTGCCGACTACCTTGAAGTTCGAGGGCTTCCTTGCTGAGGAAGACAAAGGTTCCAACTACCTTGATGTTGTGGTCTTGCAGGGATAACAAGAAAGAGATTCTGATCTTCGTATCGAGGGCTTACCCTGGTGAGGGTAAGATAGACTTGCTTGAAAGTATAAATCAAGGGACCTTTATCCTAGGTTTTTTGATACCCTTCTCTTTGGGTTAAAAGACTTATATCTTGTTACTTGTAGTTTTACTACTTGTTTGTTTCTGATGCATATGGTATTGTAAGGAAAGTATAACCTTCTTATATTTCCTTACACTTATAGTCTAATTAGTTTAGATTCTATACGATTTAAGGTAGAATCTTAATCTGTAAATATTGATTCCAATTCTCTAGTTGGTGATTAGATGTGTTGAAAATTTTCTTAGTTTAAATTTGTTAAACCTAGAATTTTCTTTATCTAAGGAAAACATAGTTATCAGTAACCAACTTTAAAGGTTCCAAAGGAATTTTTAAAGTTTACAATTCACCCCCCCCCCTCTTGTATATTGAGCATCTACATTGTTATTTCGATCCTACAAATAATATTAATGTTAATAATTTTCATTATTATTTCCATTTCATCAGTTATATTATCCTAACCAAAAAATTGATTTTCAGGACATCTTCCATGGGATAAGAATTTATATCATTTAAACAACGGCATAAGACAAACAATTACTTTGAAAAAGGGAAAAAGTATAGTTCCCTATCTCACTAGGTATAATAATTGAATAAACATATATCCCACCAATATTGAAGAATCTTTCTAGGTAGTCTATTCCACTTATAATGGAGAATTAGTCAAGGTAGCCTCATATAGTGCATCTCTTAGGGGAATAATGCCTCTACCAAACTCCATAACCATTGCATTCAAGTGGTGGGTTTATAAACTCAGTACAACCATAACTATGGGTGAAGAACCTCATTTTAATACCCCACAACTTATAATCCATGTTCACATGCTTCTATAACAATTTAACACATATACCATTTCACAACCATAGTCAAACAATAACACACATTCAAAATCTATAATTCATTAATTAAAAAATCATTGTTATTAAATAACTCAGGACCATGATACCATATGCAATTAATTTTTTATTATCCCATTAACACTATAGAAATATATTAAGTCCTTATTTTTTGAACCAGGATAAAATATGAATGATTTTAAGTTTTTTGTCTACTTGATTGGTATGTTTCAAAAACTAGACTTGGGATGATGTTTCGTGATTTGGGATTGTTTAAATTGTCAATATCAGTCTTGGATAAAGGTTTAAGAAGGTTCTCGGGTGGCTCAATGGGTTTCTAGATCACCAGACTACGAAATGGAGTTTTCACGGGCTACACGTCGTTGGTCAAACAATACAGTTCAAACAATTGAACATGCTGCAGGTGCGGTAGAGGGGTTCACACTGGTTGTCCACAGTTATTCAAACCATGTGGGTCAACCATATGGGTTAGCCACGTGGGGTACACTAGGTATCAAGAAGAAGATGTGAGGTATGGGCACATTCTGATAGACTGTGTGAGACAAACCATGCGGCCTAACAGTTTTAGGTTTTGGTTTAAATTACTTAACTAAATTTTAGATTAAAAGGTGATTAAATCGAATTCTGCTAAATGGGTGTTTTATTTAATTAATTTAAGGATAAGAGTAGTTAAATTAATTGAATCTAAATGAGGGATTTATTTTATTAATTTTAGTTTGAGATTATTTATTTAAATGATGACATAATGGAGAATCCATTTAATTATAGGAAGTTGGGAGGAATTTATTTAAAATTTGGTTATTGTGGAGATATGGGTTTATTGAAAATGTGTAATAATAAATAGTAATACTAATAATATAATCATCATCATTATTATTATATTTATTATTATAAAAAATGGTATTTTATGTTAATTTTTGAGAGAAAAAAGTGGGAGTCGAACAACCTCGATGAGGAGTGACCCCCCGGCTCTCCCAAGGGTGCTAAACCGCCCCTTCTCCATGATCTTCTTCTCACACTCGTCTCCTCCTAGATTCTTCATGAAGGTTGTTAAGGATAGCCAGGAAAGTCCTTATTTGTGAATTTTGTTTTTCACATTGACCATTTCATATCTGCATTTCCTAGTTTCTGTTAGGCTGAAATCCTTCGTTCAATTTTAATTCAGTTTCTTTAATTTTTACAATTCCACGGGGTGATGAAGATGTCTCGAGACATTTTTTTCCATATTCCAATGACAACAACTGGTGTCGAGGGGTTTTGGATTGTTTTGGATAACCACCATCATATTAAGGTAAGGTTATAAACCCATTAATTGGTTTCAAACATGTTCATTTATGTTCTTATGAATTAATTTATTTGTAGTTAATTAATTAGGCATCCATTATTCCTCAATGCACTAATTTTGGTTTCTGATATTGTTGTTAGGGTTTTTCAATTAATTACGAGTTCACACACATGGTAATGCAAAAATGCGTACACCCGAGAAGGTTGCGATTTGAGGTAGAAAGCATTTGCACGACCAATTCCTTGTGGTACGGTCATCTACTTTTCTTAGTTAATAAAATTCTTTAGTTGTTTATTTATTGTCGTTGATATGATTGACTGTAATTTCTAGAATGAATTGATAGTTGTGTTAATATGTTTTTTGTGTTATAAAATAACATTTTGGTAATAAAACACCTCAACTTAGGTATGTTTCCTTTAAGCTAAAAACATATTGATTAGAATGATATGTTTTCTTAGCATAATGATATGTGTTTTAATATACATTCTTTGTTAAAGGATGCATTTTAAATTAAGGTAATATTGATTTCCCATCTAGTAGATGTATTTCCCTATTTTCAAATTGACTCACTAGGGTTAATTTTTAATTATGAGTCATTGAGTTTGAAAAATTGTGATAATTAATTGTGAATTAATTATATGCTTTTATATTTTAATATAGATAATTAATCACGGATTAATTTTTTGTCATTGAGTGTGAATAAGTGTTATAATTAATTGTTCATTAATTTGGTTCCTTGAGATTGTAATATAGATAATTAACCAATGGATTAAATTTGAGTTATTGAGTTTGGTTGAGTTGCGGTAATTAATTATGAAATAATTTTGTGATTAGAGATTATACTATTGATAATTATTGAGGGAAATAATTATGTGTTATTTAGTGGGATATATTGAAAAAAATAACTGTGAATTAATTTTCTTATTACAAATTTTAATGTAGATAATTAATCAAGGGATTAATTTTGTGCTATTGAGTGAAATTAGTTGGGATAATTAATTGTGAATTGATTATGTGCTTTGAGGTTGTAATATAGATTGTTAACCAGGGGAGTAATTATGAGATATTGAATTGGCTAATTTGATATACTTTTTTTTTGATTTAATTATGTTCCTTGATAATTATTCAATATAATTAATTGTGAGATTAATTAAGCAGAGTTGATATTTTGAATGAGATAATTAATTATGGAATCATTAATTATGGGATTCAAATTGTGTTCTTGATAAATTAGTTGATGAATTCATTAATGGTAATTGTGTAATTAGTTAATTATTGATTTAACTATGGGATTTTATGTGTTTAACAAATTTTTTATTTAGCAATTAGAGGTATGATGAATATTTAATTTCGAATTAATTATGTATTAATGTATGAGAACATGGTCATTCAGTTGGAAAGTATACATGGTAACATGGTAAGTATGATTATTAGTAAAGAGAATGGGAACATGGTTATTCTAGTAGAAAGTATAAATGATAACATCGTCACTGTGATTATGAGTACGGAGAATGGGAACAAGGTCATTCAATTGAGAAGTATACATTAAAATGGCAATTATACGTACGAGTAAAAAGAATTGGAATATGGTCATTTTATTGCGGGGTAAGCATAGTAACATGGTAATCTTACATACATTTGTGATAATGATAACAGTGAAACTATTGTTTGAATTTAAAGAATGGAACTAATGGAACTTCAAGTTATGGACTCACATGAGGATATTTGAACTCCATCATGAGTCAAAATATGTATTAAGATAGGATATCACATTTGGATAAATCAATCTATAACATGATATGAAGAAGGCATTATGATATAATGTCATCTTTACATACTTCAGAATAAGGCTTGGGCTGATGGAGGTATTGAGATATGATATCACTTTTAACATTTCAGACACTTTTATTTGCTCAAGCGGGTATAAAGATATCACATTATATAGTGAACCCGTAATGCTCCAGTACGATAATATGTTAATCTTGAGGTATGGGTATCGACATCGTCCCTAGTGTCATGAAATGATGAAATAATGAATAGTTTATGTTGTGATAAGCAATTAATTATTCATTTATTATATTTATATATATATTCCTTGTTTATACTCTTATTCTGCAATGAGACAAAGCAAGTATCACTGTCATGTGTCTATTTGGAACCTGGACGGGTTGTTAGTTATTTTTCAATTCTATTATTGATTTGATACACCTAGTCACTGTTTTGTTATATTGCATTATCTAGATTGATCTAGGCAATTAGTTGTCCCGCCGTATATATATATTTATATCTCACACCCTTTTTGAGCCTTTATTCCATTATGGTACCCAAATAGACTCTACATTTTTGGAGGACCTTAGGCACTACTATTTCAATTTTCTGTATCTGAGATTTTTGAGAAAAAGACCGACCGGAAGCTCAGGATGCTCTTAGAGACATCACTTGGGGATTTGAGACATATTCTTATTTATATGTTGAGATGTAATTTATGTTATTTTTTATTGATTCATGATATGTATCACCATGTCATGAATGAATTGTATAAACTTGCATGGTCCATTTTCTTTATTCAGTAGATATTACAATTTACTTTCTCTATTTTCAAATTATTATATATTGTTATAATACATTGGAAACTCTCATATTAGGTTATATTCTTCCCACTGACTATCCATGTAACACCCCCAAATGATATTGGGTCAAATGACTAAATGATATGACTCATGTCAACAAGGTGCACCTTCCTTTTCAGAAGCCTGTCAGATTAGAACTCCACAGTTAAGCATGATTGACATGGAGTAGTGATCAGGTTGGGTAACAACTTGAGAAGTCTCCCAGTGTGTGTATGAGTTAGGAAAAAGCACACTGAAAAGGACATGTGTTGGACTGTGGGAACTGCCATTAGTCAGATGACCCATTTAGGCACGTGTGTGAGACCGTGGGGTGGGACCCATGTGTCTACAGGGCAACTGGTGGTACCTCGTGGGCCAGGAACTGACGGTCATGTTAAGGCAGGGTGGTTGTGATGTCACTGGGCCCAGTTGTCACATTTGGTATCAGACGAGGAACCCAGCTTTAAGAGTGGTGCACTGCCTGGGTTGGGTTGTAGGGCTGACAATGAGGATGTTGTGCTCTAAAGGGGGGTGATTGTGACACCTCCAAATGATAATGGTTCAAATGACTAAATGATATGACTCATGTCAACAAGGTGTACCTTTCTTTTCAGGAGCCTGTCTGATTACAACTCCATAGTTAAGCGTGCATGACCTGGAGTAGTGATCAGGATGTGTGACCTTTTGGGAAGTCTCCCAGTGTGTGTGAGTGAGGACAAAGAACACTGGAAAGGAAATGTGATTGCCTAAGGGGACTGTTATTAGTCAGATGACCCGTTCAGGCACATGGGTGGGACCCTGGGGTGGGCCCCATGTGTCTACGGGGCAACTCTTCGTACCTGGTGGGTTAGGACCTGAAGGCCATGTTAAGGCATGGTGGATGTGCAGTCATTGGGGCCCAGTTGTCACAATCCAGACACCCTCACAGATAGTTGGCATCCTCCGGCGTTTGGGGAGGCGCACTAGAGGACATGTGGCAACCGGTCCAGCTACTCGGTCGATGGTATACAGAGAAGGGATGTTACAAAGAGGTTTCAAAGGGTCAGTTTTCATTATTTCTCGTTTCTCTTTATGTTTTGGATTTGTAGACAAAGACTAGAAATGTATCTGCCCTCATACAATAGTCATGTTTGGGACTGATCACCCCATGTATGGGAAATGACCAAGCGTCCAGGGATGGGAATTAATGTTTATGTTCTTTGTTGTTACAGTTGATGTGATTTCACCAGGGGTGACTAGTGTAATTTATGCTGCTTATTGATTGTTAATATTTTTGTATTTTCCATTTTCAAAAATGTAATTGATGAAATATGACATTACATGCATCATATTAGGAACATATAAAATCACATTCAATACATACGACATGCCATGTATTTTCATTTGTAAGATTCCTGCTAATTTGGACTATGTGCCTTGGATGGAATGCCATGATTTGATATGCTTTTGAATTCTTGTTTTTAATAAATTTTTAGATGATTATATTCAATTTTGACTCTATTATTCGCATGTTTTTATATTTTTACATGCTTTAATGTTATAACATGTTTCTATGTCACTTTTTATGATAACATGAAAGATATATTTTGAAGTGTAAATAACATCATGGACAAAAATTTGTGGATTTTGTTTATGACAGGATCTAGATTTAGGTATAAGGGTAATGGGTTACTTATAACTAGAAAGAGTGTAACTTGGGTATTAGAACAATTGAAAAAGTGGCTGAAAAAGATAAAATGAAAAATGGAAATTAGATGTGACAAATGGGAGCCAAATGTCAGTGATAAGGTGTATGGGCACCTTATCTATTGGTAGATGTCCACCCATGAAACTAAGATGGTATATCCATAGTTATTTTTTGAAATTGATATAAATATAAAACTATTGAGTTTTTATTGAAATTGTGTGGTATGATATTGAAATCCCCAACAAGAAACAAGTAGGTCAATTGAGGTATCTTTTGGTTAAATGAATTATTATAGGGTTTCTTTTTGAAGAACCAGGATTTAATAAAATGAGACCCTTGGAGGTTTCCTTCCAGTTAAAATGAATTTAGTTGCTAAATTTTCCTATTTACGATTAAATGAAACTAAATCTAAAATGTTAATGTTGAAGCTTGGTATAGCATTCTTAATTTTCCCATTGGGTTTTTATTGAAAAGCAAGTACCAAATTTTGAAATTTTACTAGTGGGTTTGTTAAAATTAATTGAAATGTTTAGAGGTTGGAATGAATTAATCAGATGTATAAAATAATAAAAGGGATTTTTAGCCTAGTAAATCTTGTTTTTTAAGACCAAGATATAGGGCCGATGTTTATACTTAGTAAGGTACTAGCCCATGGTAGTTTTCACCCTTAGAGATTGAGATTCATTTTTTATGCTATGAGCTCTTGATGTTGGTTCCATTTGGGTGTCATTAAATGTATTTGGACTTTGGGATTATAAAAGACACCCTTGTTTGGATGGGTTATTGTTGTTTCTTTGACTTTATATATTTTAATACACATTGGGGAATGATTGGTCCAATAGGTTTGAAGAGTCACAATTTCTTTATCTGAGTTATGGTTGTTTGAGATGATGTACCATTGGATTTTGTGAAATTGAAGTAGTATGTGTTGATAGGTGTTTTCATCAATTTTTTAGTGATGTAATAAAATGAATGAGTTTTGTGTGATCTTTGAGGTTGTGATGTTAAAGACTTTCTTAGGTTAAAATCAAAGTACAGTTATTGGGCCATTAAGGCACATTCATCCCACTTCTTGAGAGGACATTTTGTGACTTATGTGTTTTTCCATGTATGTCAGTTCAAATTTTCATCCTTCAAGTGAGATGTTGACATAATGATTGTGGTATGTCGAAAATCACATGTGCGTTTATGATGCATCTGAACTGGTTCACTTGTGAGCAACTGGTCCTTTTTTTCGATAACATGGAAACTCCTATTTTGGGTAGTGCCACACCAACTCAGGTATATGTGTCGGTGTTTGATGGTTTTATGAATCTGATAAGGTTTTTGGTGTGCATAAACCATCAGAAACTCTATAAGTTTTTGAAGACATTCAATGGTATTCTTTGAAAGAACACAAATACCTTGGATGTTATAACTATCGAGGTTTGGATGATGACTCGTTGGTAGGAGAAGAATATATTTTTGACTGAATTTGATAAGCAATAGTTTGATTGATCATTTTGGTGACTTTGGTTTATTCTATGTGCACTCTTCATAATGAGACGTTCATGTCCCCTATCTTGACCACGTCTCGGAGAAACTAAGATAGCATTTTTCTTATTCCATGCTAATGTTTTAAAAGTTGGTGGGATTGATAAGTTTTCATTATCTAGGTTGTATTCCAGATGTGTGGTTCTTTTGGTTATGCCTTTATTCATGCTGGGAAAAACTGTTTTGAAATAGCCTAGAGATGGAATGACTTAATACTATAACCAAAGTTCACCAAAGGACGTAGATGTACATGGATTTGGTCATGGAATATTTTTAAACCCATGTCATCAGTTTATAGTCGAGTGCTGGTTTATGGGATGATGATGTCATTGAAAGAAAGTGTTGTGATTTTTTATTTTAACCATTATATACAATGACCACTGATGAAAGTGAAAAAAATTAAAGGGTAATTGAGGGGTCGATGGAAAGGTCGTGTCTCTAACATTGTTGGATCGGTTAGACAATATTTTGATGTTTTGCGATGAATTTTGAGCTTTATTATGGGTTTTAATGGCTTAATCAATTGTTCTTAAGAAATGGTTAAGGGTGTCCTTGTCATATAGGAAAAGAACATGATATTTCAAAAGAAATTTCAATAAATTGGTTGGTTTTTCGATATTGTTGTAGTTTATGTTGGATTCTAGGGGATGAGAGGTTTTTAAGATGGGTATACTGTAACGTACCTTGTTTTTGAACTGGGCTAAAAGTTGAATGTTTTTTGAACATTTTCATTTATTGGACATGTTAGTTTTAAAACCACGATTTGGGTAGATATTTCTCATTTTGGGATCCTTTGAAGTGTTGATATAGGGAATGGGTAAAGGATTGAGGATTTTTTTAGTAGGCTTAATTGTATTTGTGAGTAGTAGGCCAGGAAGTGGAATTTTCACAGGCTACACATGGTTTCTCAAACCATGTAGGTCAAACTACTCGACTTGCTTTATGTGAGGTCGAGGCATTCACATGGGCTATGCATGGTTAGTTAAATCGTGTGGGTCAAACATGTGGGATACTCATGGTATCCATAAGTGGATGCATGGTCATCTATTGGTCTGAGAGACTGTGCGGCACACCTAGTTTTATATTTTGGGTTAAATTATTTAAATAAATTCAATATTTAAAAGATATTTAATTAAATGTTGTGAAATGGGGGTCTAATTTAATTAAATGCAATCCTAACTATAATTAAATCAATTTAAGTGAAATGAGGGATTTATTTAAAGAAAATTAGGTGTATCTAATTTATTTAAATAATGGTGGAATAGAGAATCCATTTAATTAAATAGTGTTGGAAATAGTTTATTTAAATGGTGGTTAATGTAGAGTTTGGAGTTTATCAAAGAGGTGTAATATTAAATAGTAATAATAACAATATGATCTTTATTATTATTATTGTTATTATAATTTTTCATAATATAAAATTATAATTTAAATATTAAATTTTTAGGGGATAACAGAGGGATGCGCACAACCTAGGTGAGGTATAACCCAACAACTCTCCATTGGGTGGTGCACCACCCCTTCTCCCATATCCTATTCGCATGCTCGTCTCCTCCAAGATTCTTCATGAATGTTTTCCATCTCAGAAAGGAAATACCTTCTCTATGTTTTCTGTTCTTCACATTGACTGTTTCATCTCCCCATTGTCTGATTCAGTTTTGGTCGAAACCCTAGGTTTGGGTTTAATTTAGTTTCATTGATTATTTCAATTATAGTTGCTGTAGAATATATCTTAAGATCCACTAGTCTATAATCTTACATTTTAAGTCATCTAGAATCTATTGGGTGATGAATTAATTTTCAGTACAACTTTTCATCCTCAATAAGATGGGCGGTTATAAAGAAAAATTCAAACATTGGAAGATATTCTACATGATTCATCAATGGATTACTATGGAAGTTGGGACCAATTTACTATTTAGTTAAATTTCAATTTAATATTATTTTTCATTGCATTGTACGGATGGCACCATTTGAGGAATTTTATGGAAAGATATGTCAAACTCTAACTTACTGGGATGATATAGGTGAACAGAAAATGATGGGACCCGAATTAGTAGAAGAGATAACAAAAAATGTTCAAATGATTCAGAAGAACATGAGAATAGCTTAGAGAAAGAAGAAAAGTTATGAGGATAATTGGAGGAAGGATCACTCATTTCAGGAGGTGACCATGTCTTTCTTAATTTTTCTCCAGGGAAAAGTGTGATGCGTATTGGAAAGAAGGGAAAACTATGTCCGAGGTTCATTAGACTCTATGAAATCCTAGAGAAATTTGGATCAGTTTTGTACAGAGTTTCATTACCTATAATTTTATCCTAGGTACATAATTTTATTCATCTTTCAATGTAGAGAATTTATATTACGAATTCATCACATGTTTTGAGTACAGATGAAGTTCAGTTGGAAGAAAATCTTTCTTATGAGGAATAACCTGTCCAGATTCTTGATCGAAGAGAGAATGTATTGAGGAATAAGGTAATTCATCACAAAAAGGATTTGTAAAAACCCATTTTATTGAATAGGAATCATGGAAATCTAATATTTCTATGAGGGATACATACCCCCATTTATTTGATAAGTGAATAAAATCACGAGGAAACAATTTCCAAAAGGGGGGAAGGATGTAATATCCCAGGTAAATAAAGAATATGACATTTTCATATCTATTGATTTTTTTGAATTAAATAATAATTAGAATTTCAAGGGGATGTTAGGTTCGATGGCGTATCCGACATGCAACAATAGGTTTCTTTGAAATATTATGTGTCACACAACATTTAGTTATACCGCAAAATAATATAATAATATTACTATTTCAAATGGTAGTTTACTCATAGCCATTATATTGGCAGGAATAACAAATCTTACTGCAACATGATTAGACATGTTTGTTAAATGTTTTTACATTTATCCAATAAAATTTAGATTCTTAAAATGTGAATGAATTCAATTTTATGCGTAAACACTCAAATATTCTTAAAAAGGTCGATTTACAGCCTTTTGATGGAAAAACATTTTCCAATCTAGTTTTTTTTTTCACTTTTAATTTTTATATATGACAAAATAATATTATTCTTCATAATTAGTACATTAAAGATTACTTTGGTTGAAATTTTGGTATTTTTCTGATAATGTACATTTTTTATGAATAGTGAAAAATACTTCATATTAATTCAAAACATTTTTTAATGTAATTTATTTATATAGTTGGATTGTTATTTTAATTGGTTTTAATGTTTAATTGGATTTAATCATTACCATTTAATATAATTTTTTTCATTTGATGTAATTTCACTCTTAATTTGTACATAACCAAATGTAAATATTCTGATTGTTATTATTTCTTGAAGACATACTTTTTTTACAAAGAGAATTAATTTTAAATTATTTTCTGCCACTAATTTGTATTGAATTTGGGAAAATAAATTCCATATTTGGAATTACACGGTCCAAATTGTGTAAATAGGTATCTTTTATTTATATACATTATGAATATTTACATCAATAAATATTTTATTTACCATGTTTAAAGGGTAAATATTCTAAAAAAAGGTGAAAAAATACTATAATAATATTAAATTACCCTTACAATAGTCTTAACCCTGTGGTCTGATACATGTACGATCAAGGGGCATCCTTGGGTAAATATGGGGTCCTAATGGAGCCCCTTTGGAGTGATAATGACACTTTATATTAATTAATTTAAAGTAGGGACAAAAACAACATAAACATGAATATTTTTAATAAAATAATTTTTATATGGGGTTATACAAGTTATATTTTCAAATATAAATATTATTTGGAATGATAAAATGATTTAATACATCATGTTATTTTGTTTCTAATATTTAGCCATTAAATAAACAAATTTAATTATGACACAATGTTGATTCAGTAATTGCTTCATTAAAAATGCATTCAAATAAATTATATTATAAATATTAAATTAAATATATTTTGAACCTTTTTATGCCATAAAATAATTTTATAGAATAGGATGACATGTTATCTTTAAATTAATGTATGTTTTTTGAATTAATCAAGTTGGACGGGATTTTTTAAAAAGTCACGATATGAATAGTAATAAAATTGACATAAAAGAGTTTTAAATCAACAAATATTTTATTAAATGATAAAATAGTCATAAAAATATACTGTTAGACCAAATCAAATATATGATGTTAAAGTTTTCAATAATTATGAATTGTGGATCTTATGGAATTTTATACTAAATACTTTATCCAAAGAGTATAATTATATAAGAGGACATGGTAAAAGTTAAATAACATAACAAATGGTTAAATAAAAAATATATGGATTAAAAAATATGCAAAAACTGTCCAATTCATATTGGATGATTTTATTTAGACTTATATAATCCTTTTTGTCGAATTAAATATGGTTTTGACCTTTAGAAACAGAAATCCTTATATAATATAATAATATTTTCCAACAATCCTAAAGAGCCCCTCCCCCCTTAAAAGCCATCAACTATAACCCTTACTTACACCTCTAAATCCACCTTCGATCGTCCAAACACTACATAAATAATCTCTCAAGATACATATTTTTCTCCAAGAAGCATTACCTTAGGAATAAATTACTTCAGAAAAATCCTTTTGTATCAAACAAAAGGGAGTTAACCGATTTAAAGGTAACATCTTCCCTCATGTTTCTTCTTTTATTTTACCTCCTCACTCCATATGATCGTTTTATACATTGTTTACATAAAAAAATAGTATCATAAATATAATAGTTTTTTGTTATGAGAAGTATTAAAACTACAGTTACCCAAAACTCTATCTAATGGATATGAACCTACTATTTCAGTGTACGACGAACTGCTGCCTCACGAAATAATGATTTTTCGATTATCTCATACTGCCTCTCATATTGGCTATTATGATTGAACG
Organism: Viscum album; assembly: GCA_963277665.1. Taxonomy (NCBI): domain Eukaryota; kingdom Viridiplantae; phylum Streptophyta; class Magnoliopsida; order Santalales; family Viscaceae; genus Viscum; species Viscum album. Next base: position 373,503,896 of record OY728126.1, on the reverse strand, counting down.
ATATTTATATGTGATATATATTATATTTATATTGTCTCTAGTATTATATATTTTTCATTTACAATATACCTTTATGGTTTCCATAGTGGAAAAATATGATAATTTCATTTGAGGAAGTGCAGACTACCGCCCCCTCCAAGTGATATGACTCATTCATGCCATACGTGGAACGTGTAAAGGTTGGAGTTACTGAAATCATATATGATATTATAATAGAACTATACTATACCTATGTATCATTATGTTTTCAACCTATTAAACATGAAATAGAAATGAATGTAGCGTTCATGCGTACGTACAACTTACCGTCTCCATGAACGGTGCACTTCATTTATATTCTCCAAATGTTATGTACTATTATAAATACATATATATAATGAATATATAGGATATATATGATATCTAAATCACAAATATCATTCTGTAGATAATGGTATTTGGACCACATGGATAACTTTTAATTATTGGATGTTCATTTTTGAATCAAGTATCAAATATCGACAAAACAATTATTATTGACTTAAATTATTATGTAATGTTTTTAAAGTGTTAATAAGTGAAATAAAAAGAAAAATAAACATCAAAGAGGTTATTCTGCAATTTAAAATTATCTTTAATTTATTATTTAAGGTATTAATGAACGAGTGAGTCAAGTCAGACACGAGGTAAATGACTTTGTCTCAATATCCATTCATTGAGGCATACTTTGATTCATACACAGCTTTATTTTATATAGTGTATAAACCAGATTGACTTTTAATTTCATTTATGGGGAATATTTTATCTAGGAATAATTTATTAAATGGTTGAAAGAATATTTACTTTTAACGTTCGTGGTGACAACAACCATTCCTCCACCGTGAGTATAATTTTATATTTGGCTTCCTCTATAAGCCATAGGGTTTTTAAAAGGAAAATAAATACCATATAATGTTATAACGTAATTTGGTATTGAAAATTGTTTTGAGAAAATATTTATTGTTTTAATATCTTGAAATGATATATTGTTATTGAAATGTGCAAATGTTATCCTTCCTTTAGGATTGGTCACGTATTATGATTATGTTTTGGTTCTTAGGCATTGTTTAGGTATATGGGTGGTTCCATGACAAACCTATAGTGGGTGAGCTTGTGATACCTCTCCAATGAATTGGGCCATGTGACATAGTAAAATTTAAATGGTTCTCCTATGTGATTTAGGGAATATACTATGACAAGTATTCCAAATGTAACTCCCTATGTAGCTATGAATGATACAACGTAAGTATGTCATGGATTCCTCAAGTTACCTTTATGAATTATGATTTCTATTTGTTATTCATAAATCATATGATATGGTGTGGTTTTTTAAAGATTGAAAAGTATTATTTCATTGACTAGTATGTATTGATGGACTAATGCTTTCTTTCATTATTTTATAATCTTTACTAACATTTTTATGCTTATCCCATTTTTTTGAAATGTTTTTCATAGGACTTAAAGATGAATCAGGTCAAGGATGGGATTATAGAAAAGTCATGATGTCTAAAATACAGAACTAAACCTGACTCTTTATTTCAAGAGTATTTATTTAATGAAAAAATGGATACTGAGTAGAAGTGTCAACTTTGTAATACTTGAGATTAAATTTAATTGTTATAGCCTTATTCTCTAAAAATCTAACCCTAAAAATGCTCTCAATGTCAATTATTAACTTAATTCAATATTATGTATTGCATAAGGCTGGTTTCTTAGACGATATATATGAAATAATAATGTTTCTATAATAATATTATATATATATTCATATATGTAATTTACTAACATTCATTCAACACGACAATAAAACTAATTCAGTGCTCACGTGGATGTACAATGTACCATCTCAATGAGTGGTGTATTTGAATTAATATTTATATATTTTATATATTACTATAAATAGTCATATAATTAATATATATGATATAAAATTATTTTTCACATTATGTATATATATTTAAATAATGATCAATGTATGTGGATCAAGAATAAAAATTCAAAACACTTTTGATAAAAAAAGTAATTCTCTGAAACATTACATTAACATGGAATTGAAAATAGATTGTAAATATAAAGTCATAAGTGAATCATATATGGAATTAAATATAATAATATGATTTTTATTACTGTAATAATAAACATATTTTTATTATGATATATTTTGGAACATGTACAATGAATTTCAAGTCTTAATGTAAGGTAATTTCGTCTCACATTTTATTTCCAAGATATACATGTCTTATTCACCACTAATTTATTTTGTGTTGTTAATATAATTCAAATTTATTTGTTATATTATTATTATTTATAAAATTATGGTTATTAAAATATCAATATAATTTTATTTCATTCATATGGTTTATATTTCCAAAGTTACCAAATCATTAAATAATAATTTTATCAACATTACTTCTTTGGGACACCTGCCATGTTATGAACATGTATTTTTAATATGATGTGTATATACTACCTTTTGAAATGTTTTATCATGAATATAATTATTTTAATTAAAATTTAATCATAATTTAATATTATTATTTAAATTTACCAAATTGGTAATGGTTTATAGCTCCAATTTCATCATTTATAAAGTTGTTTTTTAGTATGCCTCCATTGATGAAATCTCATGATTGATCGCTCCAAATGTCACATGAATTTTAATATCTAATTTAAATTCATGTTATATCCATGTAATGGTACCATTTTTTCACTATTTTATAATTCCTAAAATTAATAAAATGTTTTTATGATATTCTTATTTATTTATCAGTTTTGTCAAAAATCAGTGTTCTTTGAAAAAATAATGTTTTCAGGAAAAGTATTCAATTTTTTTAATATTATACTATAATGTTTAAAGGAATGTTTTTCCAATATTTCACCTATAAAAATTGTTTTAATATAAATTTTATTATCATATTCTAATCATGGAACATTTCTAAACATTTAAAGTGGAAAAGGAATGTTCGTCATGTAGGAACATACCCTCTACCATAACCATCACTTAAATGATGCTTAATCTATATGTTTAAAAGGTTATTTTTTATAGAGAGTAGTTATCATAATATTCATAATTTTTTATATATTAAAATGGTTTCCTAAGGAAAAGGGTATTAAAATTTGTTAAATGTTAAAAAAGTGTTTTAAATTATTATCAAAGCATCCTTTATATATTTTAAACAAGTTGGTTTCAAATAATATTATTTTAAGGATGTAAAATAATATTTTATATGTATTTTATATATTTTCCAAGAAAACAGTTTCCAGTTTTTTTGAATATTATTTTATATGTTTTCATGGAAAATGGTCTTCAAAATATTTTAATGCTTCATTTATAATATTTCAAATCTATTTAAAAAGAATTTTTTTTTCAGAATTCTTTATGATTATAAAAGTGTTTCTTAAAAGAGAAAATATATATTCCTCAATAATTTTTTTAAATTTAATTTTAAATATATCATTATATGAAATGATTTTTTGAAATAGTTTCATAAAAATTATTTTCAAAGAAACGATATATTTCTTATGAAATGATTAATGTTATATTTCAAAATACTTCTCCATATATGATGTGAAATTTTATTATAGTATATGAATTATGAGGGATGTTATCCTAGAATTCCATTCAGGTTATTTCTTGAATTGTTTATGTTTTTGTTTTGTGATGTTTATAACACCCATTTACCCCTCACATGTTATACGCTTTTGAAACCCACTACTTTTCATGGGTTATACATAGAATAAATGATTATGGATCCTATATTATATCTATAGGAGATGATGTTTTGAAATTTATATGATACTCATTTGAATTCATGGGTAATGATATAAAGTATGTGAAATTAATCTCTTTTTATGGGAATCTATATGATGAATGTATTATTATCATCTGTCACATTTATGAATGTTTTTATTATGTGATGAGTGGAACCTATATATATCTCCAATTCGTTATGTAATGATAAATTCTTTCTGGGATCCATAGGATTCATTGTAGGGTAGCCCAAGCTTGAAATAAGATGGAATCATAATCATGATACATTAGGGGACACAAGAGGGTATCCCAAGCCAAAAAAAGAGGGTACACGGTAGGTAATCCCGACCCCAAATAAGGTACACATCTTATTAACCCTATATTAACGTGTAATTAGGGTTTAGGTAGGTCTCCATAACATAAGATTTTCTATGATTATGTATATGCCAAAAATTCTATGTCTTACTCGTACGATTGTTTTCATGGGTTATTCTATTGTTCTCTTATGATTCATGTATTATGAACTATCTATATTTATTCCGTCACTCATTTTCATGATATTTGATATATAGGGTGTGACCATTATGTTTTATTCCTATACCTATATGCTCATGTTAGGTTTATGTTTATATTTTTTTATTTAATTAGAATCTAAGCCCAACAACATATTTACATTCCTTTCCCCATGTTATGATGAAATGTTTTAGGTAAAGGAAAATAGGGGAAGCTAATTTTGGTAAACGTTAATGATCTTTCACTGAGTTGGAATATTTCTTTCCATGTTACCAAATATACTAATATATTGCGGTCATTGGGAATATGTTTATATAATTTGATCAATATTAATCTAAAATGTTGTAATATCCATGAATGATAACGACCAGTTTCTATGGTTAGTATCAAATGAAATGTTTAGTCAATGATGTGTTAATGTTTAGAAAGATTTCCTAGAATCCCATTAAAGAATAGAGTCAGTGGATTCCAAAAAATACATACTTATATGGACACTTTATGTGGTCATTGTTTGGGATAATATATACAACGTATTAGTAACCAGGACATGGTGTGTTAGACATAACATCAGTGTAACGTAGTACATGACAACATGCCTTACTGCTCACTTCATTGGACACTCCCAGGGGGATATGTTTAAAGAATTTACAAAATCTTTATGAACCAACATGACAGATTTAAATAGAGGAATACTATGAATAACCTAAGATAAACATAAGGTTTAATATATCAAAGGATTATGTTTCCATATTTATTCATTATATAATTGTTTTTAATTATTATAAAATTTATACTATGATAATTAATTCTCACAATATGATTTTTGATGTTAGTTAGTATAAGCAACAAGAAGAATTGTATTAAATGTTCTAATAGTTTTCCATAACTTAAATGTAAGAATCATGATTGTATTGAAGTTTAGGATTCTTAAGACATGATTCATATTTTATATTATAGCAAATATGTATTAAGGGAAAAGATGATGATGAATGGGTAATTATTAAATAACATTCCTTGATAATTGAAGTGTTTATGTTATGGAATTCAAAGATTACATTTTATAAATCATGAAATATATAATAATGTTCAGAATAATTTATTCTTTAATGAATTGAAATTATATGTTGAATTTTTTGGGTGAGGTAGAAATGTAATTTAATGTAAAGGTGATGTATTGAATATGTGAATAAAACCCTTAATATGTTATTGATATTTAGATTACAATTTTTAGATGAAGGTTTTTTGGATTGGAATGTGTAAATTTGATGTTACTATTTACCTAATAATGGATAATTTATTTTCTAAAAAAGTGTAATATGTCATCACATATGAAATTTAAAGCATCGTGGATTTATGGAATATATCTTATAATCATCATAATAAATAAGAAAGCATGTTTTCCAAAAATATTTTTGGTAATTATGGTCATTAACATGTTTCAAGAGAAATTATGGAGAGGTTATTCACATGCCTCATATGTGACAACCAATATAAAATTTTTGATAAATGGGGGATAAATGTCATGAAGATTTCATTAAAATCATTCTAATATAATTTATTTTCACTGTTAGAAATGGTTATAGGTTTAGCCAATAATGGAATGACTATGTCAAACATTGTATGAACTTTGTGATATTAAATTATTATCTTACCAAATAAGTATTTATTTATATTGTATAACCTGTGATATCCTTGTCATATGATAAAAAATAACACATTGAATAACTTATAATTATATTTATGAATCTCATGCTCTGTTAGTTTTCAAGCAATGAATAATTCTCCATGGTTCCCAAGATTAATAGATGACGATGGAATTGATAAAGACACAACCAAATGGTGATTTTTTGTACATGGAACGGAGTAAAATAAATATGTATATATTCCTTTTAAATTTCATCAAATTTTGAAAAAAATACTTTGAAAAAAATATTATCCTTGTACCTTCATTTTTTGTGAATCAAATCTCACCTTTGAACATCATGATTATCATTAAAATATTCCTAACCATATTCTCTATCACTCTCCATCAGAACATGGTAGCTATGTTTCTCTACCATGTCCATTTTTTTGTATCCATCCCTTGTTCTCATATGTGGAAACCTATTTATTCATTTTATTGGGTAACCATTATGTTTACAACATTCCATTTCGGAAACAAGACTGAGTGTTAATTTATATGATGTGGGTTAAAAAAACCATTCAACAATTATGCCTCTGATAAACTAGATGAATTTATAGGGAGTGATTCGTTTATGATGATTCAAATGTAACACACCATAATTTTTTGAAATATTTTTTTGAATTTATTTAATCTTTTTATATATTTAATTTTTCCCAAAGCTAAATTTATCCTTTTTAATACTAATGCACTATGTTTGGAAATTGTTATACAAAAAAAAATGTTAATCATTAACTAAAATCAACATAATGTTTAGCTGGATCTATATGAGTCTCTGAGGATATCTTACCTTACATGAATGACTAACTTTTCTCCATGTCTAGCATGACATACAAGAATGAGTTTTTCCGAACAACAATATATTATTTAAAATTATATTATTTAATATTATAATATATAAAAAATATGATAATATGGTGGTTATGTATAGTATTAAATAAGATATGAAATAAATGGTTGAATTCATTGGTTATAAATTAAATATAAATGAAGACAAGAATCATTTGAATATAAATGCAAGAATTTTATAAAAACTACTCTTATGATCACAATGTAATTTCCAACTAAAAAAATAAATAAATTAATATTATGGAGTTATATTAATTAGATAAATATTTTATATATAAATTTTTTTACAATCCTTGAATATATTAGATACGAGTAGGATATGAAATCCCTAATTTTACAAATAATAAACCTATCTTATTATAAAAAATACATCCTATAAAAAGAGAACAAAATATTAATCAATATTTTGAAACTTTTATAAATTTTAATATTTCATATTAACATATTTTATATCGGGAAACATTTTAAAAATGATATGTTGAATGTTTTGTATTATTCAATTATGATTCCATTTTGATGAATAATAAAAAATAATGAGTTTTATTTCAAAATTAATTTTTCATCATATTTATTTATAATTTTAAATTATTGTTACATTTGGATTTAAAATATATTTTTAAAAATTATATATAAATTTATTTGATATATATTATTTTAAAATTTTCAATTTAAAATTAGACAGAAAAAATATGGAAAAAGTTTAAATATTTTTACATTAAAACCCCTCATTATCATCCCCTCTGCAGTATTATTATAAAATTGATTTCTTCCACTTTTATTATTGGAATTTGAAAAAAAAATTAATAAAACTTGATTTTATGAAATAATTGTTTTGAATTAATTTATCTTTTTGAATGTTTTCATTTAACGTGATAGTGTAAATAATTATATATATATATATATATATATATATACATGAAAGAAAACTTTTCTTTCACACAACAACAACATTGATTCTACTAAATTGAGAAATATCATGGATTTATCTACCTGTAATATTGAAATGTCATAGTCTACACATGAAAATAACATAACGTACGTTACACGCAATAAAGAGTTTCTACGGAACATTATTATAATATTATAACTATTTAAATGATTTAGTTATAACCATGTCATTAAAAAATTGTAATATTAATATTAAAAAATAATTTTAAAATAATTTTATAATGGTTTTATATAAATAATACATATTTTTAGAGGAAAATATAATTTCTTTGTAAAGTATTTATATATATAATATATTATTTTCTCAAATGAACTGTTTTTCATATCCTTATGTGAATAACAGAGAAACTAATTTTAGACATATCTAGAAATTGAATTTTTTAAATTAAACTTTATTTTTAAATTTATAATTTTGAAATTAGTTAAGGTGAATTTTTGTGAATTTTCTATGAAACTCTATTTATTATGAATAGTGAAAAATAATTCATATAAGTTAGTAACTCCATTTTGGTTTAAATAATTATTTATGTTATATTATATTTTAAATTTGTTTTAATTTCACATTTTATCAATAATATATCTATTAATAAAATTTAGTATATTATAATAAATTTCACTTTAATATTGAATAGAAAAACATATGAAACTTGTGAACATTTTTCTACTAAGAAACACATTATTTCGGCCAGTCTGTAGTGTTAGAAATAATCCAAATTTTGAAACTTCTATGAATTGAATTTTTAAAAACAGACATACCCAATTTTAGTTATTATAATATTTATATTCTAAATATATCATTTTAATTTTTGAACAAAATATTATTACATATGATTAAATAAAAGATAACAGTTAAGGTCAAATTAATCATAAATATGGACTAAACCTTACTCTCAGTGGACTGAATGACCTATAAACTTGTATAACACCAATATTTTGTCCATAATTCGTCTATAAAATTTACAGTATTTGTTTTTTTTTGTTTTTATGACGTTTTGTGTAAGAAAATTCATACACCCAATTTTTTTTAGAAATTCCAACTAGGTCATTTTCCTTCCAAATAAAAGGCCGACACATATCTCAATACTTCACAACACTATAACATATTAGGTTTGGAAAACCACTTCCAAATACCCTTATAAATATCCCTCTATTCCACTTATACGCCTCTCATTGGGAATAAATAAATCAAAGTAACCTTTTTTTGCATACATCAAAAGGAGTTACTCAATTAAGAGGCAACCTCTTCTCTTAAGATCATTTCCTTTGTCTTCCTTATCCATCGCTCCACTCACTTTTTTATAATAATTTATAACAAAAATAGTATATTAAATAAACTAAGATGTTTTATGATATTTTTTAACCTACAATTACACATATCTCTAACTAAGGGGTAAGAGACATACTATTTATATGTATGGAGAACTACAACATCACAAAACCTTGATTGTTCATGTTTTTTTACTGCCTCTTATGAGAAAAATTATGATTGAAAATATGTTTATATATTTGATATATTATACTTATTATGTAATTTTTTTTATTTCTTGTACAACACATATCATTTTTAATTTGTATTTGTGGTAAATATGATAATTTAGTTTGTGGGAGTGTGGACTACCAGCCCCTCAAAGGGAAGTGATTCTTTCACACACTACATGGAATGTATTAAGGGTGCGTTTAGTGAAATTATATGATATATATAACTTTATAAATATACTATAATGATATTATATACAAAAATAAATATATTTCATTTACTTATATTGTTTCAATATTATAATAACAATGGAAATAAAATTCATGCATGCATACAACATCCTATCTTAAAGAATTGTATATTCGGTTTCATACTTAAATATTATATAGATTTATATAATAAAAATATAATGAATATATGTGATATTTATATCATGATGTAGATATTGGAATTATAATATAAGTATATGGACCAAAGATATATCAAATTGAGACACATGCGAAAAACCAAGCGAATATTTTCCAAAGTGAAATCTTAACATTGGATTGTTAACAAGATGGTAATATATGGTCATAATCAAACCATATATAGTGTTATTTATTAGAATATTGTTCTATAAAATATTTATTATAAATTAATATTCAATATACAGCTGGTTTTAATGAGTACGACGTGAGTCCACAAATAAAGGTAGGGGATATCATCCCAATATTTATTTCCATGAGATACATGATTTATTCACAACCAATTACTTTTGTATGGTGTGTATACTGACCATGGATATATAATATGATAACAATAATTAAATTTAATGGGTACTTACATAGGACATGTTATAAACCTATTTTTTTACATGATTTGTATATACTTCCTTTGAAATTTTTTATCATAAATGTCATTTTGTGACATATATTTTTTCCATCTTATAATTCCATTTTATTAAATAGGGAGTACATATAACGGAACCAAGTGGTTTGAGTATATTGAATCAATATAATCACATTTCAATATTTATTATGATATTGTTTCCTTTTATTAAATCTTGTGATCCATCTTTCAAGCACACTCATGAAATTTATTCTCGTCTCATTATTCATAGTATATTTATATATTGAATTTATTTTTATACTTTTTGCAACATAACATAGTTTAAAAAGTGTTTTTATGGACGCCCGAATTTACCACTCTATTTTTTCATAAATAAGAGTTCACTCCAAACAATTTTTTCTAAACAAGTTTTACATGAATATTCTAGCATTATCCTATAATAATTAAAAGACATTCTTACCATTTTTATCTTTTCCCAATGTTTTCAATGGAATCATCATATCGATTTCATAACAAGAAATTTTTCGTACCTTTATACGGTGATATGGTTATATTATTTAACCTCTTATGACATGTTTGGATTTACTCATTTTCATTTCAATGAATCTTTCATTCCATGTTTGAGTGGTTAATTTTTAACGAAATGTACATCGAAATAATTTTCAAGAAAAATGGTTTTCAAAATGTTTTCAATATTCTATCATACATTTTTAAGGAAAAATGTTTTCAAAATTTATTAAATATTTTTGAATGACAATTCAATGTATTTTTAATATATTTTTTCAATAAGTATTCAATATATCTTTAAAAATTTTGAAATTATTTTCTAAGAAAAATGTTTTTAAAATGTTCTAATGATAATTCGAGAAGTTATAAAAGAATTTTTTTCAAAATGATTTGTAGTGTTCATTATAAATATTCAATTTATTTCCCTCAAGAAATTTTTTTAATGTTATCTCAAAATTATCTTCCATCTAAGATGACATCTATTGATGTTACTCATTCCTTTCTAGGAAATGATCTAAATGTTACATTAATATTATTTCCCTTAATGGGTTATGATTTAGGTTATTGTATTTATAAATCCCATTTCACATTCATTTGTTATATTTTTATAAAACCCATTCAAATTCATGGGTAGTATATTTATTAAGTATTTTTCTCTTCCACGACTTATATGCTTTTAAATACCACCTTTTTTCAAGGGAAATGAATTAATGAAATGATTAATTAACCTATCTACATTACATAGTTTATGATGTGATGAAAGTTTAATGATACCCATCTCATTTAATGGGTTTTTATTGTTGTTTTTGAAACCCATATCTTATTATGGGTCATGACATGAATAATGTATTATTTTACCATGGAAATATATGTGTGATTTGGGTATGTTATGGGTCAGACCTATATCTCCCTCTAAAGAATTAGGTAATGATAAATGTTTTATTAGCTCAATGGGAATATAGTATGGAAAACCAAGACTAAAACAATAGTATATATGTGAGTTCATCCCTATCCATAAATAAGATGTTTTTTGGGGGGACATACCAAGCACAAAACAAGATGGTAAAATGGAGGACTTCCAAAGCCTGAAATAAGAGGGAAAACAGGAGGACATCTAATGCCCGAAAAAAGAGGCCAACAAGAGGGCATACTAAACATTAAATAAGAGGGTATTTGGTAGAAAATCATGATCACAATACTGGTACACATGAGATTAACCCAATAATAACATGTTACAATGACCTTGGTAGGCCACATTGTCATAATGTTTTTATATGATTATCTTTTTTCTAGAATTCAATGTTATATTCTAGTGTAATGATCTCATGGATTGCATTTAGTATTTCATTATGATTCATGTCTTATGGTCAAGTAACCATTATTATTATAACTTATTTTTCTGGTATTATATATAACTATTTTTCTCACATTTCATTCCCTTACGTTCATGTTATGCTTACCCATTTCCTTTATTTATCCTTAAAGAGAATCTAATCTCACCCCATTCTTATGTTTCCTTTCCCTAGGTTATGAATAATTTTTTATGTAGAATTAATAAAGGTGGATATCTTTATGGGAAATTTAGAAGATAATAAATTTTTGTGATCAACATGAATGTTTTTTTGTAATGAACTAAATATTCTTTTGAATGATGTAAATTCAATGTATGTTAAGCCCTTGTTGTTATATTTAGAATCAGATGAATAGTTTTTTCTTCCATTGGAAACTAGGATGAAAAAAATTTCCGCGATCACTAGGTATATTTATAAGGAAATTTCATAGGGATATATCGGAGGATAATTATAAGGATGTGTATATGTTTAAGAAAATGACCTAGAATTTGGGGTAATTATATAGTCAGTTATTTCCAGGAAATTCATCCATTTCTAGATACAAAAATACTACATAAATCTGACCCATATGTACCTAGGGGTAACACCTCTGACACGATTTATCGAGCCTGATTTGAGGTAACATGGTACATGAAAATGGACCTTTCTACATACCTAGTTTTCAACTCCTATGGGATATTCTTAAAGAATTCATAAATTCTTAAAGAACTATTATGATGGTGGTAAATAAAATATGAAAATTAATAAGAAATTATAACTGTAAAGTTTTGTTAATTAAAAGGTAGGTTTAAGGATTTAGACAACTTATACGGAATATTTCATGATTATGTGGATTTATATTATGATATTTTTTTGTCACCCCATGATTTATAGTTTTAGTAATTTGTGGGAACTATATGGAATATGGTTAAAATTAAGTTATTGAGATGTGAAATTTATGGAAAATATGGAAATTTATTTACCAAGAGGAAATATCATATTGAAAACTTGGAAGATGGAATGAGTATTGGTTATACATATGAATATTAAGAGACCACAAATGACATTTGAAAGTTATGTGAACTTCTTACAGTATTATTTACATTTATCAGAAAAATTATTATTAAATAGAGTTTGAGGAGCCTTAATATACATTTCATATTTCATATTCTAGTAATGGGGTGATATGTAATATGTTTATGAATCCTGAAAAATGGTTATTAATAATTTTGGATTACTGAAGTATTTATGTTTTGGAATTCAATGATTATGTTATAAGAATCATAAAATTTATAAATATTTTCAATATAAGTTTTCATTAAGGATTGAAAAGGACGTGTTGAATGATTATGATGACATAGAAATGTGATTTCATGGAAAGGTGATATTTGGATTATGGGAAGGAAATCATTAATTATTGTCCGAATTTGAGATAATGATCATTTAATATTGATATGTTGGTTATGAATATATAAAATGGATGGTAAATATTACTATGGAACTGGTTATTGAAAAAAATATAATATGCCATTAGTAATGAAGCTTACAACTCATTGGATTCGATAAATATATCAATTAATCAATAGAATAAGGAATGATTAATGCCTTCCAAAAGGGTTAACTGTAATTCAGGTTATTGTCTGATTTGAAGAGAATATACAATGAGGGTATTCACACAATTAGAATAGGATAACCAATAATTACTTTGTGTTTTACGGTTGGACCAATGTTTTTCTGATTTAGTAACCTTATTCTTATTGTATTGTAATTTCATATTTTAGAAGGTTTAAAATGATAATCATTCATGAATAGTTTATGTTAAACATGGGAGGAAGAATTTATTAATTGGTATTGTATTTAAAAACATGATTAAAAGGATATTTAGTCATTGACCATATTTTAATGTGGTCTAACATATTTTAGAAATTATGTTTTTTATAAAATATTGTCATGTATGATGGTGGAAAACAATCAAGTGTGTTAGGTCCATGAGTCTTAAACCCCTAAACAATGGAAACAAGGATTTTACTTGTTCCACTAGCCTATGTAATGTAAATATTAATGCATAATTACTTTGGATGAATTATTATATTTGATGAAAAAATAGTGTTTCTTTTTATTTATATTGATTAATGTTTTGACCATATTGATTGTTTAAGAATAGTTATAGGTAAATAGTTATTCATTTCATTATTTTATGGGTGATAATATCTGGTAAAAGTGTATTTTATCCCATCACGAATCAAATTTAATTTCTAGACGTCCTTTACATGAAGTGATGGATAAATTAACAATTGATAAACCATTTACCAATGAATGAAATATTTTTCATATAAATATATCAGGAAAGTGTATTTCGTTATATTATTGGTCAATAAATGAATTTTTTTGTGTTATGATATTGATCCATGGAAAATTTGTTATTCTAACACCTTAATTTTGTTGAACCAATGGCCTTCCAAATCATCACAAATTTTTGACTTTGAAGCCGTCATCATTTTTTAATAATTCACTTGTTTGTGACTGATGACCTCAATCACTCCCTATAAATATTTACCTTTTCCCCTTTGTACCATCTTCACTCCCATACATTGCTTTTCATTTTTGGATATCTATTTATACATTACTTTTGGTAACCTCTATGTTTCCAAGGTTCCTTTGTTAAAGGAATGTTTAATATTAATTTTTCTATGTTGGGTTTCAATAAATTACAATTAATTTATTAACATATTGACAACCTAGACAAATATCAATGGATAAATTCAGTTTATTAGGGGTCAAATTAAAGAGAAATAGATTTTCCAAAATATATATTTTTAATTAGTTTATCGTTGTGATATTTTTCATTTCACGTGACACTGGAAATAGTGATATATATATATATTAAAACTACATGTAAACCATTTCATTCTCACGAGACCAACTTGGATTGAGCTACATGCAAAACTGACATGGATTACTCTACACACAACACCGATGTGGCATACTCTACATGCAACAACAACTTGGAAAACATTACCTGCAATACCGAGTTTCTATGAAACATCATCTTGTTGAAAAAATTATTTAATTATGTTAGTTATAATATAGTAAATAAGACTAGAAATATTATTAGTAATAATTAATTTCCAAATATTTTTATAATTGTTTTATCTAAATAACACATATAGTTAATGAAAAATATTGTTTTTTATAATTTTATTATATGTTTATGAAATACTATTTTCTCGAATGAACTACATTTCATGTCCTCCTATGAAGAACACAAATATTAATTTTAGACACATCTATAATTTGAATTTGATAAAATCGAATTCGTTTTTAATTTATAATTCCAAAATTATCTTACTACTATTTTTGATATTTTTATGAGAAACATCATTTTTTAATGAATTGTAAAAAATAATGCATTTTAGTTAATAACTACATTTTTCATTTAAATGATGATTAATTTGAAATCATAATTTTAATTCTTTAATTATAAAATTATATCAATTATACATCTATTAATACAATATATGTAATTATAATCAATTTCACAATTAAATTAAATATAAAAAGTTAACAAACATTTTATCATTTTTCTACTTTAAAAACCCATTATTTCATCCTATCTGTGGGGTTAACATTAATCTTAATATTTTCCTTCAATTAATTGATTTTCAAAAAATGGTCATACACCATTTTAAACATGACATATTAAGTGCTTTATATAGTTATAATGGTTCCCCATATGTCTATGACATGAATATATGGTTTATGATTGATTTGAAAAGATTTCTCATTCATATGATTTATGTATGTTGTATTTATAAATTTTTATTCAATAAATAATATTTTATGATCATTTTATTATTTGGTATGAACATCAAATGAAATTTTCATGATCTTTTTAGAATATAATTATATTATTCATTCATATTATTATCAGTTGATATCTCCCATTATTCCCTTATTGAGCATCTAATATCTGTATTTTGTATATTACCATTCACTAGGTTATGAAGAAAGTTTTTGTTAGGGTATGCATATGATGTGTATCATGAGAGGAGATCATTATATGAGATGTGTAATATCATTCATAAATTAAAAATATTGACATATAATATCCAAATACACTATTATTATATGGTCTTTATGCATATTTCTTTCACAATGCATTTACTAGTTGTCTATTTATATGTTATACTTATTTATGAAATTCATGGGAAATTATAGTTTTTTATTTGAATTTTTTTCAAAATTTATGTATGAGGGTTTGAAACATTTGGTGAAAACCTTGGGGAAATGTATTTTTATATGATTTCATCATATGATTTGGGTAAGGAATAATTTTTTTATTTTCTTTGAAACACACTTTTAGGATTCTAAATGTGTAGTTGGAAATGTAAAATTTGTCCATTAGGGTAATAACCCTATAAAGGGATCATTGTGCAAGACATAATATTCACTTATTAAATATTAAAAGGATTTACATCACACATGGTTCGACACTCCTAGGGGATATTCTTTTGGTTAGTTCATTTTTTCATATAAACAATTGTAATGTATTTGAATAAATTATAACCATGAATGACCTTGGATAATCGTATGGTGTCATAGACTCAAAAGAAGGTGTTATGATTTCAATATATTATAAATGCTAATATAGATTTCCATTATTATTATTGTTTCTAAAACTATGATTTTGGTTTTAGACAATTCAATTAAATGGAGAATGTTATGAATAATGGAATGATTTTCCTTTTGCGAAACCATGTGAAACTGTAATTGGAAGTAGAACCATTGTTATTATTCCTAACCATCAATATCATAATGTGAATAAAAATACAAACTTAGGTGGGTTACATGACACACATAATAAGTGGAAAATGAAGTTTCATGATGACCATAGTGGAAATATTGTTCAAATATCATTTATCATTTTTTTTAATAATAATTAGGGAGAATAACTCCAAGGAACATGAATACATTTTGGGTGTGGAAAATAAGGGAATAGAGAAATTAATCTCCAAATAAAATTTCATGGTTTAGTTAATATAATGGATGTGAAAAATTGTTTCAATAAGTTATCATAGATGGTTCAATGTTTCAAATATGAAAATTATCGGCATTAGGAAAATAGATTTCATAAGGGGAGATAATGGGAAAATTATTAGAATGGTTGTAAAAGTTATATTTTTTCACTTTTTGATGCAAAAACGATCTACGAAATATTAATCGAAGGTATTTTTATTTAGAATATGATGATGTATGATAAATATATTAATAATGTTGGGGAATTAATGAAATTACATTAGATTAGGATATGAGACTTATATTGTAAGGTGATTTTTGAATAATATTATAGATTATAAGAATCATGAACCCTATATGGATTGATCAGTAATTATTTTAATTTAAGTAAATATAATTATATGTCAAATGGTGACAATTGCCTTCAAAATTGATTTAGTGTCTCTATCAGATTTTTGGAAAACACATGATTGATGAATATATAACCATTAATTTTTGTCCACTATGAAGACAATATTCTTTAGTCAGGATAAAGAGATGATTGAAACTTAAGGGATACTTTTGGTAACCATGAAAATTATAAGTAATTTGCTGAAAATCATATTTAAGTCATCTTTGATAGTGTATTTTAAAATTTTTATTGGTGGACGAAATTCAATAGGCTAGGGCTTTTTGAGGAAAATAATAATTAATTATTTTCTAAATAATTCAGGATTTCATTATTTTTTATCATAATTTAGGTGTTTAACATGAATGATGAGAAAATATGATCGAGGGGTTCAAATATTATGTATGTGAAATTAAGTGATAATTTTCAAGATTTCTGATAATTTTATTTTTGGAATCATAGTGAATTTCTTTGAGAGTTTTGGTTTCAAGAGTTTGGTCATGAATATTTTGGAGAGTTTATAATTTTCATCTTCTAAATTTGGTACAATTAAACATTTTTAATTATTATTAATTTTTTCATAAATTAATGTATTAATATATATTAGATAAATATAACCTAATGGCCATGATTTTACAGTTTATTAATTTATTATTAGTATTAATTAATTTATATACTCATATATTAAACTGGTATTGAAGGTATGGTCCTCTCATGCCTTTAAATATGCCCTAAAATCTTGTTAGAAACATCTAGAAAATATGGAGGGGCATGCGGTGTTGTGTTCCACACCCCATGGTATCAAACATAGTGGATTGGTACATGGATAAAAAATTTATCTTTTATATAATTCATGAATATTCAATAACTAAATTTTAATTTATGTTGACAAGGATTTGGTTGTCCTGGGGTTGATATTATAAGGAAACATTGGGTAATTATAATTAATGTAACCAAACTGACCTAAACGAATAAAACAATTAGGATATAAATTACATTGAATGGATTTAGATATACAGATAGAGAGGGGATAAAATAACAACTAACATTCAAATAATTTCATGGTACAAGTACTAAGTGTATTAATTTTAATAATTTATTCTTATTATTTTCAGAATAATTTTGAATCCTTTATTTGTGTGATCACAATCCCTCTCACTAAAAATCCTTTTCTAATATTAATGTACATTAGGTTGTTAATGATATGGAAAGACTAAAAAAAATCTTCTATATAACCAATTTATATATATATTTCCATTTTGAATGTTTAATTATCATATTTAATTATATAATACACATTTTTAGACGCAAAATGGCCACAATAGAAAAATAAAAAATTCATAGGAATAATAAAATCAAAATCTAAAAACCAAATTTTAAATATAATCATAAAAAAATCATTTTTTTCTATCACTCATCAATTAAATATTATAATGAATTAAATCCAACATAATTATAGACATGATGTGGTAAAAAATATTGAAAATAAATCTATTAATGAAATGTTGGAGTGGGTCTAGTGGGTGAATATTTCATACTAAAAACCACTCCCCATGTCCCTCATCTCCCCATGATTATTTTTATATATGCAACTAAATTTTACTTATTTAAATAAATGAAACTTCGTTAAGTATTTATCATTATGAAACAAATCTATTTAATTCCATTAGAGTCAAAAATATGTGGGAGTTTGAGACTCAAGGTCAATGGTGTGGATTTGGTCACGATGTCACATTTTTTGAACAATGAATTTTCCTATCATCCATCTTCATTGAACTCACCATTGTGTTACACTATAAGAGTTCAAGGTCAACCTATTATTTAAGAAACACAATGATTGGTTCATGGGTTAGGCATGATCATGATGATATGACATATTCATGTCATGAAAAATGGTTTCATAGCCAGAAACCTTACATCAAAGATCCTTTGTTATTTCTACATACAACCTCTTCTTTATGTTCTTAATTTTGTTCTATGAGATTATTTATATATGATAAAGATTATCATGATGGGAACTATATTATCATATCCTCTTGTGATCAACTTGGATTCTTTATTGTATCCTACCAAAGTATAAAAAATCATTAAACACATGGAGATGACTTAATAAATAAATTAAAAGACAATGAATTTATTTTTAAAAAATATATACATTTACTATAACTCTAAAATCTACATATACATGAAATTTTACTTATCCTAAAGAACGAAATATCAACACTGTAAATTGGATGTTCGACCTAAAATGATTTTAATTCAACACATTCAAAATCAGTTGAAAATTGGTAATTTAATATCCAACTACCTGAATGGAAATTTAAATTGGCGCGTATTTTCAAATAAAAAAAGTCATCAATGAATTTTATATTTTCCCTTTTTTCATAACCTCACATATTAATTATTATGTTTTTATTTTTAAATTCATTAGTAATGTGTAATAATTCGTAATATCATACTCACATTAAATGTACTCAATCATCATCAACGAAATAAATGTAAATTATGTTTTTTTCATACATTGAATCTGGTTCCTTACCATAGGCCAATTTTTTTATTCTCCACACCATAGGGACAATATAACAATTAATCATGATGAATTAACTGTTAGGAGAAATTGTCACTCAGACTTCATGATATGTAAGTTGTTGATGTAAAAAATTAATGCCCATAAAGGAGTATAAGCTCAAAATTAGTGTTCATGATAATAAAAAAATTCCAACTTATGGTTTCATATATAAAAAAATTCCCGTTACCAGTATGAAATAAATGAATTCTTATAATATTATTAAGTATAATGAATGAAATTTAGTCTTTATTTTTTCTCATTTTCAGAAATAGTTCTTGTGAGAAATATCAGAAACAAAATCAAACCAAAAATGGTAGAAATCAAGGAACAAGTAAATATTGAATTTATATCCTCTAATACAGAACACATTTTTGAAGTTTTTTATTTTGATATTATTTTTTAGGAGGGTGATAAATGAGTATATGAATCAAAATTATAATACTTTTCCATAATTACCATTAAAAGGACCTATTAAATTATATATTTTAATACTCATATCATATTCATCATGAAACCATATAACCACACTTATTTTAAATAACCCATAAATGTATATAGAGTGTTGAAGGAAAGGATACAATAGTATTGTAGCATATATCTTCCAGGACATGGCTATTAAGGGCTTATATGAGCTTCAAATGTCTAATATAAATATTTTTCCAAGAAAAAGGGATAATAATAATTATGCATCAATAATTTTAAATGTGAATTGTATCATCATTAATTTTAAAAAATGTGATGAATTTTGTAGAAGAATTAATTCTCATGATTCATACAAGAAATTTACCAAAGAAAAGAAGCATAATCATAGTCTCAGAAAAAGTATCATGAATAATGAAAATGGAATGGGTAAATCAAAAACATATATTCATAATTATAATCAAATTAATTAAAATATTCATAAAATCATTTCATTTGAATTATTATAAAAATATAATTTAACTAAATTTAAAATTTATTTAAAATCATGATATGTAAAATAAACTTTTCAATATTTATATTAACTTTCTATTTCCAACATTTTATTCATCCAAATTATTGATAATGAAATTCGCAATACGGTTTTATAATTATCTGAATTAGTATTTTTATCATCAATCCTGAAATCAATAAAAATCATAGTGTGGGGAATGAATTTTAAATTAGAAAAACTATATATAAATATTGGGGGTAATATATAATAATAAAATTAAAACTCATTATACTCTTTTTCATTGATGTAATTTGGATAGTGGATGAATCCACATTTTTTCCTTATTTTTTATCCATTATGGACATACAAAAGAAATACCATTAAAAAATATCCATTAATTTATGGTCAAAAGGGTGATGAAATCTAAAATTCCTGATATCGAATTAATTTATAAGAAATTAGAAAACCTAGATTCTAATAAAGGGATTAAACCATTTTCTTCCACATGTGAGGTTTCATATTCTTATTACGGTCATTTATCTTGACATTGCCAATTTAGGTGACAGTAATATGTCAAAAATAATTCCATTTTTGGTAAACCCAATTTTCTTTTTCAATATCATATAAATAAAATAATATTATCCCCATTGAAATATGATCAACATATTGAGAAGGTTACTAATATTTGGAATGTTGAAAGTATAGAAATAATTCAACTCTTCCGAAAACATTGTATTGTTCTTATTTTTCAATAGGTGGCTACAATTGTTTTACACATTATATTTTTTCTTTGAGTCCCATATCCAACTATGCTTCTTCCTCAGTTTATTATTATTTTTTATTCTACATAGTAAATTTAGAGTGTAACTGGTGGTTCAGTCAGTATTATATCTATTTAGAATACATTATCCAAAGATTACTTTTTTATCCAAAATGATTAATCAACCATGTGCAAGAAAAGACCACCTGTGAGGATGATTTTCAGAGGCCAAACAGCTAAACAGATCACATAAAAAACAAGGATAAAAAATATAAAAATATATCAATATCAATATACTCCCATCCCATTATAAAGTCCATATTTCATCATTATCCATTATTTTTTAAAATGTTGGATTCTTGATTTTTTCAAAAAAGTACTTTACTATGCCCATCCCATGTTAAGAAAATCAATGATAGACAGTTTAATCCCCACAAAAAAATCAGCGACCAAAGCACCTTGTTGCACCAAAACAGAGAGGTCACGTGAGCAGGAGATTCCAAGGAAAACTTAACAGGGAAGGGGGGATATAACATTAGTGCACAACATTTCTGGGGAAAAAATTGTTATGTTTACTAATTGGAAATAGAATATAGAACCTCTTCTTTTGAAAAGCATGATCTTATATCAACGGAAGGGGAAATGATTTCAATGGGAATTAAAGTTGGATCTTGGAAAAGATAACATGGTTTGACTATTTTAATGTCCCTAGAATGTAAGGATATTAAATATATAATTAAAATTGTTTAAAAAACATTCTGGAATGCCTAAAAAAGGATTCCAACATGATTTATGTGAAATAGAATTTAAGAGGGAGAAACTTTAAAAACATGGAACAATTGAAATGAGTCCCAGATCAGTGAGTCACAGACAACACGTCACAGATACTGAGTCATCGAACCTAAGTTAATGATGTTGAGCCAGCATCCCAAAGCCACTGACACAACCTAAGGACGTCTGACTCACCATCACCCTGACTCACTAATTCTCCGACTCACCAACACCCATACTCACCGCCACCGACTCAACGATGTCCTGACTCACCAATGTTGGATGCCCAAACACACTAACACCCTGACTCACCAATTCATAGACTCACTGACATCTGGACTCACAAACACCATGACTCATAGAAGCCCAGACTCATTGATGTTGTTGAACTACCGATGACCTAGAACAACCAACTCCCCGACCAAATGACGCCTCGACCTAATGAAAAAATATAAAAATTTAGCAGTCTCTTGAAATGAGCCACCCATTCCACACAGAACACCCTAGACACTAGATTGCGACTATGTACTGGACCATGAAGGTCCGAGCCGTTACAATTTTTGATAATTTAAATATATGATTATTTTTAATATATAGATAAGAAGATATTTTTATTTTTTGAACCTGTAGGTTAATACTATATATATTTTTCCACCGATAAATTATAATTACATTACTTTTATTTATTTACATTCATATTTTCTAAACATATACATTTTCATATTTTTAATTGTTATATAATAAATGTACATTTTCTTCCACTCATCCTTATTATTATTTCACTATAATTTTTATGCATAATTTTTTTTAATTTTCAACTATTTGATAATTATAATATTTTAATATTTATTGAATATTTATGTTTACATATAATATATCCTCATTTACATTTTATACATAATAATTTTTATTAAATTTTTTATGTTATGAATTTAAAATATTTTCTATATCATCATTATTTTTTTAATTAAATATTATAATATATAAGTTTTAAACTATAAATATAAATATGAATCAATATATATATATATATATATATAAATAATATACTATATATAAACTGTTCTTTTTCTTTGACATGTGAGTTGCTTGACTAAGCATTCATCCAACAACACCTCCACAATAACACAACACCACCTCATTTCCAGCATCATATAAGACAACATCATCTACCTTTATCCATTTATTTATATAAATACTATTGATTTTCATATATAAATATTTTATCTGAATAGGTGATTATCTATATCATTTAATAAAGAAACACATATGGATCATAATAGTTTATTTACATTGGATAATAGACTCCAAAACATTGTATTTCTTGAATAGTATTCAATATCTAACATAAATATCATTCCAAAAAGTTTTATTAATATACATACCCGACATAGAATATTCCCTCAAAATATGGGAAAATAAAAATATTAAAGGGAGAGCTCATATGCTGAGTAATAGTGTATTTGGGGTAGCACCTGACTGTTAGACATAGTAATCCAACATCCAAATGACCATGGTTCCAGTTATCACATTCTTATAGGGGATTTATAATGTTTCCCATGACATAGGCCCGACAATGAAATGCTATGGAATAGAAATAATTATGGAAAACAGTGACAAAGGCATGACATAAGTCTGGTGAAACGGGAAGGATGATATAAGCATAACACTACTTTGAGCCTTTAGACATTGTTCAAGAGCAACATGGTATTAGGCCTTTGAGATATTTAATGGGTTTACTTATACCCAAATAGAAATATCTCTTTGATTTCATTATAAAATAAGCCTTCAGATGCTCAATAAGGGTGACCATGAGAGATATTGTTATAACATTGGCAGAAGTGTATGTAGACCTAAGAATAAAATTTGAAAACTTTACCCTAGATATCATATATCATAAAATTTATTAACATAAATAATAATAGTAGTTCATAAATCATGAATTAAAGTGGAATAAAATAACATGATCCATGAGAATGTAACATTGGCATAAGTTACAGATTTGGGTTATATACCTAGTTAAAGCAAACTTTTGGTCATGGATACCAAAAAAATTTCATAACATGTTATGATTGGAATTAACATAGGTGTAATTGATTATAACTTGGTATATAATCTAATGTAACCTTTTTACATGATTGGGATAAGCAATCATTTACCCTCCATTTGGGCCTAGGATAACCTATTATTCACCCACTTGAACAAAAGCACAATAATCATTACCAAATTCATTGGATGAAGATAAATGTCCCACCCATAACATAATGAAAATAATATATACACATTTCCTAAGATCCTAATAATTTATCATATCAAAACTTGTGAAATATATTTTTATTTATTACAAATTTATCATATCAGAACAAATGATAATAAACAAGATTCAAAAAATGTTTCATCTAACATTATCATTAAGAAAATAGATGAGTTTCTTAAATATATCCCCATAATAAAAATTTATAATATTGATAATGAAAAAAATGGATTTAGTTGATCATATTATGAGTTATTCATAATTTACATCAGTGGATGTCACCATCAAGGACAAATTACATTGAAAATAAAATCACATGGACCATTTTATATGCAAATAAATATTCCATTAAAATCATTCAATTATTGTTATAAAATAATTTCAAATTATGGAAATACATTTCATTAATAATATAAAATAAAAATTATAACAGATTATTTAAAAAATTTAGTGTTACTAAGAAGAAAAATTATTTTTTCATCATACACTTTTAATACAATGATTCATTTTATATTTTAGGTAAAATCCAAAAGAGCATTATTTGAAAAATGACAAGAAGATTAGTTTTATGTTTTTAAAAAAAAAACACACTATGGTATAAAAAATTATATTAAGAATGTATAGTATATCATTAAAAAAATCATCAAAACATTTTTAAAAGCATTTATTTGGAATACTATGTATTTTCTATAGAGGTTATAATAAAATCCAGCTTTTTTAAAAAATGTCTATTGAAATCATCAGTACATAAATGAAACGAAAAAGTTTATTCAAAATAAATTACCATATTATAACAATAATCATTATTTTATTGATATTTATATCATAATATTTCATCATTTAATGATTATTCATAAACAATACCGATAGACAATGTTATTTTAACAACAATAACATACCACATTGCTAACATTTGAATCCTATAGACCATGGAAGAATAACATTAAATTAAACAAAAAATATGATGATAATAATGAAATTAATGATAAATCATGTTTATGGGTAAGTATATAACTTATGATAAGTGATTAAACATAAATTACATCCCTAAGGAGGCCGTTTTAGACAAAACCCTTTAAAACTTTAGAATCATTCAAACTATAATAAAATTTAAGGAATAACAATATATAAGACAATAAATATTAGTAAAATAAGTATATTGATGATATAACATTTCAAAGGGGATTTATATATGACATACAAAATAACAAAGTGGAGAATATAACATATTCCTTGTAAAAATAAGAGAGAGACTAGAAATACCTTACCTTAAGTCTTCAATTCCTTCATCCATGTGAAAACATCCAGTATAATAAATAATGTTTCATTGAAAATATATTAAAAAATCATATTCTATTTTTTCTTTCACTATATGATTTATTTTCAATCTTTTAATACCCATTTATTAAAATTTCTTTGTTACAATCATGTTTTCGGTAATAAATGATTCATTTTTCAAGAACGTTTTTAATCAGTAAATTTGGTAATTTAATTATTAAAATTGACCCAGATTATACATAATTTTATAAATCATAGAAATATAATATATTTTCATAATAATATTATTTAATGTTATAAAATAAATCTACATAATGAAAATGAAATAAACTATTCATATTAGTGGTAGGTCGTATGTATTAATGGACATTATCTCCATTTTTTCAAAACATAAGTGGAATATAATACTTATAATATATTTTATTTATATAATAATATATATTTCATACGTACCACATATATTCATTAAATATACCATTATTTCCATCCATGTAAAGAGTATGTGAGAAATGAATCACATCAGTTCGTGAGGTGGTAGTCTTCCCAATGTAGAAGTGATGTTATCGTATTCCCAATAAATAGGTAGTAAAATGGTATATGTGATATTATAATTATAGAGGTATTATATTATACTAAATATTTTATATTAAATTTTTATCCATAATTATATCCATTTAAGATAGGTGGGGATGGAAAATGGTTCTTATCAGTTTGTGAGGTGGTAGTCCATCGTACACCTGATAGATGATTACATTTTCTATTTGATTGAAGAGAAGATAGATTTAAGTAATTAAATAAATAAAATATAATATCATTATATATGAGATATTATTTTTTATATTATTATATTTGAATAATATTTTTTTGTAATTTTAAGAATAAATACAAAATTTGAAATATTTTACCACTTATTTGGAGAAACTATTCAAGATTATAAAAAAATTGTTAATAGGATACTTTTTAACCAAAATAAGGAATATTGGATGTTAATAAAAATTTATGGATTATATTTTGTTAGGTATTGACCACAACAAATGGTTTTTGAGGTTTTATTATGAGAGAAGTGGGGGAGACCTTTTATAAATGTTAAGAGGGAACATATTGAATTTTTGAAAATAGTAAAGTGTACCCATGTTTTCACTTAAAATAAGGATAAAAATGGTAAATATTTTATATTATAAGTGGTAATATTGAAATATGTATAAACAAATGGTGTTTTAAAGATATTTATGTCATTTTCTTTATATTATTCAAATTTAACCCATTGTATCGCTTTTTTAATAATTATCATGTTAAATAATTTTCAAATATTTTACTAGTATTTCTACCCAAAAATTAATTTTACATTATTAAATAATATTAATTATTATTATTAATGGAATATTATCCATTCTTTCTAATTCCATGAAAATAAGGTGTAAATTTTCATTTAAAATATGCCACACAGATGAGATAAAAAAAGTACTCCAAAGAAAATGTTTCCAAATATTTTAATTTTTTTTAAAAATTCAATATGAAATATAATAAAATTGAATATATTTAAATATTAATAATATAATATTACTAATATTACAATCCAAATAATTTTAATATAATATTTATCCTTATAAATGAAATAATTTAATATGTAGTTTTAAATAAAAACATGTATTTTGTACTATTCTACGAAAAATTAATCATTTTCGAGAAATACTAAAAATCAAACCTAATATAAATTTTCTCATTAACCTTTAAATATAAAATGGAATAATATATAACCATTTCTTTTATCGTGATAATTCACCCCAACCCCTCTTGGATTCATCAATATATATTAAAAACCCTTTTCTACAACAAGGTAAAGTGTGAATAGATTAATAACAGAATTTTTTCATTATTTATTCTAAATTCCCCAAAAATTAATTATTATAGAAGAACATGACTCACTTTAATGTTATCATGGGTAATTGAATAGAATTTTATGACATATTATCTAAAATCCATCGATAATATCTAGAAAAATGATGAAAAATATTGATTTTAGTCACCATGTTTTCTTTTTGGACAATTCTCATTAGCAACATTATTTGATGTTACATTAAATATACCCTATCATAATTTTATTTGACCAAAAAATGAAACTTTTTGTATGAAATATTCATACATACTAAAGTTTACAAATATCATCTCCTTCATCAAGGTATTTATTATAATTAACAAGTGGTATTAAATCTCTTCCTTTCAATTTGAATAAATGGGAAACTTTTTCTTTAAAAACTACCATTAAATGGTCAATGTGATTTATACTGTCCCTATTAATTAAATATATGAATATTTATTGTGAATTAGTAAGGACAAATAGGGTTAATAGTTATTCCTATTCCCTATAACTTTTTTGGAATACTATATTAGGTATATCCTACATCTTGACCCAAAATAGATGATAGACAGAGAAATGTTCTGTTTTGGACAAGTATTGAGCTTCTCACTGTTGATCAATCAAGTCATAAATATGGTGTAGAGGATATATATTATTGATTGTGTTATTTTATGATCCTAATAATCAATTCATACAATCATATATTCATAATTCTTGTTTCCAAAAATAATAGGTACTCCCCAAGGTGACATTCATGGGTGAATAAATCCCTTATAATGGTTAACGTAGAGTTTTTTCATAAATTTTTATAACCCAAAAGGGGCCATTATATAGGGAGTATTTTCAATAGTTTTAGAACCATGTATGAGTTCTATTGATAATGAGACTTTTTATTTTGGAGGAAGACTAAGAAAATCTTTCTTAAAAACATCAACAAACTTCTTCACAATAAAAATATCATCGATGTTGAGATTCTCCCAAACCAACAGAGATAAAATTTTGAACTCAAATCAAGAACTATGAAATGGATATAATCCCTAAAAAATTATTATATTCATCATCAAGATGATAAATTAGCATAGTTATGTCTGAAATGCCAAAATTTATCTCAATTAAATGAAAATTATTTTGGGAATTATGTACATAAACACAATATGTTTCAAGGTTACATCAATATTTTCTAGATGAAGAATGATAAGATTGAAAAGAATCACATTGTTAAAAATAGTAACCATTGATTGATCTTATACATGAGATTCAGTCATCACACCACTAGTGGTTTTCACTACTAAATAAAAAATGTATTCATTTTGGTAGAATATTTAAAACCATTAATAATACATTAGATATTAAATAGTGTGTTGATGTAGTTTTAAATAATACATTAGTAGGTCTATAGATCATAGAACATGACCCTTTATTAATATCATTATAATGACCAACAATATAAATAGTGATCTCATGATATTTCTCTTTTTCACGAGGATTAAGAGGTTTCTGATGTCAATCGTCATCATCCTGATGAGGATTTGATCAATTATTAGAATAGTGATAAAAATATTTTGTTTTAATCCAAGATGTGTGGGGGTCTCATTAGATTTATAATTATTAAGTATAATGTGATATTAGATAGTAAATATTTTTATTTATTGAATGAATTTAAATATATCCCATAATGTTCAACCAATATTTTACTTTTCATATAAATACCCCACATAAAATCATTATTCATGACCTGGTGAAATAAATCATAAAAATAGATGATATCATATTATCATCAAGGGTAAAACTGAAATGTATCAGCATAACATGAGAATAAATGTTTGATAACATGATAATAACATCCAAAAAAACATACCCTACATATATTGTGTCATAAAAAAGAGTCATGGAATAAATCATGGATGTTAATAATATATGAATAATATAAGAATAAATTAACATGATCCATGAAAATCTAACATTGGATTAACATATTGATTTCTAGGATACAAATAATTATATTAAATCTTATGTCCAGGATACCCAAAATGAAATTCATAACATCCTAGGATTGGGATAACCAATAGAGAACATGGTTGAACATTGAGATAACCTCTCATGTACTCACTTTATTGATCATGGAAAACATCAAGTGCGAACACTTTTTTTGTCCTAGGTAGACTCCCATGTACCCTCTGACCTCATAGAACATTAATCATTACCAAAGGAATTGGAGGGAGATATTGGTTCCACCAGTCACATAATGAACATAATTTATGTGTTTTCCATAAGATCATAAAATATTCACCATATTATAACTCGTGCATATAAATGTTTGTTAAAACACATTTACCATATGTTAACTCATGACAATAATTGGTCTTCATAAACATTTCATTATAGAATAACTCAATGAAATGAAATGGATTTCTTAAATATATTTCCATTATAAATATAAAAAAATATATAATAAAAAAATATTGTATTATTGGATCATATTGCCATTAAATATTATTTAAATTCAATGTATGTCATCTGATAAGGAAAATAATTTTGAAAATAAAATACAATGGAATATTTTTGATGGAAAGTAATAATTCTATAAATAATTTTTTTTTAAAAATAAATATATAATTTTTTTATGAAAAATAATTATTCGAGAAATATATTTCAATAAAAATAATGAATAAATAATTAATTGAGAGTTCATGGCTTTAGAAAAAAAATTCATTTCATTCTGGTTTAAATCAAAATTTTCCGTTCAATGTTTTTCTGTAAAATCTAAGAAGTCGGTTTTTGGAAAACGACCAAAATGATCCTTTTAAATTTTTTTTTTAATGAATACTATGGTTAAAAAAGTTTATAAATCTCTTTTGGAAATTAAAACATTCTTTAAATAAGATTTTAAAAATCTACAATATAGAAGAATATAGATTTTCGACCAAAGGGAAAAATAATGTATGTTTTCATTTAATTTTATTATAAGAATATTCAATAAAACAAGATGGAAAATTAAGGGATGAAATATATTATTATTAAGTAATTAGATAATTAATAAACAAATTAATATATTGATAAATTTATCATAACATTTTATCATCTAATACATTATCATAAGATTCTCGATAACAAATGACATTGTAACGTCAAACACATACCACTTTGCTATGTTTTGAATCATAATCCCCCTAAAATAATAATATTAAATGAAAAACTAAATATCATTATAATACATATATTCAATATATAATATCTATAATATGGTTTATATACACATAATAAAATAATATTGGTTCATTAAATATATTTTTTCCCAAATAAGGCAATTTGAGACAAACCCGCATACCCCTTTGGAAAATATTGATTCACAAAACCCATTAAATAATGGATATTATTGAAACTTATAAAACCATTTAAATAATTTTATTCATGATATAATTGGTAAAATGGTTAGTGTACTCTCCATATAAATGAAACTAGTGGTGAATATAACATATTTATCCCATAAATAAATCAGTATCTACAAATCCATTAACTTAAGTCTCGACATACATTATAAAAGTTAAAAAATTCATTATAATAAATAAATGGTTAATAAAAATCTTTTTAAATCTATAAACCCATGTATAATAATATATATTATTTCTTTATGAACAATAATTACACATTTTTAAATAATTCATTATTAAAACCACTTTTCATGTAATAACTAGTTTGATTTTCCTTTATTTTTGTGATTAGATTCTTATGTAATTTAATTTCAATAAAATTTACATCATATGAATAATTTAAAATATTATATTAATAACATATATGTTTAAAATATATTTATTTGGAATAATAAATTTGTTATATATATATACAATTAATTACACAATTCATTGATATAGTAGACTATACATACGCATAAACACAATTTCAATTTTTGCAATAGATGAAATGAAAGAAAGTTAAATTATATATTATATTTAAAGAATAATTTTTTTCATATTTATGACATAAATTTATTAAATATATTTTGAATACATTTAATGTATCGTATTAGTGAAAATATTAGTCACATCTCATTACGAGGCAGTAGTCAACTGTAGACATGACTAGCGTTATCTTCTTCCAAATGAATGGAAAATAAACATTTACAGAAGATATTATAATTAAATAAGTATAATAATATCATATATATATATATATTATATATACAAATTAAACTTTTAATTATATTCTACCATGTGTGGTGGTGATGGAGAATGAATATCATTGGTTCGTTAGGTGGTACACCGTAGTACACATAATGGGTGGTTTCTTTTTCCATTTCATTGAATAGGATATACATGTATGTCATGAAATTAACATTACAAACTAAATTATACGGGATATAATAGTGGTATTAAATAATCATATTTTTATAATATTTTAATGTGTTGGGAGAAGAAAAAAAATAATGACAGAAGTTTAAGAATATTAGCTCTTTTATAGAATATTTATAGGTTTATATATAATAACGTTTATGGATAGTTTAAAATAAAACTAAGGCCTATAGGATGTGTAGAGATAATTATTTATGATATTTGGTTAGTTATTAGCTAAACCAAGTGGGTATTTATATGTGAATAAGAGATAATATGTGGTGACCATTTCAATGAGTGGGGATAGGACATAAACAGAATGTTTTAGAATAATAAAGTATAACCACATTTCTAACATGATAGAATGATTTAAAATGGATAATTCAAGAATGATAGTGGTTATAAAGTCAAAATATATCCATTAAATTTATGTTTTACATGTTTTTATGTCATTTAACCCTTACTATTTTAATTTAAATTCTGTTAAACCAATTTTAAGCATAATAATGGTAATTATTTGTTACAATTTTTTCTATTCAATTTTTCCAAAAAATATTTTATATTTATTATATAATAATATGAATAATCAATAAATATATATAATACATTTTTCTAAATTATATAATATAAATTAGAGAATATCAATTTAATACAAAAATCATTGACATGAAAAAATGACTTTTCAAAGAGAGAATTTTCAGAAGATTATAACGTTTTACATAAAAATTCAAATTTTAATTGATCCAAATTACCAATATTAGATTAATAACCATATAATTTTGAGAATAAGACTTTTTTACCCCATTTTAAAACCAAATAAAACATTATAAATTCAGTAAATGAAAAGGCATTTTTCATTAAAAAGTGGTATTTTTAACTGTTCATCAAAAAAATAATGATTTTTAAAAAATAAAAAAAACACAATACATATGATAAAATTTATATTGTATTCATAAAATAAAATAATTTATAAAATAAATTTTCTAAAATATTAAAAACAATTATTATTTATTCACAAATTGAAATACGAATGATTTTTTGATAAAAAGAATCATTTGTGGCATATAAAGACATTACTAATGATTGATCACCTTATTATAAATATGAATTATTTTTTAAAAACCAATATAAATATTATATATAATGTATTTATTAATATTCATACTTCCATGTATAAAGTCTAGGTAATAACTGTGTTATTTAAGTAATAATATTAATAGTTTTTATAGTATGGTAAAAGTGATATTTCATGTAACACTTTCTATAGATTAAATAAAATTTATACAAAATAAATTCTAAAAAACATCAGGGTAAAAAATTTACTATAAAATAATCCTTTACACCCACATGGAAGTGGCTCTAACTTCTACCAAATTCATGTGCAACGTAATATTCTTCATGCAATCGCAACTACAGCCATGTCTTTCCTTCATCATCATAACACCTAGTGTATCTCCATATTCCTTAAAACATTACATCAACATATCTCAATCAACATAGTACATTCAAAATATTCCCATATTCTCATATCACTATGGAATCTCTCCACCATCTATGACTTTTTTCTCATCCAAACATCCATTCATTTTTCCCAATTTTGATTCATCAAAATTGTATGTGTATCTTTTAAATCAAAAATATTGTGAGGCATTATAAATAATTAGTTTGATCCCAGGTGATATTATATTGAGGTTTTTCAAAATCATATAATAATTCATACAAGAAAATATAGGAGTTACCAAATTTTGATACTAAAACCTAAAATGAATAACCCCTTAATTAACTGTAAAGTCACCCACAATCTACTATTATATGGATTTCTGAGTACATATAAAGATTAACATTAAATAAAATAAAGGATTTCCGAAAGGTTCATAAAATATAGAAAACATATTATGAAGGGTTGTTTAATTTTCCTTTGTGTTCATTTTATAATTTCTATGAATTCATTTTATAGTTGACATAAAATTGTTTTTTTACTTTCGTGAGTGGAAATTTTCTATGTGATCAGAGAAAAATTTTGTTTACATGGTCAGAATACCAAACACCTAAAAAATTTGTTCTATTTGTCATTATAATGACCCCCTTTGATAACATGGAAGGTATACTCACTTCAACACATAATCCATAGATGACAAGGTCTTTATATTGTTTACATTCTAACTATTAATGTTTTCTAGTATACCCAGTTTTAGGGGTGTGTTAAAAAATAGATTAAATGAATGTTTATTTAATTTTTTTAATAATTACATATTTTTATAAATCAAATATATTTATTAATTATTATATTTTAATATAGTATATATAAAAATGTCATAGAAATAACACTTTTCTTTAAATTTAATTCATACATTTTTATAATTTTTTAATTATTGATTTATTACTACGTTTAAGGAGTGTTTTTAATTGTATTAATTCTTTTAGACAATGTTATTTAATGGAATGATCATATTATAATTTATTTTAATTATTCTATTAAATTAATTAAATATATTCATCATTAGTATTAAATAAATTTGAAGTATTAATAGTTATTTATGTGTCTTATTATATAAAATATATATAATCATTATATGGTAGTGATGTGTTTTGGAAAATTATTTTCATAGTGGAACATATATGATCATAGTTGAAAAGTTTATAAATAGATTCCAAGTCATTTATTTTGAATAATAGAGGATACCGTGTTGAGATCCATAATTACATTCAGAATAATCAATGTTAAGAATGATTTTCTTGATACCCAATTAAGTTATTCAATGAATAATGTTCCGCAATGATTATTAAAATAAAACACTATGTTCAACTCACTACTACTAAAGTTATTAATGATGATCGAGCTACATAATCATTAACATTCTATGATATCTATTTATTTCCAG
Source organism: Viscum album (assembly GCA_963277665.1). Classification (NCBI taxonomy): domain Eukaryota; kingdom Viridiplantae; phylum Streptophyta; class Magnoliopsida; order Santalales; family Viscaceae; genus Viscum; species Viscum album. The sequence goes on along the minus strand of OY728126.1, from coordinate 373,468,976 downwards.
TATTCGTGTTTTTATTTTTGAAATTTTTATATGAAATATTTTGTGGATATTAGTCTCTTTATATACTTATCCCTTCAAAATCATGTCAATATTTGTTTTTTACCTTTAAACAAAAAATTTCTTTTTTTTTTACTCAAAAAAGAAATCTTAAGTGAGGCTATGTAATGGTATGTAACATCTCAGTCTATTATATTAATTTTTTGGTGTTGGGGGTTCTTGGATGAGTCCTAGGGAAATCCTGGAGGAGTTTAGAAATTTGTCGATGGAAGTAGGGTTAATATACGAGGTGTATAGTTTAAAATCTATGTAAGGGTGATTCACAACATGGTAAATGTATTTCAATGGGTGTTACATGACGTGTAGATCGATGTGTTTAAATAGAAAAAAAAGTGACGTTTTTTTGGTTTAATATAGTAGTTATTTGGAAACCCATGACTTGATATTTATGTATGTATTACATTATTTGAAAATTAAAAAATTATTGGTTTTAAATGATTTTTTGAGCAATTTATTATTCATTAGACCTCTTCCATTATCTCTCAAAGGTGGAGCCCTATTCACCTCATGGAGTTTTTCATCCCCTATTCCTCTATATTTGATTCATTGAATATTATTGTTGTTCAATGAAAATAAGTTGTAATAACTTCATTAATTTTGGTTAGTTTCCTCTTTTTCAACTTGATATTTTATCAACGGTTGTGTAGTTTGTTTTGGGAGTTTGGTTTAGTTTTCGTGGTCTTTGGGTGTAGTGTAGGTTAATATGCATGTTCTCATAGAGCACTTGTGTTTTTTATGTGTTAGTCTTAATGATACAATTAAACACAAGTTAATTTTTTTTGTGATGTTGGAAATGCCTCCATTTTTTGTTATGTGTCATAGAAGAGGGCTTTTTTAACTATGGGGTATGGTTGTTATGGATTAATAAAAAATGAAGATTTTTTAAATGTAAATTGAAAGGGTAAATGGGTTTGAATCATAAGCATTTATATCTTGGAAAAGATTTTGATTTTGTTAATTTCATGGGCTTGATGCCCTGTTGAAAATTATGGTCATTGGGGGCTTATTTTGTGTGGGATTATTTGTGTTCTAACTACTTGTTTTTTGGTTATTTTTTGAAATCACCATAAAATGGAAATTGGCTAACATGTTATATTTGGCTAATGAAATGGGTTCCCTAGGACCACAGTGTGTATGATTATCCCCCTAAAGTAAATTTTATTGTGATAAAATACCCATTATTAAATATTAATAATGATATTGTTGTGTTGTTATGTGGGGTCACACTTGTGAGATGGCTATGTGTAGTTGATGTGTAGTTAGGGAATATATGGAGTTGAGGTCATTTGATTGACAATGATTTCTTGGCATCATGGTGGGTCATCTAGCCATGATTTTGAGGTGTTGTGATGTTTCATTTAGAAATGCTTTTGGGGAAGATAGGTGGCAGTTACATTGTGCTAGATGTCTGGGTAATGATGGAATAAATTATTGGTTAATATTATTTGATATAAAATGGGATGTTTTAGTTAATTGGATAAAAATTTTAAATGTATAATTATATCATCGTTTTTGTGATTAAATGTAGTTGATAGTAAATAATGAAAAGAAATGGATGATTAAATTAAATTTATTGGAAATGTGAAATGGGATATGTGGGTGGTTGTGTTGTGTAATAAATTTTGGGGTGGCATAAAATGTGGGTTTTATTGTTAGATTTTTCTTCTGAACTCATAAGTTTGGATTTTTTATGTGTCTATAAATATATTAATCATGTATTTCTTTTGATTTAAATATGCACCCCACCCACATTTATCACTATGTGCTGACACCAACATTGGAATGTTGGGGGTGTTTTTGCCAACATCTAGTGCATATGATTGACTGTTGGGAAGACGATCTACCATGTTATCTCTTCTAGGAGTGGTTGGAATTTTAAAAGATTAACTATTTAGAGAATGTTTAGTGAATTAGATGGTGGTTGTACAGACCTGGTGTTTTCATGTGATTTTTGATAGACCCTATGTTTTTTGGTGAGATTCGATGGTACCTACGATTTGGAAGACCTATGTAATTGTCTGTGAGATGTGTTGTAAACATGCCAGTGGGGATGTGTGGTATACTAAAGAGATGGGAGTGCCAGGATGTACAATATTTGGGTATGGGAGATGAATACTAGTGAGAATGTAGTGCAAGGTACCCTAATAAATGTGACTATTATTATATTATATTACATGGAATCACTATTGTTTAACCATGCCTTGGTGAGGCTTAGGTGGATAGCATATCTGTTTAGGTTCTTTTGGTTAAGATTCTATCTCGTGGGTGCATTATTTTGCTTCTTTCACATGTATGCATGATTCTTTGGGTTTACCTCTATGTCTGTTTGTATGATCACCATATATATAAAATCTAGTTTTTGGTTTCTATAAGCATTATGTGGACCATGATGGTCCTGATTTTATGAGATATTCAGATATTCATTCTATCACTGCAATATATTTCCTTTTAGATATTTACATTTGGATACTTTTACATGGATGAGTTTTACTTATAAATGTATGTGGGATGGTTTTGTCTTTATTTGATATTCTTTCTTGCTTTTTATTATGAATGGTTCATCTTATCTCTTGATCCTATTTATATTATTGAAGGAAACTCATCCCATACATGATAATTTTATACCCTCGATGCCAGTCACCAACATGGGACTATTGAAATTAGGACTCTGGTGCCATCACCTCTCTCCCCTCATTGTGATATAATTGGTAGGACAGTTTCATGATAGAGTGGTTTAAAGGGAGTGGTTTTGAAATTTAATGGATTATGGAATTAGGCAAAATGATGATTTCATGGGTTGGTATGAAAACTATTCTAGTTGACCAATGCGTGTGAAATATTATGAGTACTTCGACTAGGATAGAATATTTTAGGGACCCCATTATCCTGTCTATAGGCTCTATGCTTAATTAAAAAACCATGTGATATGGACATACGTGCATGATAGAGACCATGGAGGGGTACTTAGGTCATGATGACCTCTGTTTTTTTGAATTCGAGTTATTTAGGAAGGTAAAAATAATTTAAATCAACTGAAATGTTTTTCAATAAAATTCCAAACTTTATAGGGTTAATAAATATATGCTTCTTGTTCCATATATAGATACAATTCCTCATTGTTGTGTCTATGAGGTTGTTGAGGTTTAGTTTGTTGATCTGGTTGATCGTCATAGAGTTTATATGAAAAGGGAATGATGGGGCATGGATGATAGAATTTCATGCTTTACAAAAGATGGTATTTCTAAATTATTTGGGTCGTTTTGTTGTTGTGGAGGATTGGTTCTGACTAGTTGAGCTAAAAATTTCATTTCGTTTCATCCGAACACTGGTAGGAGAAAGAGACCCTTTGGTAGTTTGTTAGATGTGGTGATTTTTGTGTCAATGGTAGACACTGTATCTTGGTGATGACAATGGGATAATAGATTTTTGGTATTACTTATAGAAGAATTTATGGGATGATATACATTAATAAAATATCAATTCAATGATGAGGCATGAAATTCATTCCCTTCAATAGGTGAATATTTAATGTAATTTCTTTGAATGCACTACAAAGACCTTCTACATTATCTTGATACATTTTTCTAGTTGAGGAGTCTCATGAAATATGTATTGAGAGGGAACTCAATCCTTCTATTGAGTATGTGGTTACATATCATACGTTGAAAATGTACATAGATGTTTAAAATGTGTTGTAGTTGATTGAGATAGTTTTCTTGAGAAAATGGTTTCATGCGATGGGAATCAGCAAGGATCCTTGAAGTCAATTGTTTTCAGTGGTAGGTATTAGGTACCAAGTCCATCAGGGATTTGACCAGTGGGGATTTTACCTCAACCCCATCCCTTCCTACTATATGGGACTAGTGATTTCAGTGATTTTACATGCGGATTTGTGCTACTGAGTTTTGGTTATGGGATTCATGTCCTTCTCCAAAAAAAGTTCCTTTTAGTTCTCAAAACTCATTATAGAGAGGTTGAAATGAAAAGCACCAGCCTCATCAACATTTTCTAATGAAACTATTTTAGTAGCAGGGGTAGTAGGGTTATCCACTATCGAGTTGAGATGGAGATGGTAGAAGCCGGCCCCAAGACGTGCCTTATGTCCAGTGACCCCTACTAGAGGATGGTTGTGGAGTGTTTTGGTAGTAGAGAGGTAGTGAATCTAGTTGTGGTCCATTTCATGTAGTGTAGGAAACCATTTTAGATGGTCCATAGACCATCAAAGGTAAGATCAATTTAATTAGTACTGATTTTCATTCTTTGTTTAATTCAGGATCTTCACGCTACTTTTCTGAACCACCTCTAGTATGTTCACTGCGACTAAATATAGATATAATTCCCATTCCTTGAGTGTTGATTATGAGATTTAGAGTTCCTAATAACTTTTTTGATTTATGTTAAGGGTGTAGATAGATGATGGGGAATCATAAATCCCATTGGAGATCTTTTTAGTCTACTATTTGATCTCTAAAATGTTATTTTCTGCATTTTTTGATTATTTTTCATATATTATTTCACCAAGTGCTTCCATAGAAGAGTCTTTCTTTCATATCATTATGGAATGAATTTCTTTTTCATTGGTGAGAGGGGTTACCATGTGGGAAGTCAGCGTTTGACGCCTCTTAATTCAATTATGGATGAGTATTCTTCAAAATATTTAGTGATTGGGATGGTATAAGTTCCCATGGTCAATTGGGAGTTATTTGTTCTCCTGCACAAGGTCGTTATTCAACCCCCTAACATGTTGTTGATTTCAAGATTAAACTGAAGCCTAATTCTTCTCTAATTTCATTAGATCATTGCCTTATGGAATAATCTGAGTTGTGGGAGTTGAGGATTCATATAGATGATTTGATGTGGATGGTTTTTATTTATCATGATGTATCACTATTGGGTGCTCCAGTTTTGTTTTACAAAAAGTATAATGGTATTATTTGGTTTTTATATACTATCAGTGGTTAAATCTGGTGACAATCAAGAACTGTTTCTTTTTTATGGGGATATATAGTATTTTCAATACGTAGGGAGGAGAGTGTTATCTTAAAAATATCATTACATAGCTTGGATATCAGTAGTTGAGGGTGAACGAGGTTGATATACAAAATACAACCTTCAGAAGAAGGTAATTTAATTTCGAGTTTGTAGTCAAGACATTTTGTGTTATGAACACACCATCCATGTTCATGGGGGATATGATCTCCATGTTCTATTTGATATTGTACCTGTTCATCTCTGTATTCATTGATGATAAATTTATGTACTCAATCTTTGAGGATGGACATGTTTAAAATCATAGAGTTGTTCTCTATGATCTTCTACAACACTAGATATATAGACATTTGTCTAAGTGTGATTTTTGGACATGAGAGTTTAATTTGGTCAGGCATGTGTTATCTCATTTGGGAGGGGGTATGAAACTTTTCATGGTCATGTCAGTTGTTTCTCATGAATTATTAAATAACATGCTACATGTTCATATCATCCGTAGTTTTTTGAGCATAGTATCAGATATTTAAAAAATATTTCTATCTATTTGTTTCCAAGTTAAAATATTTTACTAGTAAAGACCAAACTTTTGTGTTAAATAATCCATTCCATGATGTGTTTGGTTTCCTAAAGGGGTAGTTGGTTAGTGCACAAGTGCTTCAACTTATTTAAGTGGGTAAGACGTTTGAGCTGTTTAGTGACATTTAATTTCTAGGTTTTGGATGCATTTTGATGTAATATAGTGTAGTAATCTGTTATGGGTCTTAAAATTTAAATCCCAATGAGTATAATTATGCCACCCATGATCTAGAGATAGTAGCGGGTCATTTTGGGTAGAATATGTGGATGTATTATCACATTGGGGATTGCATTGTGACATTGACAGATTACTATATCTTGAGGAATATCTTTTCTTGGAAATATGTAAACATAAAAAAGTTGAGTTTGGTGAAGTTTCTTTAGGATAATGATTTTTGAGATCAACTACAAATCTGAAAATCATAATGTTGTGGGAAATACATTGAGTAGGATGTAGAAGAATGATTTGTTTCAGTATTCTTTGGATTATTGGCGAGGAATAGTGGAGTTGGAATCCTTTCACTTTTATACAAGCCTTGATAATGGATGATGGTCTACGTTTTAGAAGGCAGTGTCTTCTTATACAATGTAGTAGGTGGTGGAGTCTCATTAAGGAGACTCAAAGGTAGAGGTGATGCCCAATCATGTAGGTCATGGCGATTGTCTAGCGGGATGGTCATAGGATATTCGAAACTAGACACTATTTTGTTGTAGGTTGTTTTTTTCCATTGGTGATGAAAGGAAGAGTCAATTTTAAGTTTAATATCCAACATTTTTAGGTACACCCAAGTGTTCCAAAGATATAACATGACTTGAGAATGCAATTTTTGTGTTCCAGGATGAAACATGTTGAGGAAATGATTATATAAAACTATATGGATTTCCAATAGGTAAAGACATAGCATCATGTTCTTTATAGTTTGTTTCATCCCTTGAACACTCTAGAGTGGAAATGGGATAAAATATATATGGATTTCCAAGTAGGGGTACCTAAGATCATAGGGGATGTAATTCGTTCTCAATAATCAGAGATATTTTGATGATATAAGCCCACTTAATAGAGATCAAGGAGTTGGGGGGATTGAATAATTTTTCCATTTGTTATATTAATGTGGTAGTGCATTTTAATAGAGTTGGAAGATCCATTATCTCACATAAATAAGGACATTTTACCTCATGGTCATGTAGGGTATTACAATATTCTTTGGGCTCTCTGTTATTCCACATCACCTATTTACACCCTTAGAAATATGGGAAGATTTATTATATTATTCATACATTGGATGAAAAAATTCTAGACTACATCAGGAATTTAAAATGATATTGGGTACAAAATAGTCCATCAGTTGAAATTGCATATACAAAAATATATCACTTTCCTATCGGCCTTGATCCTTCTTTGGATTTATATAGGAAACTGTTTATCCTTTTTATAAATGATAGAGTTATAGGAGGTGTAGTGTCCAATAAAAAAGTAATTGGGTGTGAGAGACAATGATTTCTGTATAGTACCAAGAGTGTTTTAATTTTTCTCTGTTACATTGTTCTTTTGATGTGGACATTTGGATGTTGTTTTATCTAATGACATGTTTTTCATGTTTTTTCCTATGTATTGTGTGATGTGTGATAAATTCAAGATATTTTGAAATTAAATGACCTAATTCTTATTCAAGAAGCATTATCTAAGATGTGATTAAACCCATGCGGGTGACTCTTTGTTTCTTAGAGTGGATAGTATTATGGCATAGATTTTAGAATTCCCTGATTTATATCATTAGGGAAGTGAAGCTGTTTAGATTCTTTGTTTTTTTGGTTTATCCTCTGCAGGTCGACATGGTTGTGTAGCATTGTGGTTTTGTGGGAGGAGGAAATTTTGGCCATTCAATGATGAGGTTGAGTGAGATGTTTTGTGGCTGTTTGATTTGGAAAGTTTGTATAGTGTTATTATTTGAGGTGTGATGAGATACTTGAGAGTTATCTGACAAGGTGGTTGTTCATACCCCTTTACCTCTAGTCTTTTTTTTGAGTATAGAGGGTGATTATCAGTTGACATGTATATGATGTTATCCTGCATTCCTTATCTTTATATTATTTTTCCATTTTTTGTGTTATAGGTTCTTGGATGAGTCCTAAAGTTATCCTTGAGTAGTTTGGCTATAAAATAATTGACGAATAGTGAATAAACATCATGTAATATTACACACTACGTATGATTAAACAATATCATTATAAAAAATGTTCACATTGTGTTACATATTGTGCAGAATGTAGATGTAAAATAGTAAAAAAAAGATTTGTTTTTGGTAAAACATGGAAATTTTTGTCAAAAACTTATGACTTAATCATACAATAAGTATTACATTATGTGAAAATCCCAAAATTATATGTTTAAAATATTTTTGGGGCCATATTTCATTCATTTGGAATCTTGTGCTCTCTCTCATTTTAGTAGTTCCCACATATCCTAGAGGGGTTCTCAAGACCCCTTCCTCCAAAATTTATCTCTCGGTTCCAATGGTTATTCATTGTAAATCTATGTTATGCCCTTCATTCTTCTTGGTTAGTTTAATATTTTTAATCATCGGAGTGTCACTATGGTGGTTAGGTTTATTTAGTTTTTTGTATTTATTTAATATTGAAGGACATTAGGTGTGGTGTTGGTTGATCCATGAGTTAATAAGGTGAAGGTGTGGTTTTCATGTGTTCTTCTTCACAATATGGATCACAGTAATTCATAAAAGCATCCAGGAGTTAAGGAATATATCAATTCTCTTTGTTTTGTATCATGTGTGGGGGGATTGGTTCTTTTTAACTAGCTGATATGGTTAATATATTTTAATCTAAGATAAATACTTGGATAATATTAATTTATATGTTGATGGGGATTTATTTTCATTGTTTTATTAAATTGATATGATTATGAATTATTGGAATATGTGGATCTCATTCCCTACCAAAAAATGTTGTTTGGGGTTTCTTGTTTGTGCTGGATGATTTTGTTATGTGGATATTGATTTTGATGTGGTTGTTTTAGATCACCCTAAAATTAAAATTAACATACCAATTATATTTTTCTAATGAAATGGTTTCACAAAGATAATGGTTTTTGTGATAACTCCCCTAAACTAAATAGGAATGTGATAAAATACGCTTGTTATATATATAAAATGATCACGATTTGATTTGATGTGTGTTTTCACTTATGAGGCAGTGAAGTGTAGTTGACGTGTGGTTGTGGAAAGTAGATCTATGAGGTGGTTCTTTCACCCATTATTTGGGGCAGTGTAGTGTTTCGTTTGTCCTTACTTTTGGGGTGCAGATGTGTTTTTTTGACCATGCCTTTGGGATAGTGGGTTTCTGGATTCATTATGCACTATTCTCATGCGGTGATGGAAAAATAAGTTGGTTAAAATTTTTTAAATAATAGGGGTTGTTTTGGATAATTAGATGAGAATGGTAAATGATTAATTGAACAATGTTTTTTGTGATTAAAGGTTGTTGATGCAAAAAAATGAATATGTTTGTTAATGTAATGTGGTTGGAAATGTGAAATGGGGTTTGTTGATTATTGTGCGGTGTTATGCATTTAGATGAGGCATAAAAAGAGTCAATGATGCTTAGTATTTTTTTGTGAACACATATGATATGCTTGTTCATGTGAGGATATATTTACACATTTTTATTCTCCATGATTTACAAATGCACCCCAACCACATCAATCACTATGTGACACAACATACATACTCACAAGGGGTTTGTTTTCCCTAACATATGGGGAGGAGGAAAGATGGTTCAGTACCTCTTAATTGTTTCTATACCTTCTAGGAGAGGTAGTGTAATGACCATAACTTTTTAATTGTATTCGTTTTTTATTTTTTCAAGTTATTTTATTTCATACTCAACAAAACTATTTCCTTTAATTAATAAAGTGTGTATAATTAAAATGAGACTGTTGGGTTTCGACTGTTATATGACTGTTAGTCAATATGACCATTGTAAATTATTATATTAATATTTTTATTTTATAAATATGGTTATCTTAGTTAATTAATACAGAACGAAGATTGAATGGCCTCATCCAGTAGACTCTAGCCATATAAAGCACATCTGTCGGAGATTGGGAAGGAGGTAGAATAACTGGGCTTTGCTCTAGAACAAGCCCAAGCCAAACATCAATGTATGATGTTTGAACGGAATCGCCAATGGGAGAAGTTCCAGCTGATAGAAATCACCACTCGGGAAATGTTGTCCAAGACACTCCATGATTCCATCTCCATAACACACATAACACTTAGGTCCTATGCTAGTGTAATAAGGGGCTATGTAATGAGACCTTAGCAGCTCTGTGTAATCCTTTTTTATAAATAAAATTTTTATTTCTTCTTATTGAAAATTTTGTGAATTTATAAAATACGGATAAATATAGGATGTGTATTATTGATGAATTTAGGAAAAAAGGAATTTTTAAACATTTTTTAATTCATTAAATAATTAATAATGTGAAATGATTTTCGAAAAATGGTCTTCTACAGTTGTGATCAATGAAAAATTTAGAGTCTAATAAGATCAACATGGGTTTTAGTTAATAGTAGAGTAGGAATAGTAACACACCCATATGAATAGTAATGAATACAAATTAATAGAAATTTAAACAAAAAAATAGAAACTTCACCCATGAATGTATAAATACATTTTATACATCTTAAAAGTGAAAAAGCGATCATAGTTTATGTTTTGGTATTTTTTTACGCCATAAATATCTTATTTAAAATTTTATAATTAATTTTATAATTTAAAATGGAAATGTATCTTCATAAAATTTAATAATAAATTGTTACTTTATTGTCTTATGGTTGTACGATAATTTTATGAGACCTTGATTACTTTTTAGGGTGTAACAAAATGAGTGATAGTTTTAAGGTTGTATTTTTGGAATAAATAAAGATTTTATATAAAAATTAAATTAAATATATTTACAATATTATTTTCATAAAATGGAATTCATTTTTGAATTCATAGAATTTATATTAGGTTAAGGTGAATTTTTGGGATTTTTCTGAAACAATTGAATTATAGGAGAATACTAAAAATGCAGTTTTGAGCTTCGGGAGTTTAATGACATCATTAATTATGTAATAACGATGTAAGCTTTCTGGTAGACTTATTAATAGTGAGATATTCTATGAGGTGTCCCAATTATCCAATACCATGTGAAAATACCTTGGGCAAATACCATGGGCATGCCCATGGTTCAGCAAATACCACCAATGAGGTGTTCCTTGGAAATTAATAATTTATTCACCCACATTCCCTATAAATACCAAGCCATTTCCATCATTAATTTCATTCCAAAATCATCCTCAAAAATTTTATTGTCTCCTTACCTCTAAAGGAGTCATCCCAAGGATCCCTGATGCCTCCCAAGGTCCCAACCATCAATCTTTTGAAGTTACTCTTCAAGGTAAGGGATCCTTTCACCCTCCTCTTTTAAGTCATGAATAACTTTATGTCGTGTCTTTTGGTTTCCATATCTTTATATTGAGGGTGTGTCTTATATGTTCAAATTATTTTCCATTTCATGTATAATTTTTGAGATACCCTTTCTTCTCGCATCAATTTGTTTTCTGAATTTTTATGTGATGTTGTTCGGATGCCGAATTTCATGAAAAAGAAATCACATGTTCTCTTTCCTCTCATGTTTCCTTTTCTTCTGGTATGTCATTCAAATATACATACCATGTTCATATTGCCATGTTATTCTGTATTTATATTTTAATATGAGTTATTTATGAGTGGGTTACCCATGTACATCTCTTTTTATTATTTTCTAAAATCATGTTATATAGCCGATATTCTGCAGAAATTTCATCTCAAAATTTCTATCACTTTCTCTAAAGAAATTATATTGTTTATTTATGTTAATACCCAGAACTATTTTGTTTCTATGTGTGTTCATAAATATAAGAAAATTATTTATTTTATTTTTTTAATTGATATACATATAAACCTTACTCCCTTTCCAATGGTTATAAATTACATAACGATCTTATTTTTAAGCTCTTTTTAAAACATCAAAATTTTGGAATGAAACCCATTTATTTTATTCTGTATGGGTTGTTATGAAATGTTTGATTATGATCTATGTGGAACACATTAAAATAAATACATATTAAGGGTGCACCCTGATAACACTCCAATGCATTTGGTAAAGAATTAATCTCTAGAGATGGCAAGTTTCACGATACCTTGGTGAATAACCTTGGTAATTTGTTGACACCATGGGGATGGTCCTTGGTGATATGTTCATGAATTTCTAAATGAAATGTTGTAGCCACATATTCAAGTTTTTTCCATGTTATTTTCATTATGATATTCTTATACATCCCTTTCTCATGTCTTTATGTTTTTATTTATGTTATTATTTTTGACACAAGTAAACTGATTCCGTTGTTTACCCTTACTGGGCCTTCTGCTCACACTTTCCTTTAAATGTATGTCACCTGGTTATGAGATGCAGTGATTGTACATAGGATGAACATATGATTAATTTTTACAAGTGGATCATCTCCATCGAAAAGATCTTTTCTGTGCTCTACTTTTTAGAAGAAGAAAAGGTCACCATGTCTATCTATCATTTAGAAGTAGAAGCTGATCAGTGGGGGGAGCTGATTAAGAACACAAGGAAATGAGTGGATGTTGATGCAATGGAGTGGGAAGAGTTCATAGGGATTTTCATCAGTATTTATTTCCCCCTATACATAAGAACATGAATGGAGAATGAATTTCTCGAGCTGAAGAAGAAGGAGAACGAATCTGTCAGAAGGTATGAGATGAACTTCACCCAACTTTCACAATATACCTCTAGATTTGTCATGGATCTAAATGGTATGGTTGATAGATTCTTAGGTGGACTAAGACCTCATCTGTGGAAGAATATAGCCAACCGAGACTATGATAGATATGAGGAGATCATGCAGAGTGTGATGAATGTCAAACTGGAGTTGGTGAGATGCAATGGTATCATAAATCAAGTAACAAAAAGGGATCGATGGTTCCCAACGTAAGGATGGACTTTGATCAAGGAAGATGAGGTAAGCAATTGCAACGTCCCATGTGTAATAAATGTGGGAAGAAGCATTCGGGGAACTGCTTTCTTGGGAGCGGGAAACACTACAATGGTGGAAGAGATTTCCATATTTGTGAGGAATTGTTGTAGTGAGGTGAAACCTCAACTTACAGACACTAACAACAAGGGAATGATAGTGCAGTCCCGACCTGATGTTCAGTGCATTATGTGTGGACAACATGGGCACTTTTCCAATCACTATCCAAATCCAATGGTAGTGGATGGGAACAACCATCAGCCTCAGCAAAGGCCATGGGAGCATGGTTGTGCATTTTCTATCATGACAGATGGAGTTGAAGCTCCAAATGATGTGGTAGAAGATACTCTTATTGTTCTCTCAAACATAGAAAGTACTTTGTTTGATTCTATTTCTATGCATTCCTTTATTTCCCCCATGTTTGAAAAAGAATTTATAATCAAACCCTGACTTGAAAAAAGTAGAGTTATCTATCAAGACTCCTGGTGGGATTATCCAAGCATCATTAGTGTTTAGAAAATCTAGTATTTAATTTGGTGGGAACAATCTTCACGCAAATCTAGTAGTAATTCCCATGGTAGAATTCGAAATTATACTAGGGATGGACTTGATCTCAATGTATAATGTTAATATACAATGAATGAATTGCGAAAATCTTAGTAGTCTTGAATTGAAAACATACAGTTATCTTCCAAGTAGAGATATCTCAATAGGATCATGGTCTATAAGAACCCCTTATATCCTTATTTATGGAGTTTATCGGTGAAGAAGAAGAAGGAAATAATAGTTTGAGGATAGAAAATATACCCATAGTCTAGGAATACAATGACCTATTTCCTGAAGAGTTGCCTGGACCTCCCCTAGAGAGAGAGAGGTAGAGTTATCCACTGAACTCATATCTAGATCTCATGCAATTTCAAAGACCCTGTATAGGACGGAAAATGTGGAGCTCTAGGAATTAAAGAAACAAATACAATTTCTTTTGGAGAAGGGGATTATCCGACCGAGTGTGTCACCTTGGGTAGCAAATGTAATTTTTGTGAAGAAGAAGGATGGATCAGTGCGACTATGCATTGATTATAGTGAACTGAACGGAATCACAGTAAAGAAAAAATACACTCTTCCATGAATTGATGACTTATTTGACCAACATTTTGGGGATCAATTCTTCTCTTTGATTGTTCATTGATCTGATTATCATAAATTGAGGGTAGAGAAAGAAGATATTCCGAAAAATTCATTTCGATCAAGATATGAGAATTATGAGTTTGTTGTAATGACTTTTGGACCAACTAATGCACCTACTATTTTTATGGATTTTATGAATAGAGTCTTTAAAGACTACCTTTATAAAATTGTGATATTTTTTATTGACGATATTCTTATATATTCCAAATGTCGTGAGGAGCATGAGGATCATTTAAGGGTTATTTTGAAAACTCTACGGAAGGAGAGACTTTTTGGAAAGTTCAGTAAATGTGAATAGTGGTAACAAAAAGTTTCTTTCATGGGGCACATTGTTACCATTGAAGGAATCATAGTTGACCCTACAATGACACAAGTTATATAGGAGTGGCCTCAACCTATAACAATAAATGAGATTCATAGTTTCCTTATATTAGAAGGATATTATAGGTGGTTTGTGAAAATCTTTCCATGACTTTCTAATCCATTAACCTAGTTAACTCAAAAGGGGTAAAGTTCATCTGGAAAATGGGGTGTGAGGAATGTTTCCAAGTGCTGAAGAAAAGAGTGGTTACTTCACCTATGATAACTCTACCCTCAAGTAGAGAAGGATTCATTATTTTTAGTAATGCATCACTGAAAGGGATTGGGTGCATCCTCAGGTAAAATGATAAGGTCACTACTTATTCATCTCGACAGTTGGAGACTCATGAGGAGAACTATCCTACGCATGATCTAGAGCTGGCGATGGTCGTTTTTTCTATGAATATATGGAGGCACTATCATTATAAGGAGAAATGTGATATATACACAGACCATCAATGTTTGAAGTATATTTTCACACAAGGAATTGAACATGAGACAAAGGAGATGGTTGGAGATTCTTAATGACAATGATTGTTCAATTAATTATTATCCTAGAAGTGAAAACAAAGATGAAGATGCATTAAGTAGGAAAGACCCAGTTGTTCATTCCATGATGAGGATTCAAAAAGATCCTTTGATCATTGACATACTAAAGCTGGACATGGTAATTATAAGGGAAGTGACATCATCAAACCTAACCCAAATGATTTCCCAACCATCATTACGAGAAAGATCAAGAAAGCATAGAAAGAAGATCCTTTTTACAGATGAAGTTTGAGGCTATGATGGATTGGAAGGTTCCTGAGTTCAATACTGATCAAGAAGGTGTACTGAAATTTCCTACAAGGCTTTGTGTTCCATATATTCCGGAAATAAAGAAGTAGCTGATGGATGAATCCCATAGATCTACTTTCTCTATACATCTTGTAAGCACAAAAATGTATAGGGACATTTGTGATCATTATTGGTGGGATAATATGAAAATGGAGATTGCTGACTACACTTCAAGGTGCCTGGTATGTCAGCAAGTGAAAGAAGAGTGACAACTTCCTAAAGGGGTATTGCAACCGCTACCCATACCAGCATGTAAGTGGGACAATAACACTATGGACTTCATCACTGGTCTCCCGTGAACATCTAAAATATATAATATGAAATGGGTTATTGTGGACCGTCTCACCAAGATGGCCCATTTTATCTCAATTCGGGAAGATTTATCTCTTGATCATCTATCCAGGATTTACATGAAGAAAGTGGTAATAATGAATGGAGTTCCACTTTCTATCATATCTGATCATGATCCAAGGTTCATATCAAAATTTTGGAGAATTCTTCAACATGATTTGAGCAATGAATTGAATTTTATAATGGATTATCATTACCAAACTAATGGAAAATCTTAAAGGACTATTCAAACACACGAGGACATGTTGATAAATTGATCAATGGAATTTAAATGTTGATGGGATCAACATCTCTCTTTAGTTTTGTTCTCTTAAAACAAAAACTTCCACTCGAACATTATAATGGAACCCAATGAAGCATTATATGGGATGCGATGTAGAAATCATACTTGTTGGGATGAATCTGGTGAGAGAAAGCTTCTTGGGCCTGATCTTGTGCAAGAGATGACGGAAAATGTCCATGCCATCCAACAACACATTATGGCTTATCAAAGTCAGCAAATGAGTTATAATGACAACCATTGAAGGGACTTGGACTTGGATGATGGTGAAAAAGTCTTTCTTCTGATATCACCTTCAAAGAGAGTCATGTGGGTTGGGAAGAAAGGGAAGTTCATCCCTAGGTACATTGGCCCCTATGAAATCCTTGATCGCATGAGATCAGAGGCATATCAGCTTGCACTTCCTCCAAATCTAGCCCTTGATCATGATTTCTTCCATGTATCCCTCTTGAGGAAGTACGTACCTGACCCTTCACATGTACGGAATCCAGAGGTGGTACATCTGGAACATAACCTCTCTTATAAGGAGAAACCGGTGGAGATCATGGATCGTAGAGACACTATTTTATGCAACACGACTACCCACCTTATTAAGCTGTTTTGGAGGAACCAAAAATGTGAAGAATCCACATAGGACCTGGAGGAGTCCATGAGATAGCAGTACCCACACCTTTTCCCATTAGAGGGAATGAGATAATATTTCAGGGATGAAATTTCTTAAGCGTGGAAGAATGTAACAACCCGAACATTTTAATTATACTTTCTTCCTATTTTTGTGTGTTATTTTATTTTATACACAACAAAACTATATCCATTAATTAATGATGTGGGTATAATTAAAAAGAGACAAGTGCGTTTCAACTGTTATATGACCATTGGTCAATAAGACTGTTGGAAATTATAATCTTAACGTTGTGCTTTTATAAATACGGTTAACGTGGTTAATTAATATAGAAAGAAGATTGAATGGCCTCATCCAGTAGAATTGAGCCATATGAAGACCATATTTTGGAGATTGGGAATGAGGTAGCATCATTGGGCTTTGCTCTGGACAAGCCCATGCCTAACTTTAACGTATTAATCTTGAATGGAATAGCTAAAGGGAGATGTTCAAGATGATAGAAATCACCACTCAGGCAATGTTGTTCGAGCTACCCCAAGATTCTATCACCATAGCACACCAAACACTTAAGTCCTATGCTGGTGTAACAAGGGGCTATGTAACAAGTCCTTAGCTGCTTTGTATAATCCATTTATATAAATAAAATTGTTATTTCTTCTTATGGAAATGTTTGTGAATTCCAAATATAAAGATAAATATAGGATGATTATAATCGATGAATTTTAGAAAAAAATTTTATTTTAAAACATGTTTTATTCATTAAATAATTAATAATGTGAAATGATTTTCAAAAAATGGTCTTCTATAGTTCTGATCAGTGAGAAATTTAGAGTCTAATAAAATCAACATGGTTTTATGTTAATAGTAAAGTTGGAAAAGTAACATACCCATATGAATAGTGATTAATAGTAATGAATAGTAATTTTACCAAAAAAATATAATCATCACCCATTAATGTATAAATACATTTAAGACAACTTAAAAATAAACAAATGATCATAGTTTAATTTTTGGTATTTTTAAATACCATAAATATTTTATTTAAAATTTTGTAAATAATTAAATGATTTAAAATGAAAATGTATCTTCATAATATTTAATCATAAATTTTTACTTTATTGTCTTATGGTTATACGATAATTTTTTTGGTCCTTGATTACTTTTTTAGGGTGTTACAAAATGAGTTATAGTTTTAACATTTTATTTTTTGGAATAAATAACGATTTTATTTAAAAATTAAATTAAAAATATTTAGAAAATTATTTTCATAAAATGGACTACATTTTTGAATTCAGAGTATCAATTTTTGGTTAGGGTGATTTTTTGGTATTTTTCTGAAAGTGTTGAATTATCAGTGAATAGTAAAAATGCTCTTTTGAGGTTCAGGTGTTTAATGACATCATTAATGATGTAGTAATGATGTAAGATTTCTGGTCGACTTATGAATAGTGAGATATGCTATGTGGTGTCAAAAGTGTCCAATACCATGGGCAAATACCATGGTCAAGCCCATGGTTTTGCAAATACCACAGATGAGGTGTCCCTTGGAAATTAATAATTTATTCACTCACTTTCCCTATTTATGCCAAGCCATTTCCCTCATTAATTTCATTCCAAAATCATCCTGAACGATGTTATGGTCTCTTTACCTCCAAAGGAGTCCTCCAAAGGTTCCCTGAAGACTCCGATGGTCCCGACCATCAAGCTTTCGATGTTACTCTTCATGTTGAGGGATCCTTTCACCAACCTCTTTTAAGTAAAGAATTATTTTATGTTCTTTATTTTATTTTCCATATATTTAGGTTGAGGGTATGTTCTTATATGTTCTCATTACTGTCCATTTCATTTCTAATTTTTTAGATAACCTTTCCACTCTCATTAATATGTTTTCTGAATTTCTAAGTGACGTTGTTAGGCTGCCAAAATTCTCGAAAAAGAAATCACATCTTCTCTTTCCGTTATAGTTTAATTTTCTTGTGGTATGTCATTGAAATATCTATTACATGTTCTTATCTACATCTTATTATGTATTTATATTTTAATATGAGTTATTTATGAGTGGGTTACCCTTGCACCCTCTCTTTCTTTTCTAAAATCATTTTATGTCGCCGTTATGCTGTAGAAATTTCGTCTCAAAATTTCTATCTCTTTCTCTCAAAAATTCTATTGATTATTTATGTGAATACCCATACCTATTTCCTTTCTATGGGTGTTCATAAATAAAAAAAATGATATATTTGATTCTGGAATTGACATAAATATAATCTTCACTCTCTTTCCATGGGTTATGAATTACATAATGATCTTATTTTTAACCGCTTTTTAAAACATCACAATTTGGAAATGAAACCCGATTCTTTTATTCTCTATAGGTAATTTATGAAGTGTTTGAGTATGATCTATGTGGCTCACATAAAAATAAAAACATATTAAGGGTGTTCTCTGATAGCGCTCCAATGTATTGGGTAAAGAATTAATCTCTAGAGATGACAAGTTTCACGATACCTTGGTGAATAACCATGGTAATTTTTTAACACCATGGGGATGGACCATGGTGATATGTTCATGAATGTCTAAATGAAAATTTTTATCCACATATTCAAGTTATGTTCCATGTTATTTTCATTATGATATTCTTATTCTTCCATTGCTCATGTTCTTATGTTTTTATTCGTGTTCTTATTGATGTCACAGCTAAATTGATTCCCTTGTTTACCCTTACTAGGCCTTCTTCTCACCATTTCCATTAAATGTATGTCTCTAGGTTATGATATGTAGTAATTTTACATAGGATGAACTTATGATGATACCATACAAGTGGTTTAGAATAATGTTTTATGCTGTTTTTCCTGTATTATGAACCTGATTTCCAAGACACTAGACATTAATGATCCTCTATTTGTAAAATGTAATGAAAAGTTATGTAATAAAAAGGCAGGATGCCATAGGTAGGTATTCCATTGGGTGTGATGGTAGGATTTTTAATAGTGAATTTGATGGTGGTTGTGTAATACCATGTGTTTTCAAGAGATATATGAGAGCCCATGTTTTTTCTAGTGGGACGTGACCTTGATTGTGGGGAAGAAAGCATGTGTATGTGGGTGAGATTTGTTTTTACTTTGGGGGGGGGGTCTTATATGGATGAGATGGGATTTAGGGTATGTACGACATTGGGTGTGTGAGAGTGGTATACCAGTAGGAATTTAGTTCAGGGTAACCTTATCGATATGATTCATATTATATTATATAATTTGGCTAGTGTTATTTGGGGACTGTAAGTTGGTGTTGTTGGGGTTGATAGTTGACATATTAAGGTTTTGTTTGTTCTACTATTTTATCAAGGGTTCATTACTGTGATTCATCACATGAATATAGGAGACATTGGTATTCCAACTGAGTATACTTGTTTTCTCACCCTATGCATATAAATTGTTTTTTGGATTTCAGGGGGATTACATAGATCTGGATAGACCATATTAGCTCAGATTAAGGGATAGTTGTTCTGTATCTTCTTTAGTATTTCTGATGCATAGTTGACTTGGAGGATTTTACCTGTATCAGTTCTAATTATGCATGAATTTTGGAAAAATGTGGATTTATTTTATTTTATTTCTTAGAGTTTTTTTATCATCTATCTTATATCATAATAATATTTTCATTATATAAGGAATTTCCTCCTCTACATGGGACTATTATATCCTTGGGTCTATTTTCCACCTCAGGTCCAACTAGAGGTGGGACTCGTGGGTCATTATATCTCTCCCCTTAATTTGGTGACTTCAAATGGAGGGGGTTGTGACATTCTAGGATGTGACTCATACAAAGAATCTATGTTTTCCTATATGTAATGCAACTGGTAGTGTGTGAATAATGGTTATTTCTATTATTAATTTGAATTTCCATAGTGGTTTCTAATCTTCTAAATAAGTATATAATATTTAATAGTATCCCAAGATCATAGTGAACTACAATAATATATGAACAATATTTTTTTAGAATAATATATACTAAAATAAATGTTGTAAGTAGTACCACATTTTTTATAATTTAATAATATATATCTAAATGATTATTTATCATAAGAAAATTTAAAATATTCCTAACCACCATATACTATTTATTTTATTCCATGACGATCCATAAATATAATATTATACTGGGAACCAATTGATTTTTGGGGGTGTTTTCTATAGAATATCTCATGATTCTTCCTTCCATATGTGTTTCTATGTGGATGGGTTTATACAAAATTTTGGTTGGGTGTCATTATGTGATCTCCTCTAGTTTCCTCCATATTCATTAAATATCAATTCTGATGTGATGTAAAATCTCAAAAATGAGAGTTTATTGTCCGACTTGTGTACTAAAAGTGTTTTTGAGCACATTCCAGTTGGATATGGATAGGCATTATGAATTTATTTGATTTGATAGGATTATGTGGATTATTGAGGGATGAGACAGTAAGAGGTGATGGGGGATGATTCATTGAGCTCATCATGGGCTGTAGATATGTGTTTAATGTCCTAGATTACCATTGAGTAACTTCCTAGGGATGAAAACTTTGTTTATTTTATTCCTTATGTTTTTAATTTTGAACAAGGATGGATCATGATATATTTTTTACTTTTATGGATCATTGAGATCTGTTTGAAACTTCATTTCTTGAGTAATATATATTTCAAAATGGAGTGTGATAATGGATTCTTATTTGAGAAAAATATATGATAAATGGGGTATTTTTTCTATCATTACAACATTAAACACGTCAATAAATAGTGTGGATACCTATGTTTGTCCTTATGTTCATTCAGTGTGTTTTTTGATTCCTCTTGGTTTTGTTGTTTTTATATTTTGTGTCATGTAGTGATATTGGTGTTTTTCTAGATGGATTATTTTGGATGAGTCTTCTTCAGTTCATTGACCTTCTACATCATGGTTTTAGTGTGGTTGAATTTTCACTCATTTCATTTTTATTTTTTTCTCTAGATGAATTATTATGTTGTAAATCCTTATGCTTGTGATAATTATAACATACTCATTTTATAATAATTAAATATCTATTTTGGATAAATTTTATAATCATTTTTATTTAAAAACATTATTATTATTTTGATTTAAAAATTAATTTTCTACATGACATTTGAGTTTCATATGGAAAACATTTAATTTATAAAAGATGTATGAAGGTAAGAGGGATTATCCGTACTTTTGTAAATTTACAATAAAGACCCAATATGCATTATAAGGATGAATTTTTTTCTTCATAAGGGTGATTGGGGTTTTCATTCTACTATTTATGGGTAAAACGGTGATCCTATGGGATATTGAAGGGTTATACCAACTTCATGTACGGGTAACACCCTTTTTATATGATCCATAATTGGAAACTCTTATGTATATGATCTGAGTACTGTTAATACTAGTCTTGTGTAATAGAAACCATATCTTTTAATGGTAGTTGGATACTCTCATAAAGGTATCTCCCTAGATACACAAGGGTATCTTAGAATTCCTACTGTTTATATAAGTGAAACCAATCCTTTTTCTATCAATTATAATGGATGATTGAGATGTGTAAGGGTAACCTATTTTTTAAAAAGTATTCAAAACTACACCATTGCAATAAAACATAATATCATTGTAAGGGTAAATCGATTTTACCGATAAACGACTCTATTTTTGGAATAAAACTAATTAAAATATTAGATTAAGGGTCTCTTGCATTGCTTGACACATAAAATCATGTAGGCCTTTATGAATGTTAGAAATCATAGAAATAGACTATTTAACCCATTAATATTGTATAACTCGTGTAATAAATGCTTTTAAACACTACACACTCTTAATTTTATTGAAATGAAAAATTAATTTCCAATATTAAAGATGGGGATTTCCTAATTCTATACCATTGGTATTTATAGAAATACCCAAAAATTTGTTGTACTAATTTATCAAATCCTTTTGAGTAAATATTATAGTTTCTAACGTCATAAAAACTGTTATAATGGTGTTATTATTGGTTTTCATCGATCATGGGGTGTGTACCATCTCAATTATTTTAATATAGAACCCCTTTCTGGAGTTCCGTATATTTAAATTAATGGTTTTGAATTTCAATGTTGTTTCGTCATTTATAATTAATGATGTCCAGAAAATTCCTTGATATTTGTTATTTTTTTTCTAATAATCATTTTATGACCATGAAATTCCTCATAAAAACTACTCTAATCAAATTCTCTCTGAACTAAATGTGGCATGCTACAAATTAATTGTTATCCATTTAATGGTCTTATTAACTAATGATATTACATGTTTTATTTGATTTCTTTTCAAATACAATTTAATATTTTTATTGAATGATATATTGGGATTGAGATAAGATTTAATTATTAACGTGAAATTACCTGATTTTATTAAAATGGGTATATTTAATAATTTTTTAACATAATTTTTTTATATGTTGTTTTGAAGTGATTTTAATCATTTTAAATAGTAAAATACTATTTTAATGATATAGGGATGGTTTGAAATGAAATACTTTTATTAAAGGGTTATTTTTTACATTAATGATGATATATGGACTGATGGGGTCATTTATACCATTTTTAATTTATATTTTAATTAAATGGTTATATTTTATTTTGACCATGATTGATGGTCTGATTGGAACAGTGTGATGGTCCTCCCTTCGGATAATCTAAAGTTGAATCTTACATGATTCTACTACTTCCCAATTTAGGATAATGAAAAAAGGGGTTATTCAAATTGATGGATTGTGAAATTTTTTTATTATTATTATGAACCTATGTAGTTGAATAAGTTGATATAAATTTTTTATGATCTTCTAGACTCACAATCCAGTAACAGATAATTAGAAAACATGATAGGTTCATGCTATTAAATTTTTACCATGGATGATGGTATGTATTAACATTTATTTCTTGATATACTATTAATATTTATCTAATCCTAATTATAAATAATGATTAACTGATTAAATTGAAATTGTGGAATCAATATCATATATTCGGTATACCCTTATCATCAATACACTTGATACTCAATACATGAAAATTTTCTTTTTATGTAATTGGATTGTGAGTTATGTGACATGAATGATAAAAATTAGTGCTTTTTATTATTGAAAGGATTTAACATGAATATATTTTATTTATTATTATATATCATGCCTATATCTAGGGTATTTTACTTATATTTTTACATTTATTATGAAAAATTATTTAGATATGGTTTTAAAATCTTTTCATAAAATGGTACTTGGTTTCGAAATGAAATAACATCTTTTTCTAGCTATTGAAAATACATGTTATTATAATTTTTTTGATTTATATTTTAAAAAATGATTTTTCATAATATGAATATGATAGATTTGTTTTCCAACCCCAAAATATAATTCCACATACAATATTAATTGTACCCTCTTTCAGCACATCCAATTTAGATAATCAAGTAACTTCATAGAATTATTGGTGAAATCCTAAAGGTTACTTTATCTCCCACCATTCCTATTTTTTATTGTGTTTATAGTCATTATTATATTTTATCAGGTTCTCCTATTATCATTATTTTATGTTGTGGGTTTGTACTTGGTCGGTTGAGGCAAGGAGACATGATATATAATTGGTGGTCATAGACCATGGGGTGGAATGTTTATAATAGTTATATTATGATTTTTATTTTTATATAGTCCTTATACCTATTATGGTCATGTTTATTAATTTATTTGGTGATGTTTATCTTGGATTCAATGACTTAGTTGTGTTTATTGTGGGAAAAATCATTCAAAATGTTTTTTTGTCAATGTACTTGTGCTTATGCTATCCCCTTGACAATAGTAACCTTTTTCATGTAAGCAGTGAATCAGTTATCATTCTCGATTAGATGGTAATATAGGTTATTTTGGTTCTATACATGCAATGGAATATTTTTATTTGTGAACAATTAATTTAAGTGAATTAAATTATATTTTCAAAGGAAACTTTTTTATGGTACTCTATAAAACTTTTTCTTGTTAAATTTTCATATGATAAATGAATGTTCATTTTTGGAATTTATATCTATACACTATTATTTACTAGATAATAGGAAATTATAATTGTAATTATATTAACTATAAATTATCATGTGTGAAATTATATGCTTACTAGATGAATTAAGTGCAAAAAAATTGATTATAAGAATATATTGTAAGGGTAATTTTTTTGGTATATGACCTTCGATAAAATGAATTGAAGAATCATTTAAAGCCTATAAAGTTAAAAAATTATGGTTTTTGAATACATTTTGTTTTTCTCCCTCATAGTATAATAACAATCGATGTTGTTGAATATATATAAATTAAGTCTTTATAAAATCATAAAAAATCATTAAATTCACATCTAAAAATATGGCGAAAAATTGAATTATGTTATAATGAATTTCCTCATAAATTATGATAATAAAATTTTATATCATTTGGTTTTGATATCATTCATTCTTAGATATAAATTATTATTTTTTCATTTTAACAAATTGTATGATGATACACTATTGATGAGGTAATTGTTTATGAGTGTAATGACCACTTATATAAATGATTTGATTGTTTTAAATGTTATTATTCATTAACATCTTGTCTCAAACTATCCTTAAATGTTTGTTTGTTTTATTAAATTTAACATTTTATTAACAAGTTGGATAAATATTGGGTAAAATTAACATGGATAACACTATATATAATATAATTCTTTTCAAGACACATGATAAATTATTGAATGTCATTGATATTAGAAAACATCCTAAATAGTATTTTTGGGGTTATATAAGTAGGTGTAAATCAATAGATGTAGGATTACTCTAATAAAATTTGATCGATTTAGATCAACCTCATTAGTTTTAGTAAGATAAAGAATGAAAACATGATGAAAATTTTATAATTTTTTCGGATTTTATATACTAAATATTTTACAAAATCATTATAGCATTTTATTTTGAATATAAATAAGAACATCCTTAATAAAATATGTTTTCTATTTCAATGGATTTTTCATAAGTATTTTTGACATGGGAAATGTTATGAGGTAACTTTTCCCTTATACATGTCATTCAATTAAAAAATTATTTTCATAATAGATTATCAAAATTTGGTAGCAATTTTTATTATTTTTTCATTGCAACGTATGGGGAAATGTTTTCCAAACATATACATCCAATATCTAGGATTATCATCATAACGAAGTTATATATATACATAATTTGGAAAAAATTTATAATGAAAATTTCCCAATAGTTAATATTTTCCACCTCTTAAAAAATTTCATATAACATGATTATTTTTTAGTATAGACACTAATTACATTAGGATGTAGATGTTTTATTTGTTTAAAAAATCATCTTTATTATAACATTAGACATGTTTTAAATATATGATACTGTTAAAAAGAATTTTTTTGATAGTAATTATCATTGTATAATACTTCTATATCTCATGATAAATATTTCAAATTATTTATTTATTAATTGATTTTTTAATAATATTAAATTTAAATATGTTATATTTTTTTATTTGTCCGATGCAAATTTAGAAAGATAAATTGATTTTTAAAAAATTATATATCATGCATATGAGAAATTATATTATAGGAACGATACTAATTAATTTTTCATTTCATAATGATTGTGATGTTTGTTATAATTAATTTTATAGTATTTTTATTATATATATATATATATAATATGTAAGGATTGTGAGAGAATTTTGATCCATCATATGTATTGATGTATTGATATTGGGAAATTTGATTTATTTTTATATTCATATGAACATTTCTGAAATCCAGAATGTGATTATTAATTTTTCAGTTACAACATAATTTATTTCAACTATTATATTTTTTTTAAAATTATTATATACATAAAAAAAGAGGATTTAATACACCATATTTTTAAATTTATTTGTATATAAAAAGATATATTTATTTATTTATATCTGGTAAATAAAATGCATCATTAGTTTTTAAACATGATGTTCTTCATTATGTTTCTAATTATGAATTAAGGATAAAATATAAAACAAAATATCTATATGAATGTATATAATTTTAGATTTATTACAATGTAGTAATATTATTGATAAATATATATATTTAGAATTTATAATAAATTTCCTAGTAAATTGTATTGTTAAATTTCTTTTAAATAAAAAACACTACATCAATCATCTGAACATGTTTTTTAATCCGTTATTTGGTTTTAATCAATTGACATATGAATTTATTATTGATTTTGGATGACCCTAATTGGTTTTGGTTCCCAATAAAATGAGTTTAGTATAAATCTTTAAATTTTATTTTCTCGATTCCTTTTACCAAAATATATAACAATGATATAAGTTATCATATAAAATATTTTATTCCTAAATATTTAAATTACGAGAGAAATAAAAATGTGAAAAAATATATAGTACATTATTAATCATGGAAATGTATCAGATCTAATATATGTAGTGATAAATTTTGTTGGGGTTAACTTATTAAATGTACATATTGTATTTATATAAAAAAAATTCTACCCAATGAATAATGTTTTCTATAAATTAAAAAAAATTCATTGTATTTATTTTATTATAAGTTATTTATTGAAAATTTAGATTATTTGATTACAATAATTTATGGTATTTTTTATCAATGAGATGTACCCCCTTAATCGAATTTGGAATTTTAAAGACATGAATTTCAATAATATATACCAATTGTATTGAATTTTGAGTGCACACTTCACATATGTGTTGATGTAAAAAGAATATTTTTTGGAATTAATTAATGGAAAATTATATATAAATTTTGAATATGAGGAAATGTATTCTAAATAGATTTTAGAAACATATATTTGATATCTACCTAATTTTTTAATTCAATTGTATATAAATTGATACATTGGTTGTGAAAAAAAATAAAATTATTCTATTTTCATCCTGTTATGATATGAAATAATTTTCCTTCACCATTACTAAAAATTAGTTTTGTACTTAATTTATTGAATAAATAGTTGTCATAAATAATGAAAACATAGTATACATTGTTGATTTTGAAAATTTTAAACAAAGAAATGAATATGATATGTTTATAATTATTTACTATAATACCAATTTTTTGGAAATGTCTCCATTTTTTATTAAATGAGTAACAAATTCAAAAATTTCATGGACATAAATTATCAAAATCCACTGATTATGAGATATCTGATAAATATGTATATTTTTTAAATGATCAAAATTAAATAAACAATAAAATGAAATGGTTAGGGGTATATTGATTATTAGATATAATATATTGTAATGTATATGGAATTTCCTATAAATTA
Source organism: Viscum album (assembly GCA_963277665.1). Taxonomy (NCBI): domain Eukaryota; kingdom Viridiplantae; phylum Streptophyta; class Magnoliopsida; order Santalales; family Viscaceae; genus Viscum; species Viscum album. Next base: position 373,441,252 of record OY728126.1, on the reverse strand, counting down.
TAAATTTATTTTCATAGGTGATTCAAATTCTATATTTATGATTTTTTTGTATGGTAACATCATTATTTTGAGACCTACATTTGAAAAATATTAAAATTTTAATACATTGAGAAATATAATCCAAAATAAATATTAAATATATATTGGAATACTTTAATAAGGTCTTGAGGATTAATATATATTCCATGATGTTTCTATTCAATTTCAAGATTATAAACCTTTATGATAACACTCTCCTATAAAAATGTAAAGTGGATTGAAGTCATTGCGAAATGGAAAACATCATATTGTACATGTTTTGATTAGTAATTAAGTTTTTATCATGATTTATCTCACTGATGATATTTCCCTAGATGTGGACAAATTATTACATACAATATTTTATATAAGCCAACCCCATAGTCACTATATGAGTTATGAACATAAAAGTGTCACAACATCTATTTAATGAGGGATTATGGTTCAGAGTAATATAAAAGATATTTAAGAGGACAAAATCATATAATAAGTTGATACAATCTTATTCAATAGTAATCTTATAAAAATTAAGGGATATTAATTCTAAAACTCTACCAAAAATAATGGTTTTGTGGTTCAATCAAGTGTTTTATTGGAGAAGTAATTTCATTGTGAAGATGTTGGGTGAATTCAAATTTTACATGGTAATTTTATTGACTATGACATATCAATACTCTCATTAGTTAAATGTGAGCTTATTAACATGAAGATGGAGATACTAAACTCACTAAGATGACATAAAATTGTTTGAGGCTATCTAGGATTCATTATTAACATGAGATGAATTATTTTCTTAATTAAAATGTTGATGATGTTGATCTCATATAAGATTTATCTACTAATTAATTGAAGGTCATGTTGTGTTTAAATATAGAATTTTTTTTTACAAAATATGATTTAAAATTGGCTTTATATATATTAACCAATATTAGAATTCAATAGAACAACCAAACAGTAATGGACAAAAATATTTATTTTGTGTTATCTAAAATAAAAAAACAAGGAAAAAATAATTACATACTAAGAACCTATAATAGTAAAAAATGGTTTAAATTAATTAATTGAATTAAAAATAAAGAAACTTTTTCCTCAATGGTGACGATGTCATCTCTTTAGATATTTTGTTATAGTAAGACTCCTAATAATTTAAATTTATGGAATTCAAAAGATAAAATTTATTTCCATATATTGAATTTAAAAAGGGAATATATATATATATAAATTATAGAACAATGTTTTTATATTAAAATATTATTTCTATGTTATTCTTGTTAAAAAGATCAATTTATTTATTTTAATAGTAATTCATTATTTAGACAATCTAAATTTTTATAATAATCAATGAATTTGTTTTATTAAAAACACATGATATGTTTTGAGTATAAAATATTTTTTAATTGGAATTTTCTGTATTTATTATAATTTATATGGATAACATATTACAATTTTAAGATGATATTCCAACATTATTTTGTATAAATGCGTCGTTGAGAAAATGGGTCATATTGAATGACACGGGTAGAGTATCAAACATACTTGGGGTAAATATTTAAATATACATACAAAATAATTTATTTTGTTTAAGAGAAATAATATATAATTGTAATATTTTAAATTGGATTATAATAAATGAAATTAATAAGGTCCCATTACCATGTCACTTGGTATGAAAATTATTGTGTAAAGACTGGGAAGTATCCATGGACATTTTTTTTTAAATACATATGAATTTTATGAGTCTGTGAAAACTGACGACTTGTGATTCCAAGGCCTACTGTTCTCGGAATCAATTTTTGAAGTTATTTTCAGCTACATTCTGAAAAATGTACGAGTGAGATTTTATAACTTTTGAACTGGGGCTCAAAATTGCAATCTGAGGGCACCGTTGAACTCGCAGCGCCGATATTCGATTATAAATACGTTCACTTCGACGGTAGTGGGTCGTGTTTAAAAGTTAGTTTTTGGGGTTTTGAGGATGGTAATAAAATAAAGTGATCATCAATTTATTTTTATTTGAGCCACCATGTGGCTATTTGGAGGTGGGTCCCACTGGATATAAAACCTCCTCATGGAAGTTGGAGGTGGGACCACCACACCTTAACCTCCAATTAGAGGTTATGGTGGTGGGGCCCACCCAAACATATACTCCAGCGATAGGTTACGACATGGGGACCACACATGGCTAAACCCCCTATTGACCGAGGAGTGTAAAACCTCTCAACTCTCCCTCATTAATGAGGGAGAGCCTCTTGAACTCCCCTTTAATAAATTGGTGCAAACTCCCCTAATTAATTTATACCAACACTCATGAATTTATTAGGGGAGAGATGTTATTAATTTACCAATTTGATTTTTGTGTCAGCAACTAAATAATAGACAAACCCAATCTGTTATATTTTTTTTCTTGGCATTCATCATTTGGTAGATCATGGGAAGAGAAGAGCTTGGTAGAAATGTTCTTCCAGTGAATAACGGTCCAGAGAAGAAGATTTCCAACCATGTTTGGCTTCCTCCCTCAGATCCTACCGACGTGGTGCGTCTTCAACATACCTACCCTCTGCATCATCATCAACGAACCGACGTAGCACGGGATTGGGATTGCATGGCGGATGTGACGAAAGATGAACTCCTTCATATCCTTCCCACGACTTCAACGTCGATGACCGAAAATCTATGGTAGGGGGTATATTTATGTAACTTTTCTTTACTTTTTCCCTTCTTAAAGTTGGAAAGGAATCACTGTGTGGTTGTAAAACAATTGTTTTTCTTCTTTCTTACTCTTTGATGAGCCAGGTTTTACCACCCCAAATGTGGAGGGTGGAGGCCAAACCAACATGGCTCGACCCCTTTGCAATTCTTTTTTGTGTTGTCTCTCGGCATGGAGATAAAGTGGAGTTGAAGGCGACGAAGATATAGGCAAAGGCCGCACTTCTCGCGGCTTCCACAAACTGAGCCTCCCCGACGGCGTTTCAGTACCTTGACAGAGCCGACTCTGCGTGCCGAACCACTACTGACCTCTCGTGTGCCCCGGCCAAACCCCGCCAGCCCGTGCCAACCCGAGTAGTGCCAATAAGAGCTGGACCGAACCGGCCCGGCCTTCCAGCCGTCAGCCGGCATGGCCGCGCCCTGCCCAGCAGCCCGTCGCCCCGCCCAAACCCCTTCCCGGCGGCCCACCGGCTAGGCCGCGCCCTGCCAGGCTGCCCGTCGTCTCGCCCGATGCCCTACCCGGCCACTGTCGGCCCGCCTGGCACCCTGCTCGGCCGCCTCACAGCCTTGAAGTGCCCTGCCCGACCACCCACCGGCCCGCCTGGTGCCCTGCCCGGCCACATGCCCGCCTGGTCGTGCCTTGCCCGACCACCTCCCAGCCACCCACCATCCAGAACTGGATAGTGACCCCCCCTCGTGGCACCCTGGCCGAACTGCCCCTACCGAGTCCTCCAGGTCGAGCTGGGCCGGGCCGCGCCCTCACAATCTTCAGGCCAAACGAGCCCCGAGCCCAAGCCTAACTACCCTCGCGGATGGCTGGGTTGTGCCCAGCGAGTCGGGCCAAACCTAACAGGATGGCCCACCCAATGGGCCGGGTAAGACCCAACAGGTTTGACCTGGGCGACCAAGACTAGGTCGGCCCAGACTGGGTTGGGCCGAGTCGGTCCGACCGGGTCATACTAGACCCAAGCCCGCTACTAACCCCTTTAACTTCTGTGGCCATATCATTGGCACCGGACGACAGTTTGACGAACCATTAGAGGCGCTGGTTTTCTGGAGTGTGATGGTTCATTTGAGTATACGCAACTGGTGTTCAGGGTAAAGATGAGATACAGTCAGATTAGATCATACACGAAGCCAATCGGTCCCTTGGGACTAAAATTCTAATAACTCATAGGTCGGGCGTCTAGTTGATGCGCCGTCAATTGGGTTGAGACCACTATGACATGGCGGACCTTTATGATTTTTCTTCATGGGAATTCGTGGCAGTTAAGGAATTAACTAGTAGCTTATGGAGCTGATCTTCCGGAGACGAGCAAGCATTTGTGTGGGATCCTAGTAGCTGGTTTAGACATGACGACTATTGACCGTTGGACACAGAGTAACTCTACTGGACCAATGCGGAGATCCTTGGTGTCGTAGAAGACCCATAGTGGGGAGAGCCTTGTTGAAGCAGCAGACCCACAGTACTCAATAGGATTAGTACCTCAGTAGGCTATAAGAGGGATTGCTTCTATGTGATGCGACAGACCCACGGTGGGGAGCACATCTTTCTGACGCGGAAAACCGAGGGTACTAAATATAAGGAGTACCTCACTAGTCCAAGGATAGTGGGAAGTGCCCATGTGTGACATGGTAGGCCCACTTTACTCGATAGAGGAGGATTTCTCTAGCAGACAAGGGCTCAAATTGATAATATCTCAAGAATAAAATCCTAGTTCAGTTGATTCAGTAACTTTTGGTATTTACTTCATGATTGAGATAGATTACTTGATAACTTAAGTATATTAATGGGATCATATCTAATTGGGGTTATCTATTGATTTCATACTATGTGTTTTATTGTTGTTTGATTTTGTGAGACCTCGAGGTTCTCGTGTCCCTACTGATTATCTTTATACTCACCCATGCACTGGCTATGCCCGCACCTCCTTGTATTGGTTGCAGACTACGGACCATGCTGACTGAGGCTGAGAGTACCATGATTGGATAGTACCTGGAGGTGGACCATACAACATGTCGGTACGTGGAGGAGACTGACCGACGTGGAGTGATGAGGATGTTATCTGTACCTACCCTTCTAGTATGATCTGTGGTGGATGAATCAGGAGCTTCTCTGTACCATTCATCTGTTTTTTCCTTTTAAGTTGTACTTGTATTGTCCTGTTGGGCCTTTATTTCAGCCCCTCTACTTTCCGAACTATTTGTATACAATTTTACTTAGTGTTTTGTTTCCATCTCGTACTCTGTTATGTGAGTTTTCAAGTCTTAATGGAAATGCCTTCCCAGTTTAGGGAGTTACGCCTTTGGTGCTAGTCGACAGCCCCAAGCCTATCGAAGGCGGGCATGGGGTAGTCACGACATGGGCCCCAGGGCATGAGTCGGGACAAATTTCTCTCAGAGGAGTCGGTTATACCGCAAGAACTTTGGACTCTGATATTTATTTTCTATGAAGAAATAGTATTAAGGGTACTGAGTGTGGTTTTCCATTCAAGGAGTCTGGTGTTAGTGTGGCGGCCAAAGTATCCATACACTAGGACCCTGAATACTAACTTTCGACCCAGTGCATTAAAACACTAATTGCATGTGTATTTTCAAAATTATTCTTTAAGTTAACTCAACCAAGTCAGCCCACCAGGTATAATATTTTTCCCATGTCGCATCTGTTTCTTTCAGGATGCCTCCCCATGGACGACCAGCTAGAGCCCTGAGATTTGTACACGCGGATATCCCACTGAGCGATGAGGCCTCGGTGTAGGGCCCTTTTCCAGCGGAGGCACCAGCGGTACTACTTGCTGTTGGGCCACCGATGCCACCATCCGCAGTAGGAGACGATGCACGAAGCTTGAGCATGTTGCACGAGTTCCAGTGCCAGAGGCCACCCAGGTTCAATGGAGAGATCGACCCATAGGTAACTGAGGATTGGATGGAGGTTGTGGTGAGAGTCTTCAGACTTGTAGGGACACCAGCCTACTTCATAGTGATTCTTGCTACCAGCCTTCTACAGGCAGCAGTGGGTAGATGGTGAAGTTTGATTCTCTAGGTTCACGATGAGATGACACTTCTCTAGGATGATTTTGAGAGCCTTTTTTGGGTTGATTTTGTTCTAGTGACTTTTCGTACAATGCATATACAAGAGCTACATCATCTGTAGAAGGGTAGCATGACAGTGGCATAGTAATCAGTGAGGTTCACTGACCTCTCGTGATACTCCACACATAATGTGTGATACCCACTATTTAGGGCCCAGAACATCGAGCAGTGGATCAAGAGAAAGATCGGGGATTCGATGATCTCCCTCAACATCCCGACGTAGGCAGGGGTGTTGGAGCGATCCCTCTTCGTTGCGAATTTCCTTGCTGAGTAGACTCCAGCAGCGAGACCCCCCACTAGTCGACATGCAGTGGAGTCTTCTGAAGCTGGCAGTAGACCGATGTCGTAGAGGTCCAAGAAGACCAGACCTACGGGTGGACGATCGCATGACTCAGGGTCAGTTTTACGGGGCACTCGGGGTAGAGACACATATGCATGGAGCGGGTAGTGTTTCTCATGCGGTGGGCATGGTCACATGACTTGTGATTGTCTGACCCTCCTTTATGTTGATCAGCAGACGATCAAAGGACTGCCCAGGAAGAGATAGAGATTCGATCAAGGTGGTTCACAGGGAGCTGGATGATGTGGTAGAGGAACTGGTCTAGAAGCTGGCGATGGGCGGCGTTTCGAGGTGTTACCACCACCACCACCGGGAGGTCCTCCCCGACCACAGGGAGTAGGTGTATAGGCAAGATCTCAGCTTCAGGTAGCTGAATCATATGACCATGGCGCTCGAGAGATTATTCGAGGTACAATCTGTGTCTACTCCACCATACCTACAGTACTTATAGACACAGGTTTAAGTCACTCTTTCATTCCCACATCCCTCATTCGGATCTTAGATATTCCAATGGAGCAGTTTGCTTGATCCTTACGGCTCGAGACTCCTATGAGAGAAAAATCGAGGATTACGTACTTGTGCATGTAGTGTGAGCTTACTCTAGGAGGAGAGTTCTTTAGGTGGGATATCCTAGTAGTGGTGTTAAGGCCTTACGACTTCATCTTCGGTTTGAACTGGTTATCTACAGTCCATGTTACGATTTACTATATTAGGTGCAAAGTGTATTGTGTCCGCATGGATGGGAGCAGGTTTAGCTTCACCAGTGAGAAGGGACCCTTTGTAGCAGATTCCAGACTTACTCGGAGGAGGGTGTAGCCAATCATTCATCAGTTGTCCTGCCTTAACCTAGAAGAAGTTGATGGGGAGAGTCTATGATATCCTATAGTGTTGGACCAGTACGCGGATGCTTTCCATGATGATGATCTAGGTCAACCTCCTCGTATAGGGGTGGACTTTTACATTGACCTGTACACCAGGACGGAACCAATATCTACACCAGCATATTGGATATATCCCGCTTAGCATAGTGAGATGCGGGTACATCTAGAGGACATTCAGGGGAAAGGAATCATCTAGCCCAGTGTTTCTCCCTTGGAATCCCTGATTCTGTTCGCCATGTAGGCGGATGGGAGCTTGAGGCTTCGTGTCGACTACCATCGCCTAAACCAGGTGACCGTGAAAAAGAAGTACCCACTCCCATGGATTGATGACCACTTTGATCAGCTGAAGAGAGAACGGGGGTTCTAGAAGATAGACCTAGATCAAGATATCACCAGCTCAGAGTTCAAGATGAGGATGTGCAGAAGACGACCTTTAGATATCGGTACGACCACTACTAGTTCTGGGATATGCCATTGGTCATAACCAACACTCCATTAGTATTCAGGGGACTCATAAAAAAGGTTTTACAGCCATACCTCGATTTCTTTTTCGTAGTCTTCATCGATGACATTTTGATCTCCTCGACTACTGAGGAGGATAATGCCTACCATTAGCAGGTAGCACTTGACATGCTTCGAGAGCACCAACATTATGGTATGCTCTTGAAGTGCCAGTTCTGGAACCGAGAGGTCCACTTTTTGGGACATGTCATCTCGGAGGTTGGAGTTGCAGTGGATCCAGCGAATATTGGGGTTGTACTTTCTTAGGATCCACCCAAGAGTGTGACGGAGGTACGGAGTTTCCTGGGTTTGGATGGATACTACCTGAGGTTTGTGCCAGAATTTTTCAGAGTTACAGCACCACTATCAGCCTTGAAAAAAAAGGGAAACCCTTCATATGGTCAGAGAGATGCCAGTAGATCTTTCAGGAGATGAGGTAGAGGATGAATAGTTCCCCTTATTGAGGCTTCCAGAGGAAGGTGTAGGGTACGTAGTATACTACGATGCGTTAGAGACTGGACTCGGGTGCGTCCTAATGTAGGAGCGAGTAGTGATCACATATGGTTCTCGGTAGCTGGGAAAACACGAGAAGAACTACGCTACCCATGACCTGGAATTAGTAGTAGTGGTCTTGACCTTAATAATGTGACAACACTATATGATGGGGGAGAATTTTACCATATACTCTAATCACAAGAGTCCATGGTATATCTTCTCTCAGAAGGACCTGAACCTAAGACAACGGTGATGGCTTGAGTTCCTCTAGGACTATGACATCTAGATATTCTATACTCTTGGAAAGGCGAATGTTGTATCAGATGCACTCAGTAAGAGATATGGTATACACCTTATAGGCGACGCGACATAGCAGCTGGCAGCTCAATAGATATCCTTTTTGGACAGAGATTGAGTAGCCTTTCTTATGTCTATTATAGTCACTCCCCCACTTCGTCAGCAATTCTGGGAGGCACAACATGGTGACACTGACTGCGAGATACCACATGCTAAGATATCCATATGGCATTCACCTAATGGATTTTCTGAAGGTGGGGAGCACGTCATCCTCTTCAAAGGATGCACTATGGTACTGGTGTCACTTCAGGTTGAAGTTTTTATGGTGTTTCACATATCCCCTTTATCGGTACATCCATGAGTGGAGAATATGTACCATGACCTTCTATGATAGCATTGGTGGCCCGGTATGAAGAATACAGTTGCAGTTTTTTTCTCTCAATACCTCACTTTTCAGCAAGTGAAGGAAGAGCACCAGGTACCAGAAGGCTTGGTTTAGCCTTTAGAGGTTCAAGAGAGGAAGTGGGATGGGATATACATGGACTTCATGATGGGTCTTCCACGTACATCTAGAGGCCATGACCCTACTCGGGTGATCGTTGATCAACTCAATAAGTAGGCCCACTTACTACCGATAAGAGAGTAGGGATCAGTAGAGAGGTTTGTATGCCACTATGTTCAGGATATTTTGGGACTACATGGAGTACCTTCTTCTATTGTCTCCGATTGTGACACACGGTTTACATCCCGACTATGGAAGGGGTTGCAAGAGGATTTTGGGACGAAGCTTCGTCTTAGAACTGCCTTCCATCCATAAATGAATGGTCAGACAGAGCAGACCATACAGACCCTCGAGGACATGCTATGTGCTTGTGTCCTTGACATCGATTGTAGCTGGTAGGATCACTTACCTTTGGTGGAGTTTTTCTACAACAACATCTATCAATCCACCATTGGGACGACAGCTTTTGAGCTGTTATACAGGCGACATTGAAGATCACCCTTTTGCTTGACATACCATGGGGAGTTAGCACTAATGTGACCAGAGTTGGTACGATCTACCACTGAGAAGGTGCAGATAATCCATGAGCAGATGAAGATTGCACAGAGCATGTAGAATTCATATGCTGACATGAGATAGAAACCTCTCGAGTTTGAGTATAGTGACCACGTCTTCCTACATGTCTCACCTCGACGAGGCATATGGATATTTAGCCAAGGTAGGAAGTTATCACTTCGTTTCATTGGACCATTTCAGGTCCGCAATAGAGTTGGCAAGGTGGCATATCGCTTATCTCTTCCACCTCAGTTGCACCGAGTGCATGACGTCTTCCATGTATCCCAGCTGGGGAGATACATGCATGACCCTTCTCACATCATCGACCATGGAGAGCTATACATCGACGATGGGGTGTCCTTTACAGAGGTTCCAGTGGAGATTGAAGATCGACATGAGCGGGTCCTTCAGGGATTGTCAATACCTCTAGTGCATGTTTGCTGGAGGAACCAGAACCTCCAAAACAGAACATGGGAGTAGGAGGCTCAGATGCATGCTCAGTACACGCACCTTTTATCTTAGCTTGAGTTGTATCTTACGTGGAATTAAAGCTTTGAGGTGGGGAGAATGTAATGATCCAAAATTTTTTGTTGAATTTCTTTTAAATTCATGGGAATTTTATGAGTCCGCAAAAACTGACGGTGTGTGATTCCAAGGATCGGAGTGCCCATAATCAATTTCTGATGTTTTCTTCGGGTATGATCAATAATCGTATGAGATTATTTTTATTACTTTTGAACTGGTGCTGGAAATTTAAATACGAGGGCACCTTTGAACTCATAGTGTTGGTATTCGATTAAGAAGACATTCACTTCAACGGTAGTGGGTAGATTTTAAAAGTTAGTTTTTGGATTTTCATGGATGGTAATAAAATAAAGTGAGCTTCATGTTATTTTTATTTGAGCCACCATTTGGGTGTTTGGAGGTGGGTCCCACCTGATCTAGAACCTCCTCATGGATGTTAGATGTGGAACCACCACACCTTAACCTTCCATGAGAGGTTATGCTGGTGGGGCCCACCCGAACATAACCTGATACCAGAGGTTACGACATGGGGACCACACGGGGTTACACGCCCAATTGATGGAGGGGAGTAGAACCTCTCAACTATCCCCCATTAATGAGGGAGAGACTCTTGACCTCCCCTTTAATTAATGGGTTCTAACTCCCCTAATTAATTTGTGCCAACAGTCATGAATTAATAAGGGGAGACATGCTATTATTTCACCAATTTTATTTTTGTGTTAGAAAATAAATAATATACAAAATAAATATATTATTATTTTTTGATTGGCATTCCTCATTTGATAGAGCTTGGGAAGAGTAGAGCTTGGGAGAAAAGTTCTTCCAACGAAGAATGCTCCACCGACGAAGAACGCCAACCTTCTTCAACTTCCTCCCTCAGATCCTACCGACATAGGGAATCTTCATCTGACATCCCCTCCACATCATCTTCAATGAGACAATGCAGCTTGGGATTGGGAGTGCGTGGTGGACGTGATGATTGATGCACTCCATCATCTCATTCCTGCAACTTCAAAATATATGACCTAAAATCTAAGGTAGGGGGTTTATTTTTGTGTAACAATACCTTTCTTTTTCTCTTCTTCAGATTGGAAAGGAATCGTTGCATGGTTATAAAAAAATTGTTGTTCATCATTCTTACTCTTTGATGATCCAAGTGTTACCACCCTAAACGCAGAGGTTGCAGCCAAACCAACATGGCCTTACCCCTCTCCCATTTTTGTTTGTGTTGTTTCTCAGCATGGCTACGAAGAGGCGATGAAGGCGACGAAGGCACAGGAAAAGGTCGTGCTTCCTGTGGCCTGCGCAAACCACGCCGCCCCCACGGAATTATGGTGATGCGACTAAGATGGATCCGCGGGCCAAACCACAGTCGGCCTTCCGCGCACTCCGACCGAACCCCGCCTGCCCACGTCGGCCCGCGCCTCGCCGAACTGCCCAGGCCCAAGCCGCGCCGAACTACAATGGCCCGACCTATGCCGCATCATCCTCCTGGCCTCCTGGCCCATTTATGGCATGGTCTTTCCCTTTTTTGGACTCCTGTCGGCCTGTCTGGTGCCCTGCACGGTCGCTTGACGGCACGGCCACGCCCTGCCTAGCCGCTCGCTTGACGGCATGGCGCCCTACCCGGCCGCCTCCCGGCATGGCTGCGCCCCGCCCGACAGCCCACCGGCCCACCTGGCGCCCTGCCCGGCCGCGTTCACACCTTTCTGCACCCTGTCCAGTTGCCTCCCAACCAACCGTCGTCCCGAAACAGCCCATGACCCCCATCGTGACACCCTGGCCGAACTAGCTCGTCCACGCCCTCTGGGCTTAGCTGAGCCGGGCCACTCCCTCGCAACGCTCTGGGCAGAACTGGCACCAAGCCCATGCCGAACCGCCCTCACGGCCCACTGGGCTGGGCCATGCGGGCTGGGCCGAACGTTACAGGTTGGCCCTCCCAATGGGTCGGCCCAGACCCCACAGGTCTGACCGTGTTAACCCAGACCAGGTAGGACGGGACCTGGGACCACTACTGACCCCATTACTTTCTTTGGCCATATATTTGGCACCGGACGACCGTTTGAGGAACCTTTAGCGACACTAGTTTTCCTACAGCACGATGGTCCCTTTGAGTATACCCCACTGGAGTTCGGGGTAAATTTGAGATACGGTCTAGTTGGATCGTACACGAATCCAACCAGGCCCTACGGACTAAAAGCCTAATAACTCACATACCGAGCATTCTATTGACGATACGTCTATTGGATTGAGACATATATTAAGTGGTAAAACTTTGAGATACATCTTCATAGGACTTCATAGTAGTTAGTGCATCGACTAGTAGCTTGTGGAACAGATCTTCCAGAGACGAGTGATCATTTGTGCTGGAAACTAGTAGCTGTCTAAAACGTAATGATTGCTGACCGTTTGACTCTGTGTGACTCTATTGGCCCATTGGGGAGCGCCCTAGTGTCTTGGAAGTCCCACAAAGGGGACCGCCTTGGTGACGCATCAGACCCACTTTACGCTATAGGTAGAGTACCTCAATAGGCTATGAGGTGGAGCACCTCTGTGTGACGCGGCAGACCCATGGAACACAATAGGAGGAGTACGTCAGCAGTCCGAGGTTTCTGGAAAGCGCCTATGTGTGACACGGTGGACCCACTTTACTCGATAGAGGAGTTATCCAGCATTCGAGGGTTCAGATTCATACTATCCCTAGAATAAAATACTGGTTGAGCAGAGTCAGTAAATTTTTGCATTTACCTCATGATTGAGATGAATTATTCGATAAATTAGGTATATGTATGGGCATAAACCTAAGTGTGGTTAAATTTTGATTTCATACTTTTTGGTTTATTCTTGTTGTATTTTATGAGACCATGAGGGTCTCAGAGTTCCTACTCAGTATCGTTATACTCACCCCTGCACGGGCTATGCCCACACCTCGTTTTGTTGGTTGCAGATGACGAACAGTGCTGAATGAGGCTAAGAGTACCATGACTCGATGGTACCCGGAGGTGGACCATACGACATGACGGTATGCGGAGGAGACCGATAGATGTGGAGTTCTGAGTAGGCTATTTATACCTACCTTTTAGGTAGCATCCATGGTTGATGATCTAGGAGATGCTCTTCAACTTTTAGCTATTTTTTCCTTTTCATTTTTACATGTTTTTAGTTGTACTTGTATTTTTCTTTTTGGGCTTGTATTCCGGCCCCTCTACTTTTAACACTCTTTGTAAAAAAAATTATTTAGTGTTTTTCTTCAAGTTTGTAATCTCTTGTGTGCATTTTCAATTTTTTAAGGCAATGCCTTCCAATTTTAGGGATTTACACCTTTGGTGCTAGTCTCCAGCCCCTGGCCTATGGAAGGTGGGATTGGGGTAGTCATCGCACGGGCCTCTGGGGATGGGATGTGACATATTTTTTATTATTTTTCATAATATTTTTCATAATGGTAAAATATGGAAAATACTCCATAATAATTTCTAATAGGTCCAAATAGGTATATATTATTTTTCACTAATCCAAATGTTTCATATTCATAAATCATTTCTTATAGGTTCTGATTTAATCTTGATTAGTTTCAATTAGAATATTGTTGATAAAATCATTAGGTTATTATGAAAAAGTAAGTATCTACAACATGCCATTATGGATGTTATAGTGCTTAATATATGGGTTGAAATATATGTAAACCATCAAAATAAGAAAATATAATTTATGATTTCTATTTTTTTCAACTATGGTATAACTATTTACCATATTATTAATAAATAATCCACCATAATAAACATGATAATCAATATAGAAGAATCACGATATCAAATTCTATAGAGGGAGAGATTTTTGATTTAAAGTTTATCACTAAAAATGACGTGAAAATTAGTATCAATATAGAATAATATATTCTATTATTAAAGTGTAGTGATTCGTCATTCCATGGAACTAATGTAATGAAAATGGATTCGAAAATCCATCGCATATACCATCCCATTTGTGAAATGATTGAGACATGCGATACTAAGACTGTTTGTGAGTCTATAATGGATAATGGAGTAGATCAATCAATAAATATGTTATATTTGAAAATTAATTTCAGTCCTGTAATATCATGCAAAATTGATACATCGGATGATTAATGAATTAGAAATTGTTAATATATTGAGGTTATCACATTTATAATTTAATAAATCACGATTAATATTCCTTTCTTGTGTGATTTAAAATTTTAAGGAGATTGGGTTGATTAAAAAATTATAGCAATGAGTTATCCTGAATCAATTTTATTCGCAAACTATTTTGGGTCATGATGATATGTTAATATTAGTGTATGTATATGATTATATTTTTATAAATACATTTCTCATGTGATAAAATATTTTTTTGGGAGTGAATTATTTTATTAGAACATCAAATAAATCTTTTTGATGCATTTTTAGTTTCATTTGAAACATATCACAATTATCCAAGCATCCAAGATATAATCATATGAAATTTAAATTAGGAATTAAAATATTTTACATGGTTCACTTGTAAGAGATATATCAATGAGAATAAACTAATGATTCCATGATTTACCTTGATTAAAGTATAAACAATTATTTATTACAATTATTATGAAGGGATCACTTCTATTTATAGGGTCGTTCAATATAATTAAATCTGCAATCACCATGTTAGAGGGTAAATTATGTAAATGTGTTATATTAAGGGGTTAAAGGCCTAAAATCACTATATCTAAATGTGTAACCATAGTGTATTATTGTATTGGAGAGCTATCTCCGAAATCCTTTCACATTAGACACAATTTCTATGAATAATACGAACAATAGAAAATAAGGAATTTGTAATATCATAAATTCCAATCAAACCCAAAAATAAATGGAGCTATACAATAGTTATATAATTTTTTTACTTCCATTATCTTATATGTAGTATAAAAAATTATATTTTCTTTAGATAGATTAAATTTATTGTAGCTTCTGGTCTCAGAATTAAGGAAAAATTGATTTTTATCAATAGAACTATTTTTGAGAAGAACTGAATTCATAGATTTATGTACATATGTATACACCATATATATTTCAATTAAATTATCATATAATATATTTGTAAATAATATATTCTAGTATAATTTTGTAGTGATGATATAGTAATTTTTTTAAAAAAAATTAATAATAATATATAATTCCACATTCCCACTATCTTGTTAGTATACCATGTTATAGTTTTGGTGGAACATCCACCTATATGAATAATGAGAAATCATTCTGTCTAAATCTAATATTATAAAAATAATTAAATTTATACTTTCAATACATGATAAAAATGAGTTATTTATAATATATATATCATTATATTATTATGACACAAAATATAATTGAAATTATCTAGTAACATGTTATTTTTTATAAATTACTCGAAACATGATCATCATGGATACCTTTTTCATGAACCATAACTATACATACAATAATTTGAAAATGGGGATGAATAAATCATTAAAATAAAGTTTATATACTTTTATAAATAATGTTGTAATGATTATTTTAATAATGAATAATGATCAAAACCATCATTACGATGATTATAAGAAAAAATAAAAAATATATTATCTTCTAAATCATTAAAAAATCATAATATAGATGTATAAAAAAATTACAATAATTGATGATATTATAAGGTAATATATTTGAATATGTTTTTAAGTAATTTTTTTAATAAGCCTATCTCTATTATTTAAGCGGTTAAATAGATCATTTGTATCTCATGATATCACTTATAAAAGAAATAATTTTTGTACATAATATAATATGGGGCACATTCTAGTATTTCTATGGGAATAAAAAGTATAACTATTCCATATAAGATAATATGCACAATAATTTTTTGGAAATGAAGAGTGAACCCAAAAGGTAATGTTATAGGGATCCGTACAATACATGATCATGTTATTGTTAGTGAGACATAACATAGGTAATTTTTTTCCAATTATTATGTTTGTTATATAATATTATGAAACATTTCATATTTATTCCACAATATTTTGTTATATTTCCATGGCGTAGGATAATTTAATATTGGTTCCACATTCTTGTACCACTTTTTTCATGATATATTGCAATTTTTTACAAGAAACATTATTTATGATCCTTGGTTTATTTGGTATTATTTCTAAATGTTATTATTTTTATCTTTATAATGTTATCATACAAACTTGTTCATCTTAATCCCACATATGATATTTTATTTATTTCTCTTATTTGAACCCATTAATGTTTTCATAATATTAAAATTTATTATGTTATCATTCCAATTGTATTAAGGAATATTATTATATATGTTATTTTTAAGGTATATAATTAGTATATATTAATTGTGATAGGAATTGGATTATTTTTTAATTATATGATTTAGGTATATACTCTCTAATGGAACTAAATCGATATTTTCAGGTTTTGATTTATTGGTAGATGTAAAATATATTCATGTAGAATAATGTAATTTGTATGTATATATGATTGGGTTTTCATAGAAATGATATTAAAAATGAATAAATATAAACATTGATTAAAATGATTATATAATCCATAATATGTAAAACAAAACATACTACTGATACCATAAATCAATAACATGAAAATTCTATATTTTTTTAATATAAGAAAATGGGTGGTTTCCTTTTAAAACATTAATCAATTATTTTAAAAAATATACCCAAACTTTATTAATTATGATATTTATTTTTTGATATTTGACCTTGTTCTTGAGTTATGGGACGAATTACATTCAATTATAATGTATTTAATGTTTATTTCACGATCTATATATGTTGTATATTTAATAGAAATCCAATAACCATTTATATGATTCAAAAAACATTCTAGATCCATTTCACATTGTTCTTGATTAGTTTAAATAATTATAGGATCAAATAGTTTGAGGTTACCTATTGAGTCAAATGTTTTCTTTTTTACTTTTATGTCTTGTTTTGGAAATCACAAATTTATTCGTATGTTGATCGTACAGACTATGCTGATCGTACTGACTATGCTGATTGTAATGACTCTGTCAATCGTACTAACTCTGTTAATCATACTGACTCTGTTAATCGTACTGACTCTGGCAGTCGTACTGACTCTATCAGTTGTATTGACTCTGTCACTCGTACTGACTTTGTAAATCGTACTGACTCTATCAATCATACTAAATTTTCTGCATCATACTCATTTTGTATCCTATCAATACATTAGTCTAAGTAATATTTATAGTACTCATATTTAACTTTCATTACATGCTTGTTTTGTTCCTTTATCAATAAAAATGTTTTATATTAATCATACTCATGTTTATCATCTTCATATATCATTTTTTAACCAAAACGATGTCGTGGAGTTGGATATAAACTAACAAAAATGATGTCATGTTTTTTGTTCCAATATGACTGTTATAATGCCAGGTGTTCATGTCCCTCCGAGGTTTCCAGGGAAATATGACCGTTGGAGGAAATATGACCATTGGAACCTAAGGCCTATAAATAGGAGGTCATTTGAAGCTGAGAGGTACAATTGAGATATTTTTTACATTCTATGATTCAATCAAGTTCTAGAGAGAGACGTTGTGACTTCTCTCATGCTTCATGCGAAATCCATGAAACTAGAAAACGTGGACGGCGAGTTCTTAGTTTTTGTATTTCAATAAGTTCATTGTTTTTCTTTCTGCGACCGATCATCGTATCGAGGGCTTTCAAGTGATTGAAAGATAGAGGTGCCGATTACATGAAAAATTGAGGGCTTGTGGGGATAGCAAGACAAACGTACCGATCATCATATCGAGGGATTGCAGGGATATCAAGAAAGACGTACTGATCATCGTATCGGGGGCTTACCAAGGTGGTGGTAAGATAGACCTCTTATCCAGGGAGAATGGATGAACCTTTTCTTTAGGTCAAAATAATTGTAATACTTTACATTTCTAATGCTGTTTGTTTTAATAAAGGAAATTTTATTGTTTTCCTTTCTTTATTCCATATTCATTTGTAATAGTTTCAATTGCATTCATATTGTTACATATTATATCGATTGATTCTATACACTTTATTGTAGAATCCTTCACTATTGTATTCCTCTAATTATTTTATTCATCTTGAATACAATTTCTTTACATTTCCTTTAGTATTACATCATATCATACCATCATATTCAATACAATTGTGATTTTTTGTTTCTTTTGTTAATTATAGAAGTTTAAGATCATTTAAACTAATTTCTAATGTTTTTAAGCACAAAGTTTTAAATCAAAAATTCAACCACCCACTTGTATTGCTCCATCTAATATAAATATACATCTATATTTTCGATCCAAAAATTGGTATCAGGGGAGGTTTCCATTGATTTGTTTTCCTAGATCATTTTCTTTCATATTTATGTTTCAACTATTTACTATACTAACGTGTGGAGTGGAAAAGACTATTTTTATTTAATGGGAAGAATGAATATTGGGTCAATTGAAAATATAAATCCAACTAGACCACCTATATTTTATGGGAATGATTATGATTACTAGAGATATTGAATGAAGACATTTGTTATCAATACTGGTGTAGACAATTTTATTATTCTTACTGGAGGTTAAAAAATTCCTGACAATGAAGTCAATACTTTTAACAACCAAGAGAAGAAATAATATAAACTGAATTACAAGGTACGCAATAATTTTCTATGTTCAATGACCAGGAATATATACAGTAAGATATATTCTTGTGAAGTAGCCAACTGTATTTGGAAGAAATGGGAAGTCACACATTTTGGTACATCAAAGGTTATAGAGACAAGAAGAGCAGTGCTTCGAGAAGAGTATCATGGATTTCTCTTTCCTTATGGGGAGACAGTATGTAAAGTGATACAAATATTTATGACAATTGTCAATAGTTTATAATCCATGGGTGAAAAGGGTCTTGATGATGAAGCTATTTTAGATAATATTATTTATATAATTAAAAAAGAATGAGAGTCAAAAAGGAAAGGTATTGATGAAAACAAAAAAGTTTCTTAGATTACTCTTGACGAACTCTTTGGAAATCATCACCAACATGAAACAAGAATGAAGAGATATGATGATTTCAATAAGAAGAAAAATGGGAATGGAAGTGTAGCCTTTACTACTACATCTAAAGCTGAATCACCAGAATGGATAATAAGATCCAAAGCTAATAAATTTGTTTTGTCCGAATCAAGTGATAGTGATCACTCAGATAATGATTTATCCAATCTTGCTCAAAGGATGAACAAGATTGTGGGAAAAAGACATTCAATACAGTTTCCAAAAGAAAGATAGAAAGGATAATAATGATTCAGAGGTAAATTTTATGAATATAAGAAAATAGGTCAAATAAGACCTGATTGTCCTTTACTAAAGAAAAAAACAGAAATGAGAAACATTCTGAAAGAAATAAGAAAAAGTGTCACAAGACAAAGAAAATGAATGTCTTGAAGGAAAATGATACTTGGAGTTTATGTGGTAGTGATTCATTAGATAATTCTTCAGAATATGAATCTTTAGGACGAAGGAATATTGGACTTATATCCAGACTACCAATTTAAGATCATTGTATTGTGGCAAATGTACATAGTGCTGAAGCTATAAAAAATGTTTCCTTCAATGCAAATTTTACTGATAATAAATATTACGAATATTCAAATGATGATTCTTCTTCATCAGAAGATAATGCTTTACCTTCTTTTGAAGAAGTATCTAGGTTATCTATATTACTTGACAATGAAAATTCTAAACTCAAGAAAAATCTTGATAAAACAAATTCTATAATATCAATTTTAACTAAAGAAGTATCAGATCTTCCTAATGATATTGATATGAAAACATATGATTTTTAAAGTATTTTAAAAACCCTTGAGAAATTGAATTATGAGAAAGATAAACATTGTAAGGATCTAGAAAATTTAATTTCTGAGAAAAATATTTTCGAGCCTAACTCTAGTGAAAAATCAAATGTTTTGGAGGATAAGAACCCTGTTTTAAAACTAATGTCTGAAATTTTTTCCTTGAAAAAATGTTTTTCAAACATTACTTATGGAAAGAAAAACATTGATACAATGTATTCTCAAATTATACCTTTGAGGAATCATTCAGGTATTGTTTATACACATTCTAAACAGATTTTTATTAATAACTATTTTTTTCCTCAAAATAGCCCTTTTTGCACTAAGTGTCATTGTAGAGGACACCGAAAAAGAGATTGTTATCTTAATAGAACTCAGTCTTTAGGATTCCATAAAGAACATTTTTTAAAACAAATGGGAATTCAGAAAATTATTTTATCTAACCCTTCTAGATCCAAACAAGTTTGGATTCTGAAAAACTTATTGTTTCTTTTTGAGGAAAATAAGAAGTGTACCAACAAGAAAATTTGGTACATCGATAGTGGTAGTTCTCGACACATGACAGTAAACAAAGATTTCATTGAAGAGTTTATAGAAACAAAAGGTGGAAAGTTTACCTTTTGAGATAATCCTCAAGGAAGGATTGTTGGAATATGTAATATTGTTTTTCATAGAAAATATCTTTTTTCAAATGTTTTATTTGTTAATGGTCTTAAGCACAATCTCATCTACATAAGTCAATTATGTGATGAAGGATACCTTGTGAATTTTAGAATTGATAGATGCTTAGTTAATAATTCCAAGGATGAATTCATTCTATCTTCCCATAGGCAAGAGAATGTATACAAAATTAACATAGAAGACCTTAGGATCCAAATTTTGCCTTGATTAAGTTCAATAAGAGACCAATCATGGCTTTGTAATAGATGACTAGGACACTACAACCTAAGAAACCTTTGTAAACATTCAATGAAAATACATGTAAAAGGTCTACCAGATCTTAGATATGATTCTTCAAAAGTCTGTGATCCTTGTCAATTTGGAAAGCAACATAAAACTAGATTTAGATCAATTAATGATGTTTCAACTTTTAATGCATTACAGTTAGTGAACATGGATCTTTTTGGTCCTTCACAAACTAGAAGCATTGGAGGCAAATACTATGTATTTTTTTAGTTGATGACTTTACTAGATTTACATGGGTCAATTTTCTAATAAATAAATCTAAAGACTTTTTCTATTTCAAAACTTTTAGCGCCCAAGTTAAAAATGAGAAAAACCTACCATTGAAAACTATTCATAGTGATCATGGTGGTGAATTTCAAAATTCAGATTTTGAAACTTTTTTTAGTAAGAATGGTATTACTCACAATTTCTCAGCTCCAAGAACTCCTCAGCAAAATGGTGTTGTTGAATGAAGAAATCGAATTCTTCAGGAAATGACAAGAACCATGTCGAGTGAATACTCAATTGCTAAGCACTTTTGGGCTGAAGCTACTAGTAATGCTTTTTATATTATAAATCAAGTTTTAACCTGATATTTTTTTAATAAAACACCTTATGAATTGTGGACTAGTCAAAACCCTAAAGTTTCGTACTTTAATGTTTTTGGGTGAAAAGTATTCATATTGAATACTAATGAGAATCCACACGAATTTTCACCAAAATATAATGAAGAAATCCATCTAGGCTATTCTACAACTTCTAAAGCATATAGTGTTTTCAATAAAAATACTTATACTATTGATGAAACAGTGCATGTTTAATTTGATGGAATTGAACCTTTTGTTTTCAATCAACCCAACCTACATGTTCATATGTGTTTTCCAAAAATTATTATCAACCTCTATTAGAAGATCCTTCTGATAAAGATAATGTTCGAGAAATTTTTCCTAAAACTTTTACCCCAGAATATTTTCTAACACATGTTGATGAACAGGTTTTACAAAACCCAAATCAATTGCTTATTAGGAATCACCCCAGTGTTAACATCATTGGCGATGTAAATCAACCTATAAGGACCAGGAATTCCTTGAGAAATGAAACAGATCATCTTGCCTTTATTTCCCAATTCGAACCTAAAAGTACAAGAGAGGCCTTAGGCGATTAAGATTGGATTAAATCATTGCAAGATAAACTAAATGAATTTGAAAGGAATGATTTCTGGACTTTAGTTGAAATATATAATGAAACAACTGTAATTGTTGTAAAATGGGTTTTTAGATATAAATGTGATGAAAATGGAATCATTGTAAGAAATAAATCAAGACTTTTTGCTAAAGGATATAATCAACAAGAGGGAATAGACTATGAAGAAACATATGCAACGGCAGCTAGACTTGAATCTATTCGTATTCTATTAGCCTTTTCAGCATACATTAATTTCAAATTAATTCAAATGGATGTTAAATTTTCATTTCTAAATGGTTTTGTTCAAGAAGAATTTTTTGTTGAACAACCCCCTGGTTTTCTAGACTCAAAATATCCTAATCATGTTTTTAAACTTATCAAAGCTCTATATGGCCCTAAACAAGCCCCTAGAGAATGATATGATAGACTTACATGATTTATTTTACAAAACAATTATGAAAAAGTTACAGCAGATCCAACCCTGTTCATAAAAATGGAAAATAAAAAAGTTTTGATTGTTCAAATTTATGTTGATGATATCATATTTGGATAAACTCATCAGTCTTTAACTGAATCTTTTTTGAACAAAATGAAATATGAGTTTGAAATGAGTATGATGGGTGAGTTAACATTCTTTTTAGGCTTTCAAATATCACAAAACTAGAGGGAACATATTTATCTCAATATAAGTATATTAAAATCTTACTTAAAAAGTATGGATACGACAATACTAAAAGTATTAGCACTCCAATTGGTACCTTAAATACACATGATCTTGATGAAACTGGGAAACCAGTAGATCAACCAATTTTTAGAAGTATGATAGGGATCTTGTTATACTTGATATCTTGTCGACCAGAATTATTGTTTTCTATATGATTTTGTGCAAGATACCAATCTAATCCAAAAGAGTCTCATTTATAATCCTTGAAGAGAATCTTTCAGTATTTAAAAGGCATTATGGATCTAGGTCTTTTTTACTCTTCTAGAAATTATTTTCTTTTAAAAAGTTTTTTAGATGCGGACTTTCGTGGTTGTAGAATGGATAAAAAAAGTACATCTGTAACATGTCATTTCTTTGGAGATTCCTTGGTTTCTTGGTCCCACAAGAAGCAATACTCAGTAGCACTTTCCACTGCTGAAGCTGAATATGTATCAGCTGGAAGTTGTTGTGCTCAGGTGTTGTGGATGCAACACACACTAACTGACTATGGATTGAGTTTTTTACAAAACTCAAATTATATGTGATAATACTAGTTCCATAGCTCTTAGTAAAAACCCAGCACATCACTCTGGTGCAAAACACATAGATATTAGGAATCACTTTCTTTGAGATAACACACTAAAAGGAGATATTAAATTACAATTCATCGGAATACAAGAACAACTTGCTGACATTTTTACAAAACCACTACCTTCTGATAGATTTGAGTTTATAAAATAGAAACTAGGAATGATTATATTAAAGTAATCATTCATGTATACTTCATGTTTTTTACCTCTCCTTATATTAATAAAACTCCTCTTAATAAGGGGGAGGACATTTTAGATGATATTATTTTTATTTTATTATTCTCCGAGATTGTGTTTTTGTATTTCTGTTTATTGTATTGATTGTTTAGTTATAGTTTTTACCTTCTATTTTCCGTTTTTTCTACCCGGTTATCATATTGAGTTTGTTTTCCATTGGCACATCACCCTATGGTAACTAATTTGTTTTCCATAGGCATGCCACCCTATGGTAATGGATTTGTTTTCCATAGGCTTGACAACCTATGGTAATGACATTATTTTCCATCTGCTGGAAAACCTATGGTAATGACTTTGTTTTCCATCAGCTTGACAACCTATGGTAAAGACTTAGTTTTCCATCGGCTTGACAACCTATGGTAACAACATTTTTTTCCATTGGCTTGACAACCTATGGTAATGACTTTGATTTCCATCGGCTTGACAACCTATGGTAATGACATTGTTTTCCATCAGCTTGACAACCTATGGTAATGACATTGTTTTCCATCGGCTTGACAACCGATCGAAATGACTTTGTTTTCCATCGTCATGACAACCGATCATATTCTTTTTCTTCGTACGCTTGTGTTTTCTTTTACTATGTTAATACTAATGAAACCAACCATTACCTTACAATCTCTGGCAGGTACATATTTTCCTTACCATGTTTTTTTCTCTATTTAATCTTTTCTTTTCTTTTGAAATAATTTTTTTTAATAATATCCTTTGATTTTTTTTCTTCAAATCACAACCGTAGAAGATCAACAATCATCCTCTTTCTGCCTATAAATAGAGCCCCCCTTCCCAATCCCACACTGGTTTTTCAAATTTTGTGGTGAAGCCCTGCCCCATTGTTTTTTAAACTTCGTACAATCTTCCATCGGCTTTGCCTTTGTGTCTCAGTCTTCTGCCAACACTCCTGCCTAAATGTCTTCAAAGAGTTTTTTAGAGAAATACTTTTTCATAGAAAGGTTAGTTTCTTGAGTGTTTTTTGATTCATACGATTCAACAATCAAAATAATTATTTTGTTTCAAGAGTGGGAGCATCTGTGTGTTGAAAAACCTGTGACTCAAGATTCGGTTCTTATTGAAGAGGATAGCCAATTATATAAAACTCTATGTTTTAACAAGAATATGACTGTCAAAATTATTATGTATGATAGAAAGATTTCAATGTCTGTAAAACAAGCAGCCTACTTTCAGAATGTTCCAACAGAAGGTGATTCTTTTTGTCCATATCATAAACTACTAGATGAGGTTGGTACATTTAATAAGGAAAGTTCTGAAAAGCCATTGTTTCTGATAAATGAATTGAAGAGGAATGTGGCTCATCATTCTTCACATAACAGATTTGTGACACTTCGGATGCATGGTTTTCTTATCCCGAGGAAAGGGGATAGAGAAACTCTGAAAGTCTCTGATATCTTCATGCTAGACTACATTGTCAATATGATAATGGTAAATCTTATGGGATACATAATTGAAACAGTCAAGAATGTCAATTTTGGAGCAATCAAATCCCATTTGATCATGTATCCCTATATTCTTAAAATGTTCATTCTCGAGAGCATGAAGTTCTGTAATATTCCTATGAAAGGAAAATTGATAGAGTTGAAGCCTTTGTGGATAAGTAAGAATATGTTGATGAATTTGTATATTTGTTTATATTAGAATTGAATGCTTTTTATCAGAGGTACAGAAGCTGAATCGGCAAAGAATCAATCGTCACAAAATCAATCAGCACCTATACCAGTAAAAGAAAACCCAACTTATATTTCTCCTCAAAAGTCAGATCCGCAAACCAATTCAAAGCCAAAGAATAAAATTAAGTACAGTTTGGAGGATGTGGCGAGGTGGAGGAAAGAAATAGAACAGAGAAAAGAAGGTGATCCGATGTTTGGTCTTGATCCAGCTGAAGCTTTTGCTGAGAGGATAAGGGTTGAGGATACCCTTTAGAATGAAAATAAAATGAAGACTCTTTTGAAAAGAAAATCTTTAGACTTCAATATTTTTAATGTTTTGAAAATGGTGTAGGATGCTAGTGCTCAACAAAGAGAAGATGTATATCAAGAGTCTATTGTATAGAGTCTCCCATAGAATGTGAAAGGAAAACAAATGTTGGATGAAATATAGGAAGTTGAAGAAGAGGAAAGATATTTTCTTTTGTAATTCCTTCATATATCAATGAAAATTAGAGTGGAATCTTTTCAAAAGAAATGTTAAGGCATTCAAAAAACTCCTCATGCCGACCAAGCTCAAACTCAATATTTTGAAACTCTAGATAAAATTACTTCTCATGCAAAGCATGGTGATCAATCCTCTCAGAACGAAAAAGTAATTTTCATCAATGACAATGTAGAAGAAGAAAAAAGGGAGAAAGAAAAAGAAAAAGGAGAAAAGCCAGTTGAAGACAAAATCCGATCAAACGAACTGGATTCGTACGATGAAGATACTCATTTAGAACAAACAATTTATCTCAAGAGAAGTGATTAAATTGTTCATTTTTTAAGAAGGATTGAAATGACCATCCATTATTTCCCTCGACTTGAAGGTAAAATTTATTTCATCACTGAAAATCAGAGGAAAAATTTTGGTTTTGTAAGAGAACTAAGGAAGAGAGTCTTGTCAATTGAAGCTGATGTGAAAGTTCTGTCAGAAAGTTTTGCTGCTCATAAGAAGGCTTGAAATAGAATGACTAAGTGGTCATACAAAACAGAGAGCTCAGTGAATGATCATGAAATATCAATTGATGACTTGAGGATAATTTCAAATGATATTGAAATTTCTTTGAAAAGCTTGAGAAAAAAACTGTTGAAATGATGATTCTATTATCAAATAATCACGGAGCTGATATTCCTTCAATAAAAGAGATGCAAGAGAGAATGAATTATTTTCAGGGAGAGTTTTCAAAGGTTTCATCTTTCAGAGATGAAATAGTTTTGTTGAAGAATCAAAATTCGGTGTTATCTAAAGACAATAAGAATTTTCAAGACAAAATTGATACTCTTGAAGAAATAATCAGAGTCCAAGAACATACCATCAAGAATCAGGATCATCTTTTTCCAATCAACAAGAGCTTCTCAGATCTCAGGGGGATTCTATATATGAAGAGAAGAAGGAAATCAAAAAGATGAAAGCTATTCTTCTATGAGTTGATCAAGAATGAATAATATAGAGAAAACAAATGAGTGTTGTTGTATCTTTCATTACTCATTTATAGAATACCATAGACTTGTTATCTCAATGAGATTTATATTACCTTTCCATTTTCCATTTATTTCTTTTCTCTAATTATTTCAGGCAACTAAAGATTATTCCATTCTTTTTGTAAATCACAAAGGGGGAGATTGTCTTATAAGGGGAGAATTATTTATAAAGGGAGAATGATTAAATGAAACACATATAAATCAAGGGAAATCTACGAATACAATCCTTAGGAAAGAACATGCCTAAGGGGGAGTTAGTTGTATTCAATATCATATTCAGAAGAGTTTCCTATAACTCAGGGGGAGAAAAGTATTTCTTTCTATTTTTACTTTATGTTATGTTATTTTCAAAAGGGGGGAGATTATTGAGTCAAAATTTTTCTTTTGACTTTTATGTTTTGTTTTGGAAATCACAAATGTATTCGTATGCTGATTGTACTGACTATGCCGATCATACTGACTATGCTAATCGTACTGACTCTGTCAATCATGCTGACTCTGTCAATCGTACTGACTCTGTCAATCGTATAGACTCTGTCAATCATCCTGAATCTGTCAATCGTATTGACTCTGTCACTCGTACTGACTCTGTCAATCGTACTGAATCTATCCATCATACTGAATTTTGTGCATCATACTCACTTTGTTTCATATCAATACATTACACTAAGTAAAACTTATAGTACTCATATTTCACTTTTTTACATGCTTGTTTTGGTCCTTTATCAATAACACATGTTTTATATAACTCGTAGTCATGTTTATAATCTTTATATATCTTATTTTAACCAAAATGTTGTCGTTGAGTTAGTTATAAACTAATCAATATGATGTCGTGTTTTCTATTCCAATATGACCGTTATAATGTCAGGTGTCCAAGTGCCTCTGAGTTTTCCTGGGAAATATGACCGTTGTAGGAAATATGACCCTTGGAACCTGAGGCCTATAAATATGAGGTCATTTGAAGCTGAGAAGTAAAACTGAGAGATTTTGATCATTCTATGCCTCTATTAAGTTCTAGAGAGAGACGTTGTGACTTCTCTCCATCTTCGTGTGAAATACTTGGAACTAAAAAACGTGAATGACTTGTTCTTAGTTTTTGTATTTAAATAAGTGCTTTGTTTTTCTTTGTGTGATCGATCGTCGTATCGAGGGCTTTCAAGTGATTGAAAGACAGAGGTGTTGATTACCTACAAAATCGAGGGCTCCGGGGATAGCAAGACAGACCTTCCGATCATCATATCAAGGGATTGCAGGGATAGGAAGACAGCCGTACTGATCATTGAATCGAGGGCTTACCAGGGTGGTGGTAAGACATGCCTCTTAACCTGGGTGAAAGAATAACCCTTCACTTTGGGTCAAAAGAATTGTAATACTTTTACATTTCCACTGTAGTTTGTTTTATGATACGAAATTCTATTGTTTTCCTTTCTTTATTCTGTATTCATTTGTAATTTTTTCAATTACATTCATACTGTTACATATAATATCTATTGATTCTATACGATTTATGGTTGAATCCTTAACTATTGTATTACATTGATTATTGTATTCATCTTTAATATAATTTCATTAAATTTCTTATAGTATTACATCATATCATACCTTCATATTCAATACAATTGTGATTATTTGTTTCTGTTGTGAATTTTATTAGTTTAAGATCATTTAAAATAATTTCTGAAGTGTTTAAACACAATGTTTTAAATCTACAATTCACCCCCCTCTTGAATTGTTCCTTATAATATACATATACGTCTACATTTTCAATCCAACATTCCCATGTGTGACCAGTGATGGTGTCATGGTTGGCACCAAATTTAGGAGAATCATGTCCTCTTATATGTTTTTTTCGAAATTAATAGTTTTCCCTCTTTTGAATATAGCACCAATTATATCATCACAATCCTCAATAGACATGTGAAATTTCAAGACCCCCATTCACTTTCAAAAAAATATTATCATTTTCATGGTGTTTCTCTATCGTTTGTGGACAATTATTCTAGACATATCATAAATAAATTATACCCTCCTCTTTTTATTTATTTTCCTTATTTTCACCCTATTTTGGTCATCAAGACCTAGAATTGTAGGTTAATCAATTATTTTTACATTTAATCAATTTTTTTGTTTTTAGTTGGGATATTTAATGATTTTACTCTTTAGTTTGTTCACCCCTAATGACTAGGTATATGATAGATTTTATGTTGGTTTCTACATTCACTGGTTTTAATTTTAACATAATGACACTTATACATTAAAATTCATTATTTTAATCTCTTTGGATTGTAATAATATTTTGAAATGAAAATGAAGATATGTGTTTTCATTTAGTTTTCATTTGATTTGAAAGGAATTACCCATGAAATATAATGTTCATTTAATTTTTCACAAAACTATTCTCAGCTACTGTTTGATAAATATCTGGTCTATATTTTATAATGGATGCATAAAATCAAGGTTGATATTTTGGATTTAAATATTTATGTAAATGGTTATAATTTCTGGTTAAAAGTGTTTTTATTAAATTTTAATGATTAAATCTTTCCATTATTTTTTTATAACTGTTAATGGTAAATATTTTATTTGGTTCTCTAATGATGAATTTCAAAAATAAAAATTTGAAGAGTGTGTAAAAGAGATAGTTGGGTCCTTCAAAATAGGTTTTATGGAAAAAAACTATATAATATGACCCATTTCGGTGTCATTTTACGGTGGATTAAAACATCACAAGTATAAATAATTTTCATAAAATTAATATATTGATTAAATGGGTAGTATCTAGGAAATGTGTAGTTTGGTAAGGTGAGAATGATATTATTATAAAATATATATATTTCATTCATTTATTATTTTTCTTATCACCTCAATTTTATATAACATTTGGGACCAAAGATAGATAATAGGATATATGAAAATATATTATACATATTTTTTATAATTTTGATTAAAAAATTCTCCCTCTGATAAGTATGTACACTGCATTCTTATTTTGTCCCACTTTTATCCAATTTGGGATATATCAAGAGTTAGAGTGATTTAATTGTATCAAGAAAACAACTATAATGTATGCAGTTTTAATACAATGATATATCCTTATAATGTGGTCCTATATTTTCCCAAGATCACCGGTATTGTATTTGATATAATTGTTTAATTTTTGTATATTTTTATGATACATTATTTGTGATATATTTAAATTGTAACCATTTTTTTTATTTTCTTACAATTAGAATTTAAATTTACCTTTGATATCTCTTATATAAAAACATCTAGGACATAGTAAACTAAATGATGATAAATTGAAAAGCATATATAAGCAATTTATTTTTTTTACATATGGATTTTCAATAATTTTGTTTTAATTTTTAAATCCAATACATGTAATTTTATATTTTTCAAATATGTTGGTATTTGTTGGGTCTTTAATAAATACAAACATAATATTATTATAGTTTTAATCCAAACTAAAATGAATGGATTTAAATTGAATGAGTCTGCATCGGGTGTGATTGGGATTCGTAGTAGGAATATATTTCTCACCCATATTTACATATAAGGATTTAAATTTGATCACCATTGATGTAGAAATCAATTATTACATTCTTGTGTTCAGGGGTACTTGGTTGTGTGTGATGGTGTTTTGATTAATATTAGAGATGTGTAGTTATGGTTATAGTTTTTTATTATTGTGTTTTGTTTGAAATATATATAATACTTATCTTCATTGTATACTATTGAATTATGTTGTCTTGTATTAGTTTTATTCTTTTTGTTATTGGGAATTATATGAGATATTCTATGAGGTATAATTTATGTTGTTGTATTATGTTTAATTTTTTAATTAAAAGTTTATATATTTTTTAGTAACAAATAGTTTCATATAGACATCTAAGTATAGAATGGTCATTAATTATTTATGTGTGTATGTATAAAGATAGTTTATTAAATTTATTATGTTAATTGAATCAAATATTTGTATATCATGATGCTTCACATTAGTATCCAACCCATGGGCATCGTGAATTTCCTCCAAGACATATAACATGCTAGATAGGGTATATGTGTCATAAGAATATCAAGTAATAGTATAAAATAAATTATATTAAAGGTTTTTTTTCAAAATTAATCTAAATAAAAGTTATGAATTTGGTAACTCAAGGAATAAGCGTGAATAATTTTCTAAATAATACATTTATCATTGAACAACTGAGTTTAGAGTAGTTTAAGTGATGTATTCATCCAATATTCAATCTTCATTTTAATTTTCTAGAGCATATTATTTTTTATTTTATTATTGATAAATTATATTAATGATTAATGGGTTTTCATGAGAAATTTTTACATCATAGAATAATTGGGAGTTGATATATGTATTTTAGTTTGATTTTCATAGTCTAGAAAATATTGGAGAGACAATGCATAACTTTTTAGATGGCATAAAATGTTTACTGACATGGTTAAATTTTATTTTTCTTGGTTTGGGGATAATATTCTATATTGTGTAAAAACATTATATTTTTTATATTTTTTTCCTCAAAACTTTTTGTATATTTATTATTTATATAACTGAATAAAGTTGGATATAAGTGTTTTATATTTTTTAATTATGAAATTTTATTTGAATTTAATTATGAATTCTTATTTTACTTGTATAAGTGTTTCCAAATGATATTTAAATTTATAAATATAATTATTTTTTCAATGTTTTCAAAAATAAAATTATATTTTTTATCGTGAAAGTATTATTTTGGATTGAATGGGATTTAATTATTTTATATGGTGGGTTGATAAAATATTTATTAATTTTTGTGCGATGTTTTTTAATAAAAATCATTTTGTTATATTATGTAGAATGATTTTTTTGGTCTCTAAGTATTATTTTTAAATCTTAAATTTTTTTCCCTATTGTATTGAAAATGATTGTGGTTAATTTTTTACATTCATTTGATGTTAAATTTAAAAATGTGTCTCAAGAGTAACTATTATGATTTATTATGCATAATATTAGGTTTTATAATATTTCAAATTATTTGTAGGTGTCATTGGGGGAATTAATTTATAACATACATGTAATGAAGATTTTTAAAAAATAGAAACTGAAATATTTTATGGGATGGTGTTTTTATTAAATTGGATTCATTTTTTGGTTGTAATAATTTTTTTTTAAAAAAATTAACAATTAATTTTATTTTTTATAAAGGAAATACATCTATTTTTAAATTTATTTTAAAACATGATTGGTTGTAATAAGTATCTTGAAACTTTTTGTAGTTTAGATCTATTTTATTTTAATTATTTAGTATTTCTTATTCTGCTTATAACAATTTTTTACTTTTTTATATTCAAAATATCCTCATCAGAAAAGGTTAATTGATTATATTATGATGATACATATTGTCAATATAATCACCATATAGTAATAATCCCATATTGGGTAAATGGGATGACTGTTACCCCCTTTCTAGGTTATTTCTATATAATTCTCTTTTTACTCATATATGATTTCATGATGTTTATGTTCCTTGAGTTATTATTTATTTTCTTCCATCACCTCCATATACCCAAGTAAAATATATATTTTTCTAATTTATAGATGATTTTATGAATTTTCAATCAAATAATATGTTATTAAACCATGATTATATTCGATATAATTAGTTTGGAATAAACATATCATGATATCATGGTATTAGTAAAATTTAATAGAATCTATTAGATATTTAATCATATTATTTTATTTATTAATTTCAGTTGATGTATTAGATAAAATTTTAACATCTGATTAGTTTTCTTCTTTTGTGATCATATAGATATTTTATGTTATAAAAATAATAGTTTAATTTAATTAATTGGAGTATAAGTGATATTATTAACATTGTGGGTAGAGCACTATAGGTTTATATTATACAAATCCCAACCCATCCATTAACTATTTCCCATTTAATTTTATAATAAGTGAAGATTAAATATTTAATCAGGGACCAGTTATGTGATTCTTCCCAAACCACCCCTCTTGATGAAAGAGTAATAATCATTCATTATCTGATGTACTCAACATATTAATTCACATTAGTTTATAAGAACCAATTAGTTCTTCTAATTTATAATTTTTAGTTATGGTATTCCTTATTATTTTAGTATGTGGGTCTTGGGATCAAACTTTTTCATGTTTGAGACAACTCTTCACTAGTTTTCATTTTTCCATGATATCATTAGGAGTTTTTTTAAAATATTTTTGATGAGGATAATTGTTCTTCTTGAAGAATTATATTTCACAATTTATGATAGTAGTTCAAATTATATGCAATTGTCTTTGTAATAGTAATGCTTTTATATTTTTTTTATCTTTTATTCAATGAGTAATGTGGACCTCTTTCTTATTTTTAGTAACTACTTCTTTCAAAAAATTAAAGGATCAAACTATTATTGTCAGGATAATTACGAAAACATAATCATTATTTCAATTATTATTTTCATTATTAATGAAATGATAACAATTTTATAAATATTTTTGACAAATTCCACTATATTTCCTCTTTTTAGGTTTAAGTTCCTGTATCATAGTTGGTGCAATGTTAATTAAAACCACAAAATTACCATAATACACTTAAAAGAAGATTATAGAGTTATTTCTCATATATGGAGTATATTGTTTTTATCCATGAAACTAAATTAGATGATGTTTCATGTTTTATCCCTCAATGATAACAGATTTTCCCATGATTAGTTAAAACAATGTGACAATACTGTGATCTTTCAATTTATTATGATAAATTACTAATTAACATTTTTCCTTACTTAATGTTTTACCCTTAATTCATACTATCCAAAATCAAAATACCTATATAAATCTTGGACATTATCAAATTCTTACCCAATCATATTAGTTATATAATTTAATATCTCGTAGTAACATGTGGTATTCAAGATAAGTTTTCAACATGTATTTATCTTTAATTTCAAAATTTTGATTTCTTTCCACTTTATAGTATTATTTTTTATATTATATAATAGTGATATATATTATTATCAATATCGCTCTAGGGTTGTTAGTTCTTTATTTGGGTTTTATTTTATTTTAAATGATACTATTTTTATATATAAAATTGAAATCTATTTTCATATCACCATGCACACAACGTATTTAAAAAAATCATTTCATGAATATTATATTAGTATTTTAGAATCCCAATTGATTTATCAATTGTATAGAATATTCATAATGTTATTACCATATTCATAAATATTTTCTTATGATATTATAATGGTTTTAAATGTATTAGTTAAATTATCAGGAAATGTAAATTATTATTATTTTATTTGGTTATCTAGAAATAATTTCATTACAGGTTTAATGATGTTATTCAGAAATCCATGATTGTAACCTTACTAGAGAATTCAAAAATAATTAAGGCACTAAGAATGTGGTCATTTAGTGTGTTGTATTTACATGGATAAAATTCCTTTATTTAATTGGACATGTTTAAAATACTATAAATTTTAGTGAGAGGGGATGTTTCTATGAATGTTTTTTATAGGTGATCATGATCATATGGTTCTTGTTATATATATATATATATACAACTATATTTTATATTAATCTATTTTCACATTTATTTTATATACCATTATGCTCTAGGAAAAAGTATGTGATATATGGAATCAAAATTTTCACTTGTATATAATTATTCAATTGATAGTAAGCATCCATAAGGTGTTCACTATTCATTCTTGTTTTCTTCCTTAGTTAGGATTGTTAAGAAAATATCATGTTTTATTGTGGTTGTATTTTACCTTGTTGAATGATTGGGTGGATATTTTTTTAGAACGAATCTTATCCTTTACCACGATCACATTATTGTTCCTATAATCACTAGTTTTGCAACACCCCAAGCTTCCACGGTACGCTTATTTCTGAATAATACAGTAATGTGTGTTGTACGCAACTTCAAGTTCTAACACAAACCATAACTAATAAAACTAGCTGTTTTGAATAGTAATCCCCAATTTTTGAAATTTTATAAATTTTATCTTTCAAAATTGAATTCATTTTTTGGATTCTAAATATTTAAATTATCCTAGGGTAAAATTTTGGTACTTTTCGGATAACTTTCATATTTGGATGAATAGTGAAAATTACTAAATTTTATTTAAAAACATCTTTTTACATTGAAATAATTAATAGTGATAAATTATGAATTTGAGTGGTTTTAAAGTATATTTAGAATATATTTTTACCATTTAATAAAATTTTGGTCATTGTACATATTTTCACATTTAAACCGGACATAAACAAGTGTCAATTTTATGATAGTTATTATTTCTTAAAAACACGCTTTTTATTTTGTCAACGGAAATTAATTTTAAATTAATTTCAGCCACTTCTGTGTTTTGAATTTGGAAAAATAGATTCTATATTTGGAATTTGGATGTCCAAATTATGTAAATATGTAACTCTTATTTTTAGACATTTTGAATAATTACTTCGGTAAATATTTTATTTATCATGGTTAAAGGGTAAATCCGGTAAATAAGGGTAAAAAAATTATATTTTAATAATATTAATTTACCCTAAAACGTGTCCTAAACCTATTTATTGATACATTTAAGACCATGAGAATCATTGGGTCTATTTTGGGACCCCATGGATCCACTGGTAAGTGATAATGACACATTATATTAATTAAGTTAATGTAAATACAAAAATGTCATAAGGCTATATCTTTTAGAAAACATTTTTTTACATAGGGTTATATATGTTATATTTTCGACTATAAATATTCATTAGAAGGATAAAAAGATTTACTACCTAATTTAATATTATTTATAATTTTTAGACATTAAATAATTTTATTTATTTATGACAAAATAATAAAGCAGTTATTACCGTATGAGTGAAATAATAATATAATTGATATTATAAATAACCAAATATATATAATTTTAGAATTTAAATGAATTAAAATAATTTTATAGGTTAATATGACATGTCAGGATTTGTTTAGTTAACTTTTTTCTAAGTAATAATGCATTTATATGTTTCACAAAAATCAAATACCAAATAGTTGAAAAATTGACATAAAATAGTTTTTAAAACAAATATTATATTATTAAATGATATTAAATTCCTAAAAATATGAGGATTAGACAAAGGACTTTTATCATGATAGGTGTATCATTAATGGGAAACTTTGGGGTCCTTTGGAGGTATATAGTAATTTTATTAACTATATAATATAAAAATACAAAGTGACATGGTAAGTGCCAAACTAATTAACCAAGAGTTAAAACTGAAAGATAAGGTTAATATAATGACTCAAACCTATCTAAAATCTATTCGATGAGAGGATTTCAAACCCTCACAACCTTATTCTTTGAATAATACAATTTGGAGCCATTATAAACTGAATATGAATTTATTATAAAATAATATTTTATGTTTTTTCTAAAGATCCCCTCCTCCCCTCTATAAAAGGAAACCACTTCTAACCAATTCTTCACACCTTAAAAGCCTTTTTACTCGGAAAAACTCTGCCCCACTATTCTTCCAACTTCACTCAAATCATCCTAGAGGCTTTAGTTTGATCAGAAAACCAACCTAAAGAGCCCTTTTGATCAAATCAAAAGGAAGAACCCGAAGAAGAGGCAACGTCTTCACCACCCTCTTTAAAGTTCCATTCTTATTCAACTTCTTCATTCCTTGTTATTTCCATTATAAAAAAATAAATCCAGTATATTATATATACTGTGATGTTATTATAATTATGGAATAAAAAAATTCATTATTCTATCCATCCCTTGAATTAAATGTCACCATATGTGCGTACGTATGGCCTACCGTCTCCACGTTGTGGTGTAATTGTTATTCAATATATTATTATTTAGATGGGAATAATAATTATGTATAATTCATCTAAATAATAAATATTACATGATAATGATTCTGTCTATATGATATACCATTCAATTATATATTATTTTAATATCAAAAGAATGATATTGTCGCTCGTGTGTACGTACAGATTACCGTCTCCACGAACACGATGAGATTCATTCCCCATCATATCCATTCAAGACTAAATTTCATTTGATGAATAAAACTAATATTTAGAGACATTATATCATTCTGGATATAAATAAGATACATCCCATCCATAACAAATACGAGTTTCATAACAAATAATATAAAGGAAGATAAATCCGGGAACACCTGAAACAATGATAATACTAAAATATTATTAAAAAATTAATGTTAAAAGAACATATATGATATAATATTATTGTAAATGATTTTTTTATAATTGAATAACAATTATTTCACCATTATACCGGAGGATAAACTACCTTCAACCATGGAAAATGTACAATGTAAGGGGTTTCTTATCTCACTATTAATTCCGTGACATTTCCATTGTTCAATACTTATTTATTGCATGTGGTGTGTGTACTGCCAATAATTGTATTAATTGTGTAATATACAATAATTTATGGATATTAACATCATCATTGTATGATACTTCATTCATGGGTGTATGTTTTGTATGTTACCAAATTGATAAGGGAATTTGAAATTTCAATTTCCACTCACTCATCTTTACGCATACTTCATTGCTTATTTTACACCAAGATTATGAGTGGAATAACTATTAATTTTCTTATTTCATAATTTACACTACTTTTTCTGTGGATATATTTTTGATACACATAATCACTCCATTGATAAATTCTGAAGTCGTCGATATGAACTTGATAAGAGTAATTTTAACTCAATCTCCATTTATTGAGTTAAACATCCAATTCATTAGTGTTTTTTTAAAGAATATGTGTGAATATCTTCTGATTTATTTACAGTGAATATCCAATTATATTGAGTGTATTTATATTTTTCAAACATAATTCTTTCGTTGATTTATCCTTAACCTAAGGATATTGTCTTTATAAGAGACTTAATCTCAATTTACATCCCATTGAGACTTATTTGTTGTTATACATCAAATCGCTTTTATGTGGTGTATATAATGTACTTTTACATAGTATATCATGAATCCCTGTATTCTCATGGTTTTACAAATTTTTTATTACATCAATTATTTGAATTCAAGTGTCTATATTTTGGTTTGAAACTCTAACTAAAATATCATTTTTAAATGTTTTAAATACTTATTCTTCTAAATCTTTATCATTAATGTCAATTTGTTAAAAATGGTTTTAAGGATTTATTTATATTGACATTAATGATTTAAATTTAAAACACCTTTTAAAATTTTTAAAGTGGTATGGGACACATTGATTCAAAAATCTATTTTTAAATGGCTTCTTGACAAATAGTGTGACTTATAAATGATTTCAAGAAAAAGGTGATATTTATCGCAAGTAGTTTTGATTATTATTTTCATCTATGTCAACATCTTTCATTATTCTCGATTGAGGTTAATCTATTACAACAAAATATACCATATTGTTTTGAATGAGTTATGTTTGACTATGGATGTGTAATTTTTATATCATTCATGGTTTGTGGATAAAGTATTGATATTTCATATGCTAGTTTTAATACGAATGTTTATCTTATGAGGAATGTATTGGACTTATTATGTGATGGGTGGAGCCGTCTGTAGCTCTTCGATGCATCAGTAGGTCTCATGAGACAAACTAGTGTCATGGAACGAGGCCTTGACAAAATCTTATTTGTGGTCATGGAACGAGGCTTTGGCTACATGGTTTTGATAGTATGGAATTATGCATTCCATCATTATGAAAGTGGTTATTGATATTGCATGTGATTATTAGGCTAGTAGAATATCCATGGGAATATGTAAATGGAATTATTTCATTTTATCTTTGCCAGATTATGCTGAAGTTCAAGTTTAAAAGGCTTTTTAGTTATACATTGCCTTAAGTGTTTATGTTTATCTATGAAATCTTCTGCTATATTGTTATCCTTACTGAGATTTTGAGATCACCCCTTTCAATGTTTTATTTTTCCTAGAATGTGAAGAAGTAATTTATGAATGACTTGTAGGAATAGTATGAGGGGATATGAATACAAAATGTTGTTGCAGTTTTTTACCATATGATTTAATGTAATACTTATGAATATATCTAGTGTTTCCAATACTACTACACTAATCGGCCTTTTGAGACTTGATCCTTTGTGATCATGCCAATGTTATGTAATAATGCACCAACTCTGGGTAACTGGGGTCAGGGCGTTACAGTTGGTATTAGAAGAATTTTAGTACAAACCGTGGGAGCTAGATTTAGATAAACTCTGATTAGAGAACATAGACCTAAGATAGACTTTGAAATGAGTATATAAGAACTTCCTAGAATTTTGGTATTTTAGAGATTTTCTGAGTTTTCAGTGCAATACATCCCTATCTTGATACGAGTAGGTAGAGCCGACTCTGGCATAGATGTACCTAGGGGTAAAACCCAAAACACCGCTTTGAGCTAGACTCGAAAAGGAACTGGTGCACGACAACGAGCCTTGCCGCACTCTTGGTTACGCCACTCCAGGGGGATATGCATAGGGTAATTTACATTTTTTTACAAACCGATTTAATGTATTATATATAAGATGAGATTAAATGATCATGGTTAATCCTAATGTGTTTCAAATTGAGAATATGGTGACATGATATTCTCTAAATGATTTTATAACTACTGTTACTCACACAATGCATTCCGGTTTTAGTCAATGGCTGGATTCCAAGGAAGTCATAATGAATTTGAGAATGATGTACAAGGTTGGAACGGTGGTGCAAATGAGAAAAAAATTGAATTTTGATAGGCGTAAAAGATATCGTATTCATGCCAAATAAATTTTCAAAAAATATGATCAACAATATATATATATTTACCAATTCTCGGACTCAACAAAGAAGAGAAAGGTGATGAATGATAAGAGCTCCAGCTATGGAGACCATGGAGAAAAGAATCCTCAATTTCAATCATGTAGGAAATGTAGAAGGAGATACCCAGGAAAGTGTCTCAATGGGATAAAGAAATGCTTTACATGTGGGAAGGAAGGACATAAAGTGAATAATTGCCGAAGATAAATTAAGAGTACTATGGAAGAAGATAAAAATAGTCCCAAGAATTTATTTACATACAATTGCCGTAAATGTATGGGACCTAGACATTACCCGAGTGAATGGCCTATTCAATAGGATATTTTCTTGGTTAGAGAAGAATCTATTTTGAAATAAATTTTTGGAGAAATGTTTAAAAAGTATTAGTGCTTCTTGTTGATGGGTTTACTTTGGAATAATTTTTTCTTGTATTTGTAACCCTGCAGTTTTCCATGTGAGGATGATATTTGAGGAAGAATTATCTTTTCTCTTGTGGATATAGTTATAAATAACCATTTTGTTTTATATGATCGTTGGTTTTGAGTAAATTACAAGTTATTATAATTTGAGATGAAAATACAAGGTATGAGGTAACATTTGTGGTTAAATTATTTTATGGTTATTTTGAGGAATTTATCACATTTTGGTAATGTTATAAAATATAGTTTTTGAAAAAGGACAACACACAGACCGTGGGACAACACATCGCATCAGACAAAGCTGTGGGAATCGAACCCACAACCAATGTGCGATTGGGATTTATTACCAACCACTGGACTATGTAAAGTCCCTGGTTAGTGTGACTATTAATTTTAGTTAATTTATTTTATTGATCAATAATAATTTGATTTGGGATCTTATGTCTTATCAAATTAATACCATTAGTATAGGAAAATGATTTTGTGATTAAGTGATAAATGTTATTATGGAAGATGTTCGCTTTGTTGGGAACAATATATGCCCAAGGAAAAAAGAATAGTATGTGATTTCATTTGAGGATTAATGTTGGATTTTTATCTACATTTTTATTGTGGATTTATAGTGATTTGGGTTATTTATGAAAATGATTAACCTATAATAGAGAATATGTCTTTAGTTTAATTACTTTTAAGTATGTGACTTTAAAAGTAATTGATGTCATTTGGAGATACCATTTAACGTGGAAGACTACATAACAAAATTATTCTTAGTTTTGAGTTTTATATTATTTTGGATTTTATTAAAGGATTTTAAGGACAATTCTTCATTGAATTCTATTTATTAAACTTTGGGGTATTATTGGTTTAATTTTAGAAATTAATATTAGTGTTTCATTCTCGAATGAAATAACCTTCTGGGGGACCATCAGATCTCATACTAACCGTTTTGGTTTAGATTAATCCTTAAAGAATAGGTAAATGTATAGTTTATTCTTTGTGGATCATGTGATTCAATAAGAATTTTATTGTAGCTCTTCTAGTGTGATGAAGTCTTCTGGAATACTCCTCATTTAAAAATGAGTTAATAGTATAAATTTATTAAAGAATGAAAACTTGCTTAAAAATTAATTATATCTCTTTATTTTTATTATTCAATCTCAGAAATGAATTCCTCATCTTTATGAAATGTAACTAAAATAATAAAAAAAAAAGTTGTCCATTTACTTTTCCTACTGGGAAACTAATGACCATTTGTCCCATCACAAGTTTGTGGTTTTCTTGTTGTTAACTTTCTCCTGATCATGTTTTCTATCCAACTCCATCATAACTTGACACTTAGTTTATCATCCATATCCATGTTTTTCTACATGGATTCCTATAATAGGTTATCTTGGGTGACATTTGAACTTCTCTTTCTTTATTTTAAAGTGATAGTTTTATTGACTCTTTTTCCGATGTGGGACATTCCATTATATTCTCAAACAAAATTTTAAAAATTACGAGGATGAAATTTATTGAATTAGGAGAAAAAATAACACCCCAAGCTTCCACAGTACGCTTCTTGCTGAATAATACAGTAGCATGTGTTGTACGCAACTTCGAGTTCTTACACACACCACAACTAATAAAACTAGCCGTTATGAATAGTAATACCAAATTTTTTAAATTTTATACATTTTATCATTAAAAATGGACTTCATTTTTGGATTTGGAATATCGAAATTATCCTAGGGTGAAATTTTGGTACCTTTCGGATAACTTTCATATTTTGATGAATAGTGATTTTTTAGATTTTAATAAAAAATAACTATTTTAATTGAAATAATTAATAGTGAAAAATTATAAATTTGAGTGGTTTTAAAGTATATTTAGAATATTTTTTTACCATTTAATACAATGTTGGTAATTGGAAATAATTTC
This sequence comes from Viscum album, assembly GCA_963277665.1. Taxonomy (NCBI): domain Eukaryota; kingdom Viridiplantae; phylum Streptophyta; class Magnoliopsida; order Santalales; family Viscaceae; genus Viscum; species Viscum album. The sequence continues at coordinate 373,399,408 of OY728126.1, read as the reverse complement.
ACATTTAAACCAGACATAATCAAGTGTCAATATTTTGATTGTTATTATTTCTTAAAAACACGCTTTTTGTTTTGACAGAGGGAATTAATTTTAAATTAATTTCTGTCACTTATATGTTTTGAATTTGGAAAAATGGATTCCATATTTTTAATCTGGATTTCCAAATTATGTAAATAGGTAACTCTTATTTTTAGACATTTTGAATAATTACTTCGGTTAATAGTTTATTTCCCAGGGTTAAAGGGTAAATCCGGTAAACAAGGGTCAAAAAATAATTTTATAATAATATTAATTTACCCTAAAACATGTCCTAACCATATTAGTTGATACATGTCCGACCCTAGGCATCTTTGGATCGATTTTGGGACCCCTTTGATCCACTTTTAAGTGATAATGACACTTTATATTAATTAAGTTAAAGTATATAAAAAATTGACATAATCCTATATCTTTTAGAAAAACAATTTTTACATAGGGTAATATATGTTATATTTTCGACTATAAATAATTATTAGAAAGATAAAAAAATTTTCTACATAATAGAATTATATTTATAATTTGTAGACAATAAATAATTTAATTTATTTATGACACAACGATGATGTATTAATTACCTTGTTAGTGAAATATTTATATAATTGATATTATAAATACACAAATAAATATAATTTGAGACTTTTAATAAGTTAAGATAATTTAATTGATTAATATGACATGATAGAATTGATTTAATTAAATTTGTTCGAAGTAATCATGCTGTTTTGAGTTTCAAAAAAATGAAATACCAAATAGTGTCAAAATTGACATAAAAGAGTTTTTAAAACAACTATTATATTATTAATTGATATTAAATTCTTAAAAATATATGGTTTCTCCAAAGGACATTTATCATGATATGTGTATCATTAATGGACCACTTTGGGGTCACTTTGAGGTATATAGTAAGTTTATTAACTATATAATATAAAAATACAAAGTGACATGGTAAGTGTCAAACTAATTAACCAAGAGTTAAAACTAAAAAATAAGGTTTATATAATGACCCAAAACTGTCTAAAATATATTTGTTGAAAGTATTTCGACCCATAATATCCCTAGGATTTAAATAATCTACTTTGCAGCCATTATAGACCAAATATTAATTTATTATAAAAAAATACTTTAAGTTTTTTCTAAAGAGCACCTCCTCCCCCTTACGAAAGGACACCACTTCTAACCAATTATTCACACCATCAAAGCCATTTTTCTCTGCAAAACTCTTCCCAAATATCCTCCCAAATTCCCTCAAATCAACCTAGAGACTTTAGTTTGATCAGAAAGCCAACCTATGGAGCACTTTTGATCAAATCAAAATGATGAACCCAAAGAAGAGGTAACTTCTTCACCACCCTCTTTAAAGTTCATTTCTTCTTCAACTTCTTCTTTCCTTGTTATTTCCATTATAAAATAATAACTCCCATATATTATATATACTGTGATGTTATTATAATTATGTACCAAACAAATTCATTATTTTATCCATCCCTTGAATGACATGTCACCATACGTGCGTACGTACGACCTACAGTCTCCACGTTGTGGTGTAATTGTTATTAAATGTATTGTTATTTAGATGGGTATAATATTGATGTATAATTCATGTAAATAATAAATATGACATGATAATGATTCTTTCTATATGGTATACCATCAAATTATATATTATTTTAATATCAAAAAAATGATATGGTTGCTCGTGCGTACGTACGGATTACGGTCTCCACGAACGCGACGAGACTCATTCCCCATCATAGCCATTCAAGAATAAATTTCATTTGATGAATAAAAATAATTTTTAGAGACATGATATAATTATGTATATAAATAATATACACCCCATCCATAACAAATACGGCCCGTATAAAATATAATATAAAGGAAAACGAATCTGTTAACACCCAAAACAACGATAATACTAAGATATTATTAACAAATCAATGTTAAAAGATCATATATGATTTCATATTAATGTAAATGATTTTTTTATAATTAAATAAAAATTATTTCACCATTATTCAGGAGGTTAAACTACCATCAACAAGGGAAAATGTACAAAGTAAGGGCTTTCTTCTCTCACTTTTAATTCCGTGAGATTTCCATTATTCACCACTTATTTATTGCATGTGGTGTCTTTACTACCCATGAATGTATTCATTATGTAATATACTTTATTTTATAGATATTTAAATAATAATTGTATGATACTTCATTCATGGGTGTATTTTTCGTATGTTACCAAATTGATAAGGGAATTTGAAATTTCAATTTCCAGTCATTCGGCTTTACACATACTTCATTGATTATTTTACACCAAGAATATGTGTGGAATAACTATTGATTTGCTTATGTCCTAATTTCCACTCCCCTTTCTGTGGATATAAATTTTATACACATAATCACTCCATTGATAAATTCTCAATTCATCGATATAAACTTGATAAGAGAAATTTTAACTCAATCTCCATTTGTTGAGTTAAACATCCAATTCATTGGTGTTGTTTTTACAAGAATATGTGTGAATGTAATATGATTTATTTACACTAAATATCAAATCATATTGAGTGTATTTATATTTTTCACAAATAATTATTTCATTGATTTATCTTTAACCTATGTATACGGTCTTTATAAGAGACTTAATCTCAATTTACATCCCATTGAGGCTTCTTTGTTGTTATAAACCAAATCATTTTTATGTGGTGTATATAATGTACTCTGACATAGTATATCATGAATCCCTTTATTCTCATGATATTACAATGTTTTTATTACCTCAATTATTTGTATTCTATTGTCTATCATTTGGTTGGAATCTCTAACTAAAATATCATTTTTATATGATTTAAATAATTATTCTTCTAAATCATTATCATTAATGTCCATGTTTTAAAAATGGTTTTAATGATTTATTTTTATTGACATTATAGTTTTAAAATTAAAACTCCTTTTAAAATTTTCAATGTGGTATGGGACACTTTGATTCAAAAAACTATTTTAAAATCGATTCTTGACAAATAGTGTGACTTTTAAATGATTTCAGGAAAAATGGGATATTTCTCTCAAATAGTGATGATGATTATTTTCATCTATGTCAATATCCTTCATTATTCATGATTGAGGTTAATCTGTTACAATAAAATATTCCATATTGTATTGAATGAGTTATGTTTGATTGTGCATGTGTTATTTTTATACCATTCATGGTTTGTTGATAATGTATTGACATTTCGTATGCTAGTTTTAATACGAATGTTTATGTTATAATGAATGAATTGTACTTAGTAAGTGATGTGTGGAGCCCGCTATACCTCCTCGATGCATTGGTAGGTCTCATGAGACAAACTAGTGCCTTGGAACGAGGCCTTGACAAAATATTATTTGTAGTTTTGGTAAGAGGCCTTGGCTACGTGGTTGTGATAGTCTGGAATTATGCATTACATCATTATGAATGTGGTTATTGATATTGCATGTGATTATTCGACTAGTAGAATATCCATGTGAATTAGTAAATTGCATTATTTCATTTTATCTTTGCCATATTATTCTAAAGTTAATGTTTTAAGGGATTTTGTTTTTGTTATACATTTCCTTAAGTGTTTATGCTTATCTATGAAAGCTTCTGCTATATTTTTATCCTTACTGAGCATTTGTGCTCACCCCTTTCAATGTTTTTTTTCTAGGATGTGAAGAAGTAATTTATGAATGACCTGCAGGGATAGTATGAGGGGATATGAAGAGAAGATGTTGTTGTAGTTTTTTTACCTTTTGATGTAATGTAAGACTAATGAATATATCTAGTTTTTCCAAGACTACTTAACAAATAGGTCTTTCGAGACTTGATCCTTTGTGATCATGCTAATGTTATGTAATAAAGCACCGACTCTCGGTAACTGGGGTTGGGGCGTTATAGTTGGTATCAGAGGAAGTTTAGTACAAATATTGGGAGCTATATTTATATAAACTCTGATTAGAGCACATAGCCCTATGATAGACTTTGAGGATTAGTATAGAAGAACTTCCTAGAATTTTGGTATTGTAGTGATATTGTGAGTTTTCTGAGAAAAACATCCCTGTATGGATACGAGCAGATAGAGCCGGCTCTGGCGCAGATGTACCTTGGGGTAAAACCCGAAAACACTGCTTTGAGCTAGACTCGAACAGGAACTGGGGCACGACAACGGGCCTTGCTGCACTCTTGGTTACGACACTCCCAGGGGATATGCTTAGGATAATTTACATTTTCTTCAAAAACCGATTTGAGTTGTTGAATATAAAATGAGAGTAAATGACCTTCTTTAATCCTAATGTGTTTCAAATTTAGAATATGGTGACATGAAATTCTCTAAATGATTTTATGACTACTTTTACTCACACAATGCTTTCTGGTTTTAGTCAATGGCTGGATTGCAAGGAAGTCATGGTGAAATTGAGAATGATGTACAAGGTGGGAACTGTGGTGGAAATGATCAACAAAATGGAATGTTGATAGGTGTAAAAGATATCGTCTTCATGCCAAATCAATTTTCCAAAAATTTGATCAATAATATATATATTAACCAATTCCTAGACTGAACAAAGAAGAGAAAGGTGATGAATAATAAGAGCTCCAGCAGTGGAGACCGTGGAGAAAGGAATACTCAATTTCCATTATGTAGGAAATGTGGATGGAGACACCCAGGAAAGTGTCTCAATGGGACAAAGAAATGCTTTACGTGCGGGAAAGAAGGATATAAAGTGAAGAATTGCCGAAGAAAAATGAAGAGTACTATGGAAGAAGATAAAAATGTTCCCTAGAATCCATTTATAAACATTTGCCGTAAATGTAGGGGACCTGACCATTACTTGATTGAATGAATTATTCTATAGGATATTTTCTTGGTCAAAGAAGAAGCTATGTTGAAATAAATGGTTGCATAAATGTTTAAAAAGTATTAGTGCTCCTTATTGATGGGTTTACTTTTGAATAATTTTCTCTTGTGTTTGTAACCTTGATGTTTTCCATGTGAGGATGATATTAGAGGATGAATTATCATTTCTCTAGTGGATATAGTTATAAATAACCGCTTGGTTATATATGATCATTGGGTTTGAGGAAATTACAATTTATTATAATTTGGGATGAAAATGCAAGGCATGAGAAAACATTTGTGGTTATATTATGTCATGGTTATTTTGAGAAATTTATCACATTTCGGTATTGATATAAATTATATATTTTTAAAAAAGACAACACACAGACCGTGTGACAACCCATCGCGTCAGACAAAGCTGTGGGAATCGAACCCACAACCAATGTGCGATTGGGATTTATCGCCATCCACGGACTATGTGAAGTCCCTGGTTAGTGTGACTATTTTTTTTAGTTAAATGATTTTATTGATCAATAATAATTTGATTTGGGATCTTATGTTTTATCAAATGAATACACTTAGTATAGTAAAATGATTTTTTGATTAAGTGATAAATGTTATATTGGAAGATGTTCGTATTGTTGGGAACAATATATGACCAAAGATAAAGAATAGTATGGGATTTCATTTGAGGATTAATGTTGGATTTTTATCTATATTTTTTTTGTGGATTTATAGTGATTTTGGTTATTTATGGAAATGATTAACCTATAATAGAGAATATGGGTTTAGGTTTATTACTTTTAAGTATGTGACTTTAAGAGTAATCGATGTCATTAGGAGATACCATTTAACGTGAAGGATACATAACCAAATTCTTCTAAGTTTTGAGGTTCAATATTATTTTGGATTTTATTAAAGGATTTTAAGGAAAATTATTTATTTAATTCTATTTATTTAAATTTGGGGTATTGTTGGTTTAATTTTAGAAATTAAGATTAGTGTTTCTCTCTCATATGAAATAACCTTTTGGGGGATCATCAGATCTTATACTAAATGTTTTGGTTTTGATTAATCTCTGAAGACAAGGTAAATATATAGTTTATTCTTTGTGGATCATGTGATTCTATAAGAATTTTATTGTAGCTCTTCTAGTGTGACCTTGTCTTCTGGAATACTCATCATTTAAAAATGAGTCAGTAGTAGAAATTTATAAAATAATGAAACATTATTCAAAAATTAAGTATATCTCTTTATGTTCTTAGTCAATCTCAGAAATTATTTCCTCATCTTTATGAAATGTAACATAAAAAAATAAAATAAAAACGTGGTCTGTTTACTTTTCCTAATGGGAAACTAATGACTGTTTTTCCCATTACATGTTTGTGGTTTTCTTGTTGTTATCTTTTTCCTGGTAATGTTTTCTATCCCTCTCCATCAGAACTTGACACTTAGTTTATCATCCATATCCATGTTTTTCTACATCGAATCCTAGTATAGGTTATCTCGGGTGACCTTTGTACATCTCTTTCTTTCTTTTAATGTTATAGCTTTATTGACAGTTTTTTCGATGTGGGATATTCCATTATATTCCCAAGCCCAATTTTAAAAATTTATAGAATTAAATATATTAATGTAGGGGAGAATGTAACACACCAAGCTTCCACGGTTCGCTTATCGCTGAATAATACAGTAGCATGTGTTGTACGCAACTTCAAGTTCTAACACTCACCACAACAAATAAAACTATCCTTTATGAATAGTAATACACACTTTTTGAAATTTTATACATTTTATCTTACAAAATGGACATAATTTTTGGATACGGAATATCAAAATTATCCTATGGTGAAATTTTGGTACTTTTAGGATATCATTCATATTTTGATGAATAGTGAAAATTAATAAATTTTAATAAAATTATTTTTTTAATTGAAATAATTAATAGTGATAAATTATGAATTTTAGTGGTTTTAAATTATATTATGAATATATTTTTACCATTTAATAACATTTTGGTCGGTGGACATAATTTCCCATTTAAACCAAACATAAACAAGTGTCAATCTTTTGATAGTTTTTATTTTTTAAAAACACGCTTTTTGTTTTCACAGCGTGAATTAATTTTAAATTAATTTCTGCCACTTATGTGTTTTGAATTTGGATAAATTTATTCCATATATGTAATATGGATGTCCAAATTATATAAATAGGTAACTCTTATTTTTAGACATTTTGAATAATTACTTCGGTAAATATTTTATTTACCACGGCTAAACGGAAAATCTGGTAAATAAGGGTAAAAAGATAATATAATAATAATAATAATTTACCCTAAAACGTGTCCTAACCCTAGTTTTTTGATACATTTCTGACCATGGAAATCTTTGGGTCGATTTTGGGACCGCATGGATACACTTGTAAGTGATAATGACACTTTATATTAATTAAGTTAAAATATATATAAAAATGACATAAGCCTATATCTTTTAGAAAAAAAATTTTAATATAGAGTTATATATATTATTTTTTCGAATATATATATTAATTAGAAAGATAAAACTATTTCCTATATAATGGAATTTTATTTATAATGTTTAGACATTAAATAATTTAACTTATTTATGACACAATGATGATGCAATAATTACCTTATAAGTGAAATATTATAATAATTGATACTATAAATACCCAAATAAATATAATTTGATCATTTTAATGAATTAAAATAAATTTATATGTTAATATGACATGTTAGTATTGATTTAATTCACTTTTTTTGATGTAATAATGCTGTTATGATTTTCACAAAAATCAAATACCAAATATTGTCAAAATTGACATAAAAGTGTTTTTAAAACAAATATTATATTATTAATTGATATTAAATTCCTAAAAATATAAGGATAGGCAAAAGGACTTATTTCATGATAGGTGTATCATTAATTTACTAATTTGGGGTCTCTTGGAGGTATATAGTATGTTTATTAACTATATAATATAAAAATACAAAGTGACATGGTAAGTGTCAAACTAATCAACCAAGAGTTAAAACTAAAAGATAAGGTTAATATAATGACCCAAACATGTCTAAAATCTATTGGTTGAAAATCTTTTGACCAATACCAACCATAGTCTTTGAATAATATAGTTTAGAGTAATTATAAACCGAATATGAATTAATTATAAAATAATACTTTAAGTTTTTCCTAAAGAGCCCCTCCTCTCCCTTATAAAAGGACACCACTTCTAACCAATTCCTCGCAGCTTCAAAGCATTTTGGCTTAGAAAAACTCTACCAAAATATCCTCCCAAATTCCATCTCATCAACCTAGAGGCTTTAGTTTGATCAGAAATCCAACCTAAGGATCCATTTTGATCAAATCAAAAGAAAGAACCCGAAGAAGAGGTAACGTCTTCACCACCCTCTTTAAATTTACTTTCTTCTTTAAATTCTACTTTCGTTGTTGTTACCATTATAAAATAATAAATCCAGTATATTCTATATTGTGTGATGTTATTATAATTATGGAACAAACAAATTCCTTATTCTATCCATCCCTTGAATGACATGTCACCATATGTGCGTACGTACAGCCTACCGTCTCCACGTTGTCGTGTAATTGTTATTAAATATATTATTATTTAGATGGGTATAATAATGATTTATAATTCATGTAAATAATAAATATAACATGATAATGATTCTGTATATATGATATACCATCCAATTATATATTATTTCAATATCAAAAGAATGATATTGTCGCTCGTGCGTGCGTAGGGATTATCGTATCCACGAACGCGAAGAGATTCATTATCCATCATATCCTTTCAAGACTACATTTAATTCGATGAATAAAAATAATTTTTAGAGACATGATATCATTCTGGATATGAATAAGATAAATCACATCCATAACAAATACGGCTCGCATAACAAATAATATATAGGAAAACGAATCTATTAACACCTGAAACAACAATAATACTAAGATATTATTAACAAATCAATGTTAAAAGATCATATATGATATCATATTAATGTAAATGATATTTGTATAATTCAATAACAATTATTTTACCATTATACAGGAGGTTAACCTACCTTAAACCAAGGAAAAAGTACAAAGTAAGGGGTTTCTTATCTCACATTTAATTCCGTGAGATTTCCATTGTTCACCACTTATTTATTGCATGTGTTGTGTGTAATTCCCATGATTGTATTCATTGTGTAGTATACTTTAATGTAGGGATATTTACATCATAATTTTATGATACCTCTTTCACGGGTGTATGTTTCGTAAGTTACCAAATTGATAAGGTAATTTGGAATTTCAATTTCTACTCATTCAGCTTTATGCATACATCATCGATTATTTTAAACCACGATTATGTGTGGAATCACTATTCATTTTCTTGTGTCATAAGTTCCACTCCCATTTCTGTGGATATAATTTTGATACACATAATCACACCATTTATAAATTCTCAAGTCATTGATATGAACTTGATAATAGTAATTTTAACTCAATCTATATTTATTGAGTTAAACATCAAATTCATTGGTGTTGTTTTTACAAGAATATGTGTGAATGTTCTCTAATTTATTTACACTGAATATACAATCATATTGAGTGTATTTATATTTTTCACAAATAATTATTTCATTTATTTATCCTTAAACTAAGAATACAGTCTTTATAAGAGACTTACTCTCATTTACATCCCATTGAGACGTTTTTGTTGTTATACACCAAATCACTTTTATGTATTGTATATAATGTACTTTCACATAGTATATCATGAATCCCTTTATTCTCATAATATTACAAAGTTTTTATTACATCAATTATTTGTATTCAATTGTTGATCTTTTGGTTAGAAACTGTAACTAAAATATCATTTTTAAATGTTTTAAAGAATTATTCTTCTAAATCTTTATCATTAATGTCCATGTTTTAAAAATGGTTTCAAGGATTTATTTATATGTACATTAATTTTTTAAAATTAAAACTCCTTTTAAAAGTTTCATAGTGGTATGAGACACTTTGATTCAAAAATCTAGTTTTAAATGGCTTCTTGACAAATAGTGCGACTTTTAAATGATATCAAGAAAAAGGGGAAATTTTTCTCAAATAGTTTTGATGATTATTTTCATCCATGTCAATATCCTTGATTATTATTAATTGAGGCTAATATGTTATAATAAAATATCACATATTGTATTGAATGAGTTATTTTTGACTGTGCATGTGTTATTTTTACACCATTCATGGTTTGTGGATAAAGTATTGACATTTCATATGCTAGTTTTAATATGAATGTTTATATTATGAGGAATGCATTGTACATAGTTAGTCATGGGTGGAGCCCACTATAGATCCTCAATTCATCAGAAGGTCTAATGAGACAAACTAGTGTCTTGGCACGAGGCCTTGACAAAATCTTATTTTTAGCCTTGGCACGGGGACTTGGCTACATGGTTATGATACTATAGAATTATGCATTCCAACATTATGAAAGTGCTTATTGATATTTAATTTGATTATTCTACTAGTAGAATATCCATGTGAATAAGTAAATGGCATTATTTCATTTTATCTTTTCCATATTATGCTGAAGTTGAAGTTTAAAAGGCTTTTGTTTTATTTATACATTGACTTAAGTGTTTATGCTTATCTATGAAAGCTTCTGCTATATTGTTATCCTTACTGAGCATCTGAGCTCACCCCTTTCAATGTTTTATTTTTTCCAGGATGTGAAGAAGTAATTTATGAATGACCTGCAGAGATAGTATGAGGTGATATGAAGACAAGATGTTGTTGTAGTTTATTTACCTTATGATGTAATGTAACACTTATGAATATATCTATTATTTCCAAGACTAATAAACTAATCGGTCTTTCGAGACTTGATCCTTTGTGATCATGACAATGTTATGTAATAAAGCACCGACTGTGGGTAACTAGGGTCGGGGCATTACAGTTGGTATCAGAAGAATTTTAGTACAAATCTTGGAATCTAGATTTAGATAAACTCTGATTAGAGCACATAGCCTTAAGATGTACTTTGAGGATTAGTATAGAAGAACATTCTATAATTTTGGTCTTGTAAAGATTTTGTGAGTTTTCTGAACAATACATCCCTGTCAAGATACGAGCAGGTTGAGCCGGCTCTGGAACATATTTACCTAGGGGTAAAACCCAAAAACACCGCTTTGAGATAGACTCGAATAGGAACTGGTACATGACAATGGGCCTTGCTGCACTCTTGGTTATGACACTCCTGGGGGATATTCTTAGAATAATTTACATTTTCTTTACAATCCGATTTGAAGAATTATATATAAGATGAGAGTAAATGACCTTGGTTAATCCTAATGTGTTTAAAATATAGAATATTGTGACATGATATTTTATAAATGATTTTATGACTACTGTTACTCATATAATGCTTTCTGGTTTTAGTCAATGGATGGATTCCAAGGAAGTCACGGTGACTTTGAGAATTATGTACAACGTGGGAAAGGTGGTGGAAATGAGAAAAAAATGGAATGTGGATAAGTGTAAAAGATATTGTCTTCATGCCAAATCAATTTTCCAAAAATATGATCAACAATATATATATTAACCAATTCCCAGACATCACAAAGAATAGAAAGGTGAGGACTAATAAGAGCTCCAACAGTGGAGAACATGGAGAAATGAATCCTTAATTTCCATCATGCAGGGAATGTGGAAGGAGATACCCAGGAAAGTGTCTCAATGGTTCAAAGAAATGCTTTACATGCGGGAAGGAAGGACATAAAGTGAAGAATTGCCAATGAAAAATTAAGAGTACTATGGAAGTTGATAAAAATGGTCCCAAGAATACATTTACAGACATTTTCCGTAAATGTAGTGGACCTGGCCATTTCTCGAGTAAATTCACTATTCTATATGATATTTTCTTGGTCAAAGAAGAAGCTATATGGAAATTAATGGTTGGATAAATGTTTAAAAAGTATTAGTGCTCCTTGTTGATGGGTTTACTTTGGAATAATTTTTTCTTGTATTTGTAACCCTGCAGGTTTCCTTGTGAGGATGATATTTGAGGAAGAATTATCTTTTATAATGTGGATATAGTTATAAATAACCATTTGGTTTTATATGATTATTGGGTATGAGGAAATTACAAGTTATTATAATTTGGGATGAAAATGCAAGGTATGAGATAACATCTGTGGTTAAATTATGTTATGGTTATTTTGAGGAATTTATCTCATTTTGGTGATGTTATAAATTATAGTTTCTGAAAATGGACAACACTCAGACCACGTGACAAACCGTTGCGTTAGACAATGATGTGGGAATCGAACCCACAACCAAAGTGCGATTGGGATTTATCACCTACCACTGGACTATGTGAAGTCCCTAGTAAGTGTGTCTATTATTTTTATTTAAATGATTTTATTGATCAAAAATAATTTTATTTGGGATCTTATATCTTATAAAAGGAATACCCTTAGTATAGGAAAATGATTTGGTGATTAAGTGATAAATGTTATTTTGGAAGATGTTCGCTTTGTTGGGAACACTATATTCCCAAGGTAAATATAATAGTATGGGATTTCATTTGAGGAGTAATGTTGGATTTTTATCTATGTTTTTATTGTGGATTTATAGTGATATGAGTTATTTATGGAAATGATTAACCTATAATAGAGAATATGTGATTAGGTTAATTACTTTTAAGTATGTGACTTTAATAGTTATTGATATCATTTGGAGATACCATTTAATGTGGAAGAATACATAAAAAACTATTCTATGTTTTGAGTTTCAATATTATTTTGGATTTTATTAAAGGATTTTATGGACTATTATTTATGGAATGCTATTTATTTTACTTTTGGGTATTGTTGGTTTAATTTTAGAAATTTAGATTAGTGTTTCTTTATCTAATGAAATAGCCTTTTAGGGGATCATCAGGCCTTATACTAATAGTTTTGGTTTTTATTAATCTCTAAAGACAAGGTAAATATATAATTTTTTCTTTTTGGATCGTGTGATTCTATAAGAATTTTATTGTAGCTCTTCATGTGTGACCAAGTCTTCTAGAATACTCATAATTTAAAAATGATTTAGTAGTAGAAATTTATTAAAGAATGAAAAATTACATAAAAATTAAGTATATCTCTTTATGTTATTAGTCAATCTCAGAAATGAATTCCTCATCTTTATGTAATGGAACATAAAAAAACAAAAAAAATGTTGTCTGTTTACTTTTCCTACTAGGAAACTAATGATCGTTTTTCCATCACACGTTTGTGGTTTTCTTGTTGTTAACTTTCTCCTAATCTTGTTTTATATCCCTCTCCATCAGAACATGACACTTAGTTTATCATCCATATCCATGTTTTTCTACATGGAATCCTAGTATAGGTTATCTTGGGTGACCTTTGTACTTCTCTTTCTTTCATTTAAAGTGATTGTTTTATTGACTCCTTATCTGATGTGGGACATTCCATTATATTCCCAAGCCCAATTTTAAAAATTTCGAGGACATAATTTATTAAAATAGGGGAGAATGTAACACCTCAATCTTCCACAGTACGCTTTTCGCTGAATAATACAATGGCGTGTGTTGTACGCAACTTCACGTTCAAACACCCACCACAACTAATAAAAATAGCTGTTAGGAATAGTAATACCCACTTTTTGAAATTTTATACATTTTATCATTCAAAATGTACATCATTTTTGGATTCGGAATATTGAAATTATCCTAGTGTGAAATTTTGGTAATTTTTGGTTAACTTTCATATTTTGATAAATAGTGGAAATTACTAAATTATATTTAAAAACAAATTTTTTAATTGAAATAATTAATAGTGATATATTATGAATTTTACTGGTTTTAAAGTATATTTAATATATATTTTTACCATTTAATACAATTTAGGTCTTTGGACATAATTTCACATTTAAACCAGACATAAAAAAGTGTTAATCTTTGGATAGTTATTATTTCTTAAAAACACGCTTTTTGTTTTGACAGTGGGAATTAATTTTAAATTAATTTCTGCCACTTCTGAGTATTGAATTTGGAAAAATGGATTCAATATTTGGAATCAGGATTTCTAAATTATGTAAATTGGTAACTCTTATTTTTATACATTTTGAATAATTACTTCGGTAAATATTTTATTTACCATGGTTAAAGGGTAAATCCGGTAAATAAGGGTAAAAAAAGATAATATTATAATAATATTAATTTACCCTAAAACGTGTCCTAACCCTATAGGTTGATAAATTTCCGACAATGTGCATATTTGGGTCGATTTCGGGACCCCATGGATTCACTTGTATGTGATAATGACACTTTATATTAATTAAGTAAAAGTAAATACCAAAATGACATAAGCCCATATATTTTAGAAAAACAATTTCTACATAGGGTTATATATGTTATATTTTGACTATAAATATTCACTAGAAATATAAAACGATTTCCTACATAATGGTATTTTAGTTTTAATTTTAGACATTAAATAATTTAATTTATTTATGACACAATGATGATGAAGTAATTACCTTATTAGCTAAATATTATAATAATTGATATTATAAATGTCCAAATAAATATAATTTGAGACTTTTAATGAATTGCACTATGTGTATAGGTTAATATGACATTTTAGGATTGATATAATTATCCTTTTTCGATGTAATAATGCTGTTATGATTTTCACAAAAATCGAATACCAAATAGTGTCAAAATTGACATAAAAGTGTTTTAAAATATTATTATATTATTAATTGATATTAAATTTCTAAAAATCAATGGTTCATCCAAAAGACTTGAATCATGATAGGTGTATCCTTAATGGTTCACTTTGGGGTCCTTTATAGGTATATAGTATGTTTATTAAATATATAATATAAAAATACAAAGTGACATGGTAAGTGTCAAACTAATTAACCAACAGTTAAAATTAAAAGATATGGTTAATATATTGACCCAAAACTGTCTAAAATATATTGGTTGAAAGGATTTCGACCTATCACAACCATAGGCTTCCAATAATCCAATTTTTATACATTATTAACCTAATACGAACTTATTATAAAATAATACTTTATGTATTTCATAAAGAGCCCCTCCTCCCCCTTATAAAAGGACACCACTTCTATCCAATTCTTCACAACATCAAAGCCTTTTGGCTCGGAAAAACTCTTCCCAAATATCCTCCAAACATCCCTCAAAACAACATAGAGGGTTTAGTTCGATCATAAAGCCACCCTAAAGATCCCTTTTGATCAACTCAAAAGGATGAACCCAAAGAAGAGGTAACGTCTTCACCACCCTCCTTAAAGTTCCTTTCTTCTTCAACATCTTCATTTCGTGTTATTTACATTCTAAAATAATAAATCCAGTATATTCTATATACTATGATGTTATTATAATTATGGAACAAACAAATTAATTATTCTATCCATCCCTTGAATGAAATGTCACCATACGTGCGTACGTACGGCCAACAGTCTCCATGTTGTGGTGTAATTGTTATTCAATAAATTATTATTTATATGGGTTTAATAATGATGTATAATTCATGTAAATAATAAATATAACTTGATAATTATTCTATCTATATGATATAACATCCAATTATATATTATTTCAATATCAGAAGAATGATATTGTCACTCGTGCGTACGTACGGATTACTGTCTCCACGAACGTGATGAGATTCATTCCCCATCATACCAATTCAAGACTAAATTTCATTTGATGAATAAAAATAATTTTCAGAGACATGATATCATTCTGGATATGAATAAGATTCATCCCATCCATTAAAAATACGTATCGCATAACAAATTATATAAAGGAAAACAAATCTATTAACACCTGAAACAACAATAATACTAAGATATTATTAACAAATCAATGTTAAATGATCATATATGATATCATATTAATGTAAATTATTTTAGTTTAATTAAATAACAATTATTTAAACATTATACAGGAGGCTAAACTACCATCAACCAAGGAAAATTTTCAAAGTAAGGTGTTTGTTATCTCACTTTTAATTCTGTGATATTTCCATTGTTCACCACTTATTTATTGCATGTTGTATGTGTACTACCCATGATTGTATTCATTGTGTATTATACATTAATTTATGGATATTTACATCATCATTTTATGATATTTTTTTCTTGGGTGTATGTTTTGAATGTTACCAAATTGATAAGGGAATTTGAAATTTCAATTTCCTCACATTCGGCTTTACACATACTTCATTGATTATTTTACACCATGATTATGTGTGGAATCTCTATTCATTTTCTTATGTCATAATTTGCACTCCCCTTTATTTGGATATGATTTTG
Organism: Viscum album; assembly: GCA_963277665.1. NCBI lineage: Eukaryota > Viridiplantae > Streptophyta > Magnoliopsida > Santalales > Viscaceae > Viscum > Viscum album. The sequence goes on along the minus strand of OY728126.1, from coordinate 373,383,132 downwards.
ATACTCATAATCACTCCATTGATAAATTCTCAAGTCGTTGTTATGAACATGATAAATGTAATTTTAACTGAATCTCTATTTATTGAGTTAAACATCCAATTCATTGGTGTTGTTTTTATAAGAATATGTGTGAATGTCCATTGATTGATTTACACTGAATATCCAATCATATTGAGTGTATTTATATTTTTTACACATAATTATTTTGTTGATTTATCCTTAACCTAAGGACATGGTCTTTATAAGAGACTTAATCTCAATTTACATCCCATTGAGACTTATTTGATGTTACACAACAAATCACTTTTATGTGGTGTATATAATGTACTTTGACATAGTATATCATGAATCCCTTTATTCTTATGATATTAAAATGTTTTTATTACCTCAATTATTTTTATTCAAGTGTCTATATTTTGGTTAGAAACTCTAACTAAAATATCATTTTTATATGTTTTAAGACTTATTCTTCTAAATATTTATCATTTATGTCCATGTCTTAAAAATGGTTTTAAGGATATATTTATATGGACATTAATGTTTTAAAATTAAAAATCCCTTTAAAAGTTTCAAAGTGGTATGGGACACTTTGATTAAAAAATATATTTTCAAATGGCTTTTTGACAAATAGTGTGACTTTTAAATGATTTCATGAAAAAGGTGATATTTCTCTCAAATAGTTTTGATGATTATTTTCATCTATGTCAATATCCTTCATTATTATCTATTATGGTTAATCTGTTACAATAAAATATTATATATTGTATTGAGTGAGTTATGTTTGACTCTAGATGTGTTATTTTTATACCATTCATGGTTTGTGGATAATGTATTGACATTTCGTATGCTTGTTTTAATACGAATTTTTATGTTATGAGGAATGCATTGGACTTAGTAAGTGACGGGTGGAGCCTGCTATAGATTCTCGATGCATCGGTAGGTCTCATGAGATAAACTAGTGTCATGGTACGAGGCCTCGAAAAAATCTTATTTGTAGTCTTGGCATGAGGCCTTGGCTACGTGGTTATGATAGTCTGGCATTATGCATTGCATCATTATGAAAGTGGTTATTGATATTGCATGTGATTATTCGACTAGTAAAATATTCATGGGAATAAGTAAATGGAATTATTTAATGTTATCTTTTCCATATTATGCTGAAGTTCAAGTTTAAAAGGCTTTTGTTTTCGTTATACATTGACTTAAGTGTATATGATTCTCTATGAAAGATTATGCAATATTGTTATCCTTACTGAGCATCTGAGCTCACCCCTTTCAATGTTTTATTTTTCCCAGGATGTGAAGAAGTAATTTATGAATGACCTATAGGGATAATATGAGGGGATATGAAGACAATATGTTGTTGTAATATTTTACCTTATGATATAATGTAAGACTTATGAATATATCTAGTGTTTCTATGACTAATAAACTAATCGGTCTTTCGAGATGTGATCCTTTGTGATCATGCCAATGTTATGTAATAAAGCACTGACTCTGGTTAACGGGGGTTGGGGCGTTACATGTTTGAATATGAACTGATGGACGAGTTTTTTCATCTTTCAGTGTTATTTTTCTTATTATTATTTCAAATCTATCCCCTATTAAATTTATTATTATTATTATTTCTATGATATATCTTTCCATTGTATTTATTATTTAAAATAAAATTTTTATCCAAATTAACTAAAATAAAATATATTTCATATGATTTGGTACTTATTCTTATTTATAATAGACATAAAAATATTTTTTGGAATAATTGTAAGTGTATATTTAGTTTATCAAAATGAATTTGTAAAAATGAGCGGCCTATTTGATGTCTTAACTAAATTCAAGATTATTATTACTATTATTATTATTATTATTTTCAATTATCATGGATTTTTTTATCGTTAATGATAATGAATTATTGGGGGGAGTATTCTTAGTAGTTATATTTTTATTATAACAATTTATATTTATGATTCAGTATAGTTATTGAATTGATGCATTTATTAGTTATCAAATTCTATTTCAATGGGTTTGGTCAAGTAATGTTAATCTATTTCACATAAATATATAGATCACTAGTTTTACTTTATTGAATCCCTTTTTGTATTTCGTTAGTTTTAAAAATATAATTTATTCATGTGGACATAAAAATTATGGAATTTTAATGTCTCATATCTTTGTGGAGGTCCATTGATAGTTTTTTTAAATTATAAAATGATATAATTCTGGCTAGTGTACATACTAAATCTTGCCAAAAGTTTCCAGAAATTGGGGATATTGATTTATATTCTTGGCATGTCAGGGGTTGGCTTGGGTAAATTAAATATGTTTATTCTCTAATGGTTGAGAAAAATGTTCCTTTTAAATGATTTATCTTTCGAAAAATAAATTCTATATTAATTAACATTTTATTATCTTATTTCTCACAAACCAAAAAATACCTCCATTATTTAGCATATGAAAACTAATTTTTGGTATAATTATAAATACATACTATAACATAAAACATCCTAAATATTTATTTTTCTATATAATATTTTCATGATAACATTTATTATAAAAAATTGTGTTAATTATATAAACTCATTAAAAAATATTTTCAAAACATTATTGAATGAAATCATAAAAAACTATTTATATCATATAATTAACTTATGGAAATTAACTTATGTGTGATAATTGTACTTTTATCAACTTTGGACAAGAAATATAATGCATAAAATTCAATCTAATTAATATATATATATATATATAACATTTATTAATTTTCGACGGATTGTTCAACAATTCATCATCAATAATTCTTATTTTATTATAAATTTAAAATAAAAAATATACTAATAAAGTTGGGTGTCATTTTATTTTGAAAAAACTTATCCATTTTACAAATTATTGTACTTGATAAATCATTTAATATAAAAAATATTACAATGAAAAAAAATATTTCCCCTAATAAATGGTCTTTCTTGTTCATTTAATCGTCACATTATATTACCATATCATGTAACAACTTACATTAGAAAGGTTACTTCATTTTTATAATATAATTCGCATAATTTAATTTCCTCCAAAAAAACATGTCTCTATTATTTTCATAATTTTATATCAATAATAAAATGATATTTTTCCCGATACACTTCTATAAGATCAACCAAGGATGGTTTTTTTGGTGAATCCATAAATATAAAACATTAAATCATGGACTCTCTTAAATTAGTAATCATATTTTATATCCTTCATTAATCATAGATGATGAGATTTCCCAATTTATAGAATTAACTAATTTTTCAAATGTTTTTTAAATTTCACATTTTTCTTTCATCAACATACTCGGTTCTTTGTTTGATTCGTCAGTTAAAACATCTTTTAAAAATATTTTTTTCTCCCTCTAATCTCGTTAAGCGTCATAAAAAATTTTATATTTTATTATAAATATTAAATTTTAATTTATCTCTATAAACTAGTAATGATAACTCCAAAAATGTCATGTTAAATAAGTTTTCTTGTATTTCTAATACATTACTGGATTGAATGATTATGTTTTTTATTTTCAAATCCGAAATATAAGAATATAATCTGAAAATAATTATTAATACACTTTTACAAAAGAATATTCATAAAATCATAATGTAAAAACAACTAATATATCATCAAATTGAAGATAATGGTTTATTATATTTATTTTCTTAATCAGTAATCATTTTAATGATGATTTTAGAATGATAGATTCATTTAAATTATCAAATATTTTACACAGTCAAATGATATAACATGCTATTGTATATAAAACCACATACATCATATTGAATTTTACTAATCTCTTTGAAATCATAACTAAACGATTACCCAAGATAGTAATTATATTTATATCCTACAATTCATAATATTTTATAGAAAAATTTATTTTTGAAAACTTTTAAATAGAAGAATGTTCTCAAATGATTCTACAATGGGAGTGATAATCTGAAATTTCATGTAAATATTAAAATACCCACTTTTCACTTTTCAGACTTTCTTATATTGTAATCTATTTAAAAATGGAAATTTTTTGTTTATATTTAACCCTCGTTATTCAATAACATTATTTAATTTTTTTTCACATGTTTTTTTTCACATATTTTTTCTCATTTTTATAATAATATTATAATTTAATTTTTTAAATTTTAAATATTTTTATAATTATGGATATAGTTTTTCATTTTGAAATCCTTTAATCAACCTTCTTGTGTAACATTTTTGTTACCCAACTATATATATTTCATTTATTCAGTCATTATATTTCAATTATTCATATATGAAATACAATATTTATCATTTCTGAAAATTATTTTTTTTAAATTTATCTTAATGTCGTTCAAAAATATTACTACGGTTTTCATGGTGGAAAACAATTTTTAATCTAATATAGAATGATTTTCCCTAAAAAAATTTTGATGAAAACAATGGTTGACATAATTCAATCCATTATTATTTTTGAATATATCTATTAAAATAATTGGTCCTTTAATAATCAATTGAATTTAAATATTATGTAGACATCCGTAGTTTTTTTATGTAATGAATTAATTGTATCCACTTTTCTTATTAAATCCACCACTTGGGTACACATAAATCCATTGAAATACAGAATGTGAAACTATATATTTTTTGTAATTATCTAAATATTTTATATACTTTTGAAAATGTTAGGTAGAAATTCATAAGACTCTCCATGTAGTTTCTAAACAGTTTTATCCTAAAATATTTATATATTATACAATGACATTAAAAAAATACATTATTAAATGATTTAAATAGAAATATAATTTCAATAATATGGTAGGGAAAATTTATTCTCAGTTAATTTAAACCATACCATGTATCATAAATTAAATCCATTATATATATTTAGAATATAAATAATGAATTAGAGATCCCAATATTTGTATTGATGAACGAATCATGTTTGAAAATATCATTTTTTATCTTAACTTATACAGATTAAATGAAGTTACATGTATCAAACATTATATTTATCATGATCTCAATATTAAAATAGGAACATTTGAAACTATAATGTATTATTTAAAAAACTATTCAACTAAAAAGTGGGATTTTTCAAATAAAACAATCCATGTGAATATTCTTGTCATCACATTATAGTCCCTACAAATTGAAAAAAAAGTAATTACCAAATAAAATATTTATTGATTTATCATGAAAATGTTCATAGCTACCAATGTTCCATGAGAGATTTTTCATACCCCCATAGTTAAGCTGAAAACAATATACATTAAAAATTATGTCTATTATTTCAGCCTTGTGAAAAAAATCACTTCATTTTGATCAGCTTGATCCCTATTTGATTCTTTATATTATTTCAAAAAAATTATAATTTATTTCCTTATTTTAAAAGTTTCATCCCTAATTCAATGTTGATGTATTTGTGTTAATAGTAAATTTAACAAATATACAAACTTTTAATTCAAAAAAAATAGAATAATTCTAAAAAATATACAAAATAAATACATTAGATGGTTTTGGAATGAATATTCATAATTTTTGAAATATAATGGTTATATATGTTCTTCTATTATATAATATAATGTTTTTTAAAAAATTTATGTGAACACAGGATTCACTAATTCTTATGAATATGCTCGTTTCAAAATTAATATTTTCATCCTCTCTGTTTTCTAAAAACCAATTTTTAGAAGTTTGTTTAGTCATAATTAAAACCCATAAGAAATATTAGATGCTTATGTTATTAAATTAAATAAATAGGTATAATGACCGTATTTGAGTTAGGTTATTTTTTAAAATTAAACATAACTAAATGAATAAAAATAGAAAAAAATAACATTTCATCAAAATTATATTGTCTAGGTTTATAGAATTAATATACATCCATGTTTTATTGAGTTATTATCTGTTTTGGAAGTTCAATATAATAAACAATTTCATATGATGTTTCATAAAAAATTATTATTCCACTAATTTCAGATGTTATATTACATAATATAATTTAATTGTTTTCTCAAAAATATATTTCTTATTGGGTTTATTAAGAAATTTTATACCCTGTTGCAGTTTAAAAAAGAAAAAACTAAACCAAATCATCTACGAAATTAAATTAAAAACATATTAAAATATTTAAATGTAGTGGTATTTATATGATATATTTATTTTTTATAATTTGAATTATTTTATAGATTGTGTTGCACACAATATATAGTTCAAATGAACGACATATCATTATTTAAATATTCTGTGTCTATTATCACCTAGCCATTAGAATACATGGTATAAATAGTGTTAATTAAATTTTAGAAAATATTATATATATATATATATATATTTTAAATTAATTAATTATTTATTTAATTATTATTATTTAAAAGAATTGTTTCAAAATAAAATTGTTGAATTTTCTGAAAAATTATTTTTATCTGCGCAATGTTTTCATATACAAATAAATTAAATTAAAATATATTATTGAATTATTTTAACAAAATATTCACATTATTTACTTGATCGATTTTTAAATATAAATAAAATATTTTAAAAAGCAAAAGAAAAGAATAAACCTAATTTTATGGATATAATTTTTTTTTTCAGAAAATTAGCATTTTGTTATATTTAGTGCACAAATATTAACATTAATTTCTGTCATTTTTATGTAATGAATTCGAAAAATATTATTTCATAATTATAATTACGCGATTTATATTTGGCAATTGGGATTTTCATATTGTTTGTCGATATGAATAGTAACTATAAGAATGATATTACCATATTAATGGTAAATCTTGTAAATTAATATAAAAATAAAACGAAAAGGATATTAAACTAGAAATGACGTATATTATAATTTAAAATTTAATTATATCATTAATTATTTTATTTTTATTATGTGACATTTTGGGCCATTGGGAAGATATTTTTACCTTCATTGTGTTTTATTTGTAGAGAAGTAAAACATGACACACTAGAATTTTTAATATCTATAATATTTTTAAATTGTGATAAACAGATATTATGATATTCCATAAGTTGTATTCTAAAACATAAAATATTTATCTTCTTCATGAATATTTTATTTTATTTTTAGTGAATAAATAATTAACTTAATTTCTTACTCAACGTTGTTGCATCAATTATTCAATTAATATAGAAATAAAATAAATGATATAAAAATTATTAAAATAATTATATTATTAAATTAATATTGGGGATCAAAGAATATTATATATGATCATGGAATTTTGGGTATGTTTCAAAATTATTTTTTAAATATTCAATATGTCTTATTTATGTTATTAATTTTAAAGTTGTAAATAATGTTAAAATATAAAATAACGATATATTATGAAAATAACATGTTTTTTGTTCATTAAAAATTATAAAAATAATATTTATGTTAAATTGGGGTATATTATAGTATAACAAGTAAAACATTATGTATTTATGAGTCACTATTTATATTATATAAATAATAGTAATGGTTTAAGAGTGAAAAATATGTCAGTGTGTTTAATGTTAAAATCGGTTAGTTAAGGGATTAAATAAATATATATGTTATAAAAAATACATCAAAATGTAATAATTTTATTTTTTTGATATCATATAAACTATTTTGTACCGTTGTATCTAATTAATGAATTTTTCAAAGAATTTGGCTCTATATTTGTCTTATTATATTTTCTTTTTTAATAAATATGAAAAGAGTCATCACCTCAATTATAAAAGGGTTCATAATGCCTCTCTTCATTACACTACATGGATCCATATATCTATAATATACTCATCTAATTTATCTTCCCAAATTAAATAGCCACATTTTGAGGTTCTTATATCCCAAAAGATGAACCCTATCACCTATTGGAAGAGATATAAATAAGTAATATTGAAGAGGAGGTAATCACTTTAACCAATCACATTCACTTTTTATCATTATTTAACATATTTAAAAAATCTATATTTATCAAAAAAAAATAATATCAACATCTTAAGTATTATTAAATGTTATTATATGGATTGAAAGACCATAATGTTCCCTTTTAACATAAAATAAGAAGTGGATGTATCTTCTAATGTGTATGTACGACTTACCATCTCTACATTGTGATAACATTAATTAAATCATTTTATTTTATTGATGCATGTTATATTGTGATTAATATTTATATTCAATATTTAATACATAATTATTCTTATATAATGATAGTATTAGGGCTTCCTTTTTACTATTCATTCCTTTTGAAATCGATAATGACGTTCTTGCAGACGCGTAGACTACCACATACACGATGTGATGAGATTCATTTTTTTATAATTGTACTTAATAGTGATATTGATGAATTTTATTGTTATAAATGAAATATTTTATATAATAATTATTCTAGAAAGGTGATTTATTATTTATGATTCCATCATTCCATCAGTTCAAAAATTTAAACATTATTCGTGCATACATACGTCCTTATGTCTCCATGAACTGTGTTTTTCATTTTTTTCTCTCCTAAGTTTTTATAAATTATTATAGAAATATATTGATATAATTAATATATATGATATTAAAACCATGATTAAAAATATGAAAATGATTGGACCTAGATAAATGTAAAAGGACTGGGACGTTCAACTTAAACAATTCTTTGAATTTAAAAGAATTATCAAAAAAATAATGATTTTAATTAAAAATTGATGAATAAATAGGGGGTATGAAGTTATAAATAATTCATAAATTGTATGATAGATATTAATATTTTAATGGATTCCATGTAAAAAGATTAATTTTATTATAAATGAGGATTTTACATGAACATGAAAATATGGGACATGAGGTAACATTTTATTTTATAATCTAACCATTATTCAAGATAGTTTATGTTTAAGTATCTAGTAAAGTATATTTCCCTCTAATGTCAATGATTGAAAAAATTGATTTGAAATTTTTTTACAAGTCACCTATAAAGTTTTACAATACCTTTTACAAATGTTATAATTTTTAAAAAATGATTTCGGTGGTTTATATTTTTTACATTTCTTTCAAATGAGGTATAGTGACACTTTTTTAGAAAACAGATGAAAAGAATGTTTCTTTAAATTATTCATTGTGATATGGGTTTTACACCATCCTGGGGACTCATATTAATATGGATTAATTTAAGATATTATATATTAAATATGAATGAATTTTTTTTATTTTCTAAGTGAAATTTTATGAAAAAGAAAGTTTGTTTTAAAATTGAAAAGATAATTTACTCAAAAATATTCCATATGTTATTAATAAATAATTTTATATATAATACAATATAATTTGATTTCATATAAAATTTACTTTGGATACAATCCATATATTCAACCCATATTCATTAACATGATGGTTCATGTTTATGATTGAACGATGGTTTAAAATCCATTTTCATTAACACGTGTTATATGATGATGAAATGTATATGAAACCCATTTCTTATCATGAGTTATTATATGATGACTATTTTAAATAATGAACGCATAAAAATGGATTTATTTACATGACATTTGGGACCTATATCTCTATCAATTTTTTGGGATAAATTAATATTTATAATGTTATTTTTAAGGGAAACATTTCGTTGTTTATGATCCATTAAATGAAACATGTTAATTTGGTTTATATAATTTATGAACCAATTTAACGTGAATGATTATCAATAGGAAACATATGTTTCTTCTTGGTCATATAGTCTTGGTAGTTAACCCTGACTTATGAAATATTTTCTATACTTATTTTGATTAGCCACAAATTTATGGAATTAATATATAATTCATGGTTGAGTTATGATGAAGTATCATTCTTATGATTCATGTTTACAGATTTCTAAATGTCTTATTAGATAACTAATATTTATGGTATTTATCATATTTATTATAAAATTTGTATGATATGGTCATGATTAAAAACTAATATGATCATCTTATTATTTCATATGATCACAAATTGATATCTTGTATGTTTACTATTAAGAATAATCTTAGAAAACCATTTTATTATGTATTCATTTCGGATGTAATAAATATTGTTTTAGATTCCATTCCTTTGATGAGTAACATGAGTTACTGTCTTTCTAAGAGATGATGGAGATTATTCAAAAAATAAGAACATATTAGATCAATCATTAGAAACTATAATCCATTTTAATTATAGAATGAATATTGTTGTCATATATAGAATATTCACTTAAATATATGTAATATTTAATTAAAAAAATATTATTCCATAATAGTTGGCATCGTATAAGATTTTAGATAACCATTAGATATTAGATTTAAAAACATTATGAAAACTCTAAAGGTCAGTAAACATATGAGAGAAAATTATATTTTTAGTTAAAAATAATTAACCACATATGTAAAACCTATAGTTTCATAGAACATGGTGTATCTATTTAGATAATAAATAATTTATATGTCATAATTTTATGGTTTTAAATGTTGATTAATTTTTCTGAATATATTATTTCTGTTTTTATTCAATATCAAGAATAGAATGGTTCTTGTTAATGTAAAATGTTATAGAAAAACAATTTCCACCGGAGGAACTAAATATTTTATGATCTTGAATTCATAATCATGCTACAATTCTCCCAAAAGTTTCTCAATATATTAATCTAGTTAAAATTCCAAATGATCAATTGAGGTAATAACGTATAGTTTAATATTTCATGAGGAACTATCCAACATATTTAATTGTGTCCATTGATCAACTAGTGGCTATTAAATGAATCAAAACCACTGAGAAAATATTTTCAATTCATAAATTCATATTAAATGAACATGTTTTAGGAGTTTTTTATAATCTATAATATGAAGGAAACCAATAGTGAAAAAATATCAAGAATATGAGGGAATATGAAGAAGTTTTCCCATGGGAATGATTTTATTTTAGGGGATGTTATTTAATAAGTACATCTTTAGTATTTTATATATAAATATTCATAAAAAATTTTTTGACGTGAAGAAAAATTATAATGACTCTATTGGTACAAATGGGGAATATTTTACAGGGATTTCGTAGTATTCCACTTGTTTAATTATCATTCCTAAAAGTGAAATATATCTAATCAGTGGTGTCCTAAAACTATTTCATAGAAAGGAATTAGATATAAGAGTAATTAGTAGATTAAAATTGAATGTATTTAGGTTAAATAAAATGAGAAATAGAGATTGGTGAATCCCTCCATTCACATGGTTTTGATATCATAATAGTGATATAATATCATGAAAACTCCAACAAAAAACATGCTATATTGAAATCCCAACTATCAATATTATAGAAATGTGGGATAAAATTTCCTGGTAATTGTTTTAATGTAATTGGGAGGTGCTATAAATGTTGAAAGGAGGGTCATAATTCCTTTGAATTTGAAAAGTAAAGGAATAAGCTGGTTAATGTTTTGGAGGAAATGAAAAAGACAACTAATTCACCACCCTTACACCATTTTTTCTAATGCTATGAGTGTTGGAATTATTCCAACCAGGGTTTGAATCTGACGGTTTTAATTCCAATATTCACTATACTCATAAGCCCAAAAAATGTTAAATATCATATAGTCATGACCACCAAAGTTATATATGTGCAATATTTGGCGAATGGTACACTTATGATTCACATTATACAATATAATGTATTATTTGATTCTGGATCCAATGTGTTATTTATTTTTATAGAATTTGTTAGGGTTATAAAAAATCACCTTAACAGGACAATATTGAGTTTGCAGTGAAACCCCCTAAAGGAATAATTATCAAATATCAATTTTATATTTATTATCTGATTGAATTTTTTTGTGAGTGCATCTTTAATGTCTTATGATTATACCATTTATTGATTTTGATGTGATTTTGGGCACATATTTACCTTCCATATATCCAGTTTGTAAAAATTTCTATTAAAGTAATGTCATATATAATATTTGAAAATAGTCTATGGTCATTTATCATTGCATGAATGAATAATAAATTTTCAGTGAAAATTATTGTTTAGATAATAAGTTATAAAATCCTATGTGTGGGTATTTCAATTGATCCTTCAATGATAGAATATGTTCTTATATGGTCTAGATCAACTATGATATATAAAATCTATAGGTTTCTTGGGTTGTATGGTTAATAGATGTATTGTTAAAAATTATCTCATGATTATCTAATCCACACATCTAGTTATCTCGGGAATAAGTTATGTTCATATGAATGGATGAATGTGAAGTTAATTTTGTAGAGATGAAATAAAAGTTGGTCAGCACACCTATGCTCAAACTACCCTATAGTGGAGAAAGGGTTTTGACATATAATGTTTCATCAAATAGGAGACTAAGATGTATTCTTATTCAAATCTATATGGTGATAGATTTTTATTCACACAGATTTATGTTCCATGTTAAAATGTACCCAACTCGTAATTCTTACAAAGTTGAAATAATTTCTTGATTAATTATATGGTGGAATAATCACTACGGAGAAAAGTGAGACATATATACTGATAAAAATATTAAATTATTTTTTAACTATAAATGTGCATAACATTATTCCTTGAAGATTTTTATATATGGTCAACTATCTTTACTTCTCAATATATTACCACAATGCAAATGAAAACGATGTGGAAGATGTTGTGAGATGAATGGATTAGGATAGCTAAACTATGATGAGGGAAAAATGATTCAATATTTATGGATTTACCAATAACGGACCTAGAATTCATTATCAATGGGTAGAAATATTATGAATATAAATGGATTGTTTAAACATATTTTAAATAATGAATAATGATCCATAGAATGAATATGTATATCTGTAACAGAAGGTGTCAAATATTACTCAGTTTATCATTGATTGTGATGGCATAATGTGGTATAGAAACCCTGTAAATTCTCCACCAATATTATATTTTAAGATTTATATATTGGATAAAGCTCAAATTTATCATTCCATATTCATACTAGAAGTTGAAATATGTATAGACACTCGAATGAGTGTATTTGGTGGGATTACATGAGGTTAGATATTGCAGATTATGTTTCTTGGTTCGTGGATTGTCAACATGTTATGCATCAGAGGAAAAAGTTTACTGGGAAGATAAAACCATTATTTATAAGAGAATGGAAATTGGAAAACATCACCAAGTAATTGTTTTCATTGAAATGAAACAAAATTTAAAGGCTATAATTTTATATGGGTTATAGTTGATGGGCTTAAAAAGTTATGACAAATAATTATTTTTAGAGGGGATTTGTTTCTAATTAATAATCGTAAAATATATGTTACAAATTGGCCTTGCTGATAGCAGGATCACCCCTCCATCACATTTTCATTGCGTTATAGCCTGCGAAGTAAAACCAATTTCCCAAAAGACATGTGGTTCCTTTCTTGGGACCAACAAAATTATTGAACAGTACATCAATGTAATAATTGTCCCCAAAGCCCAACACATTTTCATTCTTGTGTTCATTGTACTCATTAGCCCAAATCATAGGAAACATCCTAGAATGTATTCCATCATGATCACTACTCTTGTCAAACAATTCATAACTCCATAGTTCTACTGTGGTGGGATACATAAAAGAAAGGGAAACAATTGTTGAAATGTGTCATACCATTTATTCATTTAATCTATTATCATTTTTGACTGTTACAATAACCACTATTTATAGTACAATATCCTTTTTTTAAAATCTACATTTAAACCAAGGCGGCTCTTCCAGTCACAGGGCTAGGTTCCTCCTCTAAACCCAATATAAAAATACGGCCCCCACTAATAGCACAAAACAAATAGCATCAAAATGGATATATGGTCATAGACAACTAGGTACTACTTGTTTCCCCACACATATGTAGTCCCATAACTTAGTCCCAAAAAAATTAATGAATCATTTATTTGACTAGTGGATTTCTTCCTAGGAAAACATATATTCATTCTAGTTTGGTTTTTCCTCAATCATACACTTCTATGGATTCTTCCAAAATCATCTCCCATAATGATCAATACACTTGTAAAATCATGATTAGATATGGAGTTCTAATAATTTATGATCCTAAAAAATATTGATTCACCTCTTTAACACAATCCATATCATTTATTCCTTTAAACTGTTATCACTTTAGGATGTTACATTCATAACCACATTTAGAGAAAAAATCATTTTGGACATTATATCTCATATCGGGCAGTCCCACAATCTTCTGAATGGGTTAGACCTATATTAACATTCTTTGAAATTTGTCCCCATATAGTATAAACATATCACCTTTACATAATCATCCTGTCCAAGTCCACCAGGTAACACTAGTTTCCCCGTAGAAAAGTGTTCCCCTCTCTAAGGCCCACACAAAAGCCATAATGTGTCATCGTGCTAATGATTCTACCCATATTCCAATACATATTATTTATAGTCTTATTTAACTTCTCACAATAGTATATAATCCTTCCAAATGGTCACCCACACTGATCACTACTCCAGAACAAGAACACTAAGCTTTGGATTCTTGGTAATGTAGGCTCCCAAAAAGAATGGTTGACCTTGTTGACATGAGTCAAATCAGTTATACATTAGCTTATATCATTTTGGGGGGATTAAATATATATTAATGATGTGTTAATAATTTATGGAGTACCACTTTCCATTCAATTTTATTGGGATCTGAGTTTTACCTCTATTTTCTAGGGAAGTATTCTAGAAGAACTATATATTGTGTGATGATTCTGCATTAAATATCATACATAGAGAGTTGGCTAGTTGGAGAGGAATATTAAAACTTTAGAATATATTTTGATAGAATTCTATAATGATTACAAAGTGGGTTTGGATCAACACCATCATTTTCAGTTTTTTAACATAATAGATTTTAATTGAAAATAATATTTTTTCTTAAGAATACCTCCATTGTAGAAAAGTTGCTAACTCTAACATGATAGAATGAAGATAATTGTATAAACTAAATCAGAACTAACCTCTATGAATAAATTTAATAGAAGTATAGATCCATAAAATAAAAAAATATTAACATTGATGATATAAAAGTAAAACAGATAGTCTTTAGATTGATATGTAGTCTGAAGTGGATGAAAATTTATTCCTAAGAATATATCACTTGATGACAGTAAAGAGATTGGGTATTAAGTTCAATTAAAACACTAATAATTCAAGACCTTTTGAAATTATGTATCTTATCAGAATTATAGCTATTAGTTATCTCTAAAATCGAATCTATCTGATGTTGTTGACCAATTTCATGTATCTCTTCGATGGTTGTAAATAACTAATACTTTATATTTACTAAACACATAGGAAATACAAAGAATGATATGTCTTATAATGAAAAATTTATAGATATTATGGATCTTAGAGGAAATACTCTACAAAATAAGACAATTCACTTGGTTAATTTCTTTTTGAGAACCCCCCTATTTGAGGAAGCTACGTGGAATCATGTAGATGTGATAAGAAATAAGTATCATCATCTTTTTTATATGAGTGATAAATTTAAATAGTGATGTTTATTTGAATATAGTATTATTTTAACACCCAGTTTATTTTGTAAATGCTTACCTTTTAAATAATTTTATTTCATTGATAGATTTTTTTCACACAACAACTAGTTTAAAAAAACAATATAACATTACTAAATTATAATGTATCCCTTATTTAATGTCCATTATATTTGACGGTATGAATAGTAATTAATAAATCTTGAAAATATACAATCTATAACATTTTATTAAGAAATATTTTTTTATTATATTATTAAATATTAAAACAAAGACTACATTAGAAGAAATGTTATTTCCTAAATAAAAAATTGATTTTACGTGCATAATGTATTTTTATATGAAAAAATTAAAATATTTCATAATGTTGAATTATTTTAATGTAATTTATATATAATTACATGCTAAATTATTTTAAAATATGAAAAAAAAAATTAATTTTCAAATCATAGGAGAATAATGAATCCATTTTTATTACAAAATGTTTTTCAATTCAATAATTAGATTTTGGTCATGATTTTTTCACTAATAATTATAATTTTTTATAAAATTTACATGTATTGATTTATATAAAACGAATTAAATATTTATAGTATCAAATATACAATTTGGTAATCTGGCCCCTTTTATTTTTGGTCAATATAAATAGTAATTGTAATAATTTTATTTCCATGATTAAGTTAAATCGATGAATTTAATTTAAAAATTGAAGGAAACTACAAAATGACCTCAAAAATTAAATAAATATTATTGAATGATTTCATTCTATTCATAACAATGTCATTTTCAGTTAGAGGACCTTTTTGGCCAAATTGATGAGATTATGAGTACTATAGTATTTTATTTCAAGGATTGTAAAATGTGTCACATTATTATTTTTAATATATAAAAAATATTCTAAATTGTTCTAACTAGATGTTATGTTAAAATTTTAATATAATTTTTGAATATAAAAGATTTACATTGTTCATGATTTTTTTTAATTTTATGTGATGAAATAATTTCCCTAAATTCATATATAATGATGATACATTAATTTTTCAATTTAGATGAAATCATATAAATGATATTAAAAAGAATACAATTATTAAAATTTTAGATAATTATATTGATCTACATGTTCTAAAAATTAAAATTATATGTTTTAGATGTTTAAAATAGGTGGTTAAAATTCTAATTTTTTTCATGTTGTTACTATAATCAATTTAATTAATACTGTTAAAATTGAAAATGTTGTTATTTTATGAAAATATTGTTTTTAAAATATCTAATAAAAACAATATTTAATAAGAACAACAAGGAAATTATATGCTATTAAATATTAACTTTTATACATTTTTGAGTGAATATTTACAAAGAATGTTAAATTTTAACATTTGGTGAGTGAAAATTATGTAACCATAGTGGTTTTTGAAACTATATAATTAAGGGGAAAAGTAAATGTTATTGTTAAACTATAATATAAACTAGTCCAAGTATTATTTTTGATGATATTTAAACTATATCCCACCCCATGATTGAATTCGTGGTGATTTTTAATTAATGAACTATAGAATAGTTTTCTGATTTTTTTATTTTTTTTATGAAATTCCAAAATTTCCCTCACCGCAATTATAAAAGAGAACCTTATACCTCACTTATTTACCCCAATATGAGCCCTATATATAGGCCACCCTCTAAGAATTTATCTTTTCATCTTCCCATTAAACATTTTATTGTTTCTTTTATTCATAATAAAACAACTGTAGTTCCCTTTAGAGGATATCTAAAGGAGTCGTTTCAAAGAAGAGTTAATCTCTTTAACAGATCACATTATTATTTATACAACTATTTAAGTAATCTAAAAAAATTATATTTCTCATAATAGGATAAATTATGTATCATAAATATTATAAAATGATATTACGAGTATGTAAACACCATTATAAAACTTCCTTCATAAAAAATTGTAAATGAAAGTATTTCTTTTTTGGAGGTAAAACTTATTATCTCCACATAGAGACATGATTCATTTATCACCACTATAATTTATGGATGAGTATTATGAGGAGTTTAATATTTTAAAATTTAAATTATTAAATATTTATTCTTCTATAAATATAATATAATCGCTAACTTCTTACAATCCTATCCTTTTGTTAACAATGTATTCATTCATCAAAACATATAGTCTACCACCTCGACGATGCGAGGATATTTTTTTCATTTATGTTTTATCGGGATGAAAATAATGTTTAATTCGATCAATATTTTATTTATATTTTATAAAATTATTATTTTATACATGTGAATGATTATTTAACTTTATTTCATTACATCTGTCAAAAAATAGAGATAATATTTATGTTTACATACAACCAACCGTCTCAATGAAAGGAGTAATTAATTTTATATTTTTCTAATTTTTATGTTATTTTATAAATAGGTATATAATGAATATATATTGTATTTATACCATGATTAAAATTCTATAAATTATTGTATCATGGTCAATGTATATGGATCAGGGAATCCAAAGAAAAACATGATTGGAAAATAAAGTAGTTATCAACCAGAAGAGCGATAATAAAAAGAAATTATTAATAAATGGGAGATAAGATTTTATAAATAAATAATAATTATTATGATAGATATTAATAATTTCTTTTAATATATTTATAATTAAATAATATTAATTATATTTGATGTCACAATATTTAAAAAGGAGACCAAATAATTGAGGTAATGACTTATCTCGTAGTCTCATCATTATTTGGGAGGTTTATATTTATGTCTCTAATAATAAATATTTCACTTCAATTTCCTTGTTTGATATAAATTTTTACAGAAATGTTTTTTATATTGATCTAATATTTTTAAAAATTATTTTTTCCAATAGTTTAAAAAAACAATTTGGAAGGAATCTTTTCTTCATTTTTTAAATTAGTTAATTTGTAATAATTTTGACAAAATTAAAAATGGAATTTTTTTAAATATTATATGGAATAATAATATTTTACCACCATAATGAATAATTAATTATTTTTGTTTTAATTAACATGTTTATAAATTTATTTGTAATGAAAAAAATTTTATTTGTGTTAAACATTTTATAAAGAAATGTTGTTTTAAAGTGGAAAAGTTATTTTCCACTAGAATTATTCCAAGTGTTCATTAAAAATAAATTCCACTATAATATTTAATTTCTTTATGTTATTGAATTTTTTTTGGAATTCTATCATATGGTATCATACATTTTATTTTTCTATATGGTTTATTTTTTATGATGGATAAATGTTTTTGTGTACCAATTATTTTCTACGAGTTATGTTGTGATGAGATATTTATAAAACCCTTTTAATTACTATGTTAATGATAAGATGAATTTATTGTATTTGGGAAAACTTATGTATGAGTTATATTAAATATTATTTAGGACATATAAACCCCTATAATTCATTGGGTAAATTATTTTATCACATGATATATTTAAGGGAAACCAGTCAATGTGCTTGATCCATAATGGTAAAAATATTATTATGAAAGACCTATTATGTGAATTTTTTTAATGAGATTGGTCAAAAATGATAAATAGGTTTAAATGCCTAATTATATGTTATTTTTAGAAAAAAATGCAATATGAAATGGTTTTTATACTAATGATGGGGTACACAATAACATCCAAGGTAAATAAAGATTATGAAAATTTCCTAATAATTATTCTTTTGGAATTCACTATTAATTTAACATTAAAGGTTATAATATGTTCGATTCCATACTCAACATACAAAAACTGGTATCTCTGAAATCTTATGTCACTCACAAGGATTATTCATACAGAAAAATTAATAATAACATAACATTATTATTTTTGAATGGTAGTTAATGCCTAAAAATTGTATTAGAGGGAATGAATAGAACTAAACACATTATCATTAGACATATTTTTTTAAATTTTTTTACTTATATTAAATAAAATTTTGAGGCCTAAAATGGGAATTAGACAAATTTTAAACATAAATATCATAATATTTTAAAAAGATAGTTATACCACCTTTTGATGGAGAACCCTTTTTAAATCTTGTTTTGTCAATTTTAAATGTTAGATTTGACAAAATAAATATCCTATTTATAATTTTAATTTCAAATTTTAAATTGGGTAAATTATTAGTATTTTTCTGATAAAGTTCATTTTTTAATGAATAGTGAAACATACTGCTTTTTAATTCCTAGCTGCCTATTCATGTAATTTATTTATTTAGTAATAATTTACTATTAATTGATTTAAAAGTGTAATTGGAATATTATTTTATCATTTAATACAATTTTGGTTATTTGATGTAGTTTATATATTTAAATATATATAAAATCATATAAATCTGTTGATAGTTATTTCTTCTTAAAAACATGCTTTTTTGTTATATCAATGAGAATTAATTTTAAATAAATTTCTACCACTTCTATGTTTTTAATATGTAAATATGGATTCCATATTTGGAATCAGGAGTTCCATATTGCTAAAATAGTTACCTTTTATATTTAGAAGTCATGAATTGTTATTTGAGAAATAATTTTATTTATCATGGTTAAAGAATAAATCTGGTAAATAAGGGTAAAAAATAATATTATAATAACATAATACAACTCTAAAATGTGTCCTAATCATATTCGATTTTATATTTATTACCATGCTAATACTTGGGTCAATTTCAAGACCCCATAGAGCGACTTTGATTTAGAAAATATATTTTATAAGAATTAATTTAATGTAATGAAAAATGTAACATAAACAAGTATCCTTTACTCAAAAAATATTATATGGGGTTATATTAGTGATAGTTTCGACTAAAAATATTAATAATTAAGATAATAATATTTCATATATCATGGTATTTTACTTATAATATTTCGATATAAAAATTAATAAATTTCGTTATGACATAATTATGATGTAGTTATTATCTTATTAATTAATGATTTAAATATACGATATTATAAATATTAAAATAAATTTATTTTTAAACATTTTATTCCATACATAAATTTTATGTATTAATATTACTTGTTTTATTTTAATTATTTATTTTTTTCTGAAGAATCTTGTTGTTATGAATTTTTATAAATCTATCATATGAATACTATTAAAATTGACATAAATGTGTTTTTAAAATAAATACTATTTTATTAAATAATATAATTGTCCTAAAAATATAAGATCCATCTAGATGACTAAGATAATGTTTAATTTTTTTTATAAATCACTTTTGGTTAGATTGGCATTTTACGTCAACTATATTAATCATATAGTATGAATACACCTGAAGACTTGGTTAGAGTGAAATTTGGTAACTAATGGTTAATGTTAAAAGATATGGTTAAATTTGAATCTATATTTTTTATATAACCTTTTGGTTGTAAGGAGATAGAAAAATACTCATATTATCTTCAAATTAAATTAGTTTTGGACATTTTTATATCTAAATTTAGTTTATAATAAAATAATCTATCAAGACATTCCTAAAGTATGCATCCTCCCTCTTATAAAATTCATCCATCATTACCCCTTAGTCACACACCACAATCCCCTTGGATCATTAAAGCTCTGGTCAAATAAGCACCCAACATCCCACTATTCCTCCTATAATCCTTAACGATGGCATATGGAATGTCAATAAAATTTTTAGGCTCAAATCACTATAAGTTACCAGGTTTAGAGTTAACGTCCTCTCTCAATTTATTTTATCTTATTTTCCCCCTAAAATCCCTATGATATTTTTATTACATGATTTTTTAACAACACCAGTATATTAAATATACTATGATTTTCTTATGATAATTATTTAGACTACACTTACACAAACCTCCATCAAATGGATATGAACATACCGTTTCTGTGGATAATGAATTACTCCCTCATGAAACGATGAATGTTCGATATTCCCCTAAATCCTATCATTGAGGTAATTTTGATAGAAATATATTTATATATGATATATATTATATTTATATTGTCTATATTCTTTTTTTTAAATTTAAATCATAACTTTATTCTATCCATAATGTGAAAATACGAGAATTTAATTTCAGGAATTGTGGAATACCGCTCCTTCATAGTGATATGACTCATTCATACAATACATGGAACATATAAATTTTAGTGTTAATGAACTTACATAATGTATATATCATATGATTTTATATTATATTTATAATATACCTATGTATCATTTTGTTTTAATTTTTTTAATATGAAAAAAATTAAAGTAGCATTCACGCATACATACGGCCTACGGTCTCTATGAACGACACATTTCGTTTCTCATATCCAAATATTATTGATTATTTTAATACATACAAACTAGATATATATGACATTCAAATTATGAGAAATATTCTTGATATAATGTATTATTAACCACATGAACAATTTTTTATTTTAAAAAGATCATTTTCGACCCAAGTACCAAATATCTACAAAACAACCGATATTAATGTAAATAATAACGTAATTTTTACAATGTGCTAATAAGTGATATAAAAGGAATTATAAAATTGAAACAGGATCTGATAAAAGTAAAAATGAACTTATGATTATTATTCAGGAAATTAATGATTTAACAATTAATGTTGGACACAAGGTAATGGGCTTTTTCTCAACCTCCTTTAATTGATGCATGTTTTAATAATATACACCACCTAGTTTTACATAGTGTTTATAAGATAATATATATAGTGGACTATTTAATGCGGTTACATCACCCATCATTCATAGGATCATCATAACCTTGAATATTGAAGGGTGGATCAAAGTAATGGAAAATATTTTTTATATCATGGGATGTACAGACAATATATTGTTTAGCCGTTCTGTTTACCATTTTGAAGGAGAATCCAATCAGTTGTGGTCAATGGTTAAGAATATCAAGGACAATGAGGAGATTAAAGATCTTTGATGGTATGAATTCAATGGTATGTTTATTGAGAAATATTTTCTAATCGTGGATCGATATAGGATGGAGAAAACAATTCAATGAATTGGGGAAAGAGGATGACTCAGTGGCTACTTATGAATCAATTTTCACTCAACTTGTAAGGTATTCTCCAAATTTTATATGATATCATAATAATAAGATAAATCCATTTTACTTGGGATTGAATCCACGATATAGAAATTAATTATCATCTCATGAATTAAAATGATATGAGAAACTTGTAAGATGTGTTGAGAAAGTAGAAATGGTGTTCTATAATATTAGGTGTTCCATGAGAGCAATAAAAAAGAAGAGTTACAGTTCGCATAAAAAATGTAAGTATTTATCAATGGAGTATGGAGGTAAGAACATTAAATTTACATCTTCATAGAAGTTTTGTAAAACGAAACTTGGATATTTTCTCTGAATATCTATAAAGTTGTTCTAATGTGTTTAGACTGGTCATATTGCTCGAAACTATAAAAAATTATGATTTAGGTAATGGAAAGACATTGAAAAGTTGTTTTAGTGGTAATGAGTTTGGTTATTATTCTAAAGTGATTCCAATGTTGTTACCATGTGTGGAAACTAGACATATCAAATGTATAAGGGTGTAGAGAAATATTTTTCTACAATTATATTTGATGTGGGACCATATAATGAAGATTTATTAGGTTATTTGATTGTTTTTTCAGATTATTTCATTGTGTTGTTTGATTCAATATCTACACAATCATTCATTTCTAAGAAATATTTATGTAAAATTTTAATTCCACACCATGAAATGAATCCATAAATTATAGTAAAAACATATTGGGGGAATGTGGGAGAAAAATGAAAAAAATAAGATTCTTCCTATCCATATATATGGAATGAACATACCTGGAAACCTTTTTTTCCCTCTAGTAGATTTTGATGTTATTTTGGGAATGGATTTTCTTTCTGTTTACCGTTCAATGATTTACTATAGAGATAAATATTTTTCATATGTGAAGGAGTTTCAATTTATGTACATGAATGGACCCTTATCTCTAATAATATATCTGGAAGTAGGGAAACATGAGAAAATATGGAAATGAATGTTACCTTTCACATATTACAGAAAACAAAGGAAATGTTCATATGAAGGTTGTCCCAATAGTAAATTAGTATCTTGATGTTTTTAATAATATGTTTCCTCATCTAATACCTAATTATAAAGTGGAATTTACAATTCACTTCGTTCTTGATGCTAAGACAATTAAAAAAACCCGTATTGAATGGCTCAAATTGAACTT
Organism: Viscum album; assembly: GCA_963277665.1. NCBI lineage: Eukaryota > Viridiplantae > Streptophyta > Magnoliopsida > Santalales > Viscaceae > Viscum > Viscum album. The sequence goes on along the minus strand of OY728126.1, from coordinate 373,359,400 downwards.
TTGGAGATAAAGACACATTTGAAGGAGTTTTTAGATAATGGTTTCATTCAAACTAGAACATCACCATTGTGTTCTCTAATATTATTGTTAAAAAGAAATATGGTTCAATGAGACATTTCAATGATTATAGAGCCTTGAATAAGATAACTATTAAGAACTTGTATGCATTTCCTCATATCGATGATTTGTTTGACCAGCTCTAGGGAGATTAGTATTTCTCAGAGATTGACTTGAGGCCATGGTACCATTAGTTGAATGTAAAGGAAGCCAAAATTTTGATGCCCATGTTTCATACTAGATGTGATCATTAGGGATTTGTAGTTATGCCTTATGGGTTAACCAATTCACCTTCTATATTCATGGATCAATTGAATATAATTTTCATGAGTTCTTGGATATGTTTTTTGTTGTGTTTACATATGAATTTTTGGTATATTTCAAAAGTAAAGAGGAATACGAAAGTCATTTACGGTTTTTCTTCCAAACCGTAATGAAAAATAAATTGAATTGGATATTCAGCAATTTTGCATTGTGGTTACAGTAAATTCCATTCCATGGTCATATATTTTCTAAAGATTGAATAACTATTGACCCCACTAAAAAAGTTGATGATGGGAAAAGACCTACCAATATCACTGTGATCCATTCTTTTCTTGGTTTAGCAGGCTATTACAGAATGTTTGTTGATAATGTTTTGCAGTTATCTATCCCACTGACTATGTTAACGTGAAAAGGTGTTAAATTGTTATGTATAGAATAATGTGATGATTGTTTTCAAGAAATGAAAAGATGACTGGTGATTGCCCTAGTATCGGAATAACCTTCTTGAAACAGTGAGTTTGTTATCTACTGTGATGCTTCATCGAATGGGCTTGGTTGCGTCCAAATGAAAAATGATCAGTTAATTTCTTACACTTAAAATCAATTGAAAAACCATGATTCAAATTACTATACTCATGATATGGAATTATTTTCTGTTGATTTTTATTTAAAAAATTTGAGTTATTATTTGTATGATGTAAATTATGAAATTTATATTGATTAAAAAAATTTTATTTATATATTCAATCTGAATAAATTGAACATGAGATAGAGTATATGGCTATAATTAATCAAGGATTATGATTTATTAATTCATTACAATCTTGGAAAAGAAAATAATGTAGTCGATGCTTTGATAAAGAAATTTAATGATACATTAATCAAGATATTCTTGGAGAATGATCATTTTATTAATGATTTGATGAACTTTGGCATAGAAGTAGATAGTGCAGGAGACCCCTCTGGTTTGTTTCAGGTGTCATTGAAATAATATCTATAAGAAAAAATTAATAAAGTTCATAAGGAAGATAGTGGGTTGCAAAAAAATGTCGAATTGGATCATAAATTTATGTGGCCAGAATTTAACATTGATAAAGATTGTGTTTTGATATTTGGGAAGATACTATGTGTTCATTATAAATCATGGTTGAAAAAAATATATTTTCAGTGAGGCTCATAGTTCTCCATTTCAAATTCATCATGGTAGCACTGAGATGTACAAAGATCATCAGAAGTATTTCTGGTGGGATGGAATGAAAAGAGATATTTCTAACATTACTAGGAGGTGTTTGAATTATCAACCTGTTAATGCAGATAGGTAGTTATCAAAAGGGAAGCATCATTCATTACTAGTGAAATAGTGAAAATGGTAAAATATATTCATGGACTACATTATGGAATTACTGATGACATATCAAGGAAATCATTTGATCTAGGTTATTATTTATCGATTAACTAAATCTACTCAATTCATTACAATCTTTGATACTTTGTCTCTAGATCAACTTTCATGATTAAGTGTTAAAGTGATATTCAGGTTACATGGTGTTCCCCTCTCTGTTATATCTGACCGTGTTCCCAGGATTACCTCAATATTTTGGAATGTCCTTTAGAAATCATTGGGTAATGAACTTAAATTTACTTAATTATTTTCATCCTCAACGAGATAGGTAGTCAGAACAAACAATTTAGACATTGGAAGATATTCTACATGTCTATTCAATTGATTAATAGGGAAGTCGGTTCTAATATCATTATTTGGTTGACTTTTCATTTAATTACAATTTTTATTTCAAAATATAGGTATCTCCATTTGAGGCATTATATAGAAAGTGATTTCAAACTTTATATTTTTGGGATGATGTAGGTGAAAGAACATTTATTGGACCCGAATTGGTAGAGAAGATGGAAGAAAATGCTTAGATGATTCAGAAGATCATGAGAAAATATCAAAACTAGATGAAATGTTATGTGGATAACTATAGAAGGGTCATTCATTCGGGGTAGGTGATCATGTCTTTCTGAATATATCTACATGGAAGAGTGTCATACATTTTGGTTAGAATGGAAAGTTGAGTCTGAGGTTTACTGGACCTTATGAAATCCTAGAGAAAGTTGGATCAGTTGCTTACATAGTTTAATTACCCTAATGTTTATCCTAGGTACAAATTTTTTTTCTTGTTTCAATGTTGAGGAAGTATATGTCAGATCCATCCCATGTTTTGAATATAGAGGTAATGTAGTTGGAAGAGAATCTCTCCTATGAGTAAAAACTAGTCCAGATTCATGACCGAAGAGAGAAAGTTCATATAAATACGGTAATTGATCAGGTAACAAATTTTTGTAAAAACAATATGGTTGAATAGGGAACATGAGAATATGGAAATGCAATGATTTATAGATACCCCTACTAATTTGACAAGTAAATAAAAGTGCCATGACAGAATTTCTAAAAGGGGGAAGGATGCAACATCCCATGTAAATAAAGAAAATGAGAATTTAATAATTGTTAATGTTTGAGAATTAAATATATATTTCACATTAAAAGGGATTCTATTTACGATGGTGTACCTGACATGCAACAACGAGTTCCTCTAAAATAATATATTCCACACAAGGCTGATTCATATTGAAATAATAATAATTATATATTATAATTATTTTTAAATTGTAGTTAATGCATGGTCATTGTATTAGAAGGAATGAAAATAACTAACCATATTATTATTAATCAACTTTCTTAAATGTTTTCTAATTTATCTAAAAAATATAGTGTCTTAAAATGAGAATGAATCTAATTTTAAGCATACATACTATAACATTTTTAAAAGGTAGTTTTACTGACTTTTGATAGATAAAATATTTTAAATCTTGTTTTTTTCAATTTTATATGTTCTATTTGAAAAAATAACCTTTTTATTTAGAATCAAGTCAACAAAATTTACTTTGTGTATATTTTTTGTATTTTTCTAGTAATTTTTATATTTAATGAATTGTGAAAATACTGCATTTTATTTCAATACTGCCACTTCATAAAATATATTTATATAGTTAGACTGTACTATTAATTGGTTTTAAAGTGTAATTGGAAAATCTTTTTATCTTTTTTTCCAATGATGGCCATTGGAAGTAATTTCAATTTTTAATTATACATACACAGACGTCAATCTTTTGATATTTATTAATTGTTAAAAATCAATTTTTTTGTTTTGAAAATGAGAATTATAATTAAATAAATTTCATCCACTTATGTGTTTTGAATTTTAAAAAATGGATCCCATATTTTGAATAAGGAGATCCAAAATTGTGAAAATAATCAACTTTTATTTTTAGATAATATGAACAGTAACTTCAGAAATTATTTTAATTACCATGATAAAAGGGTAAATTAGTTAAATAATGGTAAAAATAATATTATATTAGTATAAAACTACACTAAAACGTGTGATACTCCTATTGTATTATATATTACCAACCACATGAATCTTTGGGTCGATTTGGGGGCCCAATGGAACAACATTCAGGTGAAAATTACATTTTATAAGAATTAATTTAAAGTGAAGAAAATTGTAACATAAACTGGAAACCTTTAGTAAAAGGATTTTTATATGTGGTTATATAAGTGATCTTTTAGAATATAATTATTAATTATAAATATAAAAATTTTTCATGAATCATGGTTTTTTACTTATCATTTTTTAGATCAAATAAATAAATTTATTAATGATGTAATAATTATGTAGTGATTACCTTAGTAATGGAATATTATAATAAATAAGATTATAAATAGTAAAATAAATATAATTTGAAACTTTTTATGACATCCAAGAATTTTAGGTATGATTATGTATTGTTATATTTTTGTTAAAGATGTTTTTGAAAATAATAATGTTGTTAATGATTTTTGAAAAGTCATGATATAAATTGTCTAAAAAATGACAGAAATGAGTATTTAAAAACAATACAATTATATTAAATAATATAGTATATATTAAAATTTAAATTTTAGTTAAATTACATATATAATTATTAATATTTCATTAGTCAACCACTTGTGGTTATATTGAAATTTTATCGTATCTATATTAACCATATAGTATGAATAAACAAGAATACATAGTAAAAGATAGGTTAGTTAACTAAGGGTTATAGCTAACTGATAAGGAAAAATTTGAAACTAAGACTTCTCTAAAACCAATTGGTTTTAAGGATTTCAAACAGTAATAATATTATCTTAGAATTAAATTATTTTTGTACCTTTTTAAATCTAAATTCGGTTTATAATAAAATAATCTTTAAATAAATTCCTAAAGTACCCCTCCTCACTCTTATTAAAGGCCACCACCCCTAACACCTTACTCACAGATCTCAATCACCTTGTATCATCCAACCACATACCATATAATCTCTAAAAATACATAAATTCATCCTATAATATTTACCTTTGGCATATGAAAATTCAAGATTGTTTTTGGGATCAAAGAAAAATAAGTTACCTGAATTAAATGTAACGTCCTCTCTCAAGTTCTTTTTTGTATTCTCCCTCTAAAATCACATTACTATTATTATTATTTTATTTAATAACAGAACCAATATATTAAATATACATGGATATTGTTATGATATGTATTTTAACTACACATACTAGCACCTCCATCTAATTGATTCGAACATACTATTTTTGTGTACGATGAACTACTGCCTCGAGAAACGATGATCATTTGGTTTTCCCATACCACATCTCATAGAGGCCATTATGATGGATCTATATTTATATATGATATATATTATATTTACACTTTATCAATTATTATGTTTTTTTAAATCATACCTTTATGCATTCCATAATGTGAAAATACTGTAATTTCATTTGAGGATGTGCGGAATACCGCCACCTCAATGTGATAAGACTTGTTCAGGACATACATGGAACAAATAAAGTATGAAATTAATGAAATTATGTAATGTATATATTATATTATATTATAATGAAATTATAATATTCCTATGTATCATTTAGTTTTCATTTCCTTAACATGAATAATAAATGAATGTTGCATTCATGCATACGTACGGCTTAACGTTTCCAGGAACGATGCATTTCATTTATTATATACAAATGTTATAGACTGTTATAAAAACATATGTAATGGATATATATGATATTTAAATCATGAATACTATTTTGGAGATAATTTACTTTTGACCACATAGACAATTTGAAATTTTAACATGATCATTTTCGACTCGAGTTCCCAATATCTACAAAACGACCGATATTAACTTAAATAATTATGTAATTTTTATAACATGGTAATAAGTGATATAAAAGGAATAATAAACTTGATAAATGTTTAGAATGGAGAAGAATTTAACTTATGTTTATTATTCAAGAAATTAATTAATGAACGAGTCATGTTGGACATAAGGTATGAGACTTCATCTCAATCTCCATTCATTGAGACATGTTTTGATAATACAGACCTCCTTGTTTTACATAGTATATTATAAACACCATTTAATTTTACATTAATTTAAAGGTAATGTTTTATCTACAAAGAATTTTTCTAAATGAATAAAATAATGTTTTTAACATATGTGAAGACAATGACCGCTCTTCCACCATAACCGTTATTTGATATTTGGATTTCTATAAAAGCATTAATGTTTTTAAAATGAAAAGAAATTACACATTCCATTTTTGGTTGTGTTTGTATTGAATGTTGTTTTCAAAGTGGATTTACTATTTCAATATCTTGGAATGATTTCTTTTGATTACAAAATGAAATTTTATTAGTAAAAATTTAATATTTGTAAAATTTTTTGAGTAATTATTATATAATGGTACATGGACATCTGACAGGTTGTTACATGATAAAGCAATGACATGTGATTATGTGATAAACCAAATGATGGGTGGTTCCATGATAAACTATGGATGTGTGTTTATTTTATAACACCCAATGCATTTGGTATGTTAGTCGGCCGTATGGCTATTCCATTAAGTGATATGTGTGGAAGTCCACTGTATGGTTATTCCATTTTAGCATTTTTATGTCTCAAGTTACCATTATATGTTATTTGTTGCTTTATATGTTAATTATGGAAATATTTTTTTTACAAATAAGGTTAGGAAATGAGCTTGTTTTCTGTGAATGTTTTAGCCTATTTTTAAGGTGAAAAGTAAGAATTTAGGATAAAGTATTCATGATTTACATGTTGTTTTAAAAAACTAACATTTTCCCTCATTTATGTATCTCTTACTGAGTTTTTATCTTCATAATATGTTTTGAAATGTTTTTCATATGACTTAATGAGGAATAGGTTCAAGTATAAGATCATGGGAAAGTCACGTTGTTTAAAACATGGATGTAAGCATATTATTTGAGGAGTTTTGGAATTATGAAAAAAAGGATAGTTATTAGAAGTCTAAACATGTAATATTAAAGTTGTAATATATATGTTATGACCTAACTAGGTAAATATCAAATCTTAAAATTATCCCCATTGTGAATTATTAAATAAATTCATGATTATGTAATTGTATAGGCTGGGGACTTACATACACACAATTGTGACATCAAATTATTCTTCCTGATTGATTAATTATGAGTTCTCATTTTTACAATTGATTCATTTTGAAATGAAAATGTTTTACAGTATAAATATTTTTTATGATATTTTTTAGACGAGGTAAGAAGTTTTTAGGTTTTTCTAAAAATTTAATTTTGTTACTATTATCTTATAATTTCTTATCATCCCAAATTTATATCACCCATGTTTACACATAAAATGAATTTGAGGCCATTCATTACATATGATTATTTTCCCTAGCATGTGAAAAATGCATATAGTTGGGTATACATATGATGATTTCAATAAGGGATGTTCATCATGGGTGTTGTTAAATATTTTTTTATTAAATAATTGTATTGTATATATAATATATGATGACTGAAATCATTTACGATTTTGGATTGGATCGTATTTTTTTAATGAATATTCATCTAAATAGATTAAATATTTCAGTATAACAAGAATGCACCATTATAAATATCCCCTCTATAATTAAATATATTTTTAATAATATTTTTCATGGCTAATATTCTATAGTAGTAATAAAATTATTAATATATCCAAAGGCATCCACCAACTGATTTGGAATAACTAAAAAAATTTGTTGCACATCTTTTCATCAAAATAAAATGTTAGCACCCCCACCATGATAAATGAAGTGTATAATACAATAGTTAGATTTATATTTTCATATTTATATATTTTATATATAAACAGGGTTCATGAATAGACATAATATAAACATTTATATTTAATAAAGGAGTGTCTTGATGTTAAATTGTTTTATATGTTTTTAATAAACCAATAACATTCGCCAAATCTGTTCTAATAGTTATATAAAGATTGTGATTTATTATATTTCAGTCAAACTACCTGGTAATTGACTTTATCCTCATAATATAATTATATGATGTGTTTAAAGGATTACATAACATGATCATTACTATATGAGAGTTTCACTAATTATATGAAAAATAAATTATGATCAAAACCACGACATAAAACAAAACCCAAATCATAAAAAATTATATAGTGATGACATTTATCATTATATAATATATGACATATTGTATATAATGAAAAATATTCCATATAACATTTTTCGAATAAAATATTATAAAAAAATCAGGACTCTTCATTAATATGTTAAAATATATTTTGATATTATTAACATCAATAACTATTTCATATTTTATAAAAATAATTCTAAAAAATTAATTTTTATACCATGTCTTAATATATTACCCTCTATGAAAATATGGTTTTTAAAATTAATATGAAATCCAACTATTCAAACCAAATGTAATGATCAGACTTTAGGAAAATTTTGTTGTTACACTTTCAGTTAAGAGGATTGGTAGAGTCTTTATCAAAAAGACTCCAATGTCAATTTGAACATATTGTCCAAAATATGTATCACTATACACTATATATGTTTTAAAATAATTAGTTGTTCTATTAAATTATCTTTTATATTATATATCATTGATGTTAAAAATGAATGTGGTGAACCATGGTACTAATTTTAATAAATCCCCTCCTTTAAAAAAACATATATAACTCATTAATGTCGTGATACACTCTGTAGGATATTCTGTTCAAAAGTATATTAAAAATGATGAAGAAACCTCACACAAGAAATTTCTACAATGTATATCCTCAATGATGGATCCCCCTCATTTTCATATCAAGACACATTTTGAGATATAAATTTTTTTATCACTCTAAATTTTTATAGATAAAAAATCAGTACAAGTCATATACAAGGACTGATTTGGGATCACCCTCTTCTTGAATGTGGAATGTATCATCAAAATCCCCAAAATGTTGTAAGATGACACTTATAATGGTATCTCATATTCTGTAAAATACCTACAATAATAATGATTTTCAATCACATATTTAATGAACCATTGTATGGTTCTACTTTTCAAAACATATCATCTTCTATGAATACATTGTCTCTATGAATTATATGAGTGTACCTATAACAATTCAACCATTATCTAACATAATAAATGTAATCAACCAATTTATTAGGGAACAAAGATAGGATATGATTTTCTATTTGGTTTGTAGTAGGATCAAATTTCAACAATTTTGTATTAAATCAGGATTATACTAGAGTTTGAAAATCATCATCTTATTATTCTTCTTGAAATACAGATGATTTTTATGGAAAATGAGTTTCAACTTCTTGAGTTATCAATTATAAAAGATCATTTTCTTCATAATTTCCTTAATTTTTTTATTTATTTAAAATAATGAAAAATATTTGAAAAATTAGTTGTTCAAATTTTCATAATGTGTGATAAAAAAATTATTACCCAAATAATAAACATAATATCTTGTTATAATATATTAGATTATTCATCATATGTTATTAATAAATGAATATTAGTTTTGGATTCAAATTATAGAAAATATTCATACTATATTATACTATTTTAATATAAATATAAATTTTTAATTTTATTGGCATGAATATTTGTTTATGAATGATCAAATGAAATTTATTAAAATAATGGATAATATAAAATAATATAAATTATTAACTAATCCTAATAATATATTTTTATTTAAAAACATTTTATTCCCATGTCCTAACCATCGAATAAATTTACCTTATCTCTACATGTATTGGGTACCATATGTATATAATAACACATATGGTAATATTATATGACTTCCACATAGTTGAATTATACAATAAACATTTTATCAAGAATGATTTTTACAAAATAAAAAAATTACTCATATGTTGGCCTTAATTAATCATATATGGGTTAAGATGACTCATATGCTATACAATAAGGACACATATAATCTATTGAATTATATTTACATTATGTTTGACCCTAAAATACTCATAAAAAAGTTTTATTGATTCATATAGAGTCGTAAATATCATAAAATTAATGTTGAAGTAAATATTATTTTACAATAAAAGTCTGATATGCATAAAATTTGACTTCCACTATTAAAAAAATTAGTTCAACATAAGATTTTTAGACTTTAAAAAATTATCATATATAATTTCAGAATTATTTGCCAACATCACCAAATAAGTGAAAAAAAATTAAAACACCTCTATGAACACATTTTATATCCTCAAATATATAATTGTGAAAAAAATCGTTCAAAATTTCATTATTCTGCATAAATTCCTTCAATTGGATTTGTTGTAAAACATACTCAAATCTATAACAAGACTCAAAATCTCATTTTATATCCATGAAATTGTAGCCTTTATAAGTTGATATGAATATTAACAAAACATCATTAGACAAAGTATTTGTTTTTAGTCAATTTCAACCCACAGTGTTTAGTGTTAGTTTTCTTGTAATTTAGATTTTCTATAACTTATTTCAGGAATAAACATTACAAAATTCTCTATATTTAAATAGTAAAAATAACTACAAGATGATAAAAAATTGATTATATATTCGTCATCTCTACATAGTTGTGAAAAATAGTTGTTTCTATATTCTCCATATAGTAAATTATTATCAAAATGCTCGGAATTTACCCATAGATGTCCTCCTTGAAGGTAGTAAGATGAGTATGACACCAAAATCACATATCTAATAGGTGGAGTGATCAAGACTATAAGAGAGTAGTCACATCACATAAATGGGTTTCATGACAACAAATATTTATAATATAGTTTATTTCATTATTAATTACTTAAAGGTATACATAAAACAATCATATATGGTCATGAATCCAATTTTATTTGCGAAATTTGGCATGTGACATGTCAACATGAAACATGGAATCAAAAAAATTATTGGAAAAATTATTAACACTCTTAAAATTATTCCATTCATATTAATTTTTTGGACAACCGGAGGATGTAATAAATAAAAGGGAGATATATATACACCATTCAAGAAATAAAAAATCCTAACATGTGGTAAATATATACATGTTATCCAAGATTCATATCATTGTATCATAATAGGTGTGATAATAATAATCATGAAAATTAGACATGATATAACATTATTACATAACTGAAACATGTGAATGTGGGGACACCATAAATAATTTCCTAAACATGGTTCAATGATAAATACCAAGAAAAAGTGAAATGGGGGAAAAGTATTATAATGGATTAGGGTTACTTTCTAATCCAGTAATTGATGACTCATAAGATTAAAACATTACACAATACATTGAAGCTCAATCTCGGTGCATGAGTCATTATATGTACACAGGCTCGTGTTCCTCATAGATCATTCAAAATAATGAAATCTTAAATCTCATTTTATATAATAATTAAATAGCATGGGTTATACAGATTTATTTTAAAAGTAAATTAAGGATGTATAAATATATCCGAATACCCAAGAGTATAAATGGGGATGAGAATTCACTACACAATTGTTTGGTGTGAAATTTAAAGGGAAATTTTGACAGAAAAAATATGACACATAAAAATTCATAGAGGGGAATAATTATATTTAAATGGGATACTCATAAATTTTATATCAAAACGGTATAAATATGGATATATAACATTCTATTTAATAATAAAAAATTGGGAAAAATTATTTTTCACGTTATTCATGAATGAAGAGGAGAGAAAGATGATGCCTTACATTGAGAGGGTTTTTCTAAATTCATATTTGTGACATGGGGGTGCATATAGTGGGAATGGAAACGTAATGCCATTATTATGGATTGTTTAGGTAAGTAGAATGGGTGGTTTTGGGGGTTCATATAGAAAAAGGGTGGAGAATACTTTGTTAATTTCTGAACATTGATTTTGGACAATATATGATACAACCATAAAAACCATCAACATGTTTTTCCCCATTGATTCATCAAAAGTGTTTTCAATTTCATTATTTCATATGATTAATAACTAATTTCATTAAAAAATATCATTAGTAATGTGTCAGTGTGTCTTCCTTACAAAAAAAATGATTTTAATACCTTTAAATATATTATTGCTTTTGGAGGATTCATTTAGGGTGTATAAAAATTAAAAAATAACATCATCACACATTATTTTAAAGGTGAAATATAAATTTGTACATGGACATTTTTTTTGGAAAATATTAAATCACATTTTTTTCTATAAGATTTCATAATACACATAGCATATATATACCATATTTAATTTTGGCCCAAAATGAAACTCTCATCATAAAATAAGAATAAACCATCATTGGATAATTATGACCTAATGATTTCAAAAATAATATTTATTTAATATAAAAACATCTCTATGGGTGAGATATATAATGTTCTAAATAAAAATCCACATTTTTTAAATAATACAAGATTTTTTTACAATAAAAATTTTCTAACACATAGTAAAATTTGTTTCAACTTTGAAAAGTAAAATTTCATTTATATTAATTAAATATTAATTAATAATAATTTTTCATTCATTTAAAAGATTATTGAACTCATTAAAAATAGTTTTTTATAGAATTATATATTTGAAAAAAACAAGTGGGGTTTTTTCTCATGAAAATCTAATTTTAATAAAACATATAACTTATTCATTATAAACTAATTATAAAAGGATAAATATAATAGTTTATTAGAAAAAAAATAAAAATTCATACTATTGTGATATTTATAAATTTTCTTATAAAACACCAAAGAAAATATATATTATAATCTATAATAATAATCACTATACAAAAAATATATTATAATTTATAATAATGATAAATTTTAATTTAAAGTTTTTAGGATATAACTTATTGTGATCTAAAATACCAAGAGTAGTGAATGCGTTATCTATAACTATTTTACATAAATAATATGAAATTCTTTTATTATGGTTTGGTTCATTAAATTGTACCCCCATATATACAATTTCAAAAAAAATTATTTCTTCCAAAAAATTGGTGATGATAACACTTTTTTACCCCCACTCCCAGTCCCCTTTTTAATTACTCAAGCATGTGGTTCTGCCACAACTCATTAACTAGGTGGGTAGTCTTATTTCATAAAACATTATCTCAAAAATATAAAATATTCACTAAATGTTCCTTATATAACATATCATTCTCTAGTGGTACTACATCAATATTAATTAAATTTTAGGGGTATGGTTTGTACTTTCTTAAGAGGTATACATGGGATAAATTACGTACATGATATTGGTTAGGTTGAGTTGTCAGTGAATATGCCACCACTCTTATAAAATCAATTATATCAATGGGGAAGAAGTATATTTTACTTGGACTTCCATTATTCATAAACTTCGTGACATTCGTCTATGATAATATAGGAAGTAACAATTTATCTACAAAATTAATATTTGGTTTTTAACGATGACCATATGCAAAGATTTTATATCAAATTTATAATGACTTCACATTAAAAAAGATAGACTAAACCATCTCTATTATATCATGGATAAGATAAAGTCTCATCAAATTCCAATCCCTAACATCATTGCAAAATGTAAGAGCTTAAGAAATAATTCCATATAGAACCTCATATGGTTCTAGTTAAATTACATAATAAAAAATGTGGTTACATGAGAACTCCACTAGGGTAAGGTGTTTATCACATCATCCTTTTAAATCCATTGACCATGATCTCAATAGTACCTCAAGAGTTTTTTTTAAAATTTTAACAGAAAATTCATTTGAGGGAGATATGTAGTGATTAATCTTAATTCAATGTCCTATTCTTGTTGAGGGATTCTCCAAAACCATGAGGTAAGCCTCTATTATCGATCAGTTACAATATATATTTGTAATTCGGGTATAATTATAAATTTCCTTTGGGAAATTTTTATGACTTCATCAATATAGAAATCATTTTTCATATAAATGAAATGAATTGACTTGGTAAGGAGTTTGGATTCCAAAAAATGGCAATATTTCAACAACGTGTAATGGGGGTACCTTTGATGAAATATATACTTATGTTTTCTCATTTACATACTAATTTGGGAAATGGTTTGACAATAAAATTAGATAATTTTATTCTAATTTTCTTTTTTGGAAGACCAAGAATAAAGATAAAAAATTTATAATCTCTCTCTTCATTTTAACCCACCTGAAGATATATTTCAAATCTCTACACATATTTATCCTTAATTGATTAATAGAAAAAGGTGAGATATGTAAATCAACTAAAATATAATTCTTAATTTTTTGTTTTAAAATTAAACATATCATAGTGAGAATCCATATAAATCCATATTCATTAATGTCGATGTCGAGTTATTGTATTCTTATTTTTGTTACACGAAATCATTTTTGGGCATCCATGATCCTCCCATGAATTTAGTTTTATGAATTATTTGGTAAATTTATGAAATATTTCTATTTATGATTTCCATTAACATTATTTTCATGCAGTAGAATAATGTATCCCTTATTATCCTGATCACAAATAGGGTATCGTGATCCTTTCAAATATGAAAATATTTCAATTTTTATTTTTTAGTAGGATGATAATGGAATGAATAATAATAAATCATGATCATCTATATGAACCTCCATTTTCAAATAATAAGCTCTTTTTGTGTGAATATTTACATGACAAATTTATGGAACATAAATATATTTCACACATATCCATTTAGATATAATGTCACTAAATGTTTCATTCGAATATCATTGCAGAAAATTATAGATCCAGTGTTGGGTTGTTATTCTCTTATATCATTATTTGTAGAGAGGCACATACAATCACTATTTCATCCAATAAGAGTATTCAGTAGTTTTTTTGGATGCATTTTTGTATATTAAAAATTCCCCCCCCCCCATTTGTGGGTAATGTGTAGAATGATGAATTAATATTCCATTTTATTATATCATTAAAACATTCATCAGATTATTCATTTGAAAAATAAACATAACCCCTTCGAAGTTATCATTGTTGATGGGATTCTGAATTATGAATTATTTTTGGAATCTTGATGATAGTACCCATATAATTCAAGGAACCTATGCCTATACAAATAGAGGTTGTTCTACAACATCCTTCAATTTCCTCTATTTTTGAATGGTCTAAAGATATCCCTTTTATAGTGATATGAAGACCCATTAATGTTACTTTCAACATTAGAATTTTATATTTATAGGATTTTTCAAACATATTTTCTTTCATCAAGAAATAATTTATAGTATTATAATTCCCCTCATGTTCCTGATTACTTATGAAATAGATGTGAATATCATCTTTGAGGATTATACAATATTTAATGATATAATACCTAAAGACTATATTCATCATCTCTATAAATATTTTGGGAGGATTAGTGTTTCTAAATAACATCACTATGAACTTATAGTGACCATTCCATGTATGAAATATTGTATTAGAGATAACCTTATTCTTTTTCTATATATGTTAATATCTGGACAGAAGATCCACTATTTAGAAGTTCCAGGCTTTATGTAAGTAATTGAGAAGGTCATTAATCCTTGTTAGATGAATGTTTTTCATTTATCATGTTGTTGTTAAGCTCAAGATAATTAATAAATTAGTGTATTGACCTAACCATCATCATTATGAAGAGGACCGGTGCACCACATGGTGATATCCGTCGGCGTATAACCCTATTATCAACATTCTCCTTCAGTTGATTCTTGATCACTTTGATTTAAATAATGGACATTATATACGTGGGATTTGATATTTGAAATTATATAGTTATGATCTCAGTTTAGAAATCATACTGTTTTCTAGAATAAATACAAGAATAATATTTATAAAACACATCGAGAAATTTTATTATAATGTGCATGTCAACACAGGGGGAATTTTTTATAGTCTTAGTCAGTTGAATAAATTATGTAATATCATAAGGAAATAATATCCCCAATATATATTATTATAGCAAAGGATATTTATTCTCATTCTTGAATGTGTATATTATTAGATGATGTTTTCTGATTTGGGGGTGATTTCTATCTCAGGGAAATTTATGGGGTCTCTATATAACAAAATCCAATATATCCTGACATTTACACAAAATTACACTCATGTATGTAAGAAAATATTTATTGTTAAGTTCATAATTAATATATTTATCCTGGATTTTTTATATTCTAGGGTTCTAATAATTTATCCATTCATCATCTTCATTAATAACTCGAATTCCATGATTGAGGTGGTGTTTGAATAGTTATACAAAACAGTTATTATAAAAGAGAATGTGTAGAGCCAAAATCATAAATGTATTTCTATAATCATTTAATGAATAACAGGTATTACTATCACAATGTTTTTTTCTTAATCTACATCATCAGTTTTGATAGTTTAATCTCTCCCTTACTGTATTGGGGGATCATGGAATTTATTTTCTATGATATCACATAGTTTATACAATTTTCTTACATAATTCCCATGTCCCTTATATATGAATAATTTTACAACTAGATGATGGATATATAGATTATTACTCTCATGAATAAATTTTTTGAGTTTCTCCTTGAAAAATATTTAACTTGGTTTACTTTATATTAACAACAAAAGCATTTCCTCATTCCCATAAGGATATTTTTCTATGTGATTCTTCAAAAATATTTGACAATTGGGATGTTATGGTTTATTTATACCATTATATTTCTCAATCATACCAATGGAATGAAAATAAAATTTCCATTTCTTATCAACATGATGACCATGTGATTCATTTATACCCATTTTAACATTGATGAAATATCATAAAGTTCCATCATAGCAATTCAAGTCCCATATCATTATGGATTTTCGTATACATGGATTTAAAAAATAGATGTGATACATTTTCATTAAGGTGTAATTATAAAACCATATTAATATGCTCCAAGTATTGTAATTTATTACTTTTACTTATTTATTGATTCAAAATCCTTTTTTAAGGATAACAAAGCCCATTTCCATTTTATGTCTAAGTGTGTGAGGAAAATATTTCTCATGAAATATTTCATAAAATATCTTCCACTCCATTACGTTGACCTCTTCCTCAAGGATTTATATTTTTTATTAACATCCACCAATTAAGGGTTTATCCCTCTATAAAACAAATATCTATAATTATATTCATGTTATAAAATAATTTATATATGGAGATGATCCATTCAATGAAGATAATCATTTTCTGTAATATTGTTTCTTCAAAATATCCAATAGTAATTAGAGGAATTTCACACGTAATGGCCTCAATTTCAATATTCTATTCATTGATGTGAGTAAGGAGTTTTTTATGATTCACGTTTTGATTTAAATAATGAGCCATCTGAGAAATTATTGTCAAATGGTTCAGGATTCTAGATCCCATCAGGTTGGGATTCTCATTTGGGAAGTAATTTCATTGCCTCTCTTATTTCATATAGACATGGTTTTACAAATTTTTCCCACTAAAAAAATATCAATGAGATTATAAATGAAAAATTTAAAACTATTATATACAATAATAGAAAACCATACATATTATAACGATAAATCAAAAATCAAAAATGTTATTTAACCAATAAAGTTTATATTTTGAATAAATGTTTTTGAAGATTTATATCCTATCATTAACTCTCGATGTTATTTTTGAATTAATAATTCATTATAATGAGAATTTTAATTTCATAGGATATGATAGTGAGCTCTTAGACAAACCGTGTAACAAGTACCATTGTTATGAACTCGATAACTATTGAGTCTACCCCAATGATTCTTTTACTACTGTATTAACCATGTGTACATTAGTACGAGTGGTATATCTACTTGTATTATCCATTCAAGGATTTAATTTCTTGAAAACTACATACTCTACACATTACCAAAAATTTAGTAGTGTTTTCATATCTTTGTAATATCTCAAAAAAATTTACTAGTGTTTTATATCCTAATCCTAAAAATAAATTGACCTTCTTATAATACCAAATTTGACACCCATATTTCTTATACAGTCTATTTCATGATTTTTACATAATTTAACACATAAAATTTTCCTATAAGAACATAGAACTGAGTGTATTTGGAAAATAAGTTACATAGAACATCAAATGAAACATGGATTCATCAAAATTTTCTAAAATTTCGTTAACATGCTCCAAAAATTCCATCATTCATCAAATACTACCTGAGATTACATAGGTATGTCCATATGAAATGGGTGTGCCATATATTTCTTTAATGGAATTAAACAATTATAGTATAAGGAATGGTATTTTGGCGGGTGTATATACAAAAATATAAGAGAATTCTTTAGTAATTTCAAAACATAGATTTTGTTCTCTATAGGGCAATTTAATTAAATATTAGAACATTAAAATGATTTTCGCATGGTTTTTACTAAGGTGGAGAGGTTTTTTATTTTCTACAGTTTTTATATCCTATCTCAAAAAATCAATAGTAGTCGTGATGTGTATGTGAATCATGTTTATATTTAATTGATTTTAAAAGAAAAAAGTATAAAAGAGTTTATAGATGATTTATTAAGGTTTTATAAATATAAATTATTAACATAAAAAATAATAAAACTAAAATATATATGGTCTTTCATACCTTATATAAAATATATTACAGTAGTTTTGGGTCATTATATTATCACAAAAAAAGACAACATATTTTTAATATTTTTAATATTAAACCAAAAATTTGTTTATCTGTTAAATGTTGGAAAAATATCAATTAAGTAAATTATTTACACAGTAATTTAAAAATAAATATATATTTTATCCCTAAAATATTCTATGTATTATAATTAACAATCTTAAAATCAAAATCTTCATTTTTAATAAATACTAGCCTTTTAAAATAACTGTTTTCAGACAATTATAAAAATTATTTTAGACTTCATAAAATTATTTTATCATTTATCAATATTATATATTATATATGAATATGTATATATTTCATTTTAAAATTTAATTAATTCATTAAATTAATTTTTTATTAGATAAAATATTTAAATAAAATTCAATTTATGTTTAAAGGAATGAAATATTTTTTATCAATCATATTATTTAAACATAATAAAAATAATATTAAAGGATAAATATAATATATATTTTATAAAATAATAAAAAATTTCTACGTTATGGCCTCGATGTATTTCCCATTATGACACTAGGGAATATTGTAATGGTATGGTGTGAGATGGTGAGATTTTCATTTAGTGATTTGGTATTCATGGTTTGGGGTATAATATAGATGATCTTGAAATTGTCTTGTAAAGAGAATCATGCGTGCATTATTTGTTGAATCTAAATTTGGGTTTTGTGAAGCTTAATGCCCGATGATGGTATCTCCCTCAAATGCTCTAATAAATGGGAATCATTGGGTTTAATCTTATTTGTTAGAGCCATTGATTCTTTTTTATATATCTATTTGAGTTTATTAAAACCCATAATTTATACCAATCAGATTGGAATTGTATAATGGTAATATTATATGTGTTTATGATTCTTAAAAGTGTTTAAATATTGTTAGAACATCTCTTATAGTGTTCTTAATTAACTAATAAAGTATATGTGGTCTATAATATCACATTAAATTATAGGGAATTTATTTTATCCACAAAGTTAAAATCATTTATAAAATATTTCGACCTAATAGGAGGCCATATCCTAATATACTAGTACTCTCACACACATCTCCATGAGAGTATATATAGAAGAAAAGATACACAACTAATACCATATATTCCTATATAAAAACTAAAACCATATTTAAGAATGGAGAAGAATATGGAAAAGCAGAGTGCTAAAGAGAATCCCACCATAATAGAAAACGGTGTCCAACTAATAAAAAAAATTACTTTGGAGATGAATCTATTTCAACTATCAACGATATGTCTACAAAAAATTCTATATAGGCTCCTTGAAAATTCAAGACACTATCAATAGGCATGTTGTCCATATAAAACAATATACATGTGGGTAGTGCCTATGTAATTGTTATTATGACCATACCTAGGATGAAACACAAAATTTATAAACACAAATCACCATGGAGGGAGTCAACTCTAAATATTAATGAAAAGATTATAAAAGATTATAAAATAGACATGGCAAAAGGGAGAATCCATTTTTCATGTTTAGTTCTGTCATCGCGTCCATCCTAGATATTATTCTCTAGGACCCAATGTTAATGTATTCTAAAAGAACACACTCATTTGGTATCAAAAGTCCTATATCACTCATTGGAGAGGTCACACACATCGGGTCTTGATAATGGTGAAGCATAAAAAAGAGAAGAGGGATCATTTCAGATACTCACATGGTTGGGATTCCACACAATAATACATAATATTTTTTGAGATGAAGGTATAGGGTCATAGATGGGGTCTATGAGGGATACCTAACCTTATTTTGATAGGTGACCATATGTGAGGTGATCACATTACTTAAATTCCAAAAATATGATATTTATCCTAACCTAAGGATGATATAATAGAGAATCACACACCAGGACACATGTATGTTTACCTAAATAATTCGATAATAAATATGTAGAGGAGGTCACTCATACTGTGATTATGATGTGATGCCACATTTTACCTAATCTGGAATGAAACATGGGAACATACCCATATTAATATTGTAACTACATGATTAAAATAATGGGATACAACCTTAGTTGAATAAGGTAAAACTTTATACAACTAGGATACATGATGTATCTCACTATATTTGTATATCTTATGACCTATTGTCTCACATAGAGTGTGCTTCTATATACATGATGTGTTTTCTATCATGCGGTGTGTGTAGGTCACATATACATAGGAACATTGGACATCATCCAATTCTATCATACTTTTCAAAGTACATGGGGTGTTCTGTGAAACACATGGAGTGTGGGGTTACATGGATTATAAGGAATTTACTCCCTATACATGAAGATGTGTATAGATAACTTTTATATGATATGGGGGTCGCCACATAGATTTTGATACATAACACATCATGTAATTCCTAGACACCTAATATAGGGGTCACATGACTTCTGTTATTATGAATAAGACTCTATATATATAATGATTTCAATTATATTCTACACTATACATACATCTTCACATGTGTCACAATCATAGATACAATGATATATAACAATAACACCCAAAATATTATAGGTCAAGGTTTATACGTCTCTAGTGGTTGAATATACACATTCATTTCACAAACACTTTCAATCGTCACACCATGAGATATTCCTGCTTGATCCAACTCACGAATACCCTACCATTCACATTGTAATCATGTATTCATCAACATCATTATCATCATGACGTTTTTTAGTTTTCAAAACTCAAAACAAAACCTTCCACAATTATACATAGAGCCATAGAAAAAAATAGGAAATGATCAGGATCCCATGTATATTGAAATAATTTATCAATGAATCAATGGTTATAAATGATTAAATAAGGGATGGACCTGAACAGGAAAAAAGGTATCTTCAAAAAAGGATGTTTTTTGGCCATCATAAATTTTATGAACATGGATGGTCACTTAAAAAATAATGTGTATTATAAAAATTTATACTTCTCAATGTCCACATTATAGGAAGGGAAATAAATAATACATTAATATAAGGAGATGGTCCTCAAATTTATTTTAAATTATTTAACTCATCTTAATATCAATATGAAATAAGGAATTAAACCATAAAATAAAATAACCTCTGTTGATATTGGATTGATATTTAGTGCATAAAAATCATCATCAATTCAATTGATGAAGTCTATAACTTTCATCATTAAATTCTCAATTATCCATGTGTGTTAGTTATTGATTACGAAACTCAAGAACACATTTCAATACACTCTCTACTGAAACTATATCTCTCTCCGTCAATTCATTATATCATTCCTCTTGGATTTTATAGATAAGACATGTTATTCATCCATATATGGGTTCTAAAATGATAATCTTTAGGATTATATAATAAAATAAACAGTAAATTAACAAATTTATTTAATTTATTTATTCTATCTATTTCCACAATCTTCAAAAAATAATTATTACAACAATAATTTTTCCATGCCTATGGTAAAATAATTGTTTCGGATTTAATAGGGTTCTTAGTTTTTTCTATACGAGTAACTAATTTTTGAGATATTCCATTTTTGTTAGAAAAATAATGTCTACATGATATAGTAAAATTAATAAATTTAATATATCATAGTTGTTTCTCAATGGTCCCTGAATTTATATTATAACATTGGACCTCAATTCAAAATTATTCATTATATCTCTCCAATAAATACCATATATATGTGGGAGGATTATCCCTTTATTTTCATTCCCAATGGTTCATTAATCATCACTAAAACATGGATCAAAAAACATCCTATGATTCATAGATGGATGAACACCTACATGACCACTATTAATAGTGGTCATCTATAGGTTTAATAATTACATGACATACTCTAGAAAGTCCTCTACCTCTTAGGGCTCCAGCTCAACCACAAACGACAGTGGTAACTAAAAATTGAAATCAAGAGGTGTAAACTGTCTATGTGCCTTATCAACCTATAAAATCAAAAAGAAACTCTTATAAACAAATAGAATCTATTAAAACAATAAAAATTGGAATATAAGGCTTCATAGTATTGGGAGGAACCACTCTTTATCCGTCAACAGGGTTCATCCAAATATCATGTCCCAAAACTGAGTACACATCACCCGGTGGGTCATCATCATAACACCAATGATTAATTTGATACTAGGTGTCTATGTGCTAGAATACTATGGATTAAGAAGTTTTACCATATTAAAATAACATATATATGGATATTACTTAAGAGTAAAATAGAAAAAAAAACATTCCAATATGATGCATGTACCAATGATTCCAAATTAACCTGTTCTATCTTGTAAAAAGTCGAGAAGAATGTTATTAGTGTTCTAGAGAAGTGATTAATTAGACATCATACCATATATTGGTTCCCTAGATTCAAATAAAATAATGAGACATATTAATATTGGTGTCATAGATACCAATCAGATCCTCATATCTAGAATATCTCTGAGTTATGTTAATATGAAATCCCCCTCTAATCAAACTCTTTTATGAAAAAATCTACTATGGATCACCTGGTCGATACTATACTGAGTGAGACACCCCACACCAACATGAGGTATTCTTGGGGATGGAAACTGTCAGAAAAAAATAATATCCCACACATGGGAGACCATAGTGCATGTATGTTCACTCAAACATCTCCATAAAATAGTATAATGAAAAAAATTCAAAATGATAATTCTATATATTATTTTATAAAAACTAATCCACAATTCCTTTCTGGAAAAGTGTTTGTAAAATAAATGGTCATTTTTCAATCCAACTATAACTGTAAAAAGATTCTTACATGGTGACAAAATGATATTTCTATCAGGGTGTAACTCATAGAACCATTTCCAGCCTATATAGAACATTTATTGTCCCCCAAATCTTATTCTATGAAGGTTTCCATCTATATTCATTAAATATACATCAAATGATTGATGTCCATGATGATATAATATAGGAGTGAGTAATAAAATAACTAGATAGAAATCCTAAAATCACAAAAATACATCAATGTGGTAGTAAGATCTACATCTCAAATAATTGTTAAATAAAAAATATAAAACTGATATGATCATAGAGAAAATCTAATTATCTAGTTGTTACTTTTCCACATTTCAATCCTTGTGCTTCTACTCAAGTATCAAAGGTATAGATTTTTAAATAGAACATCCTCATCATATGTCACTATGCTACTAAAACCCATCTGAGTGTGATAAAATGAAAATAATTTTCATGATGAAGCACGAAGGAGCCAATGTATCACATCCATCATACTTAATGGTTTATACTACATGTCAATGGAAAATAAAACATATAGATAATAGGTAGGGGATCAAACACATGTAAAATAGTGGATACCATATCCTATATAATGATAATCATACAAGGGACCATATCCAATAGTCAAATTAAATGAAATAAGATATATTGACCAACACAGGAATGAGTTTATTGAATTTAACACTTTCAGAACATGGGGGATACTATAATCTCCCAATAAATAACTGTAATATGGGATCACTATTTTTGTTCCATGGAAGATAATACACACAATATCCACATTAGGATAACCAAGGGTACACAACCATACTGATACATGAATTTGATTGAGTGGATCAAGGGATTCAACTACACCTTATATAAGTACATAATGTTTATATCTAGGTCTCATTGAATATCTACCAATGTATTCAACATCGATATCCTATTTTCTCTCAAAAAATGATCCCCTAGATACATGGAATTTTTTATTAACACATGGTGTGCATAGGATTTGCTGACCCCTGGGCATGCAATTTCCTCCTTTTCCAATAAAATTTATGAAGTATATTGGATATTCCCCAAAACACTTGTGGTGTCAAGTCACATGGATTCCTTATACGGTACACCATGTACATGATAATATAATTGGATAAGGGACCCATAGTATGTGGGTCCCCTATATAACATGTGATATTATACATTTCTTATAAACCATAGCCACTGCATATATGGGTACACACAGTGACGGTTATTTAGGACTAAATGCCTTGTATATTTTTATTCATATAAATTCAATAATTTTCATCATTATTATATCATGTATCCATTTCCTTTGTTTCCATAACAACTAAAAATCATAACAGATGAAATCATGTTCACATTTATGCATCATCAATAGTGGGATGATTCGTTCCACCGAATACTGGACAACCACCCTTCGACACACTAGTAGAGATACCATGTCAATCCAACACATCAATCCACCAATTTTCTCACCACAATAAGATATTGACCATAATTTACATTCTTCTATAACATCTCAATACTCAAACTGATCACACCAAAACTATTAATGGCACCAAATAGTTAATTTATAATGATTAGTTTCCCACTTATCGTTGAATAATCAGATAATGAAATACTGATGAAACAATCTAAAAAATCATAGTATGATAAATAAGAAACATGAAAGTGACAATCAAAATATTATAGTTTTTTCTTTTCCATCTTCAATAATAATCACTGGAAAAACTATGGCTATTCTTGTCAAAAATCATATTAAAATAATAAATATCAAATTAATAATTCTAGAATAGAAACAATCGACTGATAAATATAAAATAATGTTCCACTAAATAATTTTTAATGAATTGATTCAACCTCATATGAACAACCTTTAATGGGGAATTAAACAATAAATTTTTTTACCTCATGTTCATATCAATTATTGGTGATGAATGAATATCAATCGATGTCATTTATGAGATCCAATATATTCATAGTCTCCTTAATTCTCTTTGTTAATTCACTGTTGATCCTTGATCCCCAATTCACCCATCAACTAATTATCCATTTTATATCTATCTCAACCCTATAATTCCTCTAGAAATATATAGCTAACCCTAAGAAATCATCCACATAGGTTTTTATGAATATAATTTTCTAGGATTAGATACTTAAGTCGATTTTAGGTTATTAAAATATTTTCCTCTATTTAACTAGGCCACAACACCACTCTTCATAAATGTATAATACAAAATAACATATTTTTATTTATTGTAATCCAAATTTGAGGATAAAATTGTGGTCTCATCATCTAGATATGTGACATGATTTGAGGAATATTCCATTATTTATGAAAATATCCACTCATGTGATATAATAAATTTAATTTTTTGAATATATCAATAGTGATTATTTACAGGCCCTAGAATCCTATATAGAATCTAGTCAAAACTCCATAAGTATTCGTTAAAAAATTCCAAATTCATGTATTAAAGAAATAGAAAAAATAGAAAAAATCATTGTGGGGTTCATTCTAATTTCACTACAGAGAGAGTGATGGTATTATATTTCATGTTCAACATTAAATACTTAAACAACTCATTACTGATTTCCTTAATAAACAACTAAACTATTCCATTCTTTAATGTAACAAAATATAAAAATTTTAACCATTAAAAAAATTGTCCTCAATAAAATTAAATCCAATATTATTGATCTTCGAATGCTACTGTTTTAAAATATTTTTTATAAATTTTAATGTAACATTATCTATCCAATGAAATACTGACTAGATTTTCATCCCCACTCCCCCATATGTTATCATGTTGTTTCATCATCAATGTTATTTGGTTTTATGTACTAGTAAAAGCATATTCAGATAATATGGTGATTACAGAAATCTTTTTATTCTTGTCTCACCAGATAACATATGTTTTTTCCACATAGAGATAATCCCCTTGATGTGGATCTTTCATCATCCAAATCATCAACACAATCAGAATCTATATAAATTGATACGTTTAGGAATTATCCCTTTTTATATAATATCCCAATAGTTAATATTCCATTGATATATCATTGTACATTTTTGGAATCCATAAGATCTGATTCTTTATGATAAATTTGTAATCTAAAACCGAAACTAACTATATATACAATATTTGTTCTAAATATGGTGTGGATAGAAAATATATAACTTAATCCTTTAAATTACTTTTTATTTACACTCTCGAATTTTACATGATTTAAATGATTCATCAAAAATTACAAAGGGTTTTATATTTCATTTGAGTCCTCTAACTCAATATTCCTGAAAAATTCATTTTCAAAATTATATTGTTAAAACATAGTAATATTTTATTCTTATGTAAATTATAATCACATTAACTATCTTATCTCCCCAACATTGACATCTCAAAATGGGATTCTATATTTTTAGAAAATTCATTAAATGAATACTCTTGATTATCTGAAAAATTTATTCTATGAACATAAAAAATAATTATGTGATTACATATATTTATTTCTTTTATTGATACAATACTTTCCATTTTTACTATTTTGAATTAAATATATTTTAAGCATCGTTAATTATTTTAACATAAGGAATGTATAATGTAATTTATCCCGTTCAAATGACTACTAAATTTTAAAACCATTTAGACATATTTATCTTGAATTATTTACTTACTATTGCAAATATATATTTATTCTTTCAGCTCAACAATAAAATATATTAAATTAATCCCATACTATATATTTTTTGGTAGCGTAAAATTTAAAATTTCGAGGACAATTATTACAACCTATACCCTCATAATTTCATAAAATTCCCCTTCAGAATCACTAGATAAAGGTTGATATCATCCATTCAAATAGAGTATTTTTTTCTTTATGGATTATCCATTATCATTTAATCAATCCAAGAACACATATATGGTTCCAATAAAATTTATAACATTTTAAAAATAAAAAATATCTCTTGTGGCCTTATTTTAGCTTCGATTAAGCTTTTCATTCATTTATCATATCCATTCCTTTTTCCATACATATTTACCCTCTGATTGTGGTTTTATTTTGAAGATCAGAGTTGTTAGACTATCACTCAACAAATTTCATCTAGTTTCTAAATCTATAATATATATGTATATATTCATTCTATCTTTGTATGATTTATTAGCTTTTGGAACTTCTAATTTTCATTCATAGACAAAAAATTTCCATCACTGGTTAGTTCAAAAGGAATTAAAGTATATTATGGAACATAATTTGGCTATATATTACAGTTGTCCCCAATAAGATTTTTGATGTGTTCGATATAAATCTAAATATATTATACATATAGTACACTATTATCAGTATTATTTTCAACGATTATCTCATCATTAAAGTAATACACTTTTTTTGAATTTTATTCAAGAATATGTATATTTTCCAATTTTTAGGTATCCATTAAATTTACCCTCCATGACTTTATTATAAAACATTCTCATATTTGATTATATAGTTATAATATTGAATGGGATTCCAAATATTGTTAAATACATTTCTATTTTATTCCATTTATAATTCATTTTATATAATGTATAATTTTTATCATGACATGTTAATCATTGGTTCTAAATGTGTATAGTTGTGCACAAAACATCTATCTACAAATACACAGAACCCTTAAAACTCATCTATAAATATTATTATAATTTGTATAATGATTAAGTTTATACATTATGTACCTTATATGGATGATCTCTATTGACGATTTTGTATTTATATATTTATTCCATATTTTTTAATATAATATTAATATAAATTCCAAGTAAAATCATTCTCAATGTGAGTATATAAATTTTCTTTTTGAACACTATGCTCTCTTCCATCATAACTTATGATGATTTTATTCATTTCCACAACATTTTATTTTCTTTAGAATGAATCTTTTGTTGTAATCTATTAATGTAATGAAATATAATCCACCAATATTATATTAGAGTCTCATTAGACCATATATAAAAATATGAGGGAAGAATATCTTGTTTTAATGCTGATTATACATTCACTATTATATGGTTTCATTAAAATATATTACCTTATTGGAAAGTAGTAAATATGAGAACAATTTATTTTTCTATATATGGTACCCCAAATATAAATTTTACTAGGAAACACTTCTCTATATTAGTTTTCTGATATGTATAAGTATTATATGCTAGTGATTTTTTCCCCATTGGACATTAGATATGAAAAATTACATAAGTCTAATGGTATAATAATATTCATAAATGTTCATTCAATTTTTGTGATGATTCATAAAAAACTATTTCCATTAATGAGTAAAGAGAAATATTGATAGTAACCTCATTTCCATCATTGTTGAGATGACCCATATATAAAGAATTATAATGAAGTACATAAATAAATAAAAACTCATTGGAATTATTTTTTTGTATGGATCAGTTTTAGTTTACCTATTCTCATTATAATATAGTGTCATATACTTAAAATGATTATAAAACATCTATAATTCATTTAATGTTTTTTAGAAACAAAAATATCCCTTATCATTTGTAATTAGAAACCATTATCATGTATCTCATGTTGTTCTCTTCTTGTTGACTTTGACTGATAGATAAAAAATAATTGAATTCTTAACCAATAATTTCTATTTATTTTTATTATTTATATATATATTTTTAACTTTTTGTAATGATTACATATGCTTGTTATTGTGGTAATATTGGTAAAATATACTATAATTCATGACTAATATAAAATTATTTATATATAGGAATCATCTTCTTTGGAGTTTTCTCAATTCAAGTTTAATGAGTTTTCCCTTTATACACTACACCATTAGTTGAAATATATTTTATATTTTTAGTTATTACATATAAACATTTTTAATTAATATGAGTGCACTTATTTTAAAAATATTTAGTTATATAATCCTTCACATAAATATAATTCTCTTCAATGTATTTCTTTTTACCAAGGGTCTTTGTACATTTAATAGACTGTGATTCATCATTAGAAATAGATTATCTATGAGAAACCAGTTTTTTCAAAAAATTTTATAATTAATTACAATTGATCTATTTAACATTGTATAGGATTGATCCCATCATTGGATTCACACTCTTATCTATTATATTAATTTTCATCTTTCTTCAGTTTATTTTACTCATACATAACATATTTTATATCATTATTATGTTTTTTCTTCCTCTATTAAAACCATCACGTTATGTTATCATAGTGGGATCCAAATAGTTTTCATTTCCTTCACCATATTAAATTTTTGAGATATATTCCATACTATGAACATGTTCGTATAATTTCATATCTTTTTTAGTAATAATTATAATATTCACAACATATGGATGAAAATATATTTACATTATCACACAAAATGATTATCTTATATCTTAATTATATTACCCTTCTTCATTTATCGATCCTTTTGTATTATTTTGGTGATTTTACATTATATATTCTCTAAGGATTAAATTCATCATCTTTATCCTCATTCTGTGCAATATTTTATTATCCTATATTGTTATCTACCAAGTGTTTGAAACCACTACGCATTATTAATATGAGTTAGTATTTTCCTTATATTTTCCAGAACCTATTATATGTTATGTGGAGATAAATAAAAAAATATTTTTTAGATTTACACCACTAAAATTATTTTTTAAAAGTTTCATATATATTCAAAAATTCATACTTTAATATTCAACTAATTCATGTCATCCAATGAAATTTCTACCTCATAATTCATTAAAATAATTAATATTTATCATGAATTAAATAAAACGTGTATTTTTATGTCATTAT
Source organism: Viscum album (assembly GCA_963277665.1). NCBI lineage: Eukaryota > Viridiplantae > Streptophyta > Magnoliopsida > Santalales > Viscaceae > Viscum > Viscum album. The sequence continues at coordinate 373,329,412 of OY728126.1, read as the reverse complement.
TATATTTATAATATCTATATTAAATATTATAAAATAATAGATTAAATATATATAGAAATATTATTATCATTTTTTAATAGTGGTTGAATCATATATCGTTTAATCAAATATTATAATTGGAATTACTCGTTTATTAAACCTAGTAACGTAGTTATCAAAATTATAACACTCCCATTTTAAAATCTTTAAATTTTTTCTTCCAAATACATATATGAGTTTTTTTGATTTTTACATTTCCCTTTGAAAATTATTAATTCTTTTCACAAATTTCGTTGGCTATTCTTATACCTATAACATTATATATAAAATTTTCATGGATACAAAAATATAATTTTATTTGATGAAATAAAGATAAAGAATTATATATTTTATAAATGTCATAGGAATAACACATTCATGATACAAAAATAAAAAAATTCATAATCAATATCAACTAATACATGGGAACACATGTTTATTCCAAACCATAATGTTTATCTAATAAAACAAATTTAACACATCATATATTTATAGATTCAAAAAATTTCATCCCTTCATCTGAATGAGATGTCTTATAAGGACATATTTTTTCCTGATACCACTATTATAGCCCAAATTATTTAGGGTACATATTATAGGTGGGTAAAGTGACTAAGTTGTATCAGTTTGTAAAATTATTATATTTGAATTAAACATATATTCAATGTTAAAATCATGTTCTACTCTCACAAATAAATTCTTTAATAATATGTGAATATAGATGAGATGAACCAGACCATGATGCCACTTTTTAGGTTCCTCGGGTCTGGTTGTACACATGGCCTCAGGCGCACCATCCCAAACGCTATAGGCTTCAATCTAGTAGCGAGGGCCTAGGGTGTGCCCTTGGGAATACTATGCCATCATTGGCAGAATCTAGCACATTGGATGGAATATAAAGGACTAGTAAATAGTGAAATCAATATATATAAACAAGAGTAACAATTACTATATCAACTAAAAAATGATGATCTAATGTAATGTCACTAGAAAACCAGAAAAACCTAGATACAAGACAATATGCATAATATTATACACAATGTAAAAATACACAGACTAATCCAAGAATCCCAAGATCTGACTCTGTCATCTATTATAATTCTCTATCATAATTAGCAAGAAACATGTTTTGGAGTCCGTATGTGTCCCTTTTTCAATCCATGCAACCATGAAATCTACTTCGGGTTCCAAAAGAGGCCTAGGGAGGGTGCCAGATAAAACATAGTGGGCCACCACCAATGGTGTATTTATCATTCATATCGTGTAATGGAATATTGTATTATGTAGGCATGTATAAAAAATAAACAAATCGGTAAAATATACGTAAACACCTATGTACCAGATTCATCCCCCAGCTGGTGTAAAAACATGCAACTAGTTCATTAATTAACAAATTACCATTTAATGTTAATAGGTCACATAAGGCACATCCAGCACTGACATAACCTAATGATAGTATAAGTAGTGAAGGTCCTAGGATGAAACATAGAAACCTAAAATTGATATCTATTGAGGGAGTTCTAGGGTAACAACCATGTTAATGTAAATATCACGAAACACTAACGTAGTAGTATCAGAGTCTAGATAAATGGTAAGGGTGTAATCGAAGGAGAGTAATCCATGGAATTCCACGATAAGGGAGCTACTGTGTACATGGTGATAAACCAAGGTAATATTGGGATAAGCATAGATATTGGCCTATGAAATTTAACCATGGAACCTACTAGAAAATGTTGGATCCAAGTAGTGCATCACAGGTATCCAGAAATAATTTAAAATACCCTATGCTAGTATATTGGGCATATGAGGAATAGACAGAAACCAGATTTTAGTTGGGTATCAACATATGAAAATAACATCCTTGAATCAGAATGGGGTTCTAGTGACCCAAGGTATTGTCCTCTCAGAATATAAGGAGATCTTGAGTCATTACATTATTATTTTACATCATAATCAAGTAATTATTCATTTAGTTCATGTTTTCCTTCTATTAGTGTGTATTTGTTAAGTAGAGTTGAAACTATTTATTTATTCGGTCCCAAACATATCTTCCATTACTGTGGATATGTAGAGTAGCATTGGAAACAATTAATCATGTCTTAATTAAGCATCAAGGAAAATAAATTGGAGGGTTTCACTCTAATACCATCCATTAACATGGAAAGGGCTGCCAAAGACATGTAACCTTAATTCAAACTCATTTGTTAAGTTCAATATATATACTAAGTATACTTCAAAATTCACATTTCACATTTATTAATCATTTGGAAGCACTTAACATAGGTGGCTCAGGTGTTGAGAATTAATGGTACATTCCACTATTAAATTATCATCAAAATAAAACCATTAATTAAAGAAGATATCACTTTTAATAAGGTCAAGAGAAGGCACAACTGAATAGTGGATTAAACACTCCAAAACACAAAAAAACATTGAATAACCTTCTACATGATGTGGATGGAGTTGTGGGTGTAATCGCTAATAAATAATCACATATATGAAAAAATAATAATTATGGGATTATAACAAATATAATAATGGAATATAATTCTAAGAAAAGGATTCTGAAAAAATCTGTGCCCCCCATGAACATTCTAAAAACAACGAACTTTAGGGATAAGTTATAGACCACCCACCTTAGTTTTGTACGATACTTCTCCTTTAGTATCAACCCCTGATTTCTATCACATCAGAGTAGATCTAAAAAAAGGTGAAAAACAATCACATGGTGAAATCTAGGTCATGATTGAAGGAGTAGAAGAATGGTTGAAGACGACTCATGTATATATCGTTGTGCATCCATCATGAATAATAGAGGATCGATCAGATACCTAGTCAAAAGTGATCTCTTAATTCCATGTTTAGATAATAATAAGTCTCAATTTGATAGAGAAATATGGAAACACTGTATAAACATGTATTAGGGAAGAAAGGGTGAATTAATTATAATGTTAAAGGAAAACTATATATTTATCCATAAAATTAGCCTCCACAGAGTTTGTGATTGTATGGAAAACCATGCGGGATGGATCTACCCAAATGGTTTGGTCTACAAGGTATGTAAAACCATGTGAAAATCATGCATTGATACTTGTGAAAAAGGCTAACTCTCATGGTTAGGCCATATGGTCGAGCACCAACCGTGTGAGGTGGCTCTATCTAAAAAAACAACATCTGCCTGGTTTATAAAACGGTGCCGAATTCCTAAATGGTTTACTCTAAATCATGCACAGAGTTGGTTTTCACAAAAAAGATGGGTTCTGGGCTCTAAAAAAGCACCAAAAACCCTCAAAACCTTTACTAACACATTAGGATTTCATATTAGGTCGAAATTAAATATTTAGAACAAAAAATAAAGGATCTATACATGAGTGAAAACCGGTTCTTATAGTCTTCCCCAATTAAAAATAAATTTCTTCCTGAGTTCTCATTAATGTGGTAAAGAAACATAGTATGAGAAAAACATAGTCCATCGAGCACATACTTTGGCTACCCTCACCCATGTCTCCTCCTTTAATCAACCATGTTTCCATATATCCTATACGAGAGGGACATGTTTGCGTTTGAGAGCCTTCGTGCTTCGGTCATCAATGTGCACCAAATACACAGTAAATGTAGCATTGGAATCTAACTCCACTCCCACAGGATCAAGGGTATGATATGGGTCATCATGTTATTGGAGAAGTAGTGAGACATAAAAGACGTCAAGCATGGCATGGTACCTTTGTGGTAGTAGCAACTGATAGAATACCGGCCCAACACTCTATAAAATTTAAAATTTCCTAATGAAATTATAAATCAACTTTTCCTTCATCACTAACTATATATTCCCAATCCTGGGAGATTACTGAAAGAAAACATGACCTCCAAACATGATCTCAATAGGTCGTCAATGGATATTGGCATAAATATAAATATAGACTGAGTAGTATACATACACTTACTGATTAGCTAATGATTTTTTTGAGTTATCCTTAACATGATAAAAACCTTGTAGGGCTGCATCACCTACCTCTAGCCAGAACAAAGGTGAACAACATGGCCTACCATTCAAGGCCTCAAAATGATCTATTTGGATCATCACATGAAAACTATTTTTATAAGAGAAATAGAAAAGATGGATAATATTCTCTCAAGAACTACCTAAATCAAGGACACATGCTCAGAGAATATCCACATAAGCCTATATTATCCATTCCAAATTTCCATTGGTTTGAGGTTGAGAAGCTATTCATAGAAGCAACTGAGTTCTCATGGCTTTCTTCAAACCCTACAAAAACTGGGAAGTGAAATGAGCATCCCTATCCGAAATGATATTACATGGAACTCTGTGTTTTTATATGATCTCATGGACATAGAGTCTTCAAAACTCATCAACTGAGAAAGACTCTAGAATAGGAATGACGTGGTTTATTTTTTTAGTTGGTAAATGACTACCCAGATAGCACCTCTATCAATCTAAAACCTAGGTAAGACAACAACAAAATCCATTGAAACATCATCCCATTTCAATTCCGGGTCTGGAAGCTACTGTAACAAGCCTATAAATATCTAGTGTTCCACCTTCACCTGCTGATATGTGGAACACCAAGTAATGATGCATGCAATTTTTTGTTTGGTTCTTGGTGACCAATACTGGTATTGCATATTTCAAATCATCAACGAGATGACTAGATGGAATGACCCCTAAAAGTGTAGGACTATTTCATCAACTCGTCCATCATGGCTGCAGGAATCTAGATACTTCCACATAGACGCAGAAGGCCGTCTCTTTCCATAGACCAATCCGGAGATGGGTTATCTCCTAATGTACTATCACGGAGTGCCAAACATTTATGATTAAAAATCTGCCTACTCATCCTCTCCACAAGGAGTGAATTGGTAATTAGTATGGATAAGAGGTAAGACATATCATGGCATATATTAAACTCTATATGATTTTCAAAAAATAAGTCCATTAACATCCATTATTTACTAGTTTCTGGTACGACCTATGTTTGAGTTTTTCGGACCACTGCATCAGAGACCACATGTCCATTTCCAGGTGTATATGCAAGCTCAAAATCAATGGATTTTAGATATTCAACACATATCCACAGTCTGAGTATGTTGTCACACATATAATATATATACTTCAGGATTCTCTAGTCAGTATACAACACAATGTTCTCAACCAACAAATAATGTCTCTTGCATTGTAAAGCATGGAGAAATGCTGCTAGTTTGAGGTCATGTGTTGGGTAATTTATCTCATGATCCCTCAACTGTAGAGATTTTAAAGAAATAACTTTGTCTTATGTCATCAACATAGCTCCTAGGAAAATTCTGGATGCATCTCCAAAGATGATATAACCTTTACCATGTTTTGTAAGAATCAGAATCACTCCCAATACAGTACTTCCATTGAACATATGAAAAAATTTCCCACATTATTTTGATGAAAGGAACATAACATGGTTTTTACTTGTCTAGTAAGAGGTGAGACACAATTTGAGATGTACAGTATGAAATGGCTGTAATATCTAGTAAGCACTACGAAAATCCTTATATTAAACATGTTTTTTGGCTTCTCCCAGGAAACTAAAATAGTAATTAGATCAGGGTCAACAGATACTCCTAATTCTGAAATTATATGACCCAAGAAGTGGAACATTTTGATCCATAATTCCCACATAGAATGAATAGAATAATAATGTTTCTCTCTAAGTATACTCATAACAATATCAATATTTTTTCAATGGTCGTTACATGTGATATAATAAACCAAGATGTCATCCATGTAGACCACGAAAGATGATTCCAAATAGGGGTGGAAAACCCCATTCATCAAAACCATGAAATGGTAGGTACATTGATAAGATCAAAAAATGTAACACGAAACTCATATAGACAATACCTTCTATGGAAATTTGTAAGTGGTATGTATGATGGTCTGACTTTCACTAGATAATAACCCAATCTCATGTTGAATAAAGATAAAACCATTCATCCTCAGAGCTGGTGAAAGAGATCATCTATTAGAGGATATGGATACCAGTTCTAGACATTAAGATGGTTAAATATTATGTAACCCATGCTAAGACAAATAGAACCATCCACCTTCTTAGAAAAAATCATGGGTGAACCCGAAGAGGATGTGGTAGGCTGTATAAAGCCATTGGCCTTTATGTTCTCTATCTACCACTTGAGATCCTATAGCTTGGTAAGTTCCATATTTTTTCGATTAATTGAAATAGAAGATACTTTGGAAAATTCTCAATTGTAAACTCTACCTCTATCATAAGAGGTATGTTATAAATACTAATCAGTAAATAGTACCCTAAAATGATTAATGAATAGAAGGAAATAAGCTTGAAGGAAACCCTTATCCTCCATGAAAATATATTCAATATATACATTCACATCACATATTATATGATGCTTTGGTATAAAACTCCCAGTATTCACTTCCCATACACCTTTTAGAAGATAAATACTACCATCTGGTGATGTAAAAGAGACCCTACAATGATAAAAGGTGTTCTAGAAGTCATCCTATAAAATGATGTGATGATGACATGTCTTGGTAACCATGTCCCACCAACAGTTCCCAGAATCCTAAATAATGTATGTAGAATGATTAACTCTCCACTCTAGAGGCATTTCCAAATGCTCAAAGATAGACATCATGGACTCTAGACAATACTGAGTAGCATGAGAACCACCATCCTCTAAAAAATGTTGGAGGATGTTGCTGCAAGAACTCGTTGGTCATATGATCTATCGTAGGTTCAACTCGTGGAGCACCATTCATGGACTTCATCAGACATAGGAAACTACCACAGGCTTGGGGATTAGTGCCATGTTCATGTATAGTAGGTGGTGGATAAAGTGGAACTCCCATATGTATGACTGGAAGCTCATGGCCACCCATGTGTTTAGCATGGTCATCACCATCCTCATGGAGAGAAACATGAGGAGGTCATGGCAGCATTCCTCTACAAATTCCAAGAGCTCCTTAGAAAAAGAATATGAGTATAAAATTGCATCACTAGTAGAAACTTAATGTAGGGAAACTCACTACCCAAGGAATAATACAAAAAATATCTACATATATGGCTTGGTATCGGTAAGTGCTCAAGTATAATTTTCATTTCATTTTTAAGTTAATTTCAAGGTTCACTCCTTTTCCTTTCATAAAAATAAAAAAGAGGAATAAAGATATTAAACCAATCCATTATGCTTTTTAGGAATCAAATTATAATTGATATACATTTCTATAAATCAGTGCCCATATACCTATAACCAAAAATGACACCCATTTATTGAAAGAATAATCGCTCGACTTGGTAAATTACTCATCCCAATCCATTAGGTCTTATAATAATCATGAATTGAGACATAAAATCACCCAATAAAATCATATGTAATGCAGGAACAATCAAACTAACACAACATCACTAAATACTCAGATGTATATCAAGCAAAGCAATGTAGTGGACTGCACTTACATGGCTGGGTAATATGCATGACATGTGAACTGTTGGTTCCTATAATGATGCACGAAGAAATTTTCACTTCCCTAATATCATTAGGCTAAGAATGAAATAAATTCTCAAAAAATGTAATAATGAACAACACCACACAACATGTGGGTCAACCAATGGTGAAATAATAACAATAGTAATATGAAAAAATAGAGCAACAATTGCATTTTGGGTAACTTGGAATTTACCATGAACATGGGTTTGTGACACCCATTCATGGTTTATGACCAATTCCCAAGAATTACTATTCTATAAAATAATGTATGCAAATCATAAAGTATGAAAATAAACCCCTTTTATACCACATTGTGATGACCTAGACCACTTAACGGGTGCCCCGAGCCTGGTGGGCTGTAAAGAACCAAGAGAATCATTCCAAAAGCAAGTGGCTATCGACTAACAGTGAGGGCCTAGGGTGTGTCCATGGGAAGTCATTTCCTCATAAGCAGAGTGTAGAAAAATTAATTTAATATAAATTAATAGTAAATAGAATAATAAATATAAATAAAAAAGAGTAAAGATAACTCTAAAAACTGAACTATTTCTAGGTAACGTCAATTACTAGAAAACCTAATAAACAAGGATACAATAAAATAGGCATAAAACGTTTAACAAGGTAATGATAATAGAATATTCCATGCATTCTGAGATCCATCTCGATCAACTACTATCATGCTCCATCTTAATCAGCAAACAATAATGTGTTGGAAGCCGTATGCAACCCTTTTTCAATTCCAATTACCAAGTAATCTACTCCGAGGACCAAACAGTGCCAAGAGAGGGTGTGAGATAAATTTATGTGGGAAACCACAAAATATGTCTATAACATCTCTCCCTTGTATTGGAATATTGATGTGTGCAAGAATACATATATATAGTAAAGCAAGAAGTACTATATTACAAAATACCCAAGTACCTGCTTCATCCCTCTGTTGGTGACTGAACATGTAACCAAAACATTAATTTATCAATTACTATATAATGTTAATATCTCATGTGATTCATAGCCATCACTAACATCACCTAAAGATAGTATAATTAGTGAAGGTCCCAGGACGTTACAAGGCATCCTGAAATTGATATCTAGTGAGGGAGTTCCTGGGTAAAAACCAAGGTAACATATATATCATGGAATGCTAACTCAATAGTATCTAAGTCTAGCTAAGGGGTTAGACTGTAATCCAAGGAGCACAATCCAAGGAATTCCACAATAAGTCACCTACTAGGTCCATGGTGATCAACCAATGTAATTTGGTGCTATGAAATGATAGTGCCTTATAGGCTTTTACCATGGATCCTTCAAGTCAATGGTGGATACAAGGAGTGTATTTGAGGTATCCTGTATAATGTAAATAAGCCTATGGTAGTATACTGGTAATCCAAGGAATATACCACAACCAAATTCTAGGTGTATATCAAACTAAGAAAACTACATCCTTGAATCGGAATGGGGTTCCAAAGTCCAATGGAATTATGCTCTCAAAATCCAATGATAGCTCGAGTTAGTCAATTTATATTTGATATTTTAGTCTTGTAATAAGTCATTTGTTTCAATTATTTCCTTCCTTTAGTGTGGATAGGTCATTTAGTGTTGAAAACATTTTTTTATTTTTTACAACCCTTGTATTCCATTACAGTGGGGAGGCCACATAGCATTATAACCAATTAATCAATTATTATGTAATGATTAAAAATACCAATTGGGAAGGTTCACTCAAATACCTTCTATTAACATAGAAAGGGGTGCTTCAAACATGATACCTTAATTAAAACTCATTTTTAAAGATAATATATATTCATAGTCTACTTCTAATTTCACAATTCACATTTAATTTTCATTTGGAAGAACTTACCTTTGGTGGGTCAAGTGGTGATCATTCATGGTACGTTTCACTATGAAATTATCATTAGTATCAAACTATATATTATAGAGGATCTTACATTTAGAAGTTCAAGAGAAGGCACACCAGAATGGTGTCTTAAATGTGCCAAAACACTAAAAGCCCAAATATGGCATAACATTTGACATGAGATTTATTATGTTGTGTGTGTAATTGCTAACAAATAATCACATATGTGGAAATTGCATAACCATAAAATTCTAACAAGTATAATCATGAAATGTAAATTTATGAAAAGTATTATGATGTAATCGGTGGGCCCCACACGAACATTCACAAAACAGTGAACATTAGGGATAGCTATAGACCACATAGCTTAGGGTTGCACAATCTTTATCCTCTAGTATCGGACCTTGATTTAGTTCATATTAAAGTAGATCTAAGAAAAGAGATAAACACTACCAAAGATACATATTGGTTGAGATTGAAAGTGAAGAAATAGAGATAAAGAGGACTTTAGAACATATTGTTGCACAATCAATGGGATGAATCAAAGCTTGATTAGATTCTAGATGAAAGAGATATCTTGATTACATGTTTAGATCTAAAAAAATCATCAAATTGAAAGAGAAATGGGTCAATCCCAAATAAATACAGAATAGGGAAGAAGGAGTAACATAATTAATCATAAAGGGGATAAAAATAAATTTATCTAAATTTTTTTCCCACACAATGTTGGTCCACACGGTTTGTGAAACCATTCGCAAACCTTGTGGGATGACTCTACCACAATGGGTTGGCTTACATGGTATTTCATTCCATGAACAACTCATGTACAACTACTTAGGAAAACATGTGTTTGTATGGTTAGGCCACAAGGTTGTGCGCTAACCGTGTGAGGTGGCTCTGTCTTAAAAAACCATCTTCACTGTATGGAAAGCTATGTGGAAATCCCCCAAAACTTACACGAAATTGTGTGCAAAGACTATTTTCCCCAAAAAGATTGGTCCCAGGTAATGAAACATGCCTCGTAAACCCTCAGAAGCTTTACAAACATATTAAATATATGTATTAGGTGGAAAGTGATGATTTAGACCGAAAATTAAGGGATCCATAGCTGAGTGAAAAACTGGGTTCTTACAATAAAAATAACAGACAAAAAAAATTTAATTTTAACATTTTTCATCCTCTATGTGGGATACTATATATTACCATATTTACCGTCTTATTGGGCCATTTATTTTTTTACCATTGTAAATATTATTTTATACCAAATAAATAAAAATACATAAAACAATATTGAATTTTTATCATGAAGATATAAATTGGCCCATTTTTCATCCACTTTATAAAAATGATTTTTAAAATGATTTTGGATGGAACCATAAATTATTCAATATTCATCTGACAACCTTCATTGTAAATAAGATAATCTATATACAAATAGATTCTTTAACATTAAATAATATAATATCTTCTTGTAAGGATTTGATTTCTAGAATATTATCAATTTTTTAGTAGCATGGATTCCTTCCTCTATCAAATTTATAATAATAATCTCTTGCACATGACAATATATAAATAACATAATATTCATTATTTTCATTATATATGAAAAAATTAATTGTAACACAGACAAGCATTCCACTACATTGAAATAATTCATATTTTTAATAAAAAATCACAAATATTGAATATGAATAGTGATATGATTATAGAAAGTATAATAATGTCATATATTTTTAAGAAAATGCTTCCAATAAAACTTTTGCCTCCCCATGAACATTCTAAAAACAAAAAACATTAGGGATAAGCTATAGACCACCCACCTTAGGGTTGTACTTTTCATCTCCTTCAGTATTAGCCCCTGATTTTCATCAGATCTGAGTAAATCTAAGAAAAGTTGAAAAACAATCACATGGTGATATCTAGGTAAAGAATTAAAGAGTAGAAGAATGGTTGAGCAAGACTCGTGTATATATCGTTGTGCATCCAACATGAAGAATAGAATATCGATCGGGTGCCTAGGAGAAATAGATCTCTTGATTCCATGTTTAGATCGTAAAAATGTCCCAATTTGTGATAGAAAGAGGCCAATACTGTATAAACATGGATTAGGAAAGTAGGGGTGACTTAATTTGAACATTAAGGGAAAAACTGGAAATTTATCCAAAAAATAAGCATGCACACAGTTTGTGATCATATGCGCAAATCATGCAGGATGGATCTGCCCAAATGGTTTTGTCTGAAAGGTAGGTCAAACCATGTGAAACTTTTGCATGGATACTTGTGAAAAATGGGAACTCACATGGTTAGGCTATATGGTCGTGCACCCACCGTTCGATGTGGCTCTTTGTGAAAAACACCATCTGCGCGGTTTGGAAAACAGTGCATAAATTATGAAAGGTTTGCTATAAATCTTGGGTATAGTTGTTTTTATACAAAAAGATATGTTCTGGGCTCTGACCAAGTGCCAGAAACCCACAAAACCTTTACTAACTCATTAGGTATTCATATTGGGTCCAAATTAAAGATTTAGACCCAAAAATAAAGGATATATACCTGAGTGAAAAAACAGTTCATACAGTCTACCCACCTTAAAAGAAATTTACTCTTGAATTCTCATTCATGGGGTAAAGAATCATAGTATGACAAAAACGTTTTCCATTGAGCACATACTTCGGCTACCCTCACACATCTCTCCTCCTTTACTCAGCCATGTTTCTATAGCTTTTATACCAGATGGACAAGTTTGCATTTGAGAGCCTTCATGCTTTAGTCATTAATGTGCACCAGATAATCCTTAAAGGTAGAATTAGTATCTAACTCCACTCCCTTAGGATCAAAGGTATGAGATAGGTCAGCATGATATTGGAGAAGTAGTGAGACATGAAAGACGTCATGCATGGAATGTTACCTCTAAGGTAGTTCCAACTGATTGACAATCGGCCCGACTCTATCTAAAATTTAAAATTTCCCGATGTAATTATAAATCAACTTTTAATACATCTGTAACCGTCTATGGCCAAGACTGGGTGAATCCTGAAAGAAAAAAGGAACTCCAACCTCGAACACAAGAGGTCGTCGACGGAGATTGGCATAATATTTCTATCTAGACTGAGTAGTATGCATACACATTCTAATCAGCTGATGTTGTATTGATGTCTCCTAAACGAGATGAGGACCTAGTAGGGCTGCATCACCTGCCTATAGCCAGAATAATGGTGAACAACAAGGACTACCATTCAAGGCATCATAAGGTTCCATTTGGATCATCCCATGAAAATTTTTATTATAAGAGAACTCAAAATGATGGATATGCTTCTCTCAAGAACTGTCGTAATCAAGGAACCATGCTCAAAGAATATCCTCATGAACCTATATTGTCTATTCCATATTTCTATCAATCTGAGGGTGAAAAGTTGCGCTTAAAAGCAATTGAGTTCTCATATCATTCTTCAAACCCTGCAAGAACCGAGAAGTGAAATGAGCATCCCAATCCGAAATGATATTATGTGAAACTCCTTGTAGTCATATGAACTCATAGACATATAGTCTTCCCAACTCATCCATTAATAAAGACTCCAGAATAGGAATGATGTGGGATTATCTCATTAGTTGGTAAATGACTACTATATAAAATCTCTAGCCATCTACGGCATATGTAAGACAACTAAAAAATCTATTAAAACATCTTCTCATTTCCATTATAGGGATAGAAGCTACTGTAACAATCCTACAGATATCTAGTTCTCCACCTTCACCTGTTGATATGTAGAACATCTAATAATGATGCATGTGATCTGTTGTTTTGTTCCTAGAAACCAATACTGTTATTTCATATCTCAAATAATCAATGAGATGACTAGATGAACTTCCCACTAAAAAGTGTGGGACTCTTTCATCAACTCCTCTCTCATGGCAGCAAGAATCTAGATACATCCACTTAGATGCAGAAATTTGTCTCTATCCACAAACCAATCTAGTGGTGGGTTATCACCTGATATACTATCACATAGAACCAAACATTTTGGATTCAATGGATGTCTACTCTTCCTCTCATCATGGATGGAATTGGTAACATTTATGGGTAAGAGGTAAGACATATCATGAATATTATTAAACTCTAGACGATTTTTTGAAAAGAGGGCCATTAACATAGATTATTTACTGGCTTCCGGTATGACCTAGGTTTGAGTTTTTCATATCAGTGCATCAGAGAACACATGTCCATTCCAGGCATATATGAAAGCTCAAAATCAATGGATTTTAGTTATTCAACCCATATCCACAGTTTGAGGTTCATGTCACAGTTATAATAGATATACTTGAGGCTTTTCTAGTCTTTATAGTCCATAATGTTCTCAACATGCAAATAATGTCTCTTGCAATGTAAGGAATATACAAATGTTGCTAGTTCGAGGTCATGTGTTGGGTAATTTCTCTCCTGAGGCCTCAAGTAAAGTGATTTTTATGAAATAACATTGTCTTCTGGCATCATTATAGCTCCTAGGAAAATTTTTGATGCATCTCGAAATATGATACAACTTTTAACAGGTTTTGGAAGAATTTGAATAAGTGTTGCTTCATGCCTTCCTTTCATCTAACTAAAGGATTTCCCACAAGCTTCTGACCAATGGAACATAACACCATTATTTGTATATCTATTAAGAGGTTACACATAGTGTTAGAACTCTGGTATGAAATGGTTGTAATATCCTGCAATCATTTAGAAACTCCTGATATCAAACATGTTTTTTAGGCATCTCCCATGAAACTGAAACAATAATTTGATCATGGTCAAGAGATACTCTGGATTCTGAAATTATATGACCCATGAAGTCGTCCTTTTTGATCCATACATCCCACATAGAAGGATTGGCATAAAACAATTTCTCTCTCAGTGTACTTAGAATGATCTCAAGAAATTTGGAATGTTCGTTTCATGTGAGAGAATAAACCAAGATGTCATCCAAAAGACCACAATAAATGAATCCAAATAGGGGTGGAAAAACCCATTCATCCAAACAATGAAAATGCTAGTAAGATTTTGAATATCAAACAACGTAATATGAAACTCATATTGACCATGCCTTCTATGGAAAGTTGTAAGAGGAATGTATGATGGTTTGACTTGCACCTGATGATAACCTGATATCATGTTAAACATAGAGAAAACCATTCATCATCAGAGCTGGTCAAAGAGATCATCTATTAGAGGAAGTGGATTACAACTCATGACTATAAGATGGTTAAATATTATGTAAATCATGCTTAGATGAATAGATCCAGCCACCTTTATAGAAAAAATCATTGTTGAACCCCAAGAGGATGTGCTAGGGTGTATAAAGCCATTATCCTTTAAGTCATCTATCTAAAACATGAGCTCCTAAATCTCAGTAGCTTCCATATTGTTTGGAGTAATTGAAACTAATGTTACTCCTTAAAAATTCTCAACTATAAACTGTACCTCTCTCTTAAGAGGTATGCTAGAAAATTTAATCAAGAAAGAGTTCCCTAAAGAGATTAACTAATAGAGGGAAATAATATTGAAGAAAACTATGATCCTCCATGAAAATATTTTCAATATGGGAAGTCACATCCCCTAGCCCATGATGCTTCAGTCCTACTGTCCCAGTCTGGACATTACACACACATTTTAAAAGATAACTACTATAATCTAGTGATGTAAAAGAGACCCTACAATGATTGAAGGTAGTCTGGAAATCAACCCATAACATGCAGTGATGATGACTTTCCTTGGTAACCACATCCCACCAACGGTTTCCAGAATCCTGAATAGCGTATATAGAATGCTTAAATATCAACTCTAGAGGAATTACTAAATGCTCAAACATAGACATCATGGACTCTAGAAATGAATCAGTAGCCTAAGAACCACCATCCCACAAAAAAGATAGGAAGATGTCGCCGCTAGAACTCACTGGTCAGATCAACCATCGTAGGTGCAAACCGTGGAGCACCATTCATGGACTTCATTAGACTTAGAAAACTACCACAATATTGCAGATATTTTCTTTGATCATTTATAGTATGTGGTGCCTCAAGAGGCACTACTAGATGTATGACTGGCGGCTCATGGCCCACCATGTGTTTAGCATGGTCGTCACCACTCTCATGGAGAGAAACATTTTGAAGTCGTGGCGGCATTGGGCCCAAATTCAAAGAGATCCTTAGAACAAGCATAGGAGTATATGATTTCATCACTATTGGAAACTAAATGTAGGGAAACTCACTAACCAAGGCATACTACACAAAATATCGACACAGATTGTTATATATCGGTAAGCACTCAAGTATAATTTTCATGTCATTTTTATATTAATTTCTAGGGTCAATACTTTGACATTCATAAACATACCAAGGAGGAATAATGATGTGAATCCAATACATTATACATCTTATGATTCACATTATAATGGATATACATTTCCTATGAATCAGTTCCCATATACCTATCACCAAAAATGACACCCATTTATTGAAAGCATAATGGCTAGACTCAGTAAATTACTCATCCCAACCCCTGAGGGCCCATAAACCATAGGAATTGAGACAAAAAATCACTCAGTCAAATACAATTTAATACAAGTTAAATCAAACTATCACAACAATAATAAATAATTAGAAGTATATCGGGAAATGCAATGTAGCGAACTGCACCAACATGGTATGCTAATATGCATGACATGTGAACTCTAGGTTCCTATAATGATGCACGTAGTAATGTTTCATTACCTCATATCATTTGGATAAGAATGAAATAAATTCTAAAAAAAGTAATAATAGACGACACCACACATCATATGGGTCATCTAATGGTGAAATAATATCAACAGTAATAAGAAAAATTGAACAACAATTTCATTTTGGGTAACATGGATTTTACCTCGAACATGGGTTTGTGACACCCATGCTTGGTTTATGACCAATTCCCAATAATTCATATTCTCTAACATAATTTCTCTAAATATTAAATCAAGAAAATAAACCCCTTTATACCAAATTGTGATGACCCAAACTCGAATTCCACTTAAGGGGTGCCCCGATCTCGGTGGGCCACAAAGAACCAAGTGCATCGTGCCAAAAGAAAGAGGTTATCGACTAGAAGCGATGGACTAGGGTGTGTTTGTGGGGATTCACGTCTTCATTATCAGAGTGTAGCAAAATTAAACGAATATAAAAGAATAATAAATTGAAGATGAAATATAAATAAACAAGAGTAAGGATAAATATAAAAATTGAACTATTACTATGTAATTTCAAGTCACTAGAAACTGAATAAACATGGATACAATACAATAGGAATGAAATGTTTATCATGGTAAAGATAAAAGACTAAACCATGCTTTCTGATATCCATCTCGCTCAACTGCTATCATGCTCCATCTTAATCATCTAACAATAAATTATTGGATGTCGTGTGTAACCCTTTTTAAATACATACAACCATACAGTCTAATCCGAGTACAAAACTGTGCCAAGAAAGGCTATGAGATAAATCTATGTGAGAAACCAAAAAATAAGTCTATAACATCTATCCATTTTTATGGAGTATAGAAGTTTGCAAGAATGCATATATAATGTAAAGAAAGCACTACAATATAACAAAACACCATTGTACCTGCTTCATCCCTATGTTGGTGTCTGAACATGTAACCAAATCATTTATTTAGAAATTACCATTTAATATTAATAGGTCACATGAGTCATATCCATCTCTAACATCACCTCATGATAGTATAATTAGTGAAAAAACCAGGATGATACAAGGCATCTTGAAAATGATATCAAGTGAGGGTGTTATAGGGTAAAAACCAAGGTATCATAAATCTCATGGAACAATAACTTAGTAGTATCTTAGTCTAGCTAATGGGATTGACTATAATCCATGGAGATCAATCCATGACATTCCGCAATATGTCACCTACTGAGTCCAAGGTGATTATCCAATATAATTTGGGCTGATGAAAAGATAGGGCCATAGAGGCTATTACCATGGAACCTTCAAGTCAATGGTATATCCAAGGACTGTATCTGAGGTATCCTCTATAATGTAATGGAGCCTATGGTAGTATACTAGGAATATGAAAAATAGACCACAACCAAAATCTAGGTGGTTATCAACCTATGAAATCTTCATCCTTGAATCAGAATGGGGTTCCCAAGACCAATGGAATTCTCCACTCATATTCCAAGGATAGCTCAAGTTATTGAACTTATATTTGATATTGTAGTCATGTAATAATTCATTTGTTTCAATTATTTCCTACATTTAGGGTGGAATGGTCAATTAGTGTTGAAAATGTATATTTATTTTGTACAAGACTTTTATTCCTTTAGAGTGGGGAGGCCATGTAGCATTGCAACCATTTAATCAATTATTATGTTAACATTAAAGAATTTCAATGGGGGTGGTTCACTCAGATACGTTCCATTAACATGAAAATGGGTTCTACAAACAATTAAGATTAATTAAAACTCATTTTTAAGGACAATATATATTCTTAGTCTACTTTCTATTTTATAATTCACTGTTACATTTCATTTGGAAGAACTTACCTTAGGTGGGTCAAATGGTGACCATTCATGGTATATTCCACTATGCAATTTTCTTTAGTAACAAACCATATATTATAGAAGATCTCACCTTTAGGAAGGTCAAGAGAATGAACACCAGAATGGTGGCTTAAATGTTCCAAAATAAAAAAACCCAAAATATGGAATTACATTCGACATGAGATTGATTGAGTTGTGGGTGGAACTGCTAACAAATAATCACATATATAGAACTATCACAACCATAAAATTCTAACATGTATAATTATGGAATTTATATTTATGAAAAGGATTTTGATGTAATCGGTGGGCCCCAACAGAACATTCCAAAAACAAATGACATTAGGGATAAGTTATATACCACAGAACTTAGGGCTGTAAAACCCTTATCCTCTCATATCGGCCCTTGATTTACATCAAATTAGGGTAGATCATTGAAATGGAAAAAACACTAACATATGGAAATCTATATCGAGAGTGAATGTGATGAAAAACTGATAAAGAGGACTTGAGTACATATCGTTTCACATCCAACGGTATGAATAGAAGCTCTATCAGATTCTAGATAAAGGAGATATCTTGATTGCATTTTTAGATCTTCAAAAATCCTAAAACTGAGAGAGAAAAAGGTCATTCACAAATAAAATCAGATTAGGGAATATTGGGTGCCTTAATTAATCATTAAAGGAAAAACAAGAAATTTATCTAGAAAATATTTCCAGACAATGTTTGTCCACATGGTTTGTAAAATCGTGCGCAAACCATGTGTGACGGTTTTGCGACAAAGGGTCAGTCTACATGGTATTTTAGGTCGTGCACAACTCATGTACAAATACCTACGAAAACATGTGTTGCACGGTTAGGCCACGTGGTCGTGCACTAACCATGTGAGGTGACTCCATCGGAAAAAACACCATCTTCAAAGTAGAGAAATCTATGTGGAAATCCCACACGAGTTACTCTAAACTGTGTGTAGAGAATGTTTTCTACAAAAAGATGGGTTCTGGGCTATGAACATGCTCCTAAACCCTATAAAACTTTACTAAATCATTATAAATATCTATTAGGTCCAATGTAATGATTTAGACAAAAAATTAATGGATCCATAACTGAGTGGAAAACCAGGTTCTTACAATAAAAATAACAAAAATCACACATTTAATTTTAACTTTTTTCAACCCCTATGTGGGATAAAATATTTTACCATTATTAACATCATATAGAGCCATTTATTTTTTTACCATTGTAAATATGAATTTATAACAAATAAATTAAAATACATATATAAATATTTCATTGTTATCATGAACATATAAATTGGCCCATGTTTCATCCACATTATAAAAATGATATTTAAAACTATTTTGGATTGAACCATAAATTATTTAGTATTCATCTGACACCCTTCTGTGTAAATCAGATGATCAATATACAAAGAGATTCCAAATCAATGAATAATATATTATCATCTTGGATGGTTTTGATTTCTAGAATATTAGCAATTTATTAATATCATGAAATCCTTCCTCTATCACATTTTGAATAATAATCTCTTGCACATGAAAATAGATACATAACATAATATTACATATTTTCATCATATATGAAAAAATTATTTGGAACACAGACAAGAATTCAACAACATAGACATAATTTATAGTTTAAATACCTATAAAAATATCATTATTGTTCCCTCTCTTCAAAATATTTGATACTCCGTGTAGTTGAGTACCAACTTATTAAGGTATCTATTTATAATCACCAGTTTTTTATTTATATAGAAAATTTATAATGATAGGAATTTGTAAATAATAATTTTATATAAAATTTTAGATATATACATAAAATCAAATTACAAAAAAAATCAATGAATATTATACATATTAATGAGAAAATGAGATTTATTATTTCAAATAAATAAACCAAATGAATTTAAAATTATAATTTTCTTCCTGGATGAATTTCATTACACATTTAATATACCTATAAATCTCAATAATTTATCTATTGAGTCTCTTTTTTAACTAAGCATGTGATATTTTTGGATATAATTCATATATAATAATACCCTATTTTTTATTAACATTTTTAATTTATAATTCTAGAATATCTGAGAATTATCATTTCTAATCCATATTAAATATTTTAATGTATACTTATCTTATTTATTATATATTACTGAAATGAAACATAAACTGATTTTATATGAATTATATGATCATGTCTCAAAAAATTTCTTTCTGCTCATATATAATTCTTATAGAGTCATAGAATGACCCATACACATGTCAAACTGACTCTTATACTGGTGAATATTTCTCAAAAATAATTCTATAGTGACCACAACAAATTAATGACTTAGTATAATATTACATCATACATAATGATTCTTACAACAGATTTATTGATACAAATAGGGTACTTAATGAATGAAACAAAAATTTAAAATTAATATTAATATACCTTCAAATTTCGCATATTAAGTAAAATGAGTCCTGATTTTTTAGTAATCTACAGAAACATTATACTATACATTTTAGAATATAATCAAATATCACATATAAATTATTCCTATCCATCTGTAAATAGATTAAAAAGGATTAAAATACATTTACAATGATATTAATCTTTACCAAATGGTTAAAAATAAATTCAATTCCATAAAAAATTATTTAGGGTACTTTAATGTCATATAATAGTAAAATTTTATCATAATATTTAGTAAAAAAATTGTATATTTTTTATTTATATTGGCTATTTCACTTTATTAATGAGACAAATCACATTCCATTCATTTAAGTAGTTGACCACATCACAAATCATCCAACTAATCATGGTCATTAATTGGATTCGTATAATTAAATTAAGGTCCAACATTTTATATAGTGTTGATTAAATTTCATACATATATATCATGTTATAGTAGATTAAAACTCATTGCATAACATAATGATCCACAACTAAATCATATAGGTATAGTGCCTTTGGATGCAATGAAACATACACAAAAATTCCATAAATGATCTACATCATGTCCCACTATGTTCATCATAAATGGAACCATTCATAGAAAATTTTTATATAGTACATTTTTTAACTATCCGGGGAAAGGAAATATAATAGATGGAGAGATCATATTATTCGTAAAGGATAAAATTGAAGATATCAATGATAACATACACATCATAATAATATATTAGTATGATAAAATGAGAATAAAAATATAATGGTATACCCTTCAATGAATAAATTTTAATATTGAACCGTGTATTAGGTATTTATAGTTCATAATAAATAAATCATAAAAGATTCAAAGAACATAATCCCTTAAAGAATTACTTTTTCATGAATCATGGAATATAAAAAATTATTTAAAATAATTTCTATAGTGGTCAATGTTTGTGAAAAATATCATCAAAATAAATGAGGTTATCTCCCCACACAATAAAAATAATCACTATCCTCTCCCAAGTCTATCAAGGATGATTTTGATAACTCCCCAATCCATTCCATTAGCCATTATTCAATTCCATAATTTAAATTTGTTGAAATTAAACATTATTAAACTTCATTGAATTCCCATTCCATTATTATTTATCTTATAAGATATCAATATTTATCAAATTCATTATAGGGGGATACAGATGAAACTCTTCTGTGGTTATAACCTAATCACCATCCTTGTTTATAATTTGAAAACCATCCTAGGTTATAACATTAGCATAATCCATAGTTATAATGTTTCTAACATCACATAATGATGACCAAAAATAAATTTTTCAAAAGATAATGAAAAATTAATAACACCATATCCAATAAAAGTAAATGAGATTCATACATATTAAATAATATCATAACGCATCAAGAAGAAATTGGTTTCATAATCCTTTCATAATTTTATTATATTAGACCATATAAAATTTAAACATGTCTCCTAAATTTTTTTATCATGAAGTGAAACCAACTATAGAAATAACAAGGATGGGTTCTTGGGAGTATATCCCTAGTAAATTTTAATTGAAATAAAATTTTTCTTCTTTTTTGAATAAAAATATCAATAAAATATCTTTAAAAATTTGATGATGAAAATATTTATTCTATTTTGAAATTAAATCATTAAAATATAGAAAATTACAATATATTATGGAAAAGCATTTCATTTAAATTAACCATATTAACATTTAAAGGATATTTCGAAGCATTGAACAATATCAAAGGGGTAACATTATAATCATAATGCGTAATTTAATATAAAAACATTATAATACACATTCTAAAATTACCTTATTAAAGAAAATGTCAAGAAGATTCATTTTAAACTATTAATTAATAATTAAAACATAATGAAAAAATAATTTTAAAAATCATAAGATAATACTCCAAAACATCATTAAAATATTTATTGAAACATGAATATGGAAGGAAAAGTTGATTCACACAAAGAGATAAATAAATCCAATTTTCTTTAAAAATATATTTTTTCCCATAAGTACGTAATATAGGGAACGTAAGAGTAAAATATTTATTTTCATTAAATAATATGAGGATAAGGAATTTAATAATTTTATTAGGATACATGTTGTTAGATTTTACCATCATAACTGTACTATAAACAATCATAACTAATAATGAGATTGTTACATAAAAACCATACCGCTTATTTGACATTTAAAACGGAATTCCCATGAAATAATTTACACCATATGAAAATTGAAAACAATATAACAATATAAAGTTTTAGAAAATAATACATCTGTGGTATATATTTACACCAAATATATGAATAAGTGGTGTCTAAGGCATGATTCCCACATAAATAAAAGAGAGTTGAAAATTCTTTACCATATGTATGACATTATTTATACACATTTTATCACATCGTATAATAAATATAAGTTTCTAATACATATATTATTAATACATACTCAGATTGTTTATATAATATATTATATA
The DNA here is from genome assembly GCA_963277665.1 of Viscum album. NCBI lineage: Eukaryota > Viridiplantae > Streptophyta > Magnoliopsida > Santalales > Viscaceae > Viscum > Viscum album. The sequence continues at coordinate 373,306,494 of OY728126.1, read as the reverse complement.
TTTATATCCTTTTTTACCAATTTGTTCAAACATATTTATTAGAAATATTGTTATGTGTGATATCATATTCGTTTTTCACGTATGTTTTTATCAATAGTTTTACTACCTAAATTTTTATCATGGTTATATAATATATTGAATTTTAATAATGATATATATATATATATATCATATTTATTCAATATGTAATATTTAGAGTCATTCATAAAAGATAGATATGGAAAAATTAATTACACTATTCATAGAGGGAGTAGACCATAAAAACACTTGAATGTTCTATCCTTTTTTTGACAGATGGAACAAATGAAAGAAAAAATAATAATCACCTTTTGAAAAAAATTATTAAATAATAATAATATATATATATATTAATTATTAATTCTAACCATATTACAAAAAAAATTAAATATAATTTAAAAATTAATTACATCGCATCATTGTTGTGGTAGTCCACATGAACACACAATCAATGTTATCAGTTTTAAATAATATAGAAGGAAAATGGATACATTTAACATAATCAATCTAGAATTATAATTATTCTCCAATATTCATATATAGACAATAAATATTTCATAATACAATGACATAATATATGGTCATAAGAAATAAATTTTATTGCAACGTGGGGACTAAAAATCATATGTATGCACCAGAGAATTTTTTTCATACCATTTGATGGGAAGATGATGAATATATATGGTTTAATAATAATAATAACATTAAATTATACATTTCATATTTTAACTATTATTTGAGGAAGAATATAATATATTTAGTGAAGGAAAATTAATAATGAAATATACCTTTATTTATTAATGGGATTACATATTCATTGAAATAACTCTGGTAGTAATCCTCTTCAGGGGTTTAGGTGAGAATTGTTGAATAAAATTCAACTATATTATATATCGTTGGGAGTATATAAGATAAATTATAATAGTTTTGTCGTTATAAAGGTATAAAAGAATTTTTAATATGATAAAGGATGGGTACCAATTTATAATTCAGTGGAGGGGTAGTCTTAGATTTTTCTGAAAGATTAAAATATATGAAGGTCATTCTGAATACAAATATTAATAATTACCATTAATGGTAAATGTGTTAAATTTTAGATAGCATATTAATCCCTTTATATTAATGTTATATTTTAATTATTTTTATATAATTTAATAAATCATTATATTCCTAAAACATCATTATTTATAATTTTGACACAATTATTTTAATTTTACAAAAAAGAAATATATAAAAAAAATTCACTGTAAAACAATTCCATAGAATAACTATAATATGCCAAATTATCCTGAAAAACTTTTTCACATGTTCTCACCCTGAAATTATATTTCATTTAATATTTTTAATAGAATTTATTATATTTAATAATAAATGGAGAATTATTAAATCAATTATGATTATGAATTTAAGTTAATTATATAATTAATAAAAGATAAAAATAATTTCACATCATAATAATAATATCATTAATTTTAAATGATTAGACTCATATTCATTAATAAATTAATTTATTTCTTGGATGGACACATTAATGTTATTTAAAATTATGAGAGTCACATTTTGTAACATTCATTTCTTGAAGTTTTATATAGGCAATTTTCATTAAAAAGTGTACATAAAACAACTCAATATTATTCTTAATCTGAAAATTTTCAAATTAATTTCATCCTTTAATAATTATGATCTAAAATTATGATTAAAAATTATTGTATTATCACTTAGTTTTATCTATGATTTCATAAAATTATCCTTTACTTATATGTTTTTAATAGTTTCTATTCATATTGACCAGTAAAAGGAAAACATTTCAGAAAATTTCTATCATGGAACCAAATATGGAATAAATTTTACAAATTTTATTTTCTATATATTGTAGAAATTTATTTCAATATAATCAATAATAATGCGACAAAATATCATGTTCCATTGTAAGGGCCTTTTGTATTAGTACATATGATGGATCAGGTAATTACTTCCTAAAGACAGATTAATGGATCACATCCTGAACATCAGATCAGTTTGGTGGAAGAAGCAAATGATATGACACCATTCCTACAAAATAAATAATCATAAAGGGGAAAATATACATAGTTATTATTTTCTATTCATTCAAAATATCAAAACATTACACAATGTATAAATTCTTATAAAAACATATCAACAACAGCAAATTCTAGGTCACATCAATGATTGTCCGCAAAGCATTTATGTCTTTTTAGAGATGTCTTGTTGTGATGTTGAATGAATATGACATTATATTTAATTTTCTCAACTCTATTAGGTCCTAATATTATTCTTTCACCAATAACATCCAACAGTGTTGGATTCATACTATAACTTCCCAAGTGGACTTCATAGAGATCCACTCAAATGATTGAGTGAATGATATTTTTATAATAAAACTAAACCTGTGAATAGTTTTGATCTTAACCAAAATTAAATTCCATAGAATATGATATTATATTATATTATAGGGTTTTAGTGTTCTCTCTTACAAAACTTGTATATGAGGATGATATTTGCTAACAAAACTTATTTCGGTATCCATAGGTTCCCCAAAAAGATGTTGACCCTAGTTTCCTTGAGTCGGTCATTACATTACTAAATTTTCAGAAGATATAATGAATCACTACCCAAGTTTTCAAATATTTTAGAATTATTGTTAAATGATTTACATAAATGGAAACCTCATTAAATTTTTATAAATTTAATATTAAAAAACATTTCGAGTCTGCCATTATTTTTTCTTTCTTAAACCCTCAATATATGTCATAATATTATTCATAAAAACATGGGAAAAATTGAAGATTATAAAAGGGTTATCAATAATTCATAGTAATGTAATGTGTAAAATTAAATCTATTATTAAATATAGAATAAAAAATAAGGAAAGATAAATAACTGAAAGAAATTCCATCTAAATAATCACATGATATCAGCAACATAACCATAGATATTATACTAGTCTAATAATCATATGAAATATGAATAAATAAATTCATAATGATTTAATGGATAATCAGTACATCTAAAACATACATTCATGGCTTCCAAAAATAATTTAATATTCTGAAGTCCTTATGAAAATAATCTATCATTATTAATTTATTCACCAAGAATAAAATAAATGCATAAGGTATTTTCCAAAACCTAGTATAGTTCAACACATGAGACATATCGATATATATACTGTCTATAGTTGGTCCCCACAACAATTATTAATTCCAAATTATTTTTCATGTGAAATGGGTGAATCATAAAAAATATATATATATTCTTAATAAAAACAATCATATGACATGTGAATACTTTAACCATAAAAACATGAATGATATCAAAAAAATCACATATTATATAAAAAACATCAACAAAACCAAAAAAAAGGTATTGATATCTTAATGTATCATAATCAGTTAAACATAAGACTCAATAAATGATGATGACAAATATAAAAATACTGTAATAAATCTAATAAAAATTTGTTGAAAAAAACTATTATAAAACACATATTAAAACAAATTTACATAAAAATAACACTTTATTTAAAAATTATCATTTTAAATACTCAATATATCAACAATATGTAAGATATTTTTTATATAAGAATGTATTTATCCCTTCCATGAAAAAGATATATTAAATAATAGTCCTGGTATTAGTAAAGTCTATTTCACCATGTAAGTTAAAATTAAAAAAATTCCTTTTTCCTTTATTAAAAAATGATCTATATAAAACTATTAGAAATGATTCATTTTCAAATCCATCAAATGAAAATAAAAATAAAAATATAATTTAGTTTATAATTATATTATTTCAATATGAATAAATGTGTGAAATAATATCAATAATATTTACATATAGCAAAATATGGGAAAATTAAATTTTTACACATTAAAGGTGTCTAATAGGACTTTTAAAATTTAAATAATAATCCAGAAGAAAGAATAATACTTCTAAATAACATAAATAATATGTTAATACATTAATTAAATACATGATAAGTCAAATTGGTTGTATATATACCACATAAATAAGGTGGATGTTGAACATAAAACTATACCTCAATGAAAGGATATTGAGATGAAGTCACTAAACTCTCACCTCCTTTAGTTGAACATTATTTAAAATCAAATATAAAGGTTTTAATAATGTCATTATTTATTATCATAACAATACTCATATTTATTTTATCATATATGATCATCTAATATCATTTTGTTAATAATATTTTATTAATACACTTCTTTTGATGTTATCAATTTCATTTTCATATGCATGTTTTGTCACCTATGTCCATTTATTATTGATATGATATATTTATTTCTTATTTATAATGATATTATGTTAATATATACCATATTTTATATATATAAATTTTTAGTATCATTATTCGACGGTTAACATGGAAAATGAATCACATCATTTGGTGGAGATGATTCATCATACTTATGCATGAACAATGTTATCATTCAATTAATGAGTTAAAGTATAAATAAGTGTATTGTATATTTATTTTTATAGAAAAAATATCATTTTATAAAAACATGTATATTGTAGAGACCCTATTTTTTTCGTGTATGACCTTGGAATATTTCTACATATATTTCCAGAGCTAAGAGCTAAGACGTCATGCGATTCATAGGCCCGGTGTGCCTGAAATAAATTTTATAAAAATATTAAGTGATGTTTTACTATGAACGTGGCATGGTAATGTTACGTCTTAAACGGTGACTCGGATCGGGAATCCGAGGGAACGGTTGCGTCCGGAGCATGCCGTTTACCCTTGGCGGGGTGTAAAAGTTTCAGGCGCGGGCCTGCTGTGAGAGATGTCACGAAGGGGAAAATTCGTCGGTTTAAAATAATGAATTAGTAATTTTTAGCATTGGAATTCTTTTCAAATAACATTCGAACAAAGCCTTGGAATGGAATTCTGATACTTCCGTTGAGTTTGAAATTGGGCATTTTTCCTAGGCACGAAATAAAATATGTGGGCACGGAGGTTTTGGAATCTGTTATCGTGGGTGGCGTTTCAGTGAGTTTTTATAAATACTCTTGAGATAAGTGGGAGAACCCATTTATCATCTTCTTATTCTCTCTCTCTATCTCTCTCTATCAATCTCTCTCTCTTGTTCTTCGGTTTTCTTCACCATTCTTCACAAAATCAAGGAGCGACATCTGCTTGAACCATGGAGGATCGAAGAAGGAGCGTCGTGGACTTGCCGCCAACGACACACGACTGATCCGAGGAGGGATTTTTGTTTGTTTTCCACCCCTTCATGAATTTATGGAGTTTTTTTCAGTTTTTTTATTTTCATTCTATAATTTTGGAATTGGGACGATGGCTGAATGAAAACGACTATCTTCTGGGCCCTGTTCTAAATCCCGTTCATGGGAATTCTTTGTCCCTATTTTCGGACGTGCAAATCTTGTCATATCGATGATCGATGGAAGGCTATTCAAAGGCCTTGTGCCTAGGATCCCGTACCAATGTTTGGTTTTGAAATCGGGCCACCGGAGCTGTGGTGGCGGCCGTCATAAGCCCAGGCTTTGGCAAGGGCGGGGCTGGAGGTCGGGGTGGCGCAGCGGGGTTCGGGCGTCAGGCAGCGGTTGCGTCCGGGAGCACAATGTTGAGGTGAGGTTTGGACGGGGGTACGGGTGACGCCGGTGCAGATGGTGGGTGTTAGCTGATCAATTCAGTCGGTGCCATAGGGAACACCAAGGTGGGATCGTGTGGGTGGTGATACCCAGATGGCTACGGCACGGGCGGCCGACGTGCGGCGGTGCACTTGGCCAACCTGTATAGGCAGTGGGCCTCAGCCAGTCGTGGTCAGGGCAGAGCACCCGTGGTGCTGATCTTGGGTGCGGTGCGGCGTGGACAAGGACCCAAAAATAGCGGGTCCTACTGGGCGACGAATACCGGACAATGGGCCGGTCTTCTTGAAGAACCGGACCCAATGAGGTCCGGTGTTGCTGGAGAGGGCCGCGGCTGGCGGGCCGCAGCGAGTCGTGATGGAACCGCGGCTGGGTCGCGGGCCATCGGTTCAAACTGGGCCGGAAAGGATGAACCGGCCTTGTTAATTTGTCCCTCTAGTGTTCAGGGGGCCATAATATATAAATGTTGCGTCTTTTGGACGCGCCGTCTGCAACTGCAGTTTCGTGTTGGTGAGGAAGACTATTTGAAGTGGGTTTTGGGGATATTGGGTTACGCTCCCAAAGGCGGGTAACACAAAATGCTTTAATTTAATAAAATGAAATTATTATTAAAGCTCTCGACAGGCATACATTACGATTCGGACGTCCGTTTGTCGTGCCGTTAGAGGCACTATGGCCCTCGAGTTGAGACGGTCCATCCAAATTTGGTATAGAACCCTTTCAGTTTTGTTTCATTACTCGGTGGCATGAAACTCTTAATGCGAATAATTAATTAAATTATTAATTAATTAATTATTATTGCATCAGACATAACACCTACTTGGGATGTCCGATTGAAGCGTCGTCAGCGGAAGCAAGACCCCAGTCCTCGTACAGACTTTTTGAGAAGCATTCCGAAGCGTTCTGGTTGGAGAAATGGTGTGGGACCTAAAGGTCTTGGTTCACACATTTTACGGTGAAACACCACATTTTCACCAGACATCCATTTTTGGTGTTTGAGTACTTGTTTTTGAGTGTCCTTCTGAAGGGATTGTGACTGTGGAATCCGCCGGCCTAAATTTGGGCCTGAGGTGTGGGCCCCACGAGGTGTCTTTCTGATGTGTTTTGTGTTTTTACGACTTATGCTTCATAAGTCTATTCAGGGAAAATGAATAGCATACATCGTGTGGTTATCTGAAAAGAACACAATGGTACTATATACGTTACGTGTTTCAGGGTCGAGGTGTGGGCCCCATTGGGCCCCTTTTGAATAACACGGGGAGTTAGAGCTTCTGCATCCTGAGTCTATTTTAGGTGCCTTCAGCAGCGTTGTGACACTAGCTTCAAGATGAAGTTGACCTGGGTGGTTTCAGGCATTGATGCCAAAGTTGAGTTGTGAGCCCCATGAGACGTCTTTTAAGCTATGTGCAGCGTACTATGACTTGTTCTTCAGGCGTCCATTTGGGGAATATGAATGGTCGACTTGGTGTGTTTTTTTGAGAGCATCGCGATGGAACAATTCAACTGAATTTTTTTCGGACCGAGTTGCGGGCCCCACAAGACGTTGTATGGGCGTAAAGTATTTTTGAATAACGTTTCCATCGGGGGCATGTTTCCATCAATTAAATAGTCTATCTCACGTGTTTTCCAATGAGGATTACCATGGTGTAATCTTTTTGGGATTTCAGAGCCTCTTTCAAGATAATATTAACTATGAAAACATGAAAGGGCATTAGTCTAAGGATTCATTCTCACACTCCAAACCTATGCAAATTAGCGATGTTAGTGACACCCGGTGATGGCACAGGCAGTACAGAGTTATCGGACCAGTTCTAGGTTTACCCACCAGTGGGGCTGGGTATTGGGTTACCTGTAGACCTTAAGGTTTACCCTCCTGCAAGGCTGTGTAGTGGGTTTCCCGTTGAAATTAGGGTTTATCCTCCGGAGGGATGGGCAGTTGGATAACCATTGACCTCTTGGGGTTTACCCTATAGCGGGGCTGAGTAGTGGGTTACCTGTTGACCTTAGCAATTACCCTTCAGCTGGGCTGGTTAGTGGGTTACCTGATGAACTCTTGGGTATTACACTCTAACTGGGCTAGGAAGTGGGTTCTTGAAAACTTCATTCAGTCTCAGCCCTTTTTATGAGGCTAGTCGGTGGCTTTTCTACTTTATTACTAGAGCGCGACTCTTGTTGTGTGGATCAACAGTTTGACAACATGACATTACCTAAGGACCCACAAGGAATAGGGGAACCTTCCCAACTAAGATGCGTCCTTGTGATGAAACCTAAAACTATGAGGTCAAGTCAGTGCCGCACAAAGCAGATAGTATCGAAGCTCGGTGATTTGGGCCCCCTTGACTTGGGCTTCCTAGAAAGACGTGATGAGGTGTCAGGATTTGAATATAGCTTTACATAGAACTATTGGAGACTTTTCATGGGATGATCTTGAAGATGTAGCTCCCCTTACACACATGTTTGATATTCTTATTGAGATTATATATATATACCCTACTTTTGTTCCCACTCCTTGGGTTCAGTTACTCTCCTTCTAGGAGGGGCGAAGACGTGCGAGATATGCCACGTGCTTTCTATGTCTAGCTCCTCTTGGATTGGACAAATCCACTTCCTTTCTTTATTTGGGTTGATCTGTACTCTCACTATTTTACTCTTACAGTGTTCTTTGTTCTGTCCACTTATCACCGTTTTAGTACCTCCATTGTTCCTCCCTCTAGATTTCAGGGCATCCTGTTGAGTATCTTTATACTCACCCCTGCTTGGGCTTTTCCTGCACTTGGTGATCCCTTGAAGATGACGGAAATGTCGGTTGAGACTATGGAGGAGCGTAGAGGACACATGATCTTTTGCTGCGTTCAGTGGCCATAGTAGGACACTCAGGTGCGGGACTCCCCAGCGGCTTACTTTCATTATACCTATTGCCGGTATGTGGCACCTTTCTGGTTGGGCACGTGTTTTTCCCCTTTTACTATTCAGTTTACTTATCATTCTACATTTCATCACTTTACTTGTACTAGTTAGAGGTCGATTCATGTATGTTGGTTTCCCTTTTGTAGTAGTGTTCTATCTTTCTTTACTTTCTCTACAATTTTTGATTTAGTTAGTTGCATGTGTGTGTATAGTTTCTTAGGCAAAGGCCTCCCCTAGTTGGTTGTGCCTTCGGCGGTAGTCGCCGGCCCGTAGCCTATAAAGTCAAGCTTTAGGTTTTTGTGGCTCGAGCCTTGGTACAGGTCAAGTCATGAAATAGTATAATCAGAGGAGGTTTTTCCTTGGGTCATTGGTTGGACGTCCCTAAAGAATAATTGGTTGAGTTTTTGGTAAATATTGTCAATGTGTCCTGAGAGAGGCTCTCAGGCCAGGGAGTTCAGTGATGGTGCGGCGGCCAATGTATCCATTCACCAGGACACTGATAACCTGCTTGTCAACTCGAAACATTGAGACACTTGTTGTAGGGAATTCCGTTTGTGAATCATTTAGGACAGAGTCTTTGACTGTCCCTCTTAGGTCATCTCCCCATCATTGATGATATATATATGCTCATTTTACAGTGGTACTCATTGATCAGATTTAGAATGTCTCTGCAATGATAGCCAGCCAGGATATAGCTCTGATTTTTGATGATGACTCTGTGAGCGACGAGGCATTAGTTGAAGACCCATCATTCGATTACCATTTCTCCAGGAGGACAGGCAGTAGCACCTCCGCCTGTGGAGTAGCAGAAAGTACTGACAGTGATGGCCGATGATGAGTGCAGGCTGGGCGCGCTACATGAGTTCCAGCTTCAGATACCACTGAGGTTCCATAGTGAAACATACCCTCAAACAGTGATGGTTTTTCTAGAGTTGGTGGTTCGCCTCTTCAGGCTTGTTCTCACACTGACAGGTTGATGGTGGATTTGAAAACCCATCTTTTTTCACCATGAAGTTGGCATTAGTAGAGCCAGGGTTACTCAGATGCATGGTGAGTTGGTACTCTCGTTGGATGACATCTAACAGTTGTTTTTTGAAGAGCACTACCCATCCTACATACGCTTTATACAGTTTCAAGAGCTTCTGGTGCTTAAATAGGGAGTGATGACAGTGGATGAGTATGCGACTGGGTTCACATAACTTAACCGCTACTCTTTGGATGTGGTCTATGACCGAAAATTCTGAGCACAGATGTTTGAGTGAAGTCCTTGTATAGGAGATTCATGCCAACATAGTTCTATTGGGCATCCTCACCCATCTCAGGGTGCTGGAGCAGGCATTGGTGACAAAGAAATTTCAGTCAGAGGGACGTCAATTGGCAGGGCCTCGATACCGGGGGTCTCCCCTTGATGAGACTCAGGCACATGGTCGGGGATATCGTTGAGCACCAAGATGGCCCAAGGAGGACTACTTATATGGTTGTGATGTCTGGGGTCATGTGGTGTTACACTATCCGACCAAATGTGTTGAGTCTTCCAGATAGTTGGTAGATGCACCACCAAGACAGAGGCAGTGTCGTGATCACAGACCTCTTAGGTGAGGACAAGTGGGTCCCCAAGGAGGTGGTGTTTGCGGAAAAGAAAGAAGAACATTGTTTGGAGGACAACATTTGGAGGTCATTCCACCACCACTAGGCGGCCTATGTCAAGCTCAGAGAGCTGAGAGATGGGGCTGCAGGCGGCTGTGTGCTATGGATGTCTAAAATCCTTTAACACATGAGATGATAAGAGGTACGCTCTGTGCCTTTTTCTACTTTTGTTGGTAGAACTTGTTAGACACTGTGTGAGGTACTATTTTCATCTAAATCCTTGTTTGATGCGTTACCGAGGGTGACACAAGGCGTCGATGTAAGCCTCTATTGGTGTTGTACGATGTAGCTTTGAATGTACAGGAAAGAGGGGTTCTTCCCCCACTAAGATGCATTTTTTTGATTTGATCAAACCCACGAGGGAGAGTCAATACCACCCAAAGAAGATAGTGTTGAGGTGCGGTGGGGGAGTCCCTCTGACATGTGCATTCATGGCAGGGTTGTGCGGTGGAGGGTCCAAAAAGGTTCTGGATTTGCCAGTGGGGTTTTATGCTTGACACCCGCTTTTCTAGAGGTGCCCCTAGTGGGTTTGGAAGAGTGCATGTTTGGGATTACTCTCCTTACATGATGGGAAAAGGCACGTGAGGTATTCCACGTGCTTTCTATGTCTAGCCTCTGGTGGTTGGATGAGTTTTCTTGCATGCCCTGTTCATTGGTACATCGCGTGTTCAACGTCAATCTTGATACCACTATCAAGTAAAGGCTGAGGTGATGGACACCCTATAAGCAGAGCTATGAGTTTCACAATGTGGTGCTGGTAATGGTAGTTTTTCCAAAAGAATGTGGAGATGCTATCTTTTGGGAGAGTTCTTTTTGGTTAGCTCTGACCACCAGTGTCTCATGTGTGCCCTCAGCCAGAGAGACATGAACCTGAAACGACGATTCTGGTTAAATTTCTACAGGACTATGACTTCGAGGTAGTCTATGTACCGGAAGATGGTAGTGTTGTAGTAGGTTACCTTAGCAGAGAGCCTCAGTTGTGATGCACTGACTGTGAAAACATGTGTGACCGAATATCCTTGGGCATTTCACTATATGTGTATTCTGAAGGAGGGAATCACGAGACCATGTTCCAGGAAGAAATCGAGATTTTGGTCGCGATGTGGAAAGTAGGGGTTCTACTGGAGATGTCCCCTGAGTTTATTTGGGCCGTTCGGGAATCATGCAAGTGATTTAGAGATTTCCTACCATCTTGCCCTACCCTCACAATAATATGAGTGGGTGCATGATGTATTCCACATGTCACAGCTTATGAGGTGCCTGTGTGTACCTATGCATTTCATCTATGGTAGCATACCTTATGGGTACGAACCATACCTTTGGTTCACGTGTTATTCCTACATGGTGTTGTGCATGTTTTCTTGGGAGTGGGAGTTCTAGGGTTGAGATCTATATCCCGTGTTTTTTCCTACTTTTGCTTTTCGGGGATAGAATTCTTGAAGGAGGGAATGATGAAGACACCTGGTTTGTTCCCTGTAAGATTGTGGAGTATTTCAACATATATTTCCAGAGCTAGGAGCTGATACGACATGTAATTCCAAGGACCGGTGAGCCCGGAATAAATTTTATAAAAATATTAAGTGTTTTTATACTATGCACATTACATGTTCGTGTTTCCTCCTAAATGGTGACTCAGATTAGGAATCCAAGGGCACGGTTGTATCCGGAGCATGCCGTTTATCCTACACCAAGTGTAAAAGTTGTGGGCGTGGACCTGCTGTGAGAGATGTCTCCCGGGGGAAAATCTTTGTTTTAAAATAACGACATAGTGATTTTTATCATTGGTGTTCCTTTCAAATAACAATCGAAGGAAGCCTTAGAATAGATATCTAAGACTTCTGTTGAGTTCGAAATGGTATATTTTTCTATGGCGCGATATAAAATAAACGGGAACAGAGGATTTGGAATCCGCGACCATGGGTGGAGTTTCTGTGAGTTTTTATGAATTCACTTTAGATAAGGGGGAGAACCCATTCTTCATTATCTTCATCGTCTTCTGTCTCTCTATATCTCTCTCTTCCTATTTCTCTCCCTCTTGTTCTTTGGAGTTCTTTACCATTCTTCACCAAATCGAGGAGCGACCTCTACTGGAACATTGGCGGATCGAAGTCGGAGCATCGTGGGCATGCTGCCAATGATGAACGACTAATTCGAGGTAGGTTTTTTCTTGGTTTTCCACCCCTTTGTAAATTTCTGAAGTTATTTTTTTAGTTTTTGTCATTTTCAGTCTATAATTTTTGAATTGGGATGATGGTTGAATGAACATGACCAACGTCTGAGCCCTGTTATAAATCCCATTCTTGGGTGTTTTTTGTCCCAATTTTTGGATGTGAAAATATTGTTGGATCGATGATCGGGGGAAGGTGCGGCGAAGGCATCGTCTCGAGGATCCCGAACCCACATTCGGTTTCAAAATCAGGCCACCAGAGCGGTGGCGGCAGTCATCGGAAGCCCCAGCTCCGGCAAGGGTGGTGTCTGGAAGTTGGGGGAGAGCAGGGTTTGGGCGTCAGGCAGGGGGTGTAGCCGGGAGCACAATGCTCAGGTGAGGTTCGGCTAGGGGTTTGGGTGTCGCCAGTGTGGACGGCGTGTGTAATCCGGCTACATCGTTCGGTGCATTAGAGAACACCGAGGTGGGTTCGTGTGGGTGGGGAAGCCCGGACAACTGCGGCGTGGGACGCAGTTGTGCGTCGGTGTGCTTGGCCGGTGGGTGGAGGCAGTTGGCCTTGGCCTGTCATGGTCGGGGCGGAGCACCCGAGCCGCTGTCCTCAGGTGTAGTGCGGAGTGGACAAGGACACACAAACATCATGTCCTGTTGGGCGATGATGACTAGCCAAAGGGAGAGTCGATTTGAAGAACCGGACCCGAGGGAGTCCGGGGTTGCTTGAGCTAGACACAGAAAGTCGGGCCAAACTCACGGCTATTCCTCAGGCTGGTGGTTTGGACTGGGCCGACCAGGTTGAACCGGCCCGGTTGGGCCCCCTTGTGTTCGGGGGGTCGTAACTTCTAAACAGCTCGTCCATTTGAGGTGTCATCTACGGCCATAGGTTCGTGTCAGTGAGGTGGACTATATGAAGTGGGTTTCAGGGATTTTCAGTTCTGCGCCCAAAGGCGGGTCACCAGGAACACTTTAATTTAATAATATAAAATTATAATTAATGATCGCGATAGACTTACTTCGCGAGCCGGACGACCGTTTGACGTGCCGTTAGAGGCGCTATGGACCTAGAATTGATAAGGTCCTTCCAATGTTGGTTTGGAACCATTTCAGTTTGGTTTCATTAATCAGTGGCACGAAATGCTTAATGAGAATAATTAATTAATTAATTAATTAATTAATTATTCATTTATCAGAACTAATTCCTACTTGGGATGTCCGATTGACGCACCGTCAGCAGCAGCATGACCCTAGTCCTCGTGCAGACTTTTTGAGATGCTTTTCGAAGCGTTCGAGTTGGAGACAAGTTGCAGGCTCCATAGGGACCAGTTCACACATTTTACGGTGAAACACCACTTTTTCTCCTAATATCCATTTTGGGGTGTTTGAGTACGCATTTTAGAGTGTTCTTCCAAGGGGATAGCGGCAGTGCAATCCGCCCAACTAAATTCGGGCCCGAGACGTGGGCCACATGAGGCAGCTTTTCGACATATGCTGCATTTTTATGACTTATGCTTTATAAGTCCATTCAAGGAAAATGAATAGCCTATGCCTCATGGTCATCTGAAAGGACACAATGGTACGATCTGCGTGACGTGTTTCAGGGTTGAGGTGTGGACCCCGTAGGGCCTCATTTCCATTACGCGGGGAGATGAGGCTTCTGCATCTAGAGTCCCTTTTAGGCGCTGTCAGCGGCATTGTGAATATGTCATCGAGATGAAGTTGACCTGAGTGGTTTCAGGCATTGAAGCAAGAGTTGAGGCATGGGCCCCAATGGGCCGTCAATTAATCTTTGTGCAGCGAACTGTGACTTTTTCATCAGGTGTCTATTTGGGGTGTATGAATAGTCGATTTGGTGTGTTTTTCCAAGAACATCGCGATGGTGACGTTTTCCCAACCTTTTTTTGGGACCAAAGTTTGGGCCCCATGGGACGTCATCTGGGTGTAAAGCGTTGTAGAAAAAAATTTCCACCGAGTGCCCGTTTCCAGCGAGTAAATAGTCTATCTCATGTGTTTTTCCATGAGGATTACCACGGTGTAATCTGTTTGGGCAAGAAGATCCTCTTTCAATATCTTATTAAATGTGGAAACATGAAAGGCTGTCGGTCGGAGGTTCCTTTGATGCACTCTGAACCTACGCATGGTAGAAGTGTTAGTGACACCCGACGATGGCATGGGTAATGCGGAGTTGTCAGACCAGTTCTGGGTTTACCCTCCAGTGGTGCTGGGTAGGGGGTTAACCGTTGAATCTAGGGTTTACGCTTCAGGTGGGCTGGGTAGTGGGTTAAGCGTTGACCTTTGGGTTTACCCTACAGCTGGGATGGGAAGTGGGTTACCCGTTGAACTCTTGGGGTTTACCCTCCTGCGGGGCTAGACACTAGATTACGCGTTGACCTCAGGGATTACCCTCCTGCAGGGCTGTGTAGTGGGTTACACAACGACCTCTAGGGGATTACCCTCTAGCTAGGCTAGACAGTGGGTTCCCGATGACTTATTTCAGAATCATACCTTTCTATGAGGCTAGTCAGTGACTTTTCTCCGTGATTATCGGCGCGGGACTCTTGTTTTGAAAATCAGTGGTGTGAGCGATTCAAATTACCTAAGGACCCACAAGGAAGAGGGGATCCTTCCCCACTGAGACAGTCCTTGTGACGCCACCTAAAACCATGTGGCCAAGTCAGTGCCGTCCAAAGTGGACAGTATTGAAGTGCGGTGATTTTGGCCCCTTCGACATGGGCTTCCAACGAATATGTGGCGAGGTGTTGGGCACTGTGGATGAATCTAGTTATAACAGTTGGAAACTTTTCCTGGGCTAAGAATGGAGATGGAGATCCCTTTATGCACTTGTTCAGGATTCTTGTTGAACATATATATATATATATATATATATATATATATCCTACTTTTGTTCCCACTCCTTGGGTTCAGTTTTTCTCCCTATAGGAGAGGTGAAGACACACTGTGTATGCCATGTTCTTTAGTATCTAGCTCCTTTTGGATTGGATGAGACTACTTCTTTTATTTTGTTGGTTTGAGCTGTAATCTCACTATTGTACTCTTACATTGTTCTTTTTTCTGTCCACTGCCCACCGTTTTAGTACCTCCTTTTTTGATCCATCTAGATTTCGGGGAATCCTACTAGGTATATATATACTCACCCCTGATTGGGATTTGGGCGCACATGGTGTGCCCTTGTAGAAGAGAGACAGGTTGCCGAGACTACAGAGGAGTATAGAGGACACATGATCTTGGGCTACGTTCAGTGGCCATAGTAGGACATTCAGGTGTGAGACTCACCATCAGGTTACTTTAATTTTACCTGTTGCCGAGTTGTGGCACCTATCTGGTTGGGTGCATGTTTTTCCCCTTTTACAGTTCAGTTTACATGAAAGTCTACTTTTCAGCACTTTACTTGTACTGGTTAAGGGTCAATGCATATATGTTGTATTCTCTTTTGTAGAAGTGTTGTATCTTTAATTCTTTTCTCTGCAATTTTTCATTGAGTTAGATGCGTTTGTGTGTACAGTTTCTTAGGCAAATGCCTCCACTATTTTGTTGTGCCTTCAGTGCTAGTCGTCGGCCACTGGACTATGGAGGCGTGCTTGGGGTAGTTGCGGCTCGATTCTCGGTTCGGGTCGGTTCATGACATATATCCCTTATTTGAATCATTATACCAATCTATGTAATGTGGTGATGAATAAAAGGATACACCATGTCATGATGGAGGTAATTCGTACGTACACATGCACAATGTTTTATTTTTTCATATGATGGATAAAAGGTGTAATATTGTTTTAAGATAATCATAATAATATATCAGAAGATATATAATCCTGTATTTATATCATTATCATGGAGGAAACAGATTATGAGACTATAAAAGATGATGTGAACATCAATGAGTTGGTAAAAACGATTACATCTTCTTCGAAGACTTATTTAATAACTTATACTAATTGAAATAGGGTCGGACTTTTGTTATAAAACTCAAGAAGTTATCTATAGATTTTTTTAAGTGAAATAGTATGGGTTTTTTTTGGAATGAAAAGGCTTAATATGGTGCGAATAAGTTAGTGATTAGGTGCATTTTATAATTGAGGTGATGGTAAAATTTGGAAACACTAAAAATATTAAATGAAAATAATTAAATTTATCAAAAAAATGGTTAAAAGGTGTTTTATTTATAATAGTATATTATTATGAATCTCAATCCCCTAATTCAAAAATATTTATACATGTTTACATCACATTCATACCCAAATCTATTTTTTATGACTCTTATTTAAACCATTTAACTCTTATTGTGACAACATGTGTTTTTACAAATTGATGTTTTAAATATTTGTTTTTAAAATATAAAAGAATGATAAATGATTCATTAATGAAATTTTCAAATCTACCCCAATAGTTTTTCTGTTATATTAATTTGTATGAATTTTATATTATTTAATAAAATATAATTTGTTTTGAAATATCATTATTGGCCATTTCGAAACTATTCATTACATGACTTCTTAATAATATCATAATAACAAAATATATTTGAAAAAAAATTTAAAATCATCACTATCATGTCAATGTAGTTATAAAAATTCTTCAGTGGTATTAATTATATCATATTATATTTATTTTATTATTTATAATTACTTTTATTTGATATGTCTATTAATTAATTAATTATAGAATCATCATTGTATGTCCATTAATTTAATTATTCAATCCATAAAAATAAAATAAAAAAATCATTTTAATAAAAATAAATTAGATATCAAATGAATATTTGTTTTCAAATATATGTTATGAATGACTATATATTATAAATTTAATACTTATTAAAAACATGTGTATGAAATATTTGACATTTCTTAAAATAAAATACTAGAAAAGTATTAAATTCATCCAACTGGCTTCTAGAGGCAGCGAAATCTACCAAAGGATGTAATTCTTCAACACTCACTTATATAATAAAATTAGGACATCTATTAGGGAATGTTTATAATACTTATAATATTATTTTAGCCCTTAATTACAAAATTTAACCTTAACAATTTTAATTAAAAATATATTAGTGCTATGGTTCATATTATCCTAAATTAAAATGGATAGATTTACTAAATTTTTAATTTCTAATTAAAATAATAGAATTAATTTTAGAAAATTCAAAATTCATAATTGGATTAAATAAAATTAAAATTAGTCTCATTAATGGGATGATAAACCATGTTATTAATATGAGATCATTTAAAATTTAGAATTTTTTTATATTTATATTAAATGTGAAATTGATTTCATTAAACTTCATTGGAAAAATGATATAAAATTTATCTAATTATACTTTAAAACTGACCTAAAAATAATTTATCACTATAGATTATTTAGAAGAATGAGATCTTTTCATATAAAATATAATATTTTTCACCGTTCATGAAAACGTTAATGTTGTTTGAAAAAATTGAAAAATTCAACCAAATTAAATTTATATATTCTTATTTAAAATTATTTTATTTTTTTCAAATAAAATATAAATATTTTTAAAAAGTATATTTAAAACAATTGTTCAATTAAAGGGTATCCAAATTGGATTCTGAAAAGTTATTACTTTTTATATGTAAAAATTGAATTTATTTATACTCCATGCCAATAAAATATAATAGATGAATGAATTTTTATATATATAATTTATACATTTATTAATGTGGTGAATATAATTCATTCCTCCAATTTAATGACTTTGATTTAATAATATTTGAATATTATTTAAAAATGGGTGTTTCCTAAAAGTTGAGCTATCGAAAAGGTTTCATTTTAAAGAGGCAAATAGTAAAAAACCATTGTGTTACATTCTATCCAACCTCTATAAATTTTATCCTCACAATTTAAAATTTCACATTAATAATAAAATTTAAATACCTGAAAATTCTTATTTTTGGAAACCCCAATAAGATAATGAGTTAGTAATCATCCTTTTAAAAAGAGTTAAATTGAAATGCGATATTCACCAACAAATTAGGGTTTACAAAAGAAAAAAAATTAGTGGGAAGTGAAAATGTAGAAATGGAATAGAAATATATCTATAAAATTATAATGTTGTTTCATTTATAGCATCATAATTAGAATTGTATCTATCACAAAATTGTAGGATTGTGATCAGTTAAAAGTACATTGATTTCTCATAAACAAAATTAAACCGTTAATGTTTTCCTCCCCATTTCCCCCTAGAGATTAGAGATGATTTTAATATTTATAAATTCAGTTGTGATAATCCACATACATGATTATATTCAATTCCATGTGCATATTCGCGTCATTTGGTTATGAATGGATTTGTATTTACTATATTTCGTACACCTGATCATAGATCATGAAAATGAATTTTTATTCCGAAATCATTTTTTTAAAATCATATGGACGAAAATTAATTCCATAAAATAATAAATTTTTACTTAATCAAAATAGGATGACACAAAGTATTCATTAAATCATACTTTAACCAAAAAATAATACATAATGTTCATCTTATTCCATTCCTACCATAAGTCCCACCCCAAATAAATCTATCCCAATAAAATGTCCCAAAAGGTCTCTAAATATCCTAAATCAATCAAAAAATTATATTATATGACAAAAAATGTAACGTGTCTCCTTTTTTAACATAAAAAATATTTCATCGCCTTAAAAACAGAACGAAAACTATAATGCTTCTAAATCCAAACGGATAAATTACTACAGTACAATACTTATGTATCTCATGATTATTATTACTAATATGCCCTTGATAGTATACATTTACAACATAATTGATGAATACAAAATTATAAATATTAATAAATCATATTTTTCTGTATTATTAGCTCAAGAATGACCATGATTAATTATATAATTTTTCGGTTTACTTCTACGATGCTTGATAAATTTTTTTTCATAGTGTCTCTTCTCATTGCAGTTAAAGAAACGTAAATTGGAATCCTTTTTTCTTTTCTATTAAATAATAATAATAGTGGACTTTATCTTCACACATGTAGATAAATCCCATTCCTTTTAATCATTTTCGTAGGTGTTTCATTCCACAATTATCAAATTAAGGAAAATACTACATTACAATTTCCCATTATCTAAATTTTACCCAACTATATTCTAATTCTCGTATATCCCTTTGAATATATAAGACTTGGAAAATTATTTATCTATATTTTTCTAACATTATATTATATTCTAATTAGGTGATAGTCTTTTGGAAAGTATTTTATTTCATAATATTGTCTTAAACCCCTGAAAAATGATCATTCTTACTCTTTGTATTATGTGCATTTCTATGGTTCCCGTTCCTTTAGTTGGTCTCTATTTCTAAAAGACGTAATATACAAGACTATATCAAAATATTATGATAAATAATGTATAATCTTCAAACTAGTGAATCAAAATAACTAAATTTTAAATTTAGGTATACCGAATTTCTAAAAAATAATCTTCTTTTGTTATAGAATATTCCAATGTTTTTTATAGAATATCGATATCCAATATATCTTTTCCTAAATTAAGATCCCATGGTTTTCAATGTACACACTCTGATACTAATAGTAATGACCCTAATCAAATATTTCTATAGTTAGTGATTACGTTTTTAAATTAGCATAAGACACAATGAATCACATCACAAAGGACAGAATAGTTTAGTAGTATTGGTAAACTAGATACATACTTTTAATCCATGTTTCTTTTTAAAACATAAAATAGAAAATTAATTTTATTAATTCTTCAATTATTTCCCTTATTTGTATCCCTTCATGTTAGTCAGAATAATATCCTTTTAATCCATGTGTAAAATGAAAATTTTCAAAGGAGTTGGCTCAAATTCTCAGTAAGTGTAATAAAATAATTTAATCTATCTGAAACTATGCCAAAAAACAATACAAAAAGAAAAATAATTGTAACGTATTCCATTTAAACAATCACATTATCTATGATACATAACCCTAGATATTCTAATAGTCAAATAATCGCAACAAATATCAATAAATGGATTCATAATATTGGAATGAATAACATCAGACATCTAAACCAGAAAATCAAGGATTCATACAAATAATATTCTAGTGATAAGGAATTATTACAAGAATCTACCATTATCATTGATTAATACAATCAATAAAATTAAAGGGTAAGGCTTTAGCGAAACACAAGACCATTTTTTCTCCTGATTACTATAGATTAATCAAGGGAAATTGTAAGCAATTACAATAACATAATAATTCTAATTCATTAATCATAAAAAATGTGGTAAATATAATGAAAATAGATAATCTTATTAAAAACCATCATACGAAATGTGAATACATTAACCATAGACAACGTATGTTATCAAAATAGAGCATCCATGGTCAAATAAATCATAATCAATTGTATAAAATATTGTATTTAATATCATAAAAGATCAACCAAAATTAAGAATAATAATCAAGAAATAGTGTTGACAAAGAAGCAAATACTATTATAAAATAATTTGAAAATTAATCATTCCACATATTAATCACATATGTAAAAACATTCGTAAAAACACTAGTTTCCTTAATAATAATTATTTATAACACCAAATATCCCAAAAATAATGAGATATGGTTTTTCATTTAAGAAAATACTTACAATTTCAAATTATTCTATATATTAAAAAATATACATGGAAACAGGAAAGTCATTGTCGTCATGTACAATAATAATATTACATTTTTTTCAATTTTCAAAAAGATCCATATAAAACAAAAATATATTTATATTTATATTCAAAACCATTAATAGAAATTACAAATAGACAAGAAATTTCGTATTAAAATATTTTACATCCATATAAATAAATATCTAAAATAATATCATGAATATTGACATAGAGAAAAATATGGGATAACTGAATATCTATTCATTTTAGGTGTCCAATCAAAAATTAAAAAGTTAAATCATAATCTCCAAGAAAAATTAAAACACTACAAAAATTTAGATAAAATGATAAAAAATAAATTAATTACATGATAAGTCAAGTGTACTATATATTATCCTCATAAAAGAATTTCGGTGTATAACATCAATCTATTCCTCAATGAGTGGTGATTTAGATGATGTACTTTACCTTAAAAATTAATCAGTTGAATGTTCTGATATCAAATATATATTGGTATTAATAATGTTATCAAATTATATGATCATCTTATTAAAAATTTTGAAATCATAAATGATTCTCTTATATCATTTTTAATATTATTTCCATATTATCCTTCTTTTAGTGGTAAAATGTTTTTTTAATTGATGGTTTTGTCATGTGTGTCAAACTTCTGATGCATTGTATATATTTATTTCAACTCTAGAATTATATTATGATCATTGGAATCATATTTATTAATTATCTGTAAGTTTATTATCATTATTCAGTGGATAACATGGAAAAAGAATGATAACGTGTCGTGGAGACGGTAGGTCATGTGTATGCATGAGAGACATTATCATTCCTGTAATGAGAGATAGGAAATATATTTATGGTAAATAAATTTTTAAATAATAATTATCATGTCATAATTATAATATATATCAATTATATTAATCATTATGTCTATCTATGTTATGTGCTGATGAAAAACATATTATATAATAGTTTCGTGATGGTAAATCGCATGTACGCATGTGTGGTGTATTTATTTTTCATAGGATTGATTAAATATGGAATATGGATGATCTATATTTATAATTACATTTCAAAATATAAATGATACTATATTTTTTACTTTATCATGAAACAACACATTATGAAGAATAATTATAATAAATTTACTTTGACGTGTTGGTAAAAATAATTACGTCTTCTTCGACATCTTTCGTCTTAAATTCCCTTATGGGGCCCATAGTATGTATTTTAAACGAAACAAATAAACATTAACTTGGAAAAATATTTAAAAATGGGATATGGTCAGGGTTCGGTTAATCTAGAAAGATCATAGTTTTGTATGTAACTGCGGGATGAGTTTCCCTGTTATAATTTTGGTGGTGGTCACTGTTCGGAACTCCAAAAAAATAAATTAATATAATATTAGTTTCTAATTAAAAATGAAACCAAATTTATTTATGTAAAATATAATATGATACTGGGTCGAAATTATTTCATAAAATAATTTTTATAAATATTCTGATGTAGTCATACCCATAAATTTTGTTTTAATAGTAATTTAAACACTTTAACTATTTACTTGAGAAAATATATTTTTAATATTTGATGGTAAATAAAATTAATATAAAATTCTATGAGAACTATAAAAGAATATTTGATGAATTTTTATACTTTATTACAATATTTTTGATGAGTTTAATATTTTTACAAATCTTATATCATTTAATACAATATTATTTATTTTAAAATATCATTAATGTATATTTTGACAATATTGATAAATTTTTTTTCATAAAAATAATAATAATAAGATATATTTGAACAAAATTTTTTAAATCATAAAAAAATTCAAATTCATCTTGAAAGTTCATTCATGACATTAATTATATCAAGTATATTAATTTTAATATTTCTAATTAAATTTATTTTATATGTCCATTAATTATAAAATTACTCCATTATAATTATGTACGACATATGTTTAATAATTTTCATCATTAATTTTTTTAAAAAATATCATGAAGAGTATAATAATTTTATTTTCCAAATTTATTTTTATTGTCCACAATGTATTCTAAATAACCACATTTAAAAAATGAAATACTAGTTAAAAAAGTAAGTGTGACATTTTAAAATTTCATTAAAATGAAATACTATAAATATAATAAATTCATCCTAGTGGCTCAAAAAGGCCCAAAAAATGACATGGATAATATAAATCTACACTGATTCATAAAAAAAGATTGGACAAGCTTTAGGATAATTTCATAAAAAATATTATATAATTTTTACCAGTAATTACATGATTTTCCCGTAAACGTATTAAATAAAAAAATTACTAAAATTACTATTCAACTTGAAAAAAAATAAAAGGGCCTCCTTTAATGAAATAATAAATATTGATTGAAAATAAGTAATCCATTTTTAAAAATTCGAAAACATTGAATTAGATAAAATTAATTTAAAAATTTTCCTATTGAAGGAATGAAGAACAAGTTATTAATGTTAAAACGTTCAATTATTTCAAATGTTTTTAAATTCATAATCAATGTGAAATTTATTGATGTGACATAAATTTGATTAAAAGAAATAAAATTTATACGATTTTACATTAAAAAAAATATAATTTAACAAAAAGAAATATTTATACGAAAAATATATTTGCAACTAAAGTCCAATTTATTTCACTATTAATAAAAAATGAAACATATAAAGAAAATAGAAAATTTGACCAAATATAAATTTGATAATACACATTAAAATTTTATGTTAATTTATTAAAATAGAAATTATTAAAATTTCAAAAATTATATTTAAAAAAGGTGCACCATCCAAGGGATACAAAACTGCCTTTAGTAAAATACAGTGGTTTAAATGAAAAAATATGATTTATTCTTATATTATGCCAGTAAAGTATATTGGATAAATGTAATAAAATTTGATTGAATATATTATATATAAATTAAAAAATAGTCTTAAAACTATTCATTTTTAAAATTTAACATCTAGGTTATACTAATATTACATCCTTCGTTTAAGTAGTTTGTTTCATGCAACTTAAGATAACGAAGAGGAAAAATTTGAAAAGATACATTCATTAAATCTTGATGTGTTACAGTGATTATAAAATTTCCAAATAATTGAGGTAATACTTTGATTATAATCAAGAACAATATAATATGGTATTCCATGAAATCCTAAATCTCAAGTAACATAATCTCTTTCAAGAAGATAAAATGAAAAATGTATGATAATGGAAATAAATTTTGTCATATTCCTAAAATTATTGGTTATAAACTATATTGAATAGATCATTTTTTTTTTATTTTTTGGGTTGTCTAATGAAAAAATGAATGGTGATATTTTTCTATTTCAACTCTACTATGGGTAGTAGTTGTAACATACCCTTTTACTTTTTTCTCTCATCCATAACTTACTAAAATAAAAATCATTGTGATACATACTAGAAATATATATCTCTTCACGATACCCAACCATAATGACTCTTTAATAGTTATAGGTGTCATTGTATCATCTATTAGGATTATAAAATGATGAACTATGATTTTCTTCATGTTTCTACATCTTCAAAACTGATATGGATTGAAGACATAAATGTGTACTAAACCTTATCATCCTATCACAATAAATTTTAAACTGAGGAACATTTCTTATCTTCTTTAAAAATTCCATGACATCCTTTTATGCCTAATTGATATTCACATGGATATATGGACCAACCCTCATTGGATAATGATTCTATTTATCCCCTTAAATCTTGATTCAAGATACATCCATTTCAAATATATAAATATTGGATATTTTTGTAATCCTTATCTTAAATAAGTTTTTATAATCCTACATCATTTTAATATATGATGACTTATTCATGTTACAAGGGTGGTAATGTATTGAATAATCCTAATATTTGAAATGACCATGAAATTTCTATGGGACCACGATGTAGGGGAGGTGTTGAATCGATGATTTTTTTGATTTTATGTTTTTTAATACATCCTTCACCTTATATTAAAGATTAATAACATTTTTTAAAACAAATCATAAGAATAACCACATGAATATAGTAATTTATAAGGTTCCCAACTCATCAAGAGTATCTATTCCGGGTTATATATAGTATATAATCTAATGTAAAATAATCCCATTAAAAACAATACCTTAATTTTTTTAAAAAAATATTAGAATATCATTACACATTAATTTTTATTTTATCAAAATAATAGTTCATGAGAATTTCGAGAAGATAAATGACATAAAAAAAATTTTATAACATATTTAGAAACCTTTTCCTACTGGCTTAGTATGTTTCTACTATAATTCTAGGACAAACATCACATTTACTCTCCATAAAATAACTTATTGTTAATTTTGATACCTACTAAAAGATTAAAACATTAATATTCTTTCCCTATCTTTAATTTTTCCCTCCTAAATTGGTCATTCCTAAATTTTTCACTACATATTCTATCAATTCATAATATATCTAACCTGAATTACTCCATCCATAATTCTTCTTTTTTGAATTTTCACATAAAATATTTATTTCTATTGAATTTTTTAATCCATAAATTTTCTATCAGTAATGTTTCTATATAATTCTTCTATGTGAAAATATCTTCTACCTAAACACAAATAATCCTTTTTTGGAAATATCATACAGAAAAATTTATTTTAGACATTCATCCAGAATGTTTGTTTGAAACTAATTCTTTATCACTTCCACATTTTTCCCATGATTAAATTTACAAAATCTAACTCACACTTGATCCCATTATATAGGTGTTCCTGAAATATTAAATAAGAAAACACCAATTGTCTTAACACTTCAATGAAATATATAATTTTAAAACAGCTAATGTAAACATTCTGAAATATAATACTTTGTAAATATCTTTAAAACTAATATTAAACATAGTAATATTCAATATTTACCTCAATTATTATGCAGAAATAAAATAATTTCTAAACATAATCACATTGTGATATCTTTATATTTTTTTAATTAACTTCACTTATGAAAAAAAATCAACTAAACATTGTTGGAGTAAAAATTGTGTCAGTAATGTTTATATGTAATATTCATCATAAATTTTCATCCCAAATTTTATTTTATTTTTGAAAAATGGTTAGCCAAAACTATAATTTGATATTTCTAGTACAATCATCATAAATTGTCCATATGAAATTTGTCACATTGTTCATTAAAAAATATTCTTCTGAAATACCCATCCATAATTGTCCATATGGAATTTTTTTTTCTGATTTCCCCCATTGAAATGTTCATCATATATCCATTCTTAAACAAAATATATCAGTCTTCTATAATAAATAAGAATCTATCGTAATCTCAATCGATTTTATAAAAAATAGTCCTCATCCAAATATATTTATGAATTGTTTCACTAACAAAATTTTAGACCAATTTTCAAAGAACATGTATTGTGTGATTTTGAAACTCATGATATTGGAAACATCCACAATTACAAAGAATCAAAAAAAAATTATTTTCAATAACTTCTACATATGGAAACATTTATCTCAAAATACAATTAATGAAATTACATCTGATCCACATAAATCAATTTATTAAGAAAAATATTTTCTATTTTTAAGAAATTTTTTAATTAACCACCATCAAATATTTTTGAAATTATTATTAATTCTTTATCTATATTTGTCCACAAATAGACTTATAAAATTCCATTAAATTTATTTTGATAAATTTCATAATTCAAATCTATCATATTTTTTCCAAAAAATTCTTATAAAGAATGTGTATGATATTTTTTAATAAATTTCATATGCATTGTCTACGTGATAATTTTCCCATCCAATTTTAACTTGGTCCAACTATCATTGTAGGAAATACTTAAAAAGTGATGTTTTTCTATAAAAAAATATAACTACATCTTGAAAAACAATTATTTTATATATTCAAAACAACCAAACATATTAAAAACCACTAACAACAACATAGACGAATTTCATCTTCCAAATAGGTCCCAACAATTGCCCCTTTCTATTTAGTTACAAAACAAGAAAAAATAAGAATTAAAAATTGTAACTAAAAAAGGATTCATAATCAAATATTTCAAGAAATAAGTTTTCAGAATTGATGTTGAAAACTTGAATAAGTGAGAAAAACAATATTTTACATAATTTGTGACTTAAGTAACTACTTATTTAATACATTAACATCAACAATTTACTTAAACATTTAACTTTTACAACTCTTTCATACAATAAAAATGATTCTTATGTCAACTTCAGAACAATTGTAATAAAATTTCACAAATGATAAAATCACATCTTACCCGTTTTTAAAAATCCACTTAAATACAAACATTCATTAAAAAGTTTTAAGAAGATACCAATGGGTAGATTTATTTTACAAAATCTATCCCCTTAAAACAATATCCAAAGACAATATGATAGGCGATATAAATCAAATATATTATCATTGAAGATAATGAGGTTTTGTACCCATGCTTAACCTCAGTTTATAAATTTTTTCCTTCATCTGTGGTTTAGTAAATAAATTAGAAACATATTCCATAATAAAAATATAATCCATATTTTGTTCATTATTATTACCATATTCTGTTTTTATGTGATATTTTATATTAATATAATTTTAATTAGAATATTTCACTACGGTTTTCTACGATATTATATGTTAGAAAAAAATTGGTATGTCTTTGAAATATATTAAAATTAGTTTTCATGCTATAAGATGTGGTTATTTTAAAGATCATTTAAAATTTTCAGAGAAGGTAGAATCATATACAATATATGGCATTGATGATATATAAAATTACAAACATCCAACAAACATAAAAAAATATTTAGATCTGATTTCCCTTGTATAATAATATTTAGACTAATTAGTTACTACTAAAATTGGAATGAAAACTACTTTTCAATCTACCATGAAAAACATTCTTAGAAGTACTATAACATCGTTCTCTTGAGATACTAATTCATGTTTATTATTTTTCTAGTTTTTTAATTGAAGAAAATATTCTATTTATATGATAATAGACATGTTAAATGAAATTTTCAACCCTTAAGAAAACAACTTACATGTTTAATCATCATTCCCATAAAATATTACATCATCCACATAAATAGTTTTAGTATAAAAAATCTCTTGATTTTAATTGATGTATAGATTAATATCAACTCATTCTATATTGATGATTAATATCTTTAAGAATGTGTATACTTTTGAATTATAATCTCACAATGATTACTTCAATGCATACATCTCCTTCTTAATATTTCCGACATAAAATTGATATATTTCAATAAGAAATCCTTACAATGTTTTTTAATATAAACATATTATCAATTTATTTTTTTTGAAAATATAACATTTCATATATATGAAAAATTATACATCCTAAAAGTGCAATGATGACAAAAAATATTATTATAGTTGATAATATTTATACTTGTAAAATTGTTTCATAAAATAAACACCTAGAATTTTTTTCGACACCATTACAAACTTATGATGAATTTTTTCTTATTTCTTCACCATATTTATTTATGTTTTTTCAATAATTCTAACTCTACACCAGATAATTTTTTTATTTGGTTTAGGTTATAGTTCCTAGTAAATCTTGTTCTCAATTTTATCCATGTATTCATTCATATCATCAATCCACTAATGATGCTTCCAAGATTCATCAATATAATTTTGATCATCCTATTAAAATAAATAATTATGTATAACATCCATTTAATCTCTTCATATTTGATCCATTTAAGGTGAGGTGAATTGATTTATTTAAAATCCACTTATTTTATCATCCCATGAAGATATATATGAATATATTCAAAAAAAATTAAGAAGTCGAGTAATAATCTTTAAAATGTGTAGAATCAGTGTTATTACTATCATTAAAAAGATATTGTTCTTCAACTAGAGCCACCTCATCTTTCCCATCATCCATATCTACCTCATTTTATAATACATTCTAATTATATTTTTCAAGATTATTTTCATATTCATAATCATATGTCATTATAATTAATTATATAGAAAATATGTATACTTTACCAATAGAATAATCTATAAGAAATATTCTATTAAAAATCTCTAATAAAACATCCCATGATTTTCACTCTTGAATTTTATAATTAGAAGACTATTGAAAACACCTTAGGCACTTAAATATTATTGATTTGTTATTAAAAATATCAAAAGAAGCCAAATTATATTTATATTTATATAAAAATTATTTATATTATAAAAAGTAAAACTGATAGAATTCCACAATATATAATTCAGTATACCATGTTCAGTCAATATTGTTAACCCCATCGCTCAAAATCTTCTATTTATTCTTTTAACAACACTATTTATTTATAGAGTGTGTGGTGGAAATACACATGATGGATTCCTTATTTTTAAATAAATTATTTTTAATCCTAATTATTATATTATCCACCATTATAAGTTGCAAATAATTCATAAAATATCCACATACTTTATTTTCTCCACCAGAAAGTAATAATATTTTTTAGATACTCTGACTTATTTAATAAAAACATAATACATGTAATGTGATTAAAATTATTAATGAACGAAATTATGTAATTATCTCCATATTTTGATAAATTTTTTATTGTTCAAAATATATTAGAGTGAATAATATCCAAGGGTTGATTTGAATATATTTAATCCTTCTTATGTAATGATATTATAAAATCTCTATCATTGAAGATAGAGAAATTAAAATCACTTATTTTGTCCATGTCATGAATTTAAAAAAAATATTTTTTTTTATATTTCTCATATTATTATGACACATATTTCCTAATATTTTATTACGAAAATAAATATCTTCCAATATGCTATGATATAATTTTGTTGACAGAAAACCAATATGAAATAAATTTTTAATGTATCATTGAACATTTTAAAGAGATTTTCTTATTTTATTATTTTCAGAAAAACATTTTTTTTCTAAAAATACCTTAATATAATTCATTAAATGGTTTTGAAACAATTAATATGTTGTGATTCATTTTATCCACAAAAAAATTCATTTTTTAATTCAACTATTCATAAAAAATAATTTTAGATCTGAAACCATTGATTCTAATAGAATCATCATTTTTTTAATCCATTAGATTGTCTTTAAAATCATTCACATTATTAAAATTTCTCAAATAAATAGTTATATGTGAAGAGATCCCAATATCCAAATCTAGTGGCAATCTCATTTTTCATTCTCAGTATAAATTAAAATGAAAATTAAATTTTAGTTTACGTTATATTCAACCACATTTGTATTTTGATAATTATTCTAAAAAAATTATTCTACTAAAGACATAACACAACATAATTTTATGAGGTTTATTTTTTGGTCATATAAATCAGAATTTATTTCAAGGGTTTAGTATCATTATTAAATTTTCACAAAAACTTTCTCAAATTTACTTCATTTTGTTATATGCCTCCCCTTCAAACTCTAATTTTAGTTTCGAATTATATTATTATATTACTTCAATAAAAACCAACACATATAAATTATATTTGTAAACACATCACAATACCTACAATAACAGCAGAATAAATATATTCTCCTAAAAATCCCATTCTTTCTGGTGTTGTTAGCCCTGCTTTTATCAATATTATCCCTTCCCAGATAGTAACATTTTTTACCAATGTATATAATTTATCTTTTTGAATTTTATTTTATTGAATATGGATTTTCACAAAATGAATAGAATCACTAGTAGTAGCTGTATTTTAAGACATCATAGTGATGAAAACATCATATTTTTAAACATTGTTGATTGTGGATACAATTTTTTTTAAATTTTTTCTATTATTATGAACATATTTACTCCAATTATAAATACATGATGAAAACATTTATTGATACATAATTGATTTTATTATTTCAGAACACTCAACATCTTCTATAACCATGTTTTTGGAATTTGAAATTTATTTCTCAATATTAGAATGTTTTTCTTAAAAAGTAATTACACTTTATTAATTTTATTTGTCATTTATTCTTCCTCAATATTGTAGTTTTTTATCTTCTTTAGGTGACTTATTAAAAAAACTAACTTAATGAAACATAAATTTTTATTTAGGAAACTTTATTGTTTGTTTGGTGGGAGAAAACGTGTATTCAAATTGTTCTATCCTATTGAGAAATTATAATATTTATATTAAATTTTTCAACTATATTTTGATTATAAAATACATAGTCCATTCCACTTTAGAACTACTAATTTCATAAAAGGTGATCCTTTAATTATTGACATTAAAAATGATGATATTATAAATATATTTATCATTTTTTTCATCTAATTCATCACAATTACTATCTTCACCATCAGTAGAAAAAATATTCCCCTTTTGGATTTATACAACATTCCATACATTACCTTAAAATAAAATTTTTATTTCATTTATTTATTCTTAAGGGGGTCTTCTTAATTTTTATTTATCATCAATTTATTAAAACTATTTTAGTAGAGAGAATTTTTATGAACTTATCCTCAGAAGTCTATAGCCAAAATACTTCAGCAGAAACTTTTCGTCATACATTCTTATGACAATATATAAATGAATAAAAAAATATTACAAATTCATAAAAATATTTACTAACATACTCTCCATTTATGGAGTCCCTAAATTAATTATCTCATATAACATTCATATACTTCCTAATCCCAAAAAAATTAAAGTATATTATTTTGTGATAATTCTCATTAAATTTATATACATTATATCTTCTCGCATTATATATTGTAAGAGATTTATATAAATCATCTAGAGATATATTTTAATGATCTATATTCTAATAATGGAAAATTTAGATTAAAATTTTATACAGGAATTCAAATGATATTTTAAAAAATAATTAAATATTCAAACATGTCAGCAATGAATACTTCCATAATAATAATATAATTCAATAATGTGAACATTTCACTAACATAGTCATTATTTACCATTTTATGATCTTTGTAAATTAGGCTCTCTATTTTTAAATATTATTTCTTAAACATTGTATTTAATGAATAGTTGATCTTTAATATTTATGAGATACAACTATTCATAGAAACAACATTAAATATGTGATTCTGACATTTACAGAGGGAGAAATGTATATCATTTATAGCTTTCCCTCTATTCTCATAAGTTTCTTATTGTAATTATTAATGGAACATCCGTCGTACAAGGATATAAACCTTAAGTAGAGGCTTCAAGAACATCATAATGAAAATATATAATATGTAAAATCATTTTATATTTCTATAAATATTAGTTCATTCAATTTAAAACGAATATATTATTCATAATAACTAAATTATAAATATCTTTATTTTTTCACTATTATTATAAATTAAAAAAATTGAATGAAGGCACAATCACTTTGATAATAATGGAAATTCCTATGTTAGATCTTTGTGATCACTGTAAAGGAGAGGGGTGAATTGGTAATTTATTTTTCATACATGTTTTATTTATTATTAAAAAAACTCTTCCTATAGTTGAAGTGTTACAATTTTGTTGAAAAAATCACAATCACAACCACCTGAATGCAATAATTTACATGGATCACTACCCAACAAGAGTATATAGTCATGGAAAGGATTGTAAATAATACAATACCTTAAAATAAACTAGAAATAAACCTTTTCTGTGGTTATAAATACATAGAATATCATTAAAAATTAATTTGACTATTATCAAATTATTTTTTCATGTTTCGTTGCTTAGATAAATGATGTAACACTTCTTTTGTAACAATATAAAGATCCTACTCTAATATGATCAGAATGTTATCACTATTATATTTGAAACTAATTAATTTTTATCCTATTAAAAAATATTATTAATCACTTTCGTACAAGAGAAAAAAATAATTATTCTTTCTCATTCAATATTTTTTCCACATAGAATTTTTTATCCTGTATTTTTCTGTGAGGAAGCTGTCCATCTTTAATATTTATATCATGAATCTATCCATCCTGAATTAATCCATCCATAATTTTACTACACTAAATTTTTTTATATGAAAATTTTCTATCTAATATTTTTCTATCTATAATTTCTATTATTATTATTTTTTATATTCCTAACTTCTTCCACAATTAATGTATTTCTCATTTGGAAACATCTTAAATAGAACTAGATTTTATAGATTAATCTAATATTTATTTTTTGAAATATTCTTCATAAATTCCACATTTCTCACATGGGAGAAGTCAAACAACCATAACCTAGCATCCACACATTATATAGGTATTAAAAAATTATCATCACTATGAAATCCAATTTATTTTCCCTCTTCATTGAAAATTTAATTTTAAAATATCTTTCTCATAAAATTAACAATTTCATACATTCACAACCTTCACTAAAACATCCTTAAAACACACTGGGAATCATTCTGTTCTATATAGTTTTTGGAAAAATAAAATACCATCTCATCATCATTAGATTTGATATAATTAGAAACTATTTTAAAAATAATCCAATTTAATAAAACATTATCCTAATAAATACTTGGGAAATTATTTTTCTATATTGCTCATATGAAATTTTTTTCACAAAATTTTTTCTTTATTTATCCGAAATTATTTTTCTGATAGGTTCATATGAATTTTCTATACCTTTTTCATATTTTTTTTATTATTTTCAGTAGAAAATTTTCATTAAAAATTCCCATAAAAATTCACATCTGGAAATTTCCGTCGGCATTTTTCCATCTTATTATGAAATTTTCATCAATTTTTTTAATTTAACTAATTTCAACTATTTACTATAAGATAAATATATCAATAAAAACATCATAATCCTTACAAATGAAATTCCTCAACCAAAAATAATTCATGACTATTCACACTTGTGATAATTTAATCCTTTTTATTCAGAATTCATGGATGATGAAGTTTGTTACACATGATGTTGAATGTTTTCAAAATAGTTAATTATTCCCAAAATTGATTTTTACATCCATAAACATCTTGTAAAAATTCACTCTTAATATTTCTTCAGATACATTATCATATGCCATTCCACTAATTTCATAATCAAGTTATAGCTCAACATTTTCCAAAAAATTATTAAGGAATCACTATGTGGCACTTGAAATTCACATGAAATGTTCATCTGTTATTCTTCAATAACATTGATAATAATAAATTGGTTCTTTTTAAAAAAAATCATCAACACTATGTCCATTATTTCTCAAAAAAAATCTTACGGAATCTATGTATAAAACATTTCTTCAAATTTCCAATGGAAAATCCATCTGACGGTTTTCATAAAATTAAATCTTCATAAGATTATCTTCAGAAGAAATATTTAACTTGTGATGTTGTTTTTGTTATGAAAAATGTTATCAAACATTTCCTATAGTCGTTCTTTTATAAAAACAATTGAACCAAAAATCTTCAAAAAAATGTATAGCTGACTGAAAAAATCATTTAACCCTAATTATTTAGAATATATATAACCAACTTCAACAATATATTCATGAACATATTCTGCACTTTATATATGAAAATATAATTTATACATTTATAAAGACAAATTTTTTCAATCCTCTCATAAAAAATATATTTCATCCATACTAGTAATGAATCAATTACTTAAGCTGACAAAAAACCATGATTTCAAAAAAAAATTAATTAGACATTACGTTGTGTGATGTATATGATATCACCAAATTATTTTAAATGTGATCACATTAGAAAACATTCTCCATTAAATCATTATACAGTAAAAATTATTCTCTTTTATAAGGTAATGTAGGAAATGTTCTACTGACCAAACATATATTTAGATTATAGAAAATTTATTCACATTCATCTATAAAAAGAAATATATCTCATTTCCATTGTTAAATGGTGGTTTGATTAGTTAGGAATGAAAAATTATATAAAAAACCAAATAATATCAAGGATAACATTGAAATATATCGATTATATTCATATTAGTTGTCCTAGATCAACTATCAATAACATATATATTTGAAGGATTTGATTATATAAAATTAATTGAGATCATATATCACAATAATGAATCTTTTAGAAGTTACATTTCAAATATTTTAATTTTTTATCAAATCATACCTTTAATTAGTGTCTCATATAGAAATCCTATGTGATATTCATTTAATTCCAATTCCTCTAAATATATAAAATCATATTCTATGAAAACTACAAGGAAATTATCAAGGTAATAAATAATTTATATATTTATTAAATATATTGATATATATGGGGAACTAATAAGGCTGAATTAAATCAATATAAATTCATAGTGTCCACAATAAGTTCAAAATTCTATCTAGGTAATATCTACCATTTTGACCCCTAATCGATGATATCAATAACATTGGTCAATCTTATAAGATTATTGATATCTATATATTTGATCTAACATGCAATCAAGACATAGTATTGTAAAAAAATATTGACTTTTTAAAATTATTTATATTCAATAAAATGTCAATTGTTTAATATTATTTATAAAAAATAATGGGCACCCTATATTGATGTTATTATATGAATGAAATATTGTTCAAGATTCACTTGGAGTATCTTCATACATTCATTCAACTTAATTAGTTCTCTTTTATATGGTGCCATCTAATGTGGTGTATAACGAGGTATTAGTTCTATATAGAACTCAACATCACATTTATATAGAAGACCATGGGATTACATTGGATTGAAATAAAAAACATCCAAAAAATCATAATATCTTTGACGTTTCGTTTATCTCTAAAAAATTGAGATAAAACACCCATTTGAATTGGAATCAAGATCCATAAAATGGATCTTATTTCCTTTATAATTTATTATTTATCATCAAATTTCTGAAGGATTATAATTTTTTTAATATAATACATGACATCCCATCCTCAATTATTCATGTGTAATTTATCTAAATAGTCACAATTCATGTAAAAGATAACATTACACAAAACCAAATTGAGAATTACAAGATTTTAAAGAAAAAAATTCCCTTAAACATCAACTGTGGAAGAACCATTATCTGGATTTGAAATCATCAGACCTTTATGGGGTCTTTATACTATCTTAGTGTCCAATATTTGAGGTTGTTAACTAAAACCTTTTGAAAATTATGTGTATATTATATATTTCACAGAACTAAAATAAGATAATAAATTAAAAGTTCTTGTTTGGATGGTAAGGATACCATTCCCAAAATCATTATCATACCACTCATTAGAAATAGTTATCACATTAGATATCCCTTTATTTTGGAGTTATGTGGTTTTTGATATTCATCAGTATCATTAAAATTTATATTTCGTAACTAGTAATAAAGATTCAAATAGACCCTACAATTATAAAATTGGATTTTGGTGGTTCATTATCTAGTTGTTTCTCTCTATTTAAACCATTTGCCATATTATTCATATCATTTCAAGAATTGATTCTTCAATGACCAGCCTTTCCACACATGAATCATTTTATACTTCCCTGATGACAATTTTCTCCTTTCATCCTTCCATAATTTGATAATAAAGAAATCACATTCTATTTTATATATATTTTTTAAAATTTCATTTTAAGACTAATATTATTTTATTATCAAAATCATGATTTTTATGGGTAACCTAGGTCTCCATATTTACCGCGATGGAATATCAAAAAAATATTTCATAACCACTAATGTATCTTATGGATATAATACCCCTAAGATACTTGGTTTTATGCCAGTAATTAATTTCTCAAACTTATGTTTTTGGTTGGACGATAATACTATAATTTAATTCAGATTTATTGAAATATTTTCCTCATAACTACTAAGAGATTTACTATCCTTCAGTTTATGGTCAAGGAATTCCTTATTTAGTTTTAAATGATGAATTTGTGGAAATTACGTTATGAAAAATAATCCCTTAATAGAATCTGACAACATTGAGTAAATTTCAACCTATTTCCATATGCTCATTATAATATTCCAAATGAAAAGGCTTTTCCTTCTAAATTATAAAATGAAATAATAAATTTCTCTTGTTCTAAAAACTGGATAGCAATAAATATAATTTTAATGCATCTAATAAAATTAATAAAAATAGTCAATTGGTAGATCCAATAAAATATTTTATAAATATCCTTATGAAGGACTCAACCAAACTATTTTACCTCTATTTCCCATTTAGAATTTTAGTGTGATTCATATCATGTGAATGTTGAGTATGTATAGGAGTAATATTTTCTATTACATCACACATAACATTCCATTATTCAGGAAGAAAATCATTCAATTTTCTATTGTATTTAACCTTAACATGATTCTATCAAGTTCCATCCATTCACTAAAACAAGAAATTATAGTGGTAGTACTAATGATACAAGTGAAAAACCACATAATAATGAAAAATAATATATATTATATCGAATTTAGTTATCCTTCTACGATGAAACATTTCCTATAACTATGGTCATTTATTATTATTACAAGAACATTATTCTATTATCCTTTATTTATAAGTATCGACATGGTTATCATTAATGTTTTATTATTTTATTATCAAAATGTATACTAAATATTTCCCAAACAATTATTGCAACCCATAATATTCATGCATAGATTTCAATTTCAAGTATAATAATATTCATTATATTGCATAATGATCTATTCTAGAATTAAACTAGCTTAGTGAATTTATAATAGTAGAAACATAAAACATATGATCAGAAAATATCCACACAGTCTACCTATATGTTCTTCAAAACTATAATCGTTCTTAGAGATATCGTACATAGTACATATCAATATAACCCAAATAATGGGAGCATTTAAAAGGGTAACCTCAAATGCACAATAAAGGAAAAAAATGGATATACCAAATACTAACTGAGAAAAACAATAACATAAGGGTATTATAACATGACGATTAAATCTAAAAATCATACCCCGCATATCATAAATCATAATGATGAGTCACCGAATAAATCGTGGAAATTCATTAAAAATGATTCATTCATTAATAATAAGAAATAATCCCCAATATCACAACATTAGATGAAGACAAGGAATTACGACATACATATAAGCAAAAAAAATCATTTCTTTAATAGTCAATACTCATTTAAACTATTATCATATTTGACTAGGTTCTTGACCCAAACCATAATAATAGTCATGATTTACTCCCAATACTATCAATGTGGATTGGTTTCACTCCCCAACCCATCTTAGTAGTCATCATTCACTCCAATGATTTATATTGTAGAAAATTCCCATACTAAAATAGTTTTATTCACATTATTTTCCTATTAATAAAATTAGACATCAATATAAACCCATTTCATTTGAGTGATTTATATGTACGACCCATCATTGGATATAATGTTACCAACTTCCTATTTTATAACATTACCACCATAATTTGTTAGAATATAACCATTGTCCATGATTATAACATAATAGCCCTTACATAATGAAATTTATAAATATGTGTTCCACATGGTCATAAATAATTTATCAAATTAGACCCCATTAAAATAAATGAGTTTGATAAAAAATGTATCATTGCATAACCCATTTAAAAGAAATGAGGTTCATATAGGTTTTATAATTTTGATAATGTATAACCTATGGAAAAGGAATTAAATTAATAGAAATATTTTCAAGATATATAAAACAAATAATTATAATGAATAATGATGGAACACAAATATTATATCCACAATTAATAAAATACAAAACAATGTGTTGTTTTATTTTATTAGTAAAATATAATTCAATGATCAGTAATTAAATTCTTCAGGAAGATAACATTTATTTTCTGAAACGACTTTAGTGAAATATAAAAATTAAATAATTAATGTTGAAATTATTTTATTTGAAAATATACATTGAAACATTCAATATTATTTTAAAATCATTTAGTGGTCAATATTCCCTGATATTTCATTCATGACATATCACATAAAAGAAAAAAATTCCATTTATACGTTTTAAATGGAATTAATTCAGAAAATGAACGGAAAATTCTATTTTTAAAATTAAATATACAAAATAAAACATCACTGGAAATATCGTAAAATAATAAGAGACTATATGATATATTATTGGAAATAATTTTATAAAACCAGGATACATAGTAAACTGGATCTTCAACTAAAGAGATAAATAAATGAAATTTTCTTAAACTAATTTTTTTAGTATATTGGATACATAAGATAATTTAAATAAAAGAAAAAATTTATTTTCAAAAAATAAAAATAGGAGTAGACATTTCATGACTGTCTTGGGAGACATATCAGAATATTTCATCTTCAAAACTTAATCATATACAATCACAATAAATAATAATATTAAAACGTAAAACACCTATAGCTATGGTAAAATTTAATTCTTAATTGATATGAAATAAATAGAATTATATAGGAATGTATATTTCCCTTACTCTGATAAAAATATTCATAAAATATATTCATGTTGTTTATATACATCATATAAAAAATAATTGGTGTATATGGCATGTTTTCCTCAAAAAGAAATGTGAGAAGAAAATACCTTTTATTCTATCTTAGTTCCTTTATAGGCACAAGAAAATCTATATAATAAATAAATATTTATTGTAAATTTATTATAGAACCATTATCATATATATCATTTAATATGTTATTTACTAGTAATATTTTATCACCCATTTTTTTAATACTTCTTTATTAAAATAACTATTTCGACTAATATGAGTATAATTTTTCATGTTTTTTTCATTATGTAGTTTAGTCCAAGTAGTTTGATAGTGTTTCAATCATAAATATAATGATAATAAATATATGAATATAAAATATATTCATTATATATGGTTTATGATTCATTCACATAAGACAGAGATAAAAAACTAATTACACTGTTCAAAGAGATGGTAAACCATATATACGGATAAACAATATTTTCATTTTTCAATGAATTAATGTAAATACTATTAAATAATAAATCACAACTTAATAATAATTTTTATATCATATATATTCATTTTATCTATCTATATGACCAACCATGTAAAGTAGAAATGAATAATGAAAAACATCACTTCATGGATGTGGTAGTCCACACAAACACATGATCGTCAATATCTATTTTCAATGGTTTTGAAGGAAATAAATTATATATGATTTTATAAATAATTATGTACAATTATATAATAATTAACATATATTATTACTAAACTCCTTTTTATTATGATAAATAAAATATAATTATGGGAAATTAATTATTTCTCTACATGGAGACAACAAGATGTGCACATGTACAATTGATATTTTAACTTCATATTAGATTTAATGATGAAAAATAATGTTTGTTTCATAATAATAATATCATTTAGGTATATTTAGGATTCAGAACAAATTAATTTAAAAGAAATTTTATAATTTTTA
Source organism: Viscum album (assembly GCA_963277665.1). Lineage (NCBI taxonomy): Eukaryota > Viridiplantae > Streptophyta > Magnoliopsida > Santalales > Viscaceae > Viscum > Viscum album. The sequence continues at coordinate 373,266,028 of OY728126.1, read as the reverse complement.
TGTTTTTTAATGTTTAAATTAATAGAAAGTGATAGATTAATTTCAATACCTCTTTTATGAAATAACTTCTTTGGATGTCCTCATAAGGGCTCTATGGTTGTAATATTTGAAATACCATCTCCTATATATTGATTACAATAAGTGTAGAACATTAATTTGTCTGATTTTCTTAAATAATGCTCAATGTGGTGTGAATCATAGAAATTATAGGGTACTTATTATAATTAAGGGGACATGAAATCATTATTTTTATAAATAATTAAAATATAGTAACATAATTATCAATATAAAATATTAAAATTAGACAAAAGATGGGAAAGTGGTGAAATTTTAGACCATATATAATCCCCCTTGTCCTTTTTTTATAATTAAACAAAATATTATTTGCATAAAACATCATTATTAATAATTTAGACAAAATACATTTAATTTGAGAGAAAGTAAAAATAATAGTAATTTTGAATTAAAATAAACATCATTCACATTTTTATCATATTCTCCAAAAAAATATTGTAATTGTTTAACACCCTCAAATTTAATCACATTATATATATATATATTAAATAATTTATTATATTATTATTAATTGGATAAATATTACATCAATGTTGAATAAGTATTTAAGGTCGTTATATACTTAATAAAAATATTAAATAAATTTATATCTTAAATAAAATTTCATTATTATATTTATTTATAACTAGTTTCATTATTCAATTATTTTGCCCATGTAAACACATTAGTTATATTCAAAACTAAAGGAGTGGCATTATGTATATTTGTTTTTATTATATATTTTTATGTCATTCTTATGGGAAAGTTCCATTAAAAAAATGCCTTCAATAATAAGGTTATCTGGGTCGAAATGTCATTATCATAAAATAATTTTTATTAAATATTACATTTGTATTGCATAGTTTTAATAACTATTAATTTGATTTAGCCTGATAAAGGTGATAAATTTTACCATGGTTGCTGTTAACATTTTTGAAAAAAGAGGAATATTAAGCCAAATTGAATCTAAGTTTGAAAAATTTGGAAGAAATTTTCTAAAATTGAATTTATTTAAGAGTAATAAATTAATTTTAAATTGGTTTTGAACATGTTGAATAATTTTATTTTATAAAAAAAGTAATAATAATATTACATTTATTATTCTTATCACATTCAAAGAAACAATTATACGAATGTTAAATATTTTTATTTAAAATATAATATATCAATTTAATTAAAATCATTTACCAATACATATGAAATTAATTTATTATTTTTTATAAATGTTTTACACATTAAATAAATTTTCAGGAAAAAAAATCTATTATAATTTTAAATGGGTTTTATTATTATTTTTTATTAACTGCTACATGGAGAAATTATTTAAACATATGATTCAATAAAAGTTATTATAATATATTTAATCATTATAGTATCGTCTAATCTATTAAATCGGTTATAAATATAATTTTATAACTTTTATTAGTCCCTTTAAACACAATATTGGGTGTGAGAGAAGCCATCAAAGAAAGTAAATTTATGGGAAAATTATTTCAAAAATACTCTAGGTGTTACATTTCCTACCATTAATACTAAATGATAAAATACATTTTTTGAAATATATTTGTAACACATTATCAACAACATACACAACCAACATCTAATTTTATAATCATTAATAATAATGCTAAAAATACTAAATAATAACATTTCTCAATTTGGGTTATCTGAAAACGTAAAACCCTATTTGTATCAATTATCATAGAAATTATATTAAATAAGATATAAATTTGTAGTGGAGTATATATACCAAGTCATTAATTATTTGGTTTGATTCATATTTGTTTCATATTCTAAAATTTACACATTTTATTCACAATGTTTCATCGCATCCCATTACACTCAAAAATAATAATCAATTAAGAATAATCCAACATCATATATTGAGGGGATTTTATTATCAAAAACATCATGAAAAGTATGAATCAAAATAGATTTAATGATTAGAAATTATATTATTTTTACTATTATAATTATTCATTTATATTAATAATAGAAATTATATCCATTCTCCCATGTTTCTAATAACTAACATAGAATAATTAATGCCCTTTATATTTTATTAATAAATTTTCAGAATTTTTTATATTTTCCTAAATTTCTTCCGAAAAATTTATATACATCAATTATATCATAGATTTTTTAAATTATATGGTATTCATGAAAAATTTATTTGGCCATTTTGTGTGATAAGGGTTACATGGAATGTGAAATTTCTATATAGTTTACATAGTTATGATAAATTTAATCTAATAAGAATAATAAAACCCTACACTATGTATTTTTATTCAAAATGTATTGATATTCTTTTTGTTGGGTATTATGAAATAATATGTTCGAAAAATTTGTTGAAGTCATATATAGTGGGTCTCATGTACCTTTTCAAATCAATATATTCATTTTTAGAGAATAAGATGAATACATATTGATTCAATGAATTATCCAGGTTATTTTTTAAAATAGAATTTTTAAAACCATTTATAAAGATCCCCAACTAAAATTTAATTACCAAATAACTCCTAATTATTGATAAGTATAAAATGATATTTTTCATTAGAATAATTCTAATATCACTATGATTGGATTAATATATAATATTAATGTTAAAATTAGATGAGAAATATTTTCATGTAAAAAGAATTATTTAAATTCTCGATATTACATCCAAAGAATAAATAATTTCATCCATGAATTTCAAATCAAACTAATTAGATGATAATTGGGCGTTATACGACTTACAAGAAGTATCATAGGTGCTGAAACATTCTTAGAGTTCGTAAAGTTAATAATAATTTATAATTTTAAAATATATGTTGTATCCTAGGATAATAATGATTTTTTATCTATTTATATATTCCTATCAATTATATCAGTTCCTTCACACATTTCCACCATGGGGATACACATTCCCCACTATACCATTAGAATACAGGGAGGAGTTAATATTTTTATTACAATGTCTACTATCTAATGTTTATATCATAAATATAGAAACAAAACTACTAATCGTATTATATACACATGAATAATTATATAATTGATAAATGCATATTCAGTGATTTGATAATGATAGAATATGTTTCAACATTTAGAATATTGTATCATTTAAAAAATTCATATTAATTTATCTAATTTTATAACAGTGTTTATATCTTAAGAAATTGTTGTTCAATAATTTGTATCTACTTAGATAAATTATCACTATATAAATTCATATGAAATATATTTTATATATTTCATATTCATAATAATTAGATATAAAATGAAATTAATGAATGTAATCTATAAATATAATTAGTTGAAATGCTTCTTTAGTATGATACCATGAATGATATGGTATATTTTCAATGAAATATCATAAAGGAAAATGTTTACAAAAATGTAAATCTCACTCATGAGAAGAATTGTTCCTCTTTGGTGTTTTTGGAAGTGTGATTTGTCGAAATATTCCAAAATATAATAGATGATTAGTGAATGAATTTTTCCATGTTTTAAACATTATAATTAGTTAAAAAATTTAATCTTTTTAAATGGTAATTCTAAAAATTATTTATCAAACTTTTCTACATTTGAATGGTTGTAGAAATTTATCTACACATAAAAAATAATGATACCTACTAAAGATATTATTAATGCATCAAAAGTGTGTATAATCCGACATGATTGTATACTTATTATTTTATATATATTAGTTTTTATCCAGTTTAATAGTGAATTAATTTTATCATAATTTTATTCCAAAAGGTATACTTTTTATTTTATATAGCCAAAACATTCATAATTATAAAATAAATCCCAATAATATGGTTTTAAAAAGCCATTTATATGGATAATGTAAGATTCCATGTCATTTATGTGGCCTAAAAATAATATAAATGAATTATGGTGTTAGAATCAATGACCATGACTATATATTATTTCTTATAAAAGAAAACAATTAATACGAATTGATATATTCACGAAACAAATGATTTTACTGTTATTATTTTAAAAATGACAAGCTTACATTCATGATTTCATTGGATGGTGAAAACCACCAACATCATATGGAAAAAATGTTGGAGGCCATATCATATTGATATATTTAAACAAGCCACATGTCCCATACAAATAAAATATGGACAACATCCACTGATTAGATTAATAATAAAAATATGTAAAATTATAGAATCTTTATCATCCCACTATCCATAATAGTATAATTCAAGAATAATCAAAAAAAATTATCAAATAAAAATATAAAAAAATAAAAAATATAAACACAAATGAAACCTAGAAATCTAGAAGACGTAGATTCCGAAATAACTAATGAAATGAATATTGTAATAAAATCCACCACCACCATACAATATCAAGTTCCACTAAAAATTAACTTCACCAAATCTAAATATACTATAGTAAATTATAAAATTCATGTTATATTTATCCACAAAATATATTTGAGTACAAAAACCAATTTAATGGTGAGTATAAAAATATATTATAGGATTTTACATAATGAAATTTGGAGGCCTAAATAATAGGTCATATAAAATCACATGAAAAACGAAATTAAATATGTAATATAATTTATGGATTATGATAGAAATGTTGAAATGAAAATTAAATATTAATGAAAAAATGTTATATGAATCCTTAAATAAACATAATATGGTAAATCATAATAAGCTAAATAATATAAAAAAGACTAAAAATATCTATACTTATAACGATCAAACCACATATGAAAAAGTAATGGGTTATATTGCCTCATATAGTGGAATTAATGTAGATTGCTGGGGTTATAGAACCTTATTGATGGATAATAAAAGCTCTTCACATGGGGGAGTACCTCAACTAAACCCTTCATAGGTTGGAATACCCTATAAATTAGTGAAATTACTAGGGGTGTTCCTAAGACTTACGTTTTTATATGGGGGGTTATTCTTAGTTTTTTATATCACACTACCGGAGTTCTTAAACTATATGATAGTAATGTTACATCTATCACTAAAATGCAGGGGAGTAATTAATCTCCCAGAAATATGGATCATGCCCCAACACATGTGGGATTAAAGATACATGGTATCTTATGTGTGGTAAATAGTCCATGATACATGGATATCTGTAGTGGAGCTCTAGGATACTATGTAATCATCAATGGTTTCGAGTAATCATAATAATTATATCAATAATGTTGAGATGCATAAACCACAAAAACACATAGAAATTTAATTTATTAAAATATATGACCATAAAATACTTATAAATAAAAAAAATTATGAGAATATATATATATATCCAATTAGAAAAATTGGGTTAGGTGATTAAAATTAATCTAAATGATACATATTATATGACATGTACTGCACAAGAAAATTTGTGCGTGCCTCAGTAAATAGTGAGTAATTTACTACTATTTATATATTATGTTGTGTTAAACTAAATATAATTCCTATTAAGAGGCATGGGATGACAACATCTCTGGTTTTCCAATAATGTACCCCAGTAGAACATGTTCCATAACTTTCTCAGATTCATTTTACCATTATTCAATAATATTTATGGATAGGGTAATCAATGGGAATATACTCCAATTCATCTAAGAACATTTCTTCATGGAAAACTAGTCCGTGTTTTGAAATTATATACTATCTGATATTTGTATCAACATTAGAAAACCATATCTCCACTATGTAATAATTCGGTAATCTTCCTTAGAAGTCACATAATATGGGATTAAAAAAATATTTTAAGATACCATGAACTCTTTAATCCGCGAACACAACCACCCCCATAATCTTCATTATGATCCACAAACACAATTCATACATCTTTTCCCTAAATCCATAGTCACCATCTTAATATAAATCCATGAATTTCACCACATTCTATCATTGCTAAATTGAGATTACACTCATCCCACCAAACAATCACTTTAGTATTTCCAGAACCATCCCATACTCCCCATTCATTTTCATTACATTTCACTATCTCCAAGATTCCATATCAACCACTAATGAAAATCACATTTTTTAAACCTATGTTAGTCCATGGGGAATTCTATCAAAGGGGGTGAGTTGAGGTTGTAATAGAAATTTCAGTTTTTTTATAATTATAATGTAATATTTTTTAATTTAAAATAATAGTGTAGTTTTTTGTATATAGAATTTGATAAATTGTAATACTTTCGGAAATTCCTATTCAAATCCATGTTTAAAAAATAGAAATTATTTTATCATTGAAAATATGTTACTTGATACATACATATATATATATTTATCAATGTATAATGAAAAATTTCAGCACAAATATTTTTAAAATAATTTTTTATTGTATTTATTGAAAATACGATGTTATAACTTTATTCGAGGAAGGAAAAAATATTAAATAGAAATGAAATTCATAATATAATTGACCAAGATGATTTCTAAAATATGGGGCTTATTCATCTCTACTTGAATATAATATACTTCCTTGAATTTTTATTATTACCTAATAAATATACCCACTATAAATATTGAGGGTTTACAAAGACAATATTTTATGGGGATGTCTAAGATAAACATAGAATCAACCAATGTTATTCAATGGACAATAAATTGAAAAAAATTAAATAAATGAGTATCATTGTACACTAAATACTATTTAAGAGATGTTATAAGTTAATTTTTAGAATATATCATCATAACATAATTTGTAAAGTTAATAGTGATAGAAATTAAATTAACTTAATTTCTATGTATCAAAAACTCAAATTAAATTTACCTTATTCGAATAATTTATTCTCTAAATATGTTATTCTAGTTGTATATGAAATGAATTCTTTTTAACATAGATACCTTGTGAGTTTTTAAAATTTCTTTGCGGAAATATATGGAAATCTATAGACCTAATCTCCCAGATTAAGTCAATGAAGAAAATTTTTTTATATACATTGTTTCAAATGTAGTTCAAAATCCTAGATATTAAAATCCATAATTATAAAACAAATAATAATTATTTAATTTTTTTATCCATTTAATATTAACATCATTAATTATTTAATTAATTACAATAAATTATTAGCTAATAATTCCAATATCTTTACCAACAGATGGATAAATTTTTCAATTAAATTTAAGAAGTAGATTGATTTATTAATAATTTTCAGAAACATATATTAACATTTCGTTATGTTATATCATTCTATTCAAGGAACATGTACTAATCTTAAAAATATACCCATGAATAGAGAAACTATAAAGTGTTGAAAAAAAAACACATCGTATAGTGAACATAAAATTGATGCATTTAAGGAATAAACATGGTACAAATATTCAGGTATAATTAGGTAAGCAACATGAATCAATAATCTAAATGTAATATATATATATATATATATATATATATATATTTGTGAAAAAAATCAAAACAAGGATATCAATATTAGTAATAGCATACTAATGGAATTCCAAATCCTCATGATTAAAAATATAAATTAAGGCCTTGTTCTGAGACACTATTTGTAGTGACCATTGTCTAGACATCTTGGTAAATTGTCCAGTCATACACCAAATTGAAAAAAAAATTCTCATGAGCACTTTCAATTAATCTATGTGACATATAATTATATAAAACACCCTTTAAATGTTTATGTTAAATTAATTACCCTAATGATTCCAAAATAAGTTTCCTACCATTCCCTGAGGAAATTATTACTCTATAATATATGGAAATCCATTTAGGGAGAAATATGGAAGTCAAAACCATAATAAAACATTATTCTCAGTCAATAATCAATAATAATTCTAATAATTTTCCCTCTCTGAATAAAATTTATAACATTATCCTATCAAATCTTATGAACAAAGGTGTATACAAATAGAACATAATTAACATTATAACAATATTCAATATTCAAATAAATATATAAAACCGTCCAATAATTTTCCCCATGTTAATAATAAAACAAAAAGATAAAAGTACATACGAATATTTTCTTGATCAAGACAACAGAAATTCAATTGTATTCTTGTTTTTACATGTTTTACCAAATCATATACATAAAATACTTTCAGTAATTATTATCTTCTATCATGAAAAGTAATTTTCAAAATTAGAAATTAATATAAATGAAAAAAATTAAATTTATCCAAATTATGTAATTTCAACATTATTAATACAACATTTGATACCATTATTCATAATTTTGTTTTGCCATTTATCAAAATTTAATTTTCAAATTAAAAAAAACATTAATGAAAAAAACTATTTTTTGGCGTTATAAAAAATTTTAATTTATAAAGTATAATGTAATCATGGTTTCAATTTTTTGAGTGGAACAATTATATATTATTAAAGAACTAAAAGTATAAAGTTAACTATTAAAGAACAATATTAACCACATATGGAAAATACTTAATTAAAATAAAAATGTTGAAAAAAATAATATTAATTTAAAACAATCATTTAGATATATAATTTTCTTTCAGTGGTTATCTATGTAGATAGAATTTTTAAACATGCATAACATTATTCCAAAATTTAATATTTTAATTATTTATTAATTTATTTATGTAATTTTTTTTAGTATATTAAGAAATAATAAAATTTAGAATTATTTATATTGATATATTTTCTGTAAAAAAATACATTCTTGAAAATGATAAAAATTTATACTATGTAAATTTTCCTATGATGAATTAATAAAGTCAAATTCCTTTTTATTTATAGATTATTACATTTTTGGTTAATTATTTTGTGAACAAAAACATAAAGTATAATGAAAAATTGTTTTTATTTTGAGAATGGCATTATGAAATATTAACTATTATTATACAAATTTTTCCTCTTTAACGAACTAAATTATTTTTATCCATTTTTTATATGAAACATAATTTATCCACTATCATAAGTTATTTATATATAAATAAATTACTCTGAAAAAAATTATAAAAAATAGTTTTCTAAACAACCAATGATCATATTAGTCATATTATGTAAAGTAAGTGAATTATATTATTATTGAAAGTCACATTAAATTTACTTATACATACATTTCACAAAGAGGATAATAAAATTCATTAAATCTAATAAAATGAAGTTGTTTTAATGGTCATACTGAATATTTATATTTTTTCAGTATATGATGTTTTCCTTTAGGGTTTTTTGGTGAATGATTCAAAGCACAATGATTTATTAAAATGTATTCATATATTTAATGTTCATGGTGTTGCGTTATCCCCATTTAATAAATTGTGACCTCATAAATTCAATTATACTATTTGAAAAATTTCTATATGGAACCCATAATTAACTATACACCTCTAGATAGTAATGATTATATTAAAGATGTGTAATGTGATTTATGTACATGAAAAAGAATTATAAGAGTAATATAAAGGGAGAAAACACAATACTATTTTCGAAAATTATTTTACTAAAGAAGACATATTTATACCAATAATGAATATCTCTACACCAACCCAACAAAATTATATATATCACAATCATACCACTAAGAGATGTTATTTATATCTCAATATATAGTTGTTATTTTAAAGATACATAATAATAGACTCTATAAAATAAAAAAAAAGAAAATAATTATATATTTTATTATCATTAATTGGATAATGGATTTATTTTTCACATGGTTGTTGGTGACTATCGCCCTTATTTACCCATGGATTGGGACATTGAGTCATATAATTAAAAACACTCAAAAAATAAATATACTATATTTAGTATCTTCTCTATTTTCATTACACTTGTGAGTCCAATGACCTTAATCCCTTTATCTATCATGTTACTACATGTTTCTCTTTATTTTGGAATTTTTAAAGTCTATTATTTTCATAATTTTTAAAAATATAATGATATAAGATTTGGAATAATTACATGATTTTTACTCTACATTTCATTCAATTGAATTGTTCGTTGTGTCAATCATTTTATTTTCACACAAACTAATGGATACATATATTTTCATTTATTAATAAAAACACAATATTTAAGATGAGATAAAATCCTTATAAATTAATTATAATCACAAGAAAATATTACCTCCTGATGTCTCTCTCTATAACCAAATAATTTGTTAATATAGTTTTTACAGCTCAGTAAGTATTAGATTTGCTTTAACCTGCATCAATCTATGTCTATGTTTTAAAAATCATGTATGTACCTAGGATAAATTGATTTTTGATCTTGCTCACTTATTAAACTTATAAACAAAATAGATATCCATAATTATAAGAAATTTATTAAAATATTCAATAAATAATAATCATTGAAATATATGCTCTTAGAAACCAACATAACCTTCCTAAAAAATAAATAATCATATAATCACCCACCCAATTCTTTAAATAACATTCTCATACAGTATCAAAAACATAAATATTTGAAAAACTATTTGAATATAATAAAAACAAAACTATAATGAGAATATATATTTCAAAAAAGTTTACATTGTCATTTAATGTCAAATGGTATTAAACAATGGGTCAAAAAAATCAAAAAATATAATACTCCTAATAATTAAATAAACTTATAATACCATTTAATGAATAAATTATTGGTAACATGTTTAACAGATATTATCCTACTAAATTATCTTAAATTAAATCCACCGTTTATTACCCCAACGTCAAGATGAAATTAAAATTATGTGTTTCTCATTTTTTATTCATGATTTCTCTTATAGATTTCCAAACAAATATAACATTTTCAGAAAATAAATAAGTAATGTTATTAATGATATTTAATTTATTTCAAAATAAAAAATAATAATACTTTTATGTTTCCCAAAAACCAAATAATTTTATGAGGAAATATAATATCATTGATAAATATCACTAACTTGGGAGAATAATTAAGAGTTTGTTGGTTTGATATTTATTTTCCAATAAAATATTATTCTCCATACCATATGCCAGATGTTGAAACTAGAAATTTAGATCACAATATGAATTTAATCAGATTGTAATCCATTTATTCATGCACCATTTTACTAATATAATACATAATATTTTATTGGAACAATACTTTTTCACCATCATTTTCATGATCCCCTATCAACCAAATACAAAAAAATAAATCTTTATTATAATACAAAACTCGTGACTATGAAAACATAAATATCAATATATATTCCATTATGAAACTATTGTTTTAACATAATATACTTCCATATTAACTTATAAATCCCTTGTATAATCCTATTTTTCGATGGTAATGTTTTCCTAATAGGTTCTATAACAAATGTTTTTTAACATCATAATTAAATACATCCTAATAATCTAAAATATAATTTGAAAACAAAATAATATATCCTATAGTTTTCTATCTAGTTGAGTTTTGTAACACCCAATGATTAAATGAAATATATATATTTTGAATAACATATTTTTATATTCAATAGCTTGTGTTACTCACAAAATTTAGTTTAATGTAATAGTAATATATAATTGATAATATTATTAACGCAGACTATTATAAACAATACATTAAAATTTTCATTTTTAATACGAATAATGAATTATTAAATATTATGTATACTATTTTAATATAAGGAAATATTTTGACAAAAATTGATCAAAGTTTTTATTATATACATTATATTATTTGAAAATAATGTTTTCCCAAAAAAGAAATTTTCTGTGAAACAATAATAATGAAAATTTGTTGATATAAAAAAATATTTTAAAAATTAAATTTCATTTTTGAAATCTTCCTACAAAATATATCTTTGATTTTATATTTTACTATTTTTATAAAAGCATACATTTTCAAAAATATATCATAAATAATAATTTTTATTAAAAATATCTCCATCATTTAGAAGATAAAAAATAAAAAAATTATTATATTATGGGTTTAAAACTGAAATCTGTTAAATTATATATTTATTAATCTAATTATTTTATTATAATCATTTTAGTATCAAAATATTATGTAAAAAATTACTAAAAAATTAAAAATTTCACCTAGGACAACAACTTTTTTTCACTTCTCTATGTCTAATTTTAAATTAATATTTCCAACAACTGAATTGTAATTTTTAAAATAGGATTACATTTTTCTAATAGGGAAAATAATTTTTAAATAATTTTTATAAATTAATTTTTGGTCAAAATTAATTTTAAAAATAGTAAATATTAAATATCGCGGTTAAGGTTAAAATGGGTTTACCTGGGTTCACCTAGAAATATAATTTGAACAATGACCAAACCCAATTTACAATACCCATTTTCTGAAAATATTCCCACCATAACACATATAAGGTTCTATAACGACCCATTTTGGAGACATTTTTATAAGAAAAAGTTTTTAGTCTTATTATATTCAAAAATCAATGGGAGTCCTCTCCCACAAAAATACCTCAGTTCATCAGCACCTCACACTTACAAAATGATATGTATTAAGAAAATACATGAGAAAAACCCATTGTGAATTCCATTCATACATCCTAGATAAATTTTTATGATTAGTAAACCCTATTAAGAATTAAATAGAGTTTAAAATAGAATCGTTTTTTGAGTAAGACATTAAAATCTAAAAAATATGTTTTTTTATTTATATTTCCAACTCTATAAAATAATATTAATATATTATAATACAATTTGAAATGTATATCCCATATAATAATATTTTTTTTCACATAATTTTATTACTTATATTAATCTACTCTCCTAAAAATGGAAAAAGCAATGGTCGATCTAGTGTATGATAGACTACTGACCCTTGAACCAATGTAATTTTCTAAATCACCACATATCACTAGGGAATATGATTATTTATTAAATATTTAAATATTATATTTGTGATATAATTTATGTCAGGACACCCTCCCCAAAAATTTTACCCCTCCATGGCCGGCAATGTGAGAAGGGAGATAATTGCCCCCAAGTACTGCCTCTAGTAGGCCCCGAGTTAGCGACTAGCACCGAGGTTATAGTAAACACACCAATGGGATGAATTACCCTCTAAGATAACACAAGCGGAAGAGAGTGATAAGATTGACACTAACCAAATCTCTCTCAAAACATAATATAAAAGAAATCCCAAGTACACATAGGTAATTTTATGAAAATATACTAAAACTGAAAGGGAAAAATATTAAGTACCCAAATGAAGTAAAAACCACAGCAACCACGAAGCACAAACAGATCATGAAACCCCAAGTTAGAAGAAACTAGCCTGATATAAAATATTATCCATGTGACCAGTAGAAGAGTTTATATATACATAGGGTGGGAATAACTGTATACTCAGTAGGATCCTCCCAGAATCCTATCGTTCAAATGTAATGAAAGCATTCGAAAGATAGTGAACATCAAGTGAAAAAAACTCATCTCCTAAATAGGTATACTATGTTCCCAGCCTCACTATGGATACTCTAACCGTGTAACGCATACATGAGTATATAATATAATAAAGAATATTAAGGGTACCCCGCTACTACTTCCCCATTGGTTTTCATCTATTCCGCAACATCACACGTCCTAAGTATCTTTCTCCAAAAGGCTAGCATTCAAACACCTGGGAGAACCACCAAGACCAGCACCACATGCAAAAAAACCACTGTGTCCACACATGAATGTAATAGGTAGTTTCTTTGAGCCACAACTACTTGCATACCATGTATCATACATCTAGTATTATACTTCAAGACATTACAGTGCACACACAGAGTAAAAAACCTCATGTCGTCACAACCTATACATGTTACACCTATAGTAGTCCATATGAAAATATATCTAGAATATATGTGAGTGAATAACCACAAGCCATTACAGCCCTCTACAAACATATATGTGGAAAACTAACTAATGTTCCTACAAGATACAAGTAACTACCAAGAGAAGAGATCAGGGCCAAAGGGGGTAGTTAGTGATCCATCGTCCAACCAGAATATTTGGGAAAACACCCCTTAGGGCACAAAATCCTTGGGGTGTCAGTTTCCCTATGTAACAGGATAGAGTATTGTATAGAAACAGAACAAGTACAAAATATTCCATAAATCACTACCACACTACGTCCATAACCAAGTCTAAGACTCAACTACAACTATTGTCTATCAGACTCCTGACTGCCACTTCTTTTATTGGGTCACCGATAAGAACACTACCATTTAAAGAGATTTATTACATTATATCATTCGATTTTTATCAGTTTCACATTCCATTAATTATTTCGTTAAACATTAATTAACCATTATCAATTTCCACATTAAATTTCATTTTCATCACAACCAAAGTCCGCTATCCTCAACATTGTGTCCCAGTAAGCTCCAACCCCATGGGTTAACATCTTTTATTCAATTATTTATCTACAATAATACGTTCCCATATTCTCAGGAATTCTAGAAAAAAAATATTTGGGGGCAGAACACAATGAGTAGATGAACCACCCGTCGAGTCCTTTCCACCTATAACAACAGTGTATACCCATCCTCTCTTGAGAATCTAAACATGCAAAGCACATGGAATACCCTGCACATCTTCACCCCTTTCGAAAAAAGGTTAATAAAGACAAGATACATTGAAGAGTGGGGAATGTTAAGAATATAAATAACCAATAAGAATAAAAAAGATTCCAAAAATTCACATCCAACTCATTTCATCGTCTCTGGTGTCTTACCCAACAACCCCATGCATAAATCGATGCTTCTCCCCACTCTAGGCACAAACTGCTTCCACAAATAGTAAGCCTCCATGCCCCCACATATCACAATAGCCATCCAAGCTCACATCACGACACATGATTCCACAAAAAAACATCATATCAATTGGGCTCTTAGCCCTTAAATAAAAAATAGGGTAACTTAGAACCCTAAAAGGAATTATCTTTTATTAAACAACCAATTCATTAATCCATCATAGATTAACTAATTTATTATTCTTAGTTTACCAATTCTAGAAACCTTACCAGTCAGAAATAAAACAAATTTAGACATGATTGTTGAAGAAATTTGATTAATATAAAATTGAAACAAGAAGATCCAGATTCATTTACATGCCTCTTTATCTTTTGCCAAAAAATTATTGTTTAATTTAAGCTTTACATTCCTAACCAATTTCCATCAAGAAAAAAAAATCTAAACTGGAAAGCATATATTTCACACTATCTACCAAAAAAAGAGGTAATAACATATGATAGATGACAACTGTATCAACCCGTGGATTCCGAGGTATGACTCCACCAACTGAATCCCAATAAACCTCCATTAAGAGTTTTGAGATCACATACCATAAAACGGAAAGAAGAAACATAAGGAGATGAAACCTAACGAACAATGATAAAACATAAATTATATCGATAAAGGATCGACACTTGGTGTCTACACCAAAATATGGGGTGCGCATGAAATAGTAATAAACATAAAGGTTAAACAATCAGAGGATTAAGGTTTGATCACCCATATCATATAAGAAGAATTAAAGGTTCAAGTGACTATCGCCAAGGAAAAATAAGGTAGATCAAGGGAGGAAGATATATCATCCCTTTAGAATATTTAACAAAGCAACAATTTATGATACAATGGATTTTTCTTTTAAAATAGGATCGCATTAAACCATGTGATTTGACCATGTAAATGCATCTTGAGCCTTAGGGAAAGTAATATAGGAGTTATGGCCTTTAAATCGTACATATATTCCTTCAAACAAGGCTTTAAATGAATTTACGTTAAAGATATCATCAAAGGGGTGAAAATGTAGGAAGCTAGAAACACTGTTCATGAACACGAAATTTGGCAAAGGAAATAGAGGCTGTAGTTGGAACCTCATTGTTTAGGAAATACTATACAAAAATCTGACCATTTTGTAAACACTATTCATAAACCTCATAGTTCAGGAAACATTGTTCATAAACCTCACCATTCTTGAAAATCTGTTCATAAACACATAATTTGGCAAAAGATATATAGGCTACCATTGGAACCTCACTATTACACTATTCACATTGGGCTACTGATGACACTGTTCACCTAAGGCTACTGATACACTATTCTCCAATGGATACCGATGACATTGTTCTCCTATGGATACTGATGCACTGATCACATAAGGCTACGAATGAAACTATTCACCTAAGGCTACTGATACACTATTCACCTAAGGTTTCTGATGACACTGTTCAATTAAGGTTACCGATGCACTGTTCACATAATTGGAAATTTAAAAATGTGTTGGGAATATGTCACCCTAACTTCCCTGGACACCTCAGACACCATTGTTTCTCATAGAATAGGACCAGAGTGGTCCAGACCATTACATCAGATACCTCTCAAAACATTCTCATCCTATGGTATTCAAAACTGACCTAAATGGAAACAAAAAGGATGTTTGAACAACCACCCATCGAGATAACTCTCAAAAGAGAGAAATTCAAAATAAGCAACCAATGAATACCATCTCATAAACATGAATGGTCTATAACCATAATGGGGAAATCATTACATGAAAAGAATTAAACATCATAAAACTCCGGGTACTGAGCACGTATTTGTAACTCACATTCCCAGGTAATATCCACTATGCCAATGTGTCACCACAAGACACAAATCAAGGGGATATAATGCCCGCACAACACTATTCTATTTCTGGTCTCGGATCTCTGTAAGTCACTCTTCAATGGTTGCTTGATCATCAACATCGATCTATCCCCAATCGATGACTTGAGAGTCATCATGAATATAACGATGGAGCTGTGATACTTGATAAACATTATGTTTCTAGCTCATTTGTGGTTGAAGTGCTACTTGATATGCCTTAGCTCCAACATGAGAAAACACCTCGAAAGGCCCAAAAACCCGGGAGAAAGCTTACTACCATGACCAAAACATTGCTTCCCATGATGCAAAGTCACCTTCAGAAACACATGATCCATAAATTCAAAATCTAAGCATCTCCTACATTGATAAGAATATGATTTCTTATGATCATTCACTTTCTTTGTAACGCCCCGACCCCAGTTACCCAGAGTCGGTGCATTAATTACATAACATTGGCATGATCACAAGAATGATCAAATCTCGAAAGACCGATTGGTTTAGTAGTCTTGGAAACACTAGATATATTCATAAGTTTTACATTACATCATAAAATGAAAAACTACTACAACAACATAATGTCTCCACAGTCCACACTATTATCCCCTCATAATATCCCTGCAGGTCATTCATAACTTACTTCTTCACATCCTGGGAAAAAATAAAACATAGAAAAGGGGTGAGCTCAAATGCCCAGTAAGGATAACAATATAGCAGAAACTTTCATAATAAGCATAAACATTTAAGGCAATGCATTACTAAAACAAAAACCTTTCAATCTTGAACTTTTAACATAGTATGGCATAAATAAAATGAGATAATGTCATTTACTTATTCACATGGATATTCTACTAATCGAATATTCACATGCAAAATCAATAACCACTTTCATAATGATGGAATGCATATTGCTAAACTTTAATTTCTTTGTCAAGGCCTCGTCCCAAGACCTTGGGGCTAACTGTAACCGGAACCCAACCCGGAGTGCCTCTAATAACCGGACACCAAACCGGAGTGCCTCTAATAACCGGACACCAACCCAGAGTTCCTCTAATAACCGGAGACCAAACCGGAGTTCCTCTAATAACTGGAGACCAAACCGGAGGGCTTACTTTTACTGGTCCCCAACCCGGAACATACTTGTCTAACACATTCATCTGAATGAAAGGTTGAAATATAACATAATCATCCGGATTACAAATAACTTATGAAATGTCAATACTCTAAACAAAAACCATGAGTGACATAAGAATAACCTATCCACAGTCAAAAATATCACAAAACCTTCAATAAAATATGGATGTTTTGTACCATAATAAATCAACTTCAAATAAGCTTAAAATTCATCAAAGGATGTTGACATAGATGAAATAAAGACTACTTTAGAAAAATATCTATTTCTATTTTGAAATCATTTAAGAGTCTTATATTTATGAAATAAAACATTTTTTTGAAAATATTCTTATTATCTTGTAAGGTAAGCTTTGACGATTTTATAACGGCGGTAAATAGCCGCACCCGCCGTATAAGTTAAAAAAAACATTCTTACCTTAAATTTGTCGTAAAGGTTAAAAGTGCCTTGTTTGGAAAACGACGGAAAGATTCCTTTCGAAACACATAAGGTTATAAATGACTTTAACCCATATTCTTGTAAATATTAAAAATGTTTTGAAATACATTATTAAGAAAACATGGATGTGGATGATAAAGAGATCCCAGTAGATTATTACGCATAAACAACCTCAGATAATGAAGAGATTGTGAAATAACCCTTACCTTGTACTTTTCATTTGTTGGGGTAGGTTAACCTCCTGTATAATGGTGAAATAATTGTTATTAAATTATACAAGAATCATATACATTAATATGATATCATATATGATCTTTTAACATTGCTTTATTAATAATATCTTAGTATTATCGTCGTTTCGGGTGATAATCGATTCGTTCTTCTTAAATGTTTGGTTACGTAAGACATGTTTGTAATGGATAGATTATATCTTATTCATAATCAGAATGATATTAACATTATTTTTAACCCTAAAATGAGAATAATACTTGAATGGATACGATGGAGAATTAATCTCATCGCGTTCGTGGAGACGGTAGTCCGTACGTACGCACGAACGCTACTTCCATTTAATTTTTATTTTAAAAGAATCGAATCCAAATGATACATAGATATATTACTATTCCAGTATAATATAATATTTTATATATGTTACTTAAGTTCATTAACACCATCCTTTATACGTTCCATGTGTGGTATGAACGAGTCATATCATTTTAAGGCGGCGGTAGTCCGCACTTCCTCAAATGAAATTATCGTATGTATATACAACATGAAACGAATAATGGTAAGAAATAAAATGGAATTACAGAAGCTTATATATTAAATATATATCATTAATATCATATTTAATTACAGTTCCATCATAATGTCCACCATGAGAGGCGGTAAGATGTATTTGAACAATCATCGTTTCGTGAGGCGTTAGTTTGCCATCCATAGAAACATTATGTTCATCATCCATTAGATGGAGTTGTGTGTATGTGTAGTTTGAATCCTTCTTATAACAACATCCTAGTATATTGTGGATACTGGTGTTGTTACAAAAGAAAGGAAATAAAAAGAGTTTGGGGGTTGGAGAAGCAAAATAAATGAAAATAATTTAAGAGAAATCGTTACCTTTAATTTAGGTAACTCACTTTGGTTGGAACCAAAGGACTTCTTGAAATGCTTTCTGCCTAAGGGGAAGCTTCAAGGAGGAGGAGAGGGATGTGGGGAGCTTATTTGGGTAGGGTTTGGACGAGCCAAGTGGCTTGAGAGGTGTGAGGAATGAGTAGAAGTGGTCTTCTTTTATAAGGGAGAGGAGGGGCTCTTTAGGAAAGAGTGAAAGTATTACTTTATAATATAATTATATTCGGTTTATAATGGTCCAAAAATCATTGAGGTCGAAGATAAGATGACTCATATTCTAAATAACATCAACCAATAAGAATTGGACAGGTTTTAGAAAATATTTTAATCATTATAATATTATTTATTTAAATGATTTTTTAATGAGGTAAACATTGCATCATTATTGTGTCATTAATAATTTAAATTATTTGATGTCTAAAAATTATAAATAAAATATCATTATGTAGGAAATCTTTTTAGCCTTCTAATGGATATTTATAATCGAAAATCCAACATGTATAACCCTATGTAAAAATTGTTCTTCTAAAAGATGTAAGCTTATGCCATTTTTATTTTTATTTTATCTTTATTAATATAATGTGTCCCTACCACATACAAGTGGCTCCAAGGGGTCCCCAAATCGACCCAAGGATGCCCATGGTCGGGTATATGTCCACCAATAAGGTT
The DNA here is from genome assembly GCA_963277665.1 of Viscum album. Classification (NCBI taxonomy): domain Eukaryota; kingdom Viridiplantae; phylum Streptophyta; class Magnoliopsida; order Santalales; family Viscaceae; genus Viscum; species Viscum album. The sequence goes on along the minus strand of OY728126.1, from coordinate 373,246,085 downwards.
AGGACACGTTTTAGGGTAATTTTTTATTATTATAATATTATTTTTTTAACCCTTATTTTCCAGATTTACTCTTTAACCATGGTAAATAAAATATTTACCGCAGTAATTATTCAAAATGTGTAAAAATAAAAGTTACCTATTTACATAATTTGGACATCCTGATTCCAAATATGGAATCCATTTTCCTAAATTCAAAACACAGAAGTGGAAGAAATTAATTTAAAATTAATTCCCGCTGTCAAAACAAAAATCGTGTTTTTAAGAGATAATAACTATCAAAAGATTGACACTTGTTTATGTTCGGTTTAATTGTAAAATTATGTCCAATGACCAACATTATATTAAATTGTAAAAATATATTCTAAATATACTTTAAAACTACTAAAATTCATAATTTATCATTATTAAATATTTTGATTAAAAAAGTTGTTTTTAATTAAAATTTAGTAATTTTCACTATTCATCAAAATATAAAAGTTATCCGAAAAGTACCAAAATTTCACCCTAGGCTAATTTCGATATTCCGAATCCAAAAATGAATTCCATTCTGAAATATAAAATATATATGATTTCAAAAAGTAGGTATTACTATTCACAATGACTAGTTTAATTAGTTGTAGTGTGTGTTAGAACTCGAAGTTGCGTACAACACACGCTATCGCATTATTAGAAGGGAAACGTACCATGGAAGCTTGGGGTGTTACATTCTCCCCTCCTTCAAATAATTACGTCCTCGCAATTTCTAGGGTATTACTGCATAAAAAGACTCGGGTGGTTCTTCATCATAAGTTCCTCGGGTTCCCACGTTGCCTCTTCCATCTTATGCTTTCTCCACAGAACTTTTACCAGACGCGTCGTCCGGTTTCTCAGCACTTGTTCTCTCGTATCAAGAATCTTGACGGGCTCTTCGCAATAAGACAGATCGGGTTCCAGTTCTAATTCTTCATAGGTGAGTACATGCGTTGGGTCAGGCATGTATTTCCTCAACAGAGATATGTGGAACACATTGTGAACTTTGGAGAGACTTGGCGGCATTGCCAATCGGTAAGCTACAACCCCAATTCGTTCTAGAATTTCGAAAGGTCCGATGTACCTGGGACTCAATTTACCATTCTTACCAAAACATATGACTCCCTTCCACGGAGATACCTTCAGAAAAACATGATCACCGACTTGAAATTCCAAATCCTTCCTTCGATTATCGGCATAGCTCTTCTGCCTACTTTGAGCTGCTTTGATGTGATTTTGGATTACTTTCACCTTTTCCACCGTTTCCTCCACCAGTTCTGGGCCTACAAGTTTTCTTTCACCAACGTCATCCCAACAGGTTGGTGTACGACATCTCTTTCCGTATAACGCTTCATATGGTGCCATCTGAATACTCGAATGGAAGCTATTTTTATAGGAAAATTCTACCAGTGGTAAATATTGATCCCACATACCCTGAAAATCAACTGAGCAAGATCTCAACATGTCTTCTAAGGTCTGAATAGTCCGTTCTGATTGTCCATCTATCTGAGGGTGGTAAGCAGTGCTCAAATGAAGTTCAGTATCCAGGGATTTCTGAAGACTTTTCCAAAATCTTTAAGTAAAACGGGGATCATGATCAGAAACAATCGATAAGGGTACTCCATGAAGTCTCACAACTTCATTAATATATAGTCTTGCTAGACGTTCCAGGGTTAGATCTTCTCTTATAGCAAGAAAATGTGCTGAATTGGTAAGATGATCAACAATAACCCATATTGCATCATTCCTTCTAGGAGTCTTTGGTAGCCCCATGAAAAAGTCCATCATAATATTGTCCCATTTCCACTCCGGTATGGGAAGAGGTTGCATGACTCCTCCAGGCTGTTGCCTTCCAGCTTTCACTTGTTGACAAACCATACATCTTGACACAAAATCAGCAATCTCCCTCTTCATGTTGTCCCACCAAAAATGTTCCTTCAAATCTCTATACATTTTGGTGCTCCCAGGGTGTATAGAGAAATTGGAACTATGAGCATCATCCAACAATTCCCTTTTTAGATCAGGTATATCGGGAACACAAAGTCTCTTCCCGAATTTCAAAATTCCATCTTCAAATACAAAGTCTCTCAATCTCCCATCATTCACAGCTTTAATCTTCTTTTGGAATTCTACATCATCGGTCTGAGAACTCTTAATCCTTTCTATTAAAGATGGTTTGGCAACCATTTGAAATAGAAATGATGTTTCGCCTTCCCTGGTTATTCCAATGTCCATCTTCACTAGATCCATGAAAATTGGATACCTTTCAATTCTCATATTGTTCAAAACACCATGGTCTTTTCTGCTCAAAGCATCTTCCACCTTGTTTGCTTTCCCCGGGTGGTAGTGTATCGTGCAATCATAATCCTTGAGTAATTCAATCCATCTCCTTTGCCTCATGTTGAGTTCTTTTTGTGAGAAAATATACTTCAAACTCTTGTGATCAGTATAAATCTCACATTTTTCACCATAGAGGTAGTGCCTCCATATCTTCAAAGCAAAGATCACAGCTGCTAACTCGAGATCATGAGTAGGATAGTTTTGTTCTTGAATTTTCAACTGTCGTGATGCATAGGCAATAACTCTATCATTCTGCATAAGGACACAACCAAGTCCTTTCTTCGATGCATCACTATAAACAACGAACCCATCATTCCCCGATGGTAGAGTCAATATAGGATCATTGACTAATCTTTTCTTCAGTTCTTCAAAACATTCTTCACACTCTTTTGTCCAAAAAAATTTAACCCCTTTGCGTGTGAGCTTCGTTAATGGGTTAGCCAATGGGGCAAAATTCTGGACGAAACGTCGATAATAACCTGCCAAACCAATAAAACTGCGTACCTTAGTTATACTCGTAGGTGCTGGCCATTCTTGGATTGCCTTGGTCTTAGAAGGATCAACAGAGATTCCATCTTTAGAGACAATATGGCCAAGAAAAGAAATCTCTTGAAGCCAGAATTCACACTTGCTAAACTTCCCATATAATTCATGCCTCCTCAGAGTCTTCAAGATAATGCGCAAGTGATTTTCATGATCTTCGTAGGTTTTGGAGTATACCAATATATCATCAATAAATACCACCACAAATTCATCGAGATACTCCTTGAAAACTCTATTCATCAGATCCATGAATACAGATGGTGCATTAGTCAATCCAAACGGCATTACGGTAAACTCGTAATGCCCGTACCTGGTTCGAAATGCTTTCTTCGGAATGTCTTCCTTCTTCACACACAACTGATGGTATCCAGATCGAAGGTCAATCTTTGAAAAGTATTTAGCTCCATGCAGTTGGTCAAATAAATCATCAATACGAGGTAGGGGATACTTGTTCTTTATCGTTATAGCATTGATCTCCCTGTAGTCGATACATAACCTCATAGATCCATCTTTCTTTTTAACAAAAAGAACAGGGGCTCCCCATGGAGAAACACTAGGGAGAATAAATCCATTATTACTCAATTCCTCTAGTTGTTTCTTTAGTTCGACTAATTCTACAGTGGCCATTCTATAAGGGGTCTTCGATATAGGCTTTGATCCAGGAATCAAATCAATAGAAAACTCAACTTCTCGTTCTGGAGAATGTCTAGGTAAATCTTCCGGAAATACATCTACAAATTCTTTCACAACAGGTACATCCTCTATTTGAACATTCCTTTCCTCACCGACAGTTATTTCATTCTCTTCCTCCCCAATAATTGAATTAAGTTGAGATACTGGGGGTGGATCTAAATAAGAATTAAGTGGTGATGATTCTGCTCTAAAAATAAGGTGTTCCTTATCATTATCATCATGAATCGTAACCTCTTTCTTCTTACAATAAATCTTCGCATCATAGTCTGAAAGCCAGTCCATAGCGAGGATTATATCAAACTCAATCATAGGTATGACGATGAGATCAGCAGATAAAGAAAATTTATGTGCTCTAACGGGGACTGATTCACAAAACTTTGTTGCAATGATACTTCCCTTAGGAGTTTTAACTGACAACTCCCTTATTAAATCAAATTGGAAATATCTAATTTTCTTAGCAAACTGGGAAGATATGAAACAATGCGATGATCCAGAATCAAATAATGCATTTTCTAAACTTGAGGAAACCATTAAATTACCTGCCACCACGTCTTTCGGAGCTTCTACCTCTGCAGTAGTGATAGCATAAGCCTGGCCTTGATCCCTTGGCCTTTTCTGAGGTATGTTCTCCTGACGCTTAGGACATGCATTTGCATAATGTCCCATCTCCCTGCAATTGTAGCACTGAACGTTGGTAGCTTCCTTATTCCCCTTGCAATCACGAGCTTGGTGGCCTTTTTCACCACACTTGTAACAGACTCCCATTCCCTTCAAGCAAGTACCAGGATGTTTCTTCCTGCATTTACCACAAGATGGATATTCAACCTTTCCCTTCTTCCCCTTATTTCCATTCCCAGATTGATCAGCAGGTCTCTTCTTCTATTTCTTTGCTTTAAAGTCATAAGACTTAGAGAATTCCTTTTCGGTCTTGATAGCACATGAGACAATGTCTTCGTACGATGAAAAGGATTGTGAGACTAATGCTCGACGAAGAAATGGTTTTAACCCATCAAAGAAACGATCAATCTTACTTCTTGGGTTGCGAATATAATCTCCAGCATACCTCGCTAACCTTGTAAAGTTAGCCTCATACTTTGTGACATTCTCATCCTCCTTTTGTCTCAGACTCAGAAATTGCCTTTCCATATCCGCTCGATGGTCACGAGGAAAGTATTTTTCTAAAAACAGATCTTTGAACTCCCTCCATTCCATATTTGATACTTCATCATCTTCCTTCATGTTTTGAATCAATGACCACCATTGATCAGCATCTCCAGTGAGGCGGTAAACTGCCATGATAACTTTTTCCCTTTCACTGCTCCCCAAAGCCTGAAATATTTTCTCTAGGGAATTTATCCATTGCTCAGCTACTAAGGGATTTGTACTCCCATTGAACGTTGGTGGTTGTTGCCTCATGAATCGATCTAACATTGATCCTCCACGCTGCGGATCAGGGTGCTCCATACGGGTAAGGTTATTATTCATCACCTGAGTAAGTTGTCCCAGTATGGTGATTAGCTGATCGGCACCAGTTGCATCACCAGCCCCACTATATTTATCTTGAGCAGGAGGGCAATCCCTACATGGAGTACGTGCATTGATACGGTTTCCATTTCTTCCACTAGGCGCCATTTCTAAACAATGGCATAAACTAGATCAGTTTATGAATCAAAATACATAATCCCATACTTATAAAACACTTAACATAAATTGAACTATTTATGGATATAATCCATAATCATAAAAATGTTTTCTTTGAGGAAGTATATACTCATAAACCCTTCATAATGATTTGTAAAGAAAATGAGAGTTATCCTAAGCATATCCCCCGGGAGTGTCGTAACCAAGAGTGCAGCAAGGCCCGTTGTCGTGCACCAGTTCCCGTTCGAGTCTAGCTCAAAGCGGTGTTTTCGGGTTTTACCCCTAGGTACATCTGTGCCAGAGCCGCCTCTACTTGCTCGTATCCAGACAGGGATGTATTGCTCGGAAAACTCACAAAATCTCTACAATACCAAAATTCTAGGAAGTTCTTCTATACTAATCCTCAAAGTTCATCTTAGGTCTACGTGCTCTAATCAGAGTTTATCTAAATCTAGCTTCCAAGGTTTGTACTAAACTTCCTCTGATACCAACTGTAACTCCCCGACCCCAGTTACCCAGAGTCAGTGCATTAATTACATAACATTGGCATGATCACAAGAAAGATCAAATCTCGAAATACCGATTGGTTTAGTAGCCTTGGAAACACTAGATATATTCATAAGTTTTACATTAATCATAAAATAAAAAACTACTACAACAACATAATGTCTCCACAGTCCACACTATTATCCCCTCATATTATCCCTACAGGTCATTTATAACTTACTTCTTCACATCCTGGGAAAAAATAAAACATAGAAAAGGGGTGAGCTCAAATGCCCAGTATGGATAACAATATAGTGGAAACTTTCATAATAAGCATAAACATTTAAGGCAATGCATTACTAAAACAAAAACCTTTCAATCTTGAACTTTTAACATAGTATGGCATAAATAAAATGAGATAATGTCATTTACTTATTCACATGGATATTCTAATAATCGAATATTCACATGCAAAATCAATAACCACTTTCATAATGATGGAATGCATAATGCTAAACTTTAATTTCTTTGTCAAGGCCTCGTCCCAAGACCTTGGGGCTAACTGTAACCGGAACCCAACCCGGAGTGCCTCTAATAACCGGACACCAACCCGGAGTTCCTCTAATAACCGGACACCAACCCGGAGTTCCTCTAATAACCGGAGACAAACCGGAGTTCCTCTAATAACCGGAGACCAAACCGGAGGGCTTACTTTTACCGGTCCCCAACCCGAAACATACTTGTCTAACACATTCATCTGAATGAAAGGTTGAAATATAACATAAACATCCGGATTACAAATAACTTATGAAATGTCAATACTCTAAACAAAAACCATGAGTGACATAAGAAGAACTTATCCACAGTCAAAAATATCACAAAACCTTCAATAAAATATGGATGTTTTGTACCATAATAAATCAACTTCAAATAAGCTTAAAATTCATCAAAGGATGTTGACATAGATGAAATAAAGACTACTTTAGAAAAATATCTATTTCTATTTTGAAATAATTTAAGAGTCTTATATTTATGAAATAAAACATTTTTTTTGAAAATATTCTTATTATCTTGTAAGGGAAGCTTTGACGATTTTATAACGGCGGTAAATAGCCGCACCCACCGTATAAGTTAAAAAAAACATTCTTACCTTAAATTTGTCGTAAAGGTTAAAAGTGCCTTGTTTGGAAAACGACGGAAAGATTCCTTTCGAAACACATAAGGGTATAAATTACTTTAACCCATATTCTTGTAAATAGTAAAAAAAATTTGAAATACATTATTAAGAAAACATGGATGTGGATGATAAAGAGATCCCAGTAGATTATTATGCATAAACAACCTCGGATAATGAAGAGATTGTGAAATAACCCTTACCTTGTAATTTTCCTTTGTTGGGGTAGGTTAACCTCCTGTATAATGGTGAAATAATTGTTATTAAATTATACAAGAATCATATACATTAATATGATATCATATATGATCTTTTAACATTGCTTTATTAATAATATCTTAGTATTATCGTCGTTTCGGGTGATAATCGATTCGTTCTTCTTAAATGTTTGGTTATGTAAGACATGTTTGTAATGGATAGATTATATCATATTAATAATCAGAATGATATTAACATTATTTTTAACCCTAAAATGAGAATAAGACTTGAATGGATACGATGGAGAATGAATCTCATCGCGTTCGTGGAGACGGTAGTCCGTACGTACGCACGAACTCTACTTCCATTTAATTTTTATTTTAAAAGAATCAAATCCAAATGATAGATAGGTATATTACTATTCCAATATAATATAATATTTTATATATGTTACTTAAGTTCATTAACACCATCCTTTATACGTTCCATGTGTGGTATGAACGAGTCATATCATTTTAAGGGGGCGGTAGTCCGCACTTCCTCAAATGAAATTATCGTATGTATATACAACATGAAATGAATAATGGTATGAAATAAAATGGAATTACAGAAGCTTATATATAAAATATATATCATTAATATCATATTTAATTACAGTGCCATCATAATGGCCACCATGAGAGGCGGTAAGATGTATTTGAACAATCATCGTTTCGTGAGGCGTTAGTTTGCCATCCATAGAAACATTATGTTCATCATCCATTAGATGGAGTTGTGTGTATGTATAGTTTAAATCCTTCTTATAACAACATCCTAGTATATTGTTGATACTGGTGTTGTTACAAAATAAAGGAAATAAAAAGAGTTTCGGGGTTGGAGAAGCAAAATAAATGAAAATAATTTAAGAGAAATCGTTACCTTTAATTTAGGTAACTCACTTTGGTTGGAACCAAAGGACTTCTTGAAATGCATTCTGCCTAAGGGGAATCTTCCAGGAGGAGGAGATGGATGTGGGGAGCTTATTTGGGCAGGGTTTGGACGAGCCAAGTGGCTTGAGAGGTGTGAGGAATGAGTAGAAGTGGTCTCCTTTTATAAGGGAGAGGATGGGCTCTTTAGGAAAGAGTGAAAGTATTACTTTATAATATAATTATATTCGGTTTATAATGGTCCAAAAATCATTGAGGTCAAAGATAAGATGACTCATATTCTAAATAACATCAACCAATAAGAATTGGATAGGTTTTAGAAAATATTTTAATCATTATAATCTTATTTATTTAAATGATTTATTAATGAGGTAAACATTGCATCATTATTGTGTCATTAGTAATTTAAATTATTTGATGTCTAAAAATTATAAATAAAATATCATTATGTAGAAATTCTTTTTAGCTTTCTAATGGATATTTATAATCGAAAATCCAACATGTATAACCCTATGTAAAAATTGTTCTTCTAAAAGATGTAAGCTTATGCCATTTTTATTTTTATTTTAACTTTATTAATATAATGTGTCCCTACCACATACAAGTGGCTCCAAGGGGTCCCCAAATCGACCCAAGGATGCCCATGGTCGGGTATGTGTCCACCAATAAGGTTAGGACACGTTTTAGGGTAATTTTGTATTATTATAATATTATTTGTTTAACCCTTATTTAACGGATTTACCCTTTAACCATGGTAAATAAAATATTTACCGCAGTAATTATTTAAAATGTGTAAAAATAAAAGTTACCTATTTACATAATTTGGACATCCGGATTCCAAATATGGAATCCATTTTCCTAAATTCAAAACACAGAAGTGGCAGAAATTAATTTAAAATTAATTCCCGCTGTCAAAACAAAAAGCGTGTTTTTAAGAGATAATAACTATCAAAAGATTGACACTTGTTTATGTTCGGTTTAATTGTAAAATTATGTCCAATGACCAACATTATATTAAATGGTAAAAATATATTCTAAATGTACTTTAGAACTACTAAAATTCATAATTTATCATTATTAAATATTTTGATTAAAAAAGTTGTTTTTAATTAAAATTTAGTAATTTTCACTATTCATCAAAATATAAAAGTTATCCGAAAAGTACCAAAATTTCACCCTAGGCTAATTTCGATATTCCGAATCCAAAAATGAAGTCCATTTTGAAATATAAAATATATATGATTTCAAAAAGTAGGTATTACTATTCACAACGGCTAGTTTAATTAGTTGTGGTGTGTGTTAGAACTCGAGGTTGCGTACAACACACGCTATCGCATTATTCGAAGGGAAACGTACCGTGGAAGCTTGGGGTGTTACATTCTACATACTCTAACAAATCACCTAAAAAATATCAATTGTATTCTACACTAGGTCATGTATGTGAATTACTCACTCTTCGACCCCGGTTCATCATAATAGAGAACGACATGGCCATCCATACAAGGATTCATATGGTGCCATACCGATGGTGGAGTGAAAACTATTGTTGTAATAAAACTCCACAAGGGTATGTTCCACATCCATGAACATCCAAAATCTAGGACACAGGATCATATCATGTCTTCCAATGACTGGATGGTTTACTCTTTCTGCCCATCCATTTGAGGAAGAAAAGCAGCTCCAAGGCATAGTTGAGAAGATAAATCATGTTAATGACCTCTTCCTACCCTATAGTTAAAATGAGGATATCGATCAGAAAAGATTATCCTTGGGAATCTAGTAAGTGTCACCACATATTTCAGATGCTACATCGACAAATCTTCCACTAAGCTTTATTCCTTGATCACTATGAAGTGGTCTGATTTTTATAGATGATACACTACCACAAAAATAGCATCATGTCATCCCAGATCTCGAGGTAAACCAGGATCAACGTCTATTGGTATGTCCACCCACCTCTACAGAGGAATATCTAATGGTTAGAGAAAACCACCTGGGACACAGTGTTCATCCTTCACCTTCTGGTAGACCAAATATCTAGACACAAACATCTCAACAACATGCATCAACCCAGGACACCCAAACTTACTCCTCGAGGCTCGGTAAATCATTTCTACCCCAGGATACCCCACTAAAGATTATCTATGTAAATCTATGAATATTGTCACGCTCATCTCCAAAGGAACACAGAACCTTCCTTGATACAACAGTCGATGTTTTTCATCCACAGACCAACCATCTGGGGACTCGCTACAAACAAATCGGTCTCTCCAGACCACCACCTCAAGATCCCCCAACGAGGACTCTTCCACTTACAGCACCAGAGATGATTGCATCGTCATCTGAAATAGACAAACTTTACCCCCAACTTCTCCCATGTCATGTTGTAATGCTGATGGTTCTTTCATGACTTACATGAATCACTAAATTCACGCACTACATCACAATGTGACTTCTGGCTCAGCGAATTATCCAAAACATTCCCCTGCATGTTGTATACGATTTTAAAAGTCTTATTCCTATAATAAATCCTTCCACTGATGCTGTTGTAAGTTCAAGTCATGACTGGAGAAAACATACCTCATTCTCTTATGATCGGTGGAAACCAAAAAGCACTAATCATTAAGGTTATGTCTCTACAGCTGCAAGGAAAACACCACAGATGCCAACTCAAGATCATGGGTGGCATAATAACATTAATCCATACTTAAATACTGATACCCATAAGAAACTACAGATCTCTGATGCATTAGAACAAAGACTAACCCCAGATGTGAATAATCACAGAAAACATCAAGTTGAACTCCCGTAGCTGGAAGACAAAGAACTAGAGCACTTACTAACTTCTCCTTTAGATACCCGAAAGCAGCTTGACACTGACCAGTCCTTATGAATGAATTATCATTCCGGGTTAATCCTGTATGAGGAGTCGCAACTCGAGAGAAATCTTCTACGAAACTCTTGTAGTATCTTACAAGACCAAGGAAACATCGCACCTCTGACACTATTTTGAGGGATAAAAAAGACACAACTTCTTATATCTTCTAGTGATCCATAGCTACTCCCTGCTAGGACACAACATGCCCAAAGAAACAGACATCTCGAGCCCAAAAATTCAACTTACACAACTTTCCAAGCAGGTGATGTTGACGAAGAACTCCCAAAATGGCATGTAGATGCACTGAATGATCCTCCTCAGATGTGAAGTACATAAGGATGTCATCTATGAAAACCACCATGAACATGTCTAGGAACTCACAGACCATAGCATTCAACAATCCCATGAACACAGCTAGAGCATTAGTGACCGAGAATATCATTACAAATAACTCATAATGCCCATGATGAAAATAGAAAGATGTCATTGGGATATCCTCATCCTTCACATGCATTTAATGATATCCTGACTGCAAATAGATCATTGAGATAAAAAAATTCACCCTTCTGTTGATCAAATAAATCATCAATACATGGAAGTGGATAAACATTCTCCACCTTCACTATATTTAAGCGACGATAATGGGCACACAACTACAAACTGTCATCATCCTTCTTCACGAACAAAACCCGGTCACCCCACGGTGACACACTCGACCGAACAATACAACACTATAAAAGACCATAAAACTGTATATGAAGATCTCGTAACTCAGAAGGGGCTGTCCTATATGAAGATATAATGATAGGTGGTGCTCCTGGTTATAGCTTGATCCCATTATTGATCTCTCGTCTAGGGGGTAATGCTACAACCTATTTAGTAAAGACATCTGGGTACTCGTCTACATTCCAAGGAAACACCAACTACTAAACCCTTGAATAACTCAACATTAGCTTAGACATCATGGTTGATAAGGACGAAACATGCCTCTGACCCGTCTGAGGGTCTCACTCACCAACGGACACCACTTTCTCTCCATCCACATTAATGAACAAAACCTGCCTACAAAAGAAATCCATGATATCTTACAATGAATACAACCAATCCATTCCATTAATGAGATCATATGGTTGTATTCGTAAACATAGGAAATCTACCCAAGAGTGATGCTACCCCAACACTATCTCACAATATCTACATACTTCAAACAAGTCATCTTGGCCTCTAACTAGAGTCGTCAACACCAAGGGCACTGTAAGCCTCTCTACCTCATGTCCCAATTCATGGACAAGTGTAGGTTATATGAAGGAGTGTGTCACTCCTACATCAAACAAAGAATATATCAAGGTATAATAAAATAATAGGGTACCTTGAATGATGTATGGATCGCCTGGAGCTGGGAACACTAAAGTATGAAGATGACCAAAACCTCCTCCATGACTTCACTTACCCTGATGATGCCCTCCACTAGAGCCACACTCTTCTCTCTGAGGATGGAGAGCATCACATGGTTATCCTCTTCCTGCCACATCAACACTCTACTGATCAAAAACTAGTTCAACCTGCCACTACTACCTTGGCTGGAACTTCCTCAATGGAGGAAGCTGGAGTAGAGCACCTAGTGCACATTGACTGGTCTGATTGTTCGAGCACACTCCTTGCTAATGACCTTGACCGCCACAAGGAAAACAATCGCCTGATCCCTTGGCATAGGAAAAATAGCTGCATCCCCTAGATAAATGAGATGCAGAGGGCTTGGACGTACCCCCTACCAAACAAAAACTTTTCTTCCCTAAAAAATGGGAATTACAAACCACAAATCTACTTCATGAGGAATCATTATGACTCCCCTCTTGTGAGGATCCAGTTTTGGCCAAAGTCCACTCGACAACCTCTACCATCTCCAACACGTCCAGATATGTATTCATCATAAATGGGGTGACCTGGTGCTAGTTCTCTAGATGCAAGGCCTCCTCAAAATGCCTCCCCCAGGCCTCTTCATCTGGCAACAGTTCCATAGAATATCATAAAAGGACCCTAAAACAGATTCCAAACTATATCACATTGTAACTCCCCATTCCAAGGGTTAGAAAATCCCGGAGACTAGACGCCTTTGCGGTCAAGGTAAGAAAATCGACTATAAGTATGTCTCGGAAGCCCTACCATGAGATCGCTGACTCCTCGTGATCCTTGATGAACAAAAACCACCATTGCCTCTCTACTCCATGCATCATCATCACAACCATGGAAACCTAGTTCTTCATATGAGCACAGATCAAACTGAAGCCTATCTTATCCTCCTCATACTAGTCTTCTATGAAAACAACTAAAACAAAGCCCTCATACATCTGCAAACTCTGGCACTGAAACTCTCGGAGTGTCCTCTTCCAAGTGTTGTCATCGTCAACCTCTACCCGGTGGCAAATTTCTGGCATAGCCTGTTGAATATCTTCTATGGGATCCTGATGAGAACTGCGACCTGGAGCCATACCTGCAAAAATATCAAATATTTAGACCTCCTAAACATGGAATATGGAAAACTCAGCATCAATTAATTAATTGTTTTCTTTTATTCATTATAGGATAACATATCATAAGGTCTACCCATACAAACAGAGGCATAGATAAGAATGATGCATGATCCTTTCCCAGGTCTCTACTTTGCAACTAGTATAACATCGTTTAGTAGCCATTTTAAATATAATGTTCCATACATTAGATCATAAGGGCCCTAAACCCCTATATCTTAGCTGGTATCTAGTGTTTACATTACTTTCTAAACATGAATGACACTCTTTCCCTACCAACCCATGCAACTTTGAATGTTCCTAAAACTAAACTCCATCCTTTCCTTAAACAAGAACTCTAATACAACTCTATCACGAACCCTCCCAACAATGTGTACACCTCTTGGGTAGGAAATGTGAGAGGGGAGATAATGAACCCTCGAGTCCCACCTCTAGTAGGCCCTGGGTTGGCGACTACCAGAGAGGGTATAATAATGACACAAATGGGAGGCATTGCCCTCTAAAATAAAACATGCACGAGAGAGAGATAATTTAGACACTAACCAATACCATCTCCAACAAAAATATAAAATAAATCCCATGTACACATCAGTAATGTCATGGGAATCTACTACAACTGAATATGGAAAACTGCAAGTACCCAAAATATGTAAAAACAACAACTACCACGAAGCCCAAACAACTACTACAACCCTAAGCTAGTATAAACTACAATGATCTTCAACCTTCTCTAAGTGACATGAAAAACACTTTATATATACATAGGGTGAGTATAACTATCTACCAAGTATGATCCTCCTTGAAGCATCTCCTGCCAAATTAAAAACAATGCTAAAGCACAGTGAACAACATGTGAAACTAAATCTTCACCTGAATAGGTATTCCATGTTCCCAGCCTCACCATGGCTACTCTCACTAAGTATAACATAAAAGTGTATATAATATAATAATGAATATCAAGGGTACCCCACTACTACTTCCACACTGGTTTGCCACTTTTCACAAATGTCGCACGTCCTAAGAATCTCTCTCAAAAAAGGCTTTACCGTAGACACCTGGACGATGCACCACAACAGGAACCTTGTGCAACAAAACCACCACGTCCACATAATAAAATAACCAGGTACTTTTTGGAAGCCACCACAGCTCGCATATCATACGTCATGAATTATATCTCAATCTATTATGGTCAACACACCGAGTATGAATCCTCAAGCTATCATAGAATATACATGTTACACCTATAGTATTCTATAGGACACTCTATCCCAAACAAATGTTTGTGAATAACCTAAATCCATTACAACCCTCTACACACATATATTGGGAAAACTAATAGTTGTGCCTACCAGCACAAGTAACTAGAAAGTGATGAGAGCGGGGCCAAATGGGTTAGTTAGCCATCCATACTTCCACCAGAATGTTGGGGAAAACACCCCGATGGCTCAGAATACCCGAGGTGTCAGTTTCCCTAACTGACATAGTAGTGTAGTGTGTAGTAAAATTAAAAGTACAAAATATACTATAGCTCACAACCACACTACATGCCTAACCTAGTCCTAGACTCATCTACATCTAATGTCTCTTAAAGTCCCAACTAACACTTCTATAACTAGGTATCTTATAAACACAGATCCATTTAATGAGCTTTAATACATTACATCATTCATTTTTTATCAGTTTAACATTAAGATAATTAATTTTTTAATCATTAATTAACCATTATCAATTTCCACATTAAAATTCATTAGCATCCCACCCAAAGTCAGCTTTCCTCAGCCTTACATCCCATCAAGATCCAACCCCATGGGTTAACATCATTTATTCGATTATTTATTTACCAGATTACTTTCCCATACTCTCATTCATTATAGAAAAACATTCTATGATACTAAACACAATGGGGCTAAATACTGTGAGTAGATGAACTACATTTTGTTTCTTTTTCACCTATAGAAAGAGCGTAGACTCATCCTCCCTTGAGAACCTAAGCATTGAAATCACATGGCATACCCTACGCGTCTTCTCCCCCTTCACAACAAGGGTAAACAAGACCAGATACTTTGAGAATTTTTGAATGTAATGTAGATAAACAACCACTAAGAATCAGCAAGAATCCAAACATTGACATCCAACCCATTTCATCACCCCTTGAGTCCTCCCCAACACCCATGTGCTTAAACTGATGCATATAACCACTCTAGGTTCCAACTACTTCCACAACTAGTAGGCCTCCATGCCCCCACATATCACAATGGCCATACAGGCTCACATCACAACACTAGCAGCATCAAAACAAACATCATATCAGTTTGGATCTCAGCCTTTAAACAATAAAGAAGGTAACACAGAACCCTATAAGGAATTATCTTTTATCAAAAAAACAATTCTTCAATCGATCTTGTATTAACCAATTTATTATCCATAGGTCCCAAATTCGAGAAACCTATCCATTAAGCTATCACAAATTATTAAACATGCTTACTGCACAAATTTGATTAATATCAAATTAGAACAGGAAGAGTCAGATTCATTTAACTGCCACTTTATCTTTAGCCAAAAAATTTCAATTAATTTCATCTTTACGTTCCTTAAAAATTTCTATCAAGAATAAAAAGATAAACAAAGAAAGCATAGATATCGCACTATCTATAAAAAAAGAGGCAATAATATACAATAAATATAAATTTATTTATCTGGTTCAAATTTTTATTCTATCAATTCTATTGTGATCCATTGTGATGAAACAAGATAACTATACATTTTCACATAATATAAAATGGAAGAAACGAATCCCCTACCTCAAACGATTATTGTCGTTATTTATATGAGATTGATCCACACAGAGGATCATGATCACCTCCTCACATGAATACTGTATCTGCCAGAGCATGCGGTTGTACGACCACACAAACTGAAACCCAAGAAAACTCCATTAAAAGTATATAGATCACATACCATAACTGGGAAAGGGGAAACAGAAGGAGATGAACCAAAATGAATGATGATAAAATATAACTTATAACGATGAAGGATAGACACTTGGTGCTTGCACCAAAATTGTGGTTGTACTTGCAGTTGTAAGAAACTTCATGGGGAAACGATCTGTGGATTATGTTTTGATCACTCTGCTCCTATGGGAATAAGGAAAGGTTCAAGCATCTCACACCAGGGAATAAGATAGTAGAACATGGGAGTAAGATATCTCATCCCTTTAGAATATTTAATTGAGCATCGGTTTAAGATATGAGGGATTTTTCAATTAAAAGAGGATCACATTAACCCACACAGTTTGACCATGAAAAATAATCTAGAGTCGTAGGGATATTTATAGAGAATTTATGGCATTTGAATATGCCTTAGAGTCCTTAAAACAATGATTTAAATGAATTTACATTAAAGGAAACATCAATGGGGTGAAAATGTAGGAAGCTGGAAAAAATGTTCATGAACATGAAATTTGGAAAAGGAAATAGAGGTTGTAGTTGGAACATCACCGTTTTGGAAACATTATACATAAACCTCCCTATTCTAGAAATAGTGTTTATAAACCACACCATTCTGGAAACAAATATAACAAAATCTCACCATTCAGAAAAAAATTTCAATAACCACATCATTCTGGAACAGTATTCATAAACTCAAAATTCCTCAAATGAAATATAGGCTACCATAGGAACCTCCCCATTGCACTGTTCACATAAGGCTGCTGATGAGACTGTTTACCTAAGGCTACTGATGCACTGTTCACATAAGGATACTGAAGACACTGTTAACCTAAGGCTACCGATGACATTGTTCACCTAAGGCTACCGATGACACTGTTCACCTAATGGTATCGATGACACTGCTCACATATGGATACCGATGCACTTTTCTCCTAAGGATACCGATGAAACTGTTCACCTAAGGCTACCAATACATTGTTCACCTAAGGATATCGATGAAACTATTCACCTAAAGGTAACGATGCACTTTTCAGAGAACTAGAAAGTTGGCAGATTGTTGGGAATAAGTCATCTTGACCTCTCGAGACACCACAGACACCAGATTTTATCAAAGGAATGTATCAGAGAGGTCCATTCAATTTCGATTTAAATTTTAACATTACACACGCCTTCTAATATTCCATTTTTGTGGGGGATATCATAATATTCCTCATGTGCAATGGTGACTACCACCTACTAAAGATATGATATTTGTTTTTCACTTATGCTTTACATGGAAGGTAATGAGAGTAAATTTATTTTATAAATGTGATATATATATTAAATCATAATTTTAGAATAAATTTTATATATTATTTACTTTCATTTTTTAGCCCGTGAAAAAATGAAAACAATGTTCCTGTGTACATACAACCAACCAACTCTATAAATAGTGTAAATCATTTTCTACCATTAAATTTAATGTATTAATATTCACAATTATTAATTTATATATATATATATATATATATATAATTGTTACTATTCTGAACATGATTGTCCCATGGTCAAAATGAGATGTTTGAAGACACCAAATCCAAACTCACATGAAAAACAACAAAATTATTACCCAAAATATCATTTAAATAACGAATTCAAAATAAACTAGAAATAATAGGTCATATGAAAATTATATATATAATGATATATATAATTATGATTCTAGAGTATATGAATAATAATTTTATATTTATTATCATATAGTTTCAAATTTGCATGATGTAATTTGAGTCTTATGGTAAAGGATTTTTTCCAAAAAAAAATTCATTGTTATATATGTTCTATTATGAACCTATATTCTATTATGAGGTGTATATACAACCACTTAGAGATGAAAAATAGAGAATTTATTTGTTTTTCTAATATTTTTTGTTTCATGTGATGCTATTAATTCATGGTTCTTACAATTTAATCTTATAAAAGTATTTTGGTATCTTAATATAATCTCATCGACTATGAGGATATATAATCTTTATGTTTTGATGATCAAATATTAATATCCTTATCATAGGAAAATCGTGAATATTTTTCTCCTATATTTATTTAATGAGAATACATTTTCCCTTCATTTTCATTTATTTATGTATCAAAGAGTAAAACCTATCATTTTTAGGAAAAAAATATTTATTTCTCTCTTCAGAAAAAAAATAATTTCTCTTTATTATATAGGTTTTAAAAAATTGTTTCAAATAATGATTTAAATAGTCTCTAATTATTTTCTAATTTTTTTAGAAATTAATTACTTTTTTAGATAAAATATTAACATAAATATTCATTTCATTTTATAAATAATGTTAAATTTTCTTTAACTAAATATGTATGGAATCATTATTTTATCATTTATGGGATGAATGTAATTTTTCACCATTATAGAATAAAAGTTTTTAAAACATACACTATACTTTTCAATTTATATTATAAAATAAAATTATTAGATTTAAATTTATGAATAATTAGTGTTAAAACATGTTTTCAATTACTGTTTTTTTCTCGAATGAAATATTTGTAGTTGTATTTCAAGATAATTTGATATATAATATGACATTCTATGACGTATTTAATTCTTTAATGGGGATATAATATAGGGAAACCACTATTATTATTTATTTGGATGACCTATTATTATTACGAAAAGATGGTTATGAAACCAGTTTCTATTCCATAGGTTATACCATGATAATAAGATTATGAAAACTGATTATTTTTCTATCGGTTTTAATTAATTAAAATGATTAAACTTATTTCTTTTAAATATGTTTTGTAATGATAAAATGATTATAAAATTTATTTTACATAATGTGTTCTGATATAGTGAATTTGTATATGATGTTGTGGCACACAAATTTATTAATTTCAATATGTTACTGGTGGGACCAATATGGACCTAAAATATATTTTTAAAAGATTGATATCTCATGAGAAAAACATGATTGAAATGGGGGTCGGGTGAACCCAATTCTGTAAGAGATATTGGCCACAATGAATTTTTCAGAGGGAACCTTGACCACTATAATGGTTTATAGATTGAACTAATTCAACTATGATAGTATTGGAAAAGAGTATTAAATACGAATGAAATTTCTTTATGTGATTATCCATAAAAAATATATCTCATTCCAATTTCATGATCCCATGGAAATTTTTTTATTCCATTATGATTCATGTGTTATTCACCTTTAATATTTTTTATATTACTAATCATTATGTTATATGATATGCAGGGCAGGATTTTAAAATTTTAATCACATATTCTCATACACTGAGGATCATCATATTCTTGTGTGATCATTTATTTTTCAATTTGTTTCCATGAATAATAATCTTATGTCACCTTTTCCTATGATACAATTACCTTTGACAGTAATAATGGTATTGATTAGTATAATATGTATTCTTTTTGATGAGAAATTATTGGGATATCATGTATCCCACTTATGAACCAGTTGTTTATGTTTCATTGTTTCTAAAGGCACAAAACATTAATGAATCATGTTTATATATTTCTTTATATAATGAATATCATTCAATTAAGATATAATATTTATATCTGTTAATTTTTAAACATTACATTATTTCTTAGGACCTTTCCTCATTAATCAATTTAAAAATTGAATCAATGCCCAACAAACCCTTTTCGGGCTGATTAATCTTAATTTCACACTTTCTATTGTTACATACGCATTCCCTTATCTAGAAATGTATGTATTCCACATAGAACCACATTTTCAAGACATTGATAGATATTAAGGATCTTATCTTCTAATATGAAATATTATTAGTATTTCCTAAAAATTTTACTTATCCCAATCTGAAAATAAAAATATCATTATTACAATATAGTTAAATAATATTCAATCCCAAATTTTATCTAATCAACTAAAATAATGATCAATCGTAACATATAATCTTGTATATAATCCTGCATAAATAACATAATCTCTAAAGTTGTATAAAAATTTTCATCGATACCAACCATTACACCCTAGAACTGAAAGCCTAGATCAGATGATCATAGGCACACACACTTGATACATTATATTGTAATAGCTATAAAATCATGCATATTACCATCAAAAGTTAAAAAAAAATATTGATGAATATCATATGTCAATGTTTTATTTTAAGTAATAAGACTATATTGAAATTGAAAATATATTTTTCTAATGAATACCATTTCCTTATCATCAAATTGATATTTTACATTAAAATTATGAGACAACATTATTCATAATAATTCATCAATATCTCCCTTTATTTCATAATCATATGATATCATCACAACATCTAACATGTACTATATATCATCACTCCCATGGGAATACAAAAATTAGATAATTATGAGATCAAAAACATTGTCTACTAATCACATAACGAATGAAATCATGGAAAAAACATGTAAAAAATATTTTGACAAGAATAAGTACTCTACATGAACCCCTAATCAACTTCAAATTTCTATCATGATATATACATGATAATAATTTAAAACCTAGATATCAAAATAACTAATCTCATACTAATGGAATAGATAAATATATATATATATATATATATATCAATAACATTATTTCATGTCTTTCTTCCATGGGACATTACATAGTGTTCCAGCCACATGGATGGTATCTTGCTAAATTGGGAATCCATGAAGTAAAAACCCAATTTTTTTTAATAGTGAGACATGTTGATGGGTAATTGGGTTACATTATTTTGGGATCCAATATTATGTTCATTTTATTAACAATAAAATCCAGAAGTACATTTTAAACTATTTCTTAAGAAACATATTACTTAAAAAATTACATATATATAAAATTTAAAATAATTGAAATAATATACATAACCAACCACTGCTATATGAAAGGTCACTAGCCTAAATAAAATAAATAATATTGAGATAAATAAAGAATTTGACTTTAATTCACATTGAGAATCTTTTAAGATTCATAATTTTAGAGTATCAAGACATCAATATAGAATTATATCTCAAAAATAACATTGTATACACTTTTACTCTATCAAATTTTTCTCACAAAAATAAATCTCCATAAATAAGAGAAGAATTAATTTCTTTATTATAATATTCATTAATTATTCCATTCACCTATTTTTCCTTATATCATGTGAAAAACATTTCTTAAAGGTGGGATGAGAATTAAAAGATCAGAAAGGAATATAAAATAAAGAATAACTCTATTATTCCATGAATATTTAAAACCCATGAAAACATTATCACAATATCATAGTTTTGACCCATAAAACATATACTACATAGCTTACAAAATGTAATCGTACTAATAACTGAAAACATCATAGAAATAATTATCATAAATGAAACAATTGGCATTTATATCTAACATACATTATAGCATTCATATCTACATAAAGAGTAACCTTCATTGTAATATTTTGAATACCCATCATAGTATATTCCCTAAATATAATTGGATAAACATTAACATTTACCTCTATCACTTTATCCAATGTAGTAGAGAGCTATCATGGGTTCATCCACAATAGGTTTATCATAGAACCACCCATCAAATATATAATTACCATTACATAATCCTAAATGTTTTAAATTATCATTATTTCATGTTTCAATTGCAATAAATTGGTTATATATATTGATATATTAAATACATTTAATTAAACATTTAAACATTTTAACAGAATATTTATTATTCAATGTTTCCCATAATAGATATTAACTTTTCCAATTAATTTAAAATTTAAAAAAAACCACCCCCGTATAAATAAATCATTAAAACCAATTTTAAAACATGGAAATTAATGAGAAATATTTAGAAGATGAAATCTTTAAAACATTGAAAATGATGTTTTAGTTGAAGAGTCCCTTACCACATGATAATATACATGAATACAAAAAATTAAATAATAAAATTCAACAAAACATATAATATCATGAGAATAATAATATTGACAATATAATATGTCAAATGGTTGTATAAACACTATTTAAATTTGAATTGATGTATAATTCAAATTAGTCTCAATGGAATGTAAATTGAGGTGAAATCGCTTACAAAGATTGTATCCATAGATTAAAGAACAATTAATGACCTAATTATGTGTTAATAATTTAAATACACCAAATATAATAGGATATAAAGAGTAAAAAATCATAAGTCATTCACACATATTTTTGGAAAAACAAAACCAATGACATAGTTATATAACTCAATAAAATGAGATTGAGTTAATATTTCCCTTACAATGTTTGTATATATGATGTAAAAATTTATCTATGGGGTGATTATGTATAGAAAAAGAATATCCACACAAAGGGATGTTTATATTAAAACATAAATAAATAAACATTGATTTAACACATAATATTTTCATAATATAATCATGGATGTATTCATTAAACCGAATGGGTGGAAATTGAGTTTAGACATTCCCTTACAAAGATCATTTATTAATAAAATAGATCTATTTTGTGTAGTACATATAAATAACCATAAATCAAGTATAAATAAAAGATAATATTTAAAAATTTATTTCACACGTAATAATAGCATGACATTGTCCAGTAGTAGAAGATCAACCCAGTGAATGGAAATTGTGTTACAAAGTTCCCTTTCCTCGAATCTGACTTGTCTCTTTCATTATTTATATTACTGAATGATAATAATAGATTAATTTCAAAATTCTTTAGATCCTTTTTCAAAATTATTATTCAATTGATATAAATTATTATCATTTTATAAAATTTATAAAATTATTTATGTTCATATGGCTGTTGTTGTCGATGTTATGTACGTTAGTTAAAAATAAGTACATTTTCATGTACATTTCCCTTGTAGTAAAAAGTCCATAATTCTTGAATTTTATTCATTTTTTAAATATCATATATATAAATTATATATGTATTGACATTTTCCATAATATTTAGAGACAATACTTTAAATGAACTATTCATGGAGACAGTAGGCCATACATACGCATAAACACTTCTTTCGTTTCATTTTCATATTAAAAGAATCATAAATACCAATTTATATTATCATAAATTTATTTAATTTATTTAATTTATGTCTCATAGGTTTAATTCAACCATATTTTATATGTTCCATGTATATCATGAATGAGTAATATCCATTTGAGGGGGTTGTAGTCCACATTTCCTCTATTGAAATATTTGTATTTACACATCATGGTAAGTAGAAAGGTATGTTGTAAATAAAAATTAAATAATGATATAGACAATATAAATATAATATATTTCATATATAAATATTGTTCCATATTAATGGCAACCATGAAATGTTGTAGGGTAAAATCGAACAATAATCATTTCGTGAGACTATACTTTAAAAGATAATAAAAATAGTTTTCTCTAGGATCTCCTTCTTCAGAAACTTTTTCAAAGGTATAATATTCTTGGAAATCTTGTGATATTGTAAAATATTTGAAAATTCATTGAAAATATTTACTTTTATTAAAATTATGAGAATATTGAGAAAATATGATTTTATTAAATAAAAATCGTGATCCATGTTATTATTGAGGTACAGTGGATGTGTTCGATATATCAAACTACAGCTTCCAAGTGAGTTGTTTGATAGAAAAATAATCAAAATAATATGATCATGAATATGGAATATTTATTACATGTATGTAATTTTGAAGAGATAAAAATGTAATTTGATATCATTCTCATCAAATTTGTATCATACAATCCGTGATCTTAAAAAGATATAAAATAAAGATATAACATAAAGAATAGACATAGAGACTTACCATGTGGTTTTCCAAAACTCATAATGCATATGTTTGTCTAAACCGTTCAATGAAACTTACTATAAGGCACTATCCTTAAAAAATTAATTAATATTGATATAATTCAAAAATTTGACTTTAATTGACATTGAGGGTCTTTTCAAGTATAGAGGATTAGAGAATAAGGCCATAATTATTGAATTACATCTACAAAATTTCAAAGTAAACAATTTTACTCCTATCCTTGTTTTTTCACAGAAAGAAAACACCTTAAAGAAAACAACAATTATTTTTTTGACCAAAATATTCAAGAATTAATCATTTCTTTTATCATTATTTATACCCTATGAAAAATTTTCAAAAACATGGGATGAGCATAAATATACAAGTAAGGAATAAAACTATTAGTCCTTGAATATTTAAAACTCGTGAAAACATTACTACAAAATCATTATTTTCACCCATAAAACATAAACAACATAGCTACACCATGTAATCATATGATTCATACAAAACATCATAGAAATCCTAAAACATTAAGGTAACATGTTGAATCAATATGATACTTACATTGTAGCTTTCAATGAAATATAGTGAGTGACCTTGATGGTTACGTTTGGAATACCCATCATAGTATATTGCCTAAATCTATTAGGAGAAGTCTTAACATTTGACTCTGTCATGTTACCCATTGTATTGGAATGATATCACAAGCTCACCCACCCTAGGTTTATCACAGAACTACCCATACTTATTTTCTCAAGTAACCACCCATCCAATGTACATGTTCCATTACATAATCATAAAATATTCAAATAATCATCCTTAAATTATAAATCACAGGAAATAAATTCAATATATTGAAATATTTAATACATTTCCAAAACCATTTAAACATTAAAAATTATATTTTTTTATCAAAATGTGTCATATAAAATTGAGACTTTTACATGTAATTAACACTTTTAAACACACATGTTGATATAAATAAATCCTAAAAACCATTTTTATGACATAGACATCAGTGAGAAATATTTAAAAGAAGAAATAGTGAAAACATGTATAATGATTCATTAGTTATAGAGTCCCTGATCAGTTGAGAAAATACTTGAATAAAAATAATTAATGAATAACATTTAAAAACTTATAATATCATGAGAATAATAAGATTTGTGATTTAAAATGTCAAAGGATATTATATACACTTTATAAAATTGAAATTTTGTTTGACAACAAATAAGACTAAATAGAATTTAAATTGAGTTGAAACCCTTACAATGATCATATCCGTATATAAAGGAAAAATAAATGAAATAATTATGTGTGGAAAATGTAAATATACCCAATATAATACAATATGTAGTGTAAAAAAATCATAGGTCATTCACACATATTTTTAGGAAAATATATCCAATGACATTGATAATTAACTCAATGAAATAATATTGGGTGAATATTTCCCATAAAATGTTGATATAAATGATGTAAAATTATATAAAAGTGGGTGGTTAGTTGTATGAATAGTATATCTGCACAATGGTAAGTGAACAATATATCATTAAAAAATAAATAGTTATTCAACACATAATCATGGCATAATATAATCAACGAATTTTGTGTAAATATTAATGAGGTGAAATTATGTTTGGAAATTCCATTAAAATGATAAATTTGTTAACAAAATAGATCAATAATGTGTATTCAATATAAATCCCCATAAAAAGTGTATAAATAGAAGATAAGATATCAATATTCATTTCTCACGTAAATATAGAACGATATAGTCAAGTAGCTGAATATCAACCCAATGAATGGAAATTGGGTAAAGAAGTTCCCTTACCTCGAATACAACTTGTCTCATTTATTCATTATATTAATGAATAAAAAAACATATATTAATATATAAATTATTCAGAAACATTTTTCTGGTTTATTATACATTTTATATTACTTATTATCATTTTATAAAAAGTATATAATTATTTAAGTTCATAAGGGTTGATCTGTTGATGTTCTGTACATGAGTCTTAAATGAAATTGTTTTTATGTAAATTGTCAATTTAGTAAAAATTAAAACATTTCCAGAATTTTCTTCATGGTTAAAATATCATATATATCCATTATTTTTGTATATATAATTTTCATAAATTTTGGTGGGATGAATTGAAATGCACCATTTATGAAGATGGTAGGTCATACGTACGCATGAATGATACTTTCATTTGTTGGTCATAATAAAATTATAATAATAAAATGATATAAATATATATATTATATAACCAGTATTTTATTTTTGTAATTTATTTTTCATATATTTAATAAAAAACTCCTTTATATGTTCCATATATAGCATGAACAAGTCCTATCACATTGAGGGGGTGGTAGTGCACACTTCCTCAAATGAAATTATCGCATTTACAAATCATGGAATGAATAATGGTATGATGTAAATAAAAAATACAGAATCATAGATACAATATAAATATAATATATATCATATATAAATACTTTTTCAACATAGTTTACACCATGAGAGGAGGTATGTAAAAATTGAACAATCATCATTTCGTGAGGCATTAGTCACTGTACACAGAAACAGTATGTTAATATCCATTATAAGGAGGTGTTTTTAAGTTTAGTTTGAATCTATATCATAAAAAAATCCATTTATATTTAGGAAACCATTTTTGTTATCTAATAAAAGAATAATAAGATCACAGGTAGTGGAGAAGGAAAATAATGGAAAGAAACATGAGATAAGATGTTACCTCTAAATCAGGCAGCTTATTTTGATTTGACCAAAACATCATTCTTGAATTGACTTAATCCCAAAGTAAGGATTTAAGGTGGGGATAAGGACTTATGGGAGCTTATTTGACTAGATTTTGGAAAATCCAAGGTTCTAGGGATGTGTGATTACATTGGTAGAGGCGGTGGCCTTTTAATAGAGGGAGGAAGGGCATTTTAGGAATTTCTGGAATTATTATTTCATTATATAAATATTTTCGAATTTTAAAAGCTCCAATGTGTTTTAATTTGAGGATAAAATGTGAATTGGTCTATATCACCTCAACCAATAATGTTTATAGAAGTTTATAACATAAACGTAACCTTTTCTTTAAGCATTACCCCTAAGATAAAAACATTAACTCTTACAATGTCTTCTTGTATTATCATAATGTATAGTTACTATAGTTACAATAAAATGCATAAAAAACTAAAAGTGTATCAATAATGACATTGGAATCATTTTATAAATTAGTTGGTTGAGTATTATATTTTCAGGACTATTTTATAATTTAATAATAGTGTATTTTTTTAAAAACTCAATTATGTAAATTTTGATACTCTTAAGTAATTTTTTTAATGTAATAAAAACATGATTCTTTAGAAACAACAACATTAAATCAAATCTAATATGTCAATATCACCCCAAAAAATTATTTACGGCATCATATGTTTCAAATTATTTTTAATTTAGAATTTGTAATATCATTTAATTGAATGTTTCATTAATAAGGTAATCGCTGCATCATTATTATGTCATAAATACAGTTATCTATTTAATGTCTAAATATTATGAATAATATTCCATGTTGTAGGAAATATTTTTTATTCCTAATTACTATTTATTTACATGGATATCATTAATATAACCCTCTATTAAAATTGTGTTATTAAAATATACATGTTTAAGTTATATTTCTCTTTTCATTAAATTTAAAAATATAAAATGTCATCTTTCAAGCCCAAGTGATTTCCAAATGTAATATTTTCTTTATAAGAATGATAGTTTTTTTAAATATATAATTTAATTGGATTTTGACTCATTTTAGGGTAGTTTTATATAATTTTAATATTATTTGGACTCTTATTCACCTGATTTACACTTTAACAATGTTTATTTAAAATAATTAATGAAGATACTATTCAAAATGTCAAAATATTAAATGTACGAATTCAAAAAATTTGAACCTTTTGTTTTGAAATATTGAATATATTTTTTTAAATATAATAAATATAAATTATATTAATTAATTAAAAATTATTTCACGTTATCAAAACCAAGATGAGTGTTTTTAATAGGTATGAACTACCAAAAAATTGAAATGTTTTTATGTCCAATTAAAATGTGAAATTATTTACAATAGATAACATTATATTAAAATATAAAATTATATTACATTTATAATTTAAACCCTTTAAATTTTATGATTAAACCATATAAATTATATTGGTGTGAAATCTTGTTTCAAATTAAAATTAATTGTATTTTTAATACTCATCAAAACATGATAGTTATTAGAAAAATAATAAAAAAATCATCCAATGTAAATTTATAGGATAAACATCAAAATAAGAGCTTTATTTTGTCAAATATATAATATTATGGTGTCAAAATCTATATTTAATAAGGGTACCCTTACTGAGTTAATAATTTTTCTTTATGACATTTCCATTACTACTTGTTTTGATAATCACAAACACCTTATCTTAAGGCACATTTCATTTACCCTATTTTTCACTTGATAAGAGAAAATTTCCGTTCCCAATAAAATTTATCATTACCATGTTTTTTATTTGTCATTGTTTTGTCAAAGTGTAAAATTATTTTTTATATCTAAAACCTCGGAATCATATAATACATATATATATAGAATTCTGTTTTCAGGATCCGAATTCAGATTCTGTGTTCTCTGAATTCGGACTCCTAACTCTTATAAGTTCTGACTCCGAGTTCTCTGAATTCAAACTTTTAACTTTTGTAAGTTCAGGTTGCGAATTCTAATGAATTCAGACTCCAAATATTCTATGTTCAGACTCTGAATTCGTATTAATTAAGACTCCGAACATTCTATGTTCAGGTTTCAAATTCTTGTGAATTCAGATTCTGAATATCCTTAAAATTCAAACTCTAGAATAATTTAGAATTCAGGTATCGAATATCATTATATTATAGATACCGAATGTGTTTTTGGATAGAATCCAAACTTTTATTCCATACATTTTGAATATTTTATTATTTTTATATAACCATATTCTTTCTTATACTTATTTTGGTTATAAAAAATGTCGTGCATTCAGTTACTAAATAACCATTTTTTGAGTGACACGTGTACAGGTCCATCCTAAATTCAAGGAAAAATATGACCGTTGGAGGAGGGAGCCAACCATTGTGGTTGTGCCTATAAATATGAGCTCATTTGAAAGAGCTCAACAGATGTTACAACGTTAACTTTTATGAACTGGTCTATGAATCTAGATATTACATGCTGAATTTATTTCTAGAGAGAGACTCTCATGCTTAGTGCATATTGAACATCTTGTTCATAATTACTTCGTGTGAATCCGAATGTTGATGTTTAAATTTGAAGGATTCTGGGGATAGGAAGATAGAGGTGATGACAACATTTCTGTTTGAGGACTTCCTTGCTGAGGAAGATAGAGGTGCCGACTACCTAGAAGTTTAGGGCTTGCGGGGATAGCAAGACAGACTCCGATATTCATATCGAGGGCTTACCCGGGTGAGGGTAAGACAAGCTTTCTTGAAATGATAAATCAAGGGACATTTATCCAAGGTTGTTGGATACCATTATCTTTGTGCTAAAAGATTTACTACTTGTTAATTGTCTGTTTCATGTTTTCCGCTACATTTTGTTTGTTGAGGAAGGTATAACCATCTTATACTTCTTTATACTTGTACACTCTGATTTAGTAAGATTCTATAGGATTTATGGTATAATCTTTATCTTTGTAAACATTTTTTATGTTTCAATTCCCAAACCACATTTCTGGAATTGCATTCTCGGAATCACATTCCCAAAATCAAGGAAGTTTGTAGAACATAGAGGTTTTTGAATTTAACTTGGTTAACATTGTTAGGAAGTAGAATGGTTTTTAACCAACTTTAAATGTTCTCAAAGAATTTTTAATGTATACAATTCACCCTCTCTTGTATATTGATCATATTTATTAGGATACTAAAATCAGTATCATCGATCATTTTGATCCAACAATTGGTATCATAGAAGGTCTTTAAATTTTATATATTCACATATAAGTTTTCCTTGCTCATGTTTTTCATTGTTCTAATTTTTCCTTGCTGAGGAATATTTTCTTTGTTTACAAGCTTTAATTACTAACATGTTTATGTGGAAATAATTTCTTTAAGATGGTAGTAATCAATATTGGTTCCATATACTTCCTAAATCCAACTAGACCATCTATTTTTTATGGTAATGATTACAAATATTGGAGAGAACGCATGAAGAAATTTATTTTCAAAACTTGAGTAGACAATTTTGTCATGATCTCTGGAGGATATAAAATACCTGAAAAGGATGTTAGTTCTTTCACCAACCAAGGAAAATATGAATATCAACTAAATTATAAGGTACACAATACATTGCTTTGTTCTATGAATAGAAATATATTTAGACCAATTTCATCATGTGAAGCAGCAAATTATATATGGAATAATCTCGATGTTACTCACTTTAGAACCTCCAAAGTTTGTGAAACTAAAAGATCCATGCTCCATGCTGAGTGTCATGGTTTTTGATTTCCTTATGGATAAACCATATGTAAGGTAAAACAATGATTTATGACTATTGTTAATAGTTTACAATTTATAGGTGAGAAAGGACAAGATGATGAAGCTCTTGTGGACAAAATCATAGACATCATGTCCAATGAGTGGGAATATAAGAGAATAGTTATAGATTAGAATAGTAAGGTTACCCAGATCACTCTTGATGAACATTTTGGAACACTTGTTCAGGAAGAGACTATAATAAATAGAAATGTTGATAATGTTAAGAAGAAGAATGTGAATGGAAGTGATTCTTTACTACAACTTCAAATCATATTAAATCCAAGACTCCTGAGATAGTTAATAGATCTAGATTTAAAAAGAGTATTATTTAGTCTGAATTTAATGGAAGTGAATCTTGAGAAAATGATTTGGACAATCATGCTCGAATGATGAACAAGATTGTTGCACAGATGAACTTTCAATCCAGATACAAGAAAAATAAAGGAAAGATAATAAAGATTCAGAAGTCACATGTTATTAATGAAAAATTTCTAGACATATAAGACCTGATATTCCTCTTATTAAATTAATTGAAAGAATGGAAAAGTACTCTGAGAGAAATAGAAAGAAGTACGATAATACTAAAGAAAAGAATGTTCTGAAAGCTAATGACACCTGGAGTTCCACTGGTGGAGACACTTCAGATGAATCATCAGAGTATGCATCTTATGGATAGATGAATATTGGTTTATTAACTAGACTATATGTCGAAAATAAATTCTTAATGGTTAATGTATACAAAGCTGAATCCATGACCAATATATCAATTAAGGATAACTATAGTGATAGTAAATGTTATAACTCTTCTAATGAGGAATCTTCTTCTGATTAAGATAATACTTTACCTACCTATGAAGAAGTTTCTATGTTTTCTATGCTCCTTGAGAATGAGAATTTAATACACAAGAAAAAGATTGATAAAGAAAATTCTATAAATACATTTATTACTAAGGAAATGTTATATCTTTCTAAAGATAATGATAAGAAAATATTTTATTTCGAAATTATTTTAAAAAACCTTGAGGAAGTAAATTATGAGAAGGATGAACATTCTAAGGATCTAGAAAATGTAATTTCTAGGAAAAATATTTTTGTGCCTAATGCTAGATAATTTATTTTTAAAGATAAGAACTTATTTATCAAATTGAAATATGAAATATTTTCATTGAGGAAGTGTTTTTCAAACTTTACCTTAGGTAAGGAAAATTTTTATAATACGTATTGCCAAATTCGACCTCTAAGGAATAGTTCTGGTTTTGGGTATACTAGTTCAAAACTACTTTTTAATAAAAATTACTTTGTGCCTCAATGTGCTCTATTCTGCACTAAGTGTCAGTGTGGTGGGCATTGGGCAAGAAATTTTTCCCTAAACAAAACTCTGTCTTTAGGTTTTTCTATATCCTATTTTTTAAGAAAATGTGGGTGCCTAAGATTTTACTATCTGAAATTTACGGATCCAAGAATGTATGGGTTTCAAAATACTAACATTATTATTTTCAGGAAAATAAATAATGTACCAACAACAATATATGGTATGTGGATTGTAGATGTTCCCGAAACATGACGGGTAACAAAAAGTACTTTGAAAAGATTGTCAAGACGAATGGAGGAAAAGTAACTTTCAATGATAATGCTAAGGGAGAAATTATTAGTATAGGTAACAACATTATTCATGGAAAAACATTAATTTCATATGTTTTATTTGAAAAGGATCTTAAGAACAACCTCATTAGCATAATTCAATTATGTGATGAAGGTTACCTTGTGAATTTTAGGAATGACAAGTTCTTAGTACACAATTCCAAGGAAGAGTTTATTCTTTCTACCAATAGGCAAGAGAATGTTTACAAAATAAATGTAGAATACCTTAAGAGTCAAGATCTACCTTGCCTTAGTGCAATGGAAGATCATTCTTGGTTATGGCATAGTAGTTTTGGAAACTATTACCTTAGTAACCTATGAAAACTCTCTATAAAAATTCTAGTTAAGGATCTACCAGAGCTTAGATTTAAATCTTCGACAGATTTTGATCCTTGTCAATATGGAAAGCAAGAAAATCATGTTTTAAATCAGTCTGTGATGTCTCAGCCACTGGTGAATTATAGTTAGTGCATATGGATCTTTTTGGACCAACACTAACTGGAATCATTGGTGGAAAATACTATGTATTTGTCTTAGTTGATGGTTACACTAGATTTACGTGGGTCTATTTTCTAGCAAAGAAATCAGATGATTTTTCTTTTTTCAAAACTTTTATAGCCCAAGTTAAAAATGAGAAAATCCTTCTTTTGATAACTATTCATAGTGATCATGGAGGAGAATTTCAAAATTCTGATTTTGAATCTCTTTGAAGTTGAAAAGGCATTACTCATAACATTTCATCACTCAGAACACCTCAACAAAATGTGGTTTTTGAAAGAAGAAATAGAATTCTTCAAAGAGATAAAAAGAAACATGTTGAGTGAATATTCTATATCCAAAATTTTTTGGGATGAAGCTGTAAGTACTTCTTGTTATACTATAAATCATGTTTTGATTTGACTTTTTCTTAATAAAACACTATTTTATTTATGGAATGATAGAAAACCTATACTTTCCTACTTCATGGTTTTTGGTTGAAAGGTATTCATTTTAAATAATAAAGATAGTCTTCAGAAATTGGAACCAGAATCTGATGAAGAAATTTTCTTAGGCTACTCCACAACTTTTATGGCTTATATTGTTTTCAATAAATGCACTAGTACTATTGAAGAAATAGTGCATGTCATATTTGATCAGACCAATCCTTTTGTTTTTAAACAACCCCAACCTATATCTTTAGATGTGTTTTAAAAAACTGATTATAATCCTTTGTTAGATGATCCTTCTGAAAATGGAAAATGTTTAAATCATATTTTTGAAGCATTTAACCCAGAATATTTTCTACCCTATATTGGTGAACAGGTTTTACAAAACCCAAATAAGCTATTTCTAAAGAATCATCCCCGTGATAATATCATCAGTGATGTGAATCAACCTATAAGGACTAGAAGTTACTTTAGAAAAGAAGTATAACATCTAGCATTACTTTCCCAATTAGAAAAAAAAGCACTGATGATGTTTTTGGTGATGATGATTGGATAAAAGCTATGCAAGATGAACTAAATGAATTCGAAAGGGATAATGATTGGACCTTGGTTGAATGACATAAGGAAACTTCTATTATTGGAGTAAATTGGTATTCAGAAATAAGTGTGATGAAAATGGAGTAATAGTAAGATATAAATCTATATTGGTTGTTATAGGCTATAATCAACAATAAGTAATATACAATGAAGAAACATATGCTCTTGTAGCTAGAATTTAATCTATTCGTATTCTACATTCCATTACAGCAATCTTCAATTTCAAACTTTTTCAAATTCATGTGAAATATTTTTTCCTCAATGGTTATGTTAATGATAATTTTAATTGTGGAAAAACCACATGGTTTTGAAGATCTAAAACATCTTGATCATGATTACAAACTTACCAAATCATTTTATGGACTTAAGGAGGCACCTCGAGCTTGTTATGATTGACTTATATGATTTTTACTTCAAAATAATTACGTTAAGGGAAATGCAAATCCAACCCTTTTCATAAATAAATATAATAAACATGTTTTCAATGTTCAAATTTATGATGATGAAATTATATTTGGTTCAACTCAGCAATCTTTAACTGATTACTTTGTGAATCTAATGAAATCTGAGTTTCAAATGAGTATGATGGGTGAGTTAACATTTTGTGTTGGTTTTCATGTTTCTCAAAAACCCAAAAGAAATCTATATATCCAAACATCTGTATATTAATGAAATTCTTAAAATTTATGGATATGAAAACACTAAAGTAATTAGTACTCCCATTGGTACCTCAAACACACATGATCTAGATGAATATGGAAAACCAGTAGGTCAAACATCTTTTAGGGGTATGATAGGATGTTTAAATTACTTGATATCTAGTCATCCAAAAATATTGTTTTTACTATTTTTATGTGAAATATATCAATCCAATCGTAAGGAATATCATTTAAATATAGTGAAAGTAATTTTTTGCTACTTAAATGGAAGAATGGATTTTGGACTCTTTTATACTTCTGTAAATGATTTTGTTCTAAAAAGTTTTTCGAATACTCACGTTGGTGGATGTCGAATGGATAAAAAATTTACATCTAGAACGTGTCATTTTGTTGGAGATTATTTAGTTTCTTGGTCATTCAAGAAGCAACACACCATATCAATTTCCACTGGTGAAACCAAATATGTAGCAACTAGAAGTTGTTGTGCTCAAGTGTTGTGGATGCAACACACACTCACAAACTATGGCATGAGTTGTACCAAAACACAAATTCTATGTGATAATACTAGTTCTATTTACCTTAGTAAAAACACTGCACATTACTCTCGTGAAAAACACATAGATATTAAGCATCACTTTCGTAGGGAACACACACAAAAGGGGATATCATTTTTTAATTTATTGTAACACAAGATAAATTTTATGATATTTTCACAAAATTACTACACTCTGATTGATTTGAATAAATTAAACAGAAGTTAGGAATAATAACCATAAGGTAATATTCTTTGTTAACTTTATGTTGGAACCAATCTCCTTATAGAAATATACTCCTTTTCATAGAGGGAGTACATTTTCTTGTTAATTAGATCAAAATATTTTTTATTGAAAATTTTCGTAGTCATATTTTTAAAATATTTTTTAATGAAAATTTTCATAGTAAGATTTTTTCAAATCTTTCATAATGAAAATATTCATAGTCATATTTTTCAAATATTTCGTAATGAATATTTTCGGAGTCATATTTTTCAAATATATCATAATGAAAATGTTCAATGTTAGATTTTTCAAATCATTCCTAATGAAAATTTTTGTAACAGATTTTTCAAATCTTTCAAAATGAAAATTTTCATAGTAAGATTTTCTAAATTTTACGTAATGTGTTTTTATTATATATATAGTTATTCTAAAAAAATTTTAGTCTAATATTTTTCATAGTCTACAAATTTTCATACATAAAATTTTTGAAGTGAAGATTTTTTACTTAAAATATTTAAAATAGATATTTTCTTTTTTAAATTTATTTTCATAATCAAAATTTTTCAAATGTATTGTTAATCATGATTTTTTTTCTCACAATGAATAATCTTCCTAGGAATTTGAATGTTATGTTTCCTTTCCTGAGTTTTCGTAATCAGACTTTAATTGCTCGTATTTTCTTGTTTTAAATTTTTTGGGATCTCATTTCCTTAAATCCGAATATTTCTAATAAAACATCAAAATATCAGATTCTATCAAAATTTCCTTGTGACTATCTTTTCAACTATCAGATCTAATCAGAAAGTTTCTGAACCATTGGATTGAGCATAGAAGCTAAACCGTCACATCAAACGCCTATATAAAGTACCCTCGATTGTTATCCGACATCGAAACTCAAGATCTCACATGCTGATGTTCTTCTATTCTACTTATTCTCGTTCCAAACTTCACAAATCATGCTTAATTACGAATGTATGTTGAAGAATCTTATCAGAATGAAATTTCAACTGTCAAGACAATCTCGGAGTGGCAGGTATATAGAGAAAGGTTGGTGCATCCAAACTTCTTCACCATGTATGATTCTATAATCTCTAAAAACATCAATCTTAATGGATGGGATAGTGTTGGTATATCATAGCCAGGATCTAAAGATTTATTTTATCTAGATTTTCTAGTTGAATTTTATAAAACTATATGTTTTTTCAAGGAAAAGCTGGAGATATGTTCTCTATCAGTAGCTATGGAAAGACTTATGCTCTTCCATACTCCAAGGCTGCTAACTTTTTTAGTGTACCATATGAAGGAGATGATGTGTTTTGTTCCCACAAGTTGCCTAATAATCAAGGAAGTTTCAATAAGGTTAAGGCTATGTGTTGTATTGGACATTCTGAAATAAGACTCTAAATATTTCTCATCTATCTACAAATTATTGGATTCTTCAATTATGGGTTCAGGTATTGATCATTCTGAGAAAAGGGGAAAATGAAACATTAATGAAGAGTGACATGTGTATCCTGGAATTTTTGGTTAATCTGAGGAAGGTTAATTTTATTAAGTATATCTTAATTATGATCAAGAATATAAATAATGGAAATCTAATGGCGCAAGTCATTATATATGCATCAATTCTTTCAAAGTTTATTTTTTGATGATTGTAGTCTTTAAAAATTCCTTGTAGTTCAAACCCAAGTAATTGAGAAGTAATGTTGGTTAGTGATGATACCTTGAGAAGGACGAATATTTGTTTTTCCAAATAATCTATGGAATTTTATGACATTCCAAAATACAAAGCTAAAGCCATATAGAAGAAACAGGAAGTGGCTGAGACAAGGTGAAGGGAAGAGGAAAATGAAGAAAGTGGAAGAAAGGACAAAAACTCCATTGTCCAAGGATGTTCAGTCAGCACCCCTACAGCCGAAAAAATAAAAAACCTATCCGGATGAGGTAGTATCTATGTGGAGGGAATACTAGAAGAATAGGAAAGAAGGGTATACCATGTTTGGACTAGACCCGGCTGAAGAAAAAACACTAAAGGAGAATACAACTGAGTATCTAGGAAGGGAAGAGAAAGAAAAGAAACAAAAGAAAAAAATGGCTGAAGCAGAGATTGTGAAATCACTTCTGAGGGATACTAAGAAAACATCTGAAAATATCCTGGCACCACAATCGTTCTTTCTAGAATCCTTACCAGAGACCCCAGAGAAGAAATTTGTGACTCTGGTAAAACAAAAAGAAAAACAATTTGAAGAAAAACTAGAAAGCAGTGGTCACATCGTAGAGATGATTAAGCTAGTAGAAGATTTCCCTGAGAAAGAAATCTCATTCGAGAAGCTCTCAATCCAAACTTCTGATGTAGAATCGTCGAATCTAGATACACCTGGGAAGGATGAAGAAGTGGAAGATGACAATAATGATGAAGAAGGGAACAAAATGTCTAATGAAATAAGTTATAATCATCATTTCATACACCCAAAATATGCTAATGAAGGAGCTCAAAAAGAAGCTGTAGATGAAGATAAAATTGTTCAACTGTCTGATAGTGAACATGAATCTCTAGATGAAGAAGACATTCTGATAACTAATAATGGTAAATGGGTGGTTGTTGATACACCTATTAAAGCTGTTGTAAATAAGATAGTAGCTGGTGGATCTTCAAAGGGGAATCATGATGAGCTAGAAAAATAAACCTCACTAAGAAAAATTTCAGATTCAAAATCATTATCCCATGGACATGATTTTG
Source organism: Viscum album (assembly GCA_963277665.1). NCBI lineage: Eukaryota > Viridiplantae > Streptophyta > Magnoliopsida > Santalales > Viscaceae > Viscum > Viscum album. Next base: position 373,208,023 of record OY728126.1, on the reverse strand, counting down.
TTGATCAGTAATTGAAGAAGCTTGTTGGGACCATTATGATTTTTCCAAGCATTTAATAGAGATGTCTATTTCTTCACCACAAATTGAATCAGAAATCAGATTCAGTATCCATGGTGATGGATAAGTGTGTCAAGCTTGAGTACGATTTCAATAATTTTTTCATCAATTACGAATCCCATAAAAGATCATGAAGGATGATGACCAGTTGGTCATGAAAAACCATAGAGGACATGGGATATCTTAATGACTTCCAAGATAGTGTCATGGATTCATTTGACATTGAAGATGGTAAGATCAAAGATCTCACAAGCAGTCTTAAAGAAAAGATGACTCTGGAACCAAATTATCAGATTCAAGAAGTGAAGGATTTTAATGCGAAACTATATTCAGTTGCTCAATGATGGAAGAGAGGAAGAGATCTCAGGATTGGGATTGAATAGAAACAAGTAAAGTAGGATGAATCCTTGAAGACTCATGCTAAAATTCTTATGGCTCAGGAAGAAAATATCAAAGACTTAGAAAAGAAATTAGAGTATCAATATCAGATTCTTAAGCAAGAAGAAGAAGACCATAAGGAGCTCAAGAAGCTAAAGACAATAGTTAAGAAGCCGATACCCAAGGAAAATAAAGGATAACTTTGTTTAAATTCGAAATTTTGTTGCATTTTCCTTCCTTGTATAAATTTTTTTCTATCATAAGAAAAAAAATTTTTGCTTGTCCTTTCGATGTATTTTACTAATTTCTATAGGTACTATAATTTCTTTTCCATTCCCTGTATTCCTTTTTGAAAATCACAGAGAAAGAATGGAAAAAGAATACTTGGTAATGAAGAAATGTCACTTTGTAAGGGGGAGTTCATCTAAGGAGGTGTTTTCATTACATTGATTTCTGTATTCAAGATAATGAAAAGTATCATTTAGGAAGTCTAGAATTCGATCCAATGTGTTCCAAAGATGAAGGGGGAGTTAGTCATATTCATCTTTTCCCATGTGTGTTAAGGGAGATTTGTTTTTTTCATGTCCTTGTATTCTTTTTCATAATGATGTTTGTGCTTTCCAGAAAGGGTGAGATTATTGAGTCAATAAGGTTTCCATTTAACTTTTTCATTTCTTGTTATTTTGAAAATGAAAAAAACCTTATCGTAAGGAAATTTTCATTTACCCTATGTTTTACTTGATAAGGGAAACATTCCTTTCCCATAGAAATTTATCCATTCCATATTATTCACTGTTCATTATTATGCCTAAGTGTAAAATTAGGATCCATATCTAAAACCTCAGAATCATATATTGATTAGATATAGATCTTTCTGTTTTCAAGATCTAAATTTAGATTCTGAGTTCTCTGAATTTAGACTCTGAACACTTATATGTTCTGACTCTGAGATCTATGAATTCAGACTCCAAACATTCGTATGTTGGGGTTCCGAATTTTATGAATTCAATATCTAAATTTTCTATGTTCAGACTTCAAACTTTCTTATGAATTCAGACTCTGAACTTTCTATGTTTAGGTTACGAATTCTTGTGAATTCAAATTCCGAATTTTATTGAAATTCAGACTTTGGAATTCATTAGAATTCTGGTTCCAAATATCTTTATATTATAGATATCAAATGTGTATTAGGTTAAACACCAAACTTTTATTCCCTACATTATGAATAATTGATTTTGGTTATATTACCATATTATTGATTACACATTTTTTGGTAATAAAATGATGTCGTGTATTCAGTTACTAACTAACCACTATTTGAGTGACACATGTACAGGTCCCTCTGAAATTCAAGGAATAATATGACCGTTGGAGGAGGGAGATGATCATTAGAGTTGTGCCTATAAATAGGAGCTCATTTTAAAGATCTCAATAGATGTTACAATGTTAACTTCGATGAACTGTTCTATGATTCTATATATTACATGTTGTACTGATTTCTAGATATAGACTCTCATGCTTAGTGTCTACTGAACATCTTTTTCAGAATTGCTTCGTGCGACTTTGAATTTTTTCGAGTACATTTGAGGGCATTCGGGGATATGAGGATAGAGGCGCTGACTACCTTAAATTTCAAGGACTTCCATGATGAGGAAGATAGAGGTGCCGACTACCTCGATGTTGAGGGCTTGCAGGGATAGCAAGATAGAATCTGATCTTCGTATCGAAGGCTTACCCTGCTGGGGGTAAGACATACTTTCGTGAATGTATAAATCTGGGAACCATTATCCATGGTTGTTGGATACCCTTCTCTTCGGGTTAAAATATTTACTACTTGTTACTTGTTTTTTTCATGTTTTCCACCGCATTTTTTTATTGAGTAAATTATAACTATCTTATACATCCTTATGCATGTACACTCAGATTTAGTAAGATTCAATACTCTTTAAGGAAGAATCTTTATATTTGTAAACTTTTGATCAATTTCATTTCTAGAACCTCATTTCCAAGAATTGCATTCTTGGAATCACATTCCCAGAATCAAGCATGTTTGTAGAATATAGAGGTTTTGTGAACATACCTTGTTTAACATTATTAAACAATAGAAATGATTCTATCCATCTTCAAAAGTTCCCAAATAAGTTTTTTAAAGTAATCAATTCACCAACCTCTTGTATATTGAGCATCATTATTACGATACTGAAATCAGTATCGTCTATCATTTCGATCCAAAATCCCCATCTAAATCCAGTAAAATGAATTTTTAGAAAAATATATCTTTTATCTGAAAAAATGAGTTTGTTCTTATATAATATTTAGAAAAAATATAATATTAATTTAAAATAATACATTTAATATATTACATATATTTTTAATTAATTAATAATACATAAAGTTTGATATAAATTTTTAAACACAATTTTTCTATTTATAAATACATTTTCATAAAAACAGATCATTTATATTCATTTGATTTTTATTTCCATTTCTGATAAATTTTATAACCATTGAATCATTATATAAACATTTGTAAACCATAAATTCATAATTCAGCTGATACTATTTATTCCCACCATTCCAAGGGCTTGGTTATAACAGTAAGATTAAAAAATAATATTTAGTGGTTTGTTTTTGCTCGATGTAGCATATCATGTATGCTATTGAACATAGTGATTAATTCTTAAAACAGATGATGTTAAATAATCTATCAACAACAATCTAAAATTATTTAATTTTTTAGTGTATCCAAAAAATGTATTATATGATCAAAACACATCCCATGATTTGAGATGGATTTTTAAATTGTAAATTGTTTTATTTTCAATAACCATTCTTATAGGAAAAATAATATAAATAACATTAATACATTTCTAAATTTCATAAAATCGATAACATGATCATAGATCATCTAGAAAAAGATGGTTTATGGTTATAAGTAACATCGTAATAATTCCAAAAAAAATTCATATTCTAATGATGACATAGATGATTCCAAGTTATTTTCATATTCCAATAGAAAAAAGTAATTCCAAGGAGGAAATAAACCAATAAAATTAATATAAAAAATGAGTTTATAGAATATACATAAATTTTTATACAACTAAGATAATAAATTAATTATATTATCGTCATTCATCATTGATAATGAGTTTTATGTTTTGAAAATTAAAAATCCGTAGTATAATAAACGAATCATTGAAGGATCCTTCTTTGATAAAAACCATCCTTGAAAAATAATTCATGAGCAATACCACCCAAGAGAATATAATGTATTAGAATTACTGGTTTCATGAGATTAGATTCAAAAAATTATAGCAAATACAAGTAAATAAATTATATATATATATATATTAGAGGAAAAATCATGAATCATAAAAGAAAAATTGTGTGTTTGGAATACTGTGTTCCATGATGAGTGATTCGTAAAAATATTCCACAATATAATAGTTGATTAGTAATAAATTTTTTCTTATTTTCATCACTGTAATAAGATCAAAAATATTAATCTTTTTAAATTATAGTTCTCTAAATAATTTAACAAAATTTTCTACATTTGAATGATTGTACACATTATTCACACAAAACACATGATTAGACCTATAAAAGATATTATTAATGTATTAGTAGTATGTATTACCCCACTTGATTTTATATATATTGTAATTATATATATATTATATATATTAGTTTTTTATCTAGTCTAATAGTGAATTAAAATTATCAATTTTTAATTAAAAATGTGTTTCTGTACATTTTAATGACCATAATATTCATAATTATAAATTGATTCCCAATAAAATGGTTCTAAAGAAATCCCAATTTACGAAAAATTTATGGATTCAAAAAACTATTAATATGAATTGACATGTTGATTAACCCAGTTAGTTGATTGTTAATTTTATATGAAACCCCGAGCCTACCGTTTTGATTTAATGGGATAGTGAAAAACACCAACATCATATAGAACACATATTAGAATCCATATCCTGTTGAAATCCTTAAACAAACCACATTTCCCTTACACATAAAATATATACAATTTCAAATTACTATATAAACAATAATTTTATATAACAATATAGAATCTTGATCATCGCACAATCCATAATAGTGCAATATAGGCATACTCGAAAAATATTTACAAATAAAAAAATAATAACATTAAAAAGAACTGTTGACTGTGGAACAGTAAATGAAAACCATTATGAAATAACACATAAAATGAATTATAACAAAATCAATCTCAACTAGATAATATAAAGTGCCACTATGAATCAAATTCAATAAATCTAAATTAAATATGGTAACTCATGAATGGAATGTTGTATTTATCATCAAAATATATGTGAGTACAATAAACAATTTAAAGGTGAGTATAAAATTATCATCCAGGATTCTTCTTAAAGATATCTAGAGTACTAAATTATAGGTTATTTAAATGAACAAGACAAATGAAATGAATCTACCAATGAGGAATAGTGTGGCTGGAATAGTGATCAAAATGATTCTCACAAAATAATTCTATGTTAAAAAATGAAAGGAATATATATATATATATATATATATATATCCAATTATGAAAATATGGTTAGGTGATTATAGTTAAACTAAAGGATAAATATTATATAATGTGTAATGCATAAGAAAATGTGTACGTGTCTCAGTCATTAAAGAGTAATTTACTACTATTTAAATATTATATTGTGTTAAACTAAATAGAATTATCATTAAGAGGCATGGGGTGACACCCTGATTGGTTATCCATGAATGTTCAATTGTAGAATAGGTTACTCCACATACTTTGATCTAGTGTACCCTTATACAAATTACTGTATGGCCCGGGTAATAGATGGGAATCTACTCTTGTTCATCCAAGGACATTTAATCATTGAAAATTAGTTTGGGTTTTGAAATTATATAATATTTGATATTAACCACAGCATTGGTTAAATAAGTCTCCACTAAACAATATTCTCAGAATCCTCATTAGAAGTCATACAATATGGGATAAAAACATTATTTCAAGATAACATTATCACCCTAATGTTCCAACACAACCACAACCACATTCTCCAAAATGGTCCCCATACACAATTCATAAATATCATTCTTATATCCATCATCACCTTCTTGATATAAATCACTAACATCCACCGATTTCTATCATTGGGAAATATATCTTCCACTCAAACCCCACACCATTATAATACTATATCCACACACAACCCAAACTCTCCATTCGATATAATCACTTTCTAGTATCTCCACGATTCCACATCAACCACCACTGTAAATAACATTTATTAAACATATGTTAGTAAAAGAGGAATTCTATCGAAGGGGGTGAGTAATGTTTTAAAAAAATCACTTTTTTTAAATTATAATGTAATATTATTTCAATTAATAATAATGTTGAAATTTAGTTCTATTGAATTTAATAAATTATAATACCTTCTCAAATTATTTATCAAATCCTAGTTAAAATAATTATAATTATTTTACCATTGAAAATAATCTACCTAAAAAAATATGTATATATATATATATTTATATATTTAATGAAATCTATCAGTGTTTAATTTTTTTTAACACAATTTTTTAATGTATTCAATGAAAATATGAATGTATAATTTTTTTTGATGACAAAAAAAATTTACAGAAAAAAAATCATATTAATATTGACCAAGAAGATATCTTCAAGATGAAACTTATTCTTATATTCCTGAATATAATACCCTTTGTTGATTTTTTAATAATACATAAAAAAAATTTCCACTACCAATAATGAGGGTTTAGGAAGAACAATTTGGATTAGGAATTCTAGGATAAACACAACATCTTCCAATGTTATAAAATGGAAAATAAAATTAGAATATAATTTGATAAATGAGTGTTATGGTACAATAAAGACTATTTCAAATATTCTAGATATAAATTCAAAGAAAATATAAGAAAAACATAATAGGTGATGTAAATAGTGAGAGAAAAACTCATCTTAATTTATATATAACTAAAAAATTAATTTGATTTCACGTATTCAATAAGGTTTCCTCTATTTCTGTTAATATAGATTTATTTGAAATGAGAATTTAAGCTACTTAGGACGCCATTTGATTTTTTATAGTTATTTTAACAAATATATGTCAATATATAGTCCCAAACTCTCAGATCAAGTGGTCAAAGATAAATATTTAATATTCTATCATTGAAACAATGTGAAAAATATTAGATATAAAAAATCCATAATTATAAAAAAAATCTTGTGGAATATTTTTTCATCCTAAGGTTATTATATAATTTAATTTTTCTGTGAATTATGTTACATCATAAAATAATAATTCATATGTCTTTTCAAACTAATGGATTCTTTTTCCTATTAAATATTAGAAAAAAATTCATTAATGATTTTTTTTCGGCAATATCCATAAACATTTCCTCAAGTTATATCATTCTATACATGACACATATAATATTTTTAATAATATATACATGAATGTAATCATTATAAAATTATGATATCAAACACATCATATGGTGAACATATTATCGATGTAGTAATGGAATACAAATAGAATAAATATTCTAGTATAAATAAGTAATCAACATGAATCTATACTATAAATGAAATATGGATATTTATGTATATAATACAATGAATGAAAACATTTATATCAATAATAATAATCTCATACTAATAGAATTCCTAATTTTGGGATTTTAAAAATAGTTATTAAGGCCTTCTTCCAAGACACTTCTTTTAGATACCATTATCTAAGAATCATGTTAAATTTTCCAGGTCATACACAAAATAACAAATCCTATTTTCTCCCATGAGCACTTTCAATTCCTATAGGATATATATAAATCTATGAAACACCCCTTACAAGATTATGTCCAATGGATTCACCTTAAGATTCACAAAATACGTTTCATACCATTCCCTGAGGAATATAAAACTCACTAAAATATGGATATCCATTTATTGAGAAATACATACATAAAATACATAATCAAACATTTTTTATAGACACACTATTCCTATTTTGTGTTCTAGGATGTGAGATTTAACAAAATAATCCAAAATATAATAGCTGATTAGTAATTCTATTTTTTTATGCTCTCAACACCCCAATATGACAAATACTATTATATTTTTAAAATATAATTCTCTATATAATTGGTGAAAAATTTCTACATTTTAATGGTTGTAGATATTTTTTCACACAAACCACATAGCTATACCAACTAAAGATATTTTTAACTACTCAAATGTATGTATAACCCACTTAAATGTAAACATAATATTTTTTATATATTAGTTTTTTATCCAATCTAATAGTGAATTAAAATTATCATCATTTCATTCAAAGAGGTATTTTGGTTATTTTTAATAACCAACATATTTTTAGTTATAAAATGATTCCCAAGAAAGTTGTTCTAAAATTTCATCTATATAGATAAATTGCTTTTCTATCTAATTTATATGGATTGCAGACAATATAAATTTTTTGTGGCATCAGAATCCATTACCTTGTATTTATTTTATTTTCTATTATAGAAAATGATTAATATGTATTTACATATTAATGAACCTAATAAGTTGACAATTATTCTTCTAGGAAACCCCAATCCTACCTTTGTGATTCCATGTTCTGGTAAAAAACACCAACATCATATTCAACACATATTAGAGGCCATGTATTGTTGATATCTATAAATAAACCACAATTCCCTTACACATAAAATATATTCAACATCCATTGATTAGATAAATAATGAAATTCTGTAAAAATATAGAATCATGATCATATCACTATTCAAAATAGATTAACATAAACACACTAAAACAATGTTAACATGTAGATAACGAATATTGAAAAAAGTTGATTAAACCATAGAAAGCTAAAAGGCATCCATTTTAAAATAACTCAAGAGATGAATTATAAAAAAAATCCACCACTACCATACAATATCATGGGCCACTATGAATTAACTTCACTAAATCTAAATATAATATGTTAACTTATGAACTATATCATATATTATTAAAAAAATATAGGTGAGTACAACAACCAATTTAATGTTTATCATAATAATATATTCTAGGATTCTACAATAAGAAATCAGGTGGCCTAAATAATTGATCAATATAGAAGAAAAATATATATGAAATGATATATGTGATATATTTTAAGGATCAGGATATAAATGTTGAATAAAACACTATATTAATGATAAATAAATGATATATGATAAAATTAACATAATATGGTAAATCATAATAAGGACTATAACATAAAAACAACACAAAATATCTATAATTATAAGTCTTAAATAACATATGTGACAGTAATGGGGGATATTTTCTCATGGAGGGGAATTAATATATATTATTGCGGTAATATAACATTTTTGATAGATAATAAGAACTCCTCATATGGGAGAGTAATTAAAATCAGCCCCTAAAAAAATGGGAGACCCCATAATTTAGGGATATTATTAGGGGTGTGCCTGAGTCCCATGTTTTTATATGGGGGTTGTTACAAGTTATTTATGTCACACTAGAGGAGTTCATAAACCACTTTTTAGTAAACGAGTATCGTACTCCAAAATGTGACTGGGCAACTAATTCTATTAAAAAATGGATTGTGCCTCAACACATTGGGGAATAAATATACATGATATCTTGTATGTGCTAACTAGTACTTGATACAAGGATTTATGTAGTATATCTCTATCAAAACCATCTAATATTCAATAGCCTAGTGTAAAAATTATAATTATCTCAATAGTGTTAATTTACGGAAACTAAAAAAACACAGAAATTTCCTGTATTGAAAATGATGATCACAACATCCTTATAAATTAAAAAATAATATATATATATATATATATATCCTATTTTGAAAATTGGGATAGTTGATTTAAGTTAAACTAAAGGATATATATTTTAGGACATGTACTGTATAAGAAAATTTGTACATGGCTCTGTAATTAGTGAGTAACTTACTAATATTTATATATTATATTTTGTTAAAATAAATTGAATTCCCGTTATGGTACGTGGGGTGAAACCCTTACTGGTATCCAATACCATACCCTTGTAGAACAAGTTACGTCCCATACATTGATCCAGTGTACCCTTGTACAAATTATTGTATGGATAGGGTAATAAATGGGAATCTACTGCAATTCATTGGGGAACATTTAATCATGTAAAATTATTTTGTGTTTAGAAATTATATAATATTTGATATTTTTCTATGCATCAGAAAAAAAGTCTCCACCAAAAAATAATCTTGGAATGTTCCTTAGAAGTCAAACAATACAGGGATAAAAATAATATTTTAGTATACCATTACCATTATAACATTCCTATACAAAAACCTCGACAATCATTATTATGGTCCACAAACACAATTCATACATCTTTTAACTGAATCCATCAATATCTTCTGGATATAAATCTACGACTTCATCCTCTTTCTATAAATGTGAAATTGATATTCCACTCAACCCACCACACAATTACCTAACTGTATCCACAACTGACCCGTACTCCCCATTCATTGTCATCATGTTCTAGTATCTCCTTGATTCCACATCAACCACCACTGAAAAAAATTGTGTAAATGTATGTTTGTCCATGATAAATTCTATCTATTGAAGTGAGTTGTGGTTATAATAAAATTTTATGTTTTTTAAAATTATAAATTTATATACTTTCAATTAAAGATTCTAGTGAAATTTAGTTATATAGAATTTAATAAATTCTAATAATTTTTCAAATTATAATTCAAATTGATGTAAAAAAATAGAAATTATTTTTTCATTGAAACTACTCTACCTAAATAATATATATATATATATATATATATCAATTTTTAATGAAAATTATAAGTGCACATTTTTTGAAAACATTTTATTAATGTATTAAAAGAAAATATGATCTTATAATTTCGTTCAATAATGAAAAAAATGTATTAAATAAAAATAATATTCATAATATAATTTAAAAAGGGGATATCTACAAGATGGATCATTTTCCTCTCTTATGGATTATAAGAAAGCTCCATGAAATTTTATTAATACATAACAAATAGATCCAGTAACAATAATAAGGGTTTACAAAGGCAGTTTTTGTTGAGGAAGTCTAGGATAAACATATAATCTTCCAATGTTATACAATATATAATAAAATTAGAAGAAAATTCAAAAAATGAGTATCATTTTACTGTAAATAAAATTTAAGATATGTTAAAAATAAATTTATAGAAAATATAAGCACAACATATTATTTAAAGTAAAGAGTAAGTTAAAATAAATCATCTTTATTTCTATGTAACACAATCTCAATTTGAATTTAACTTAATCGATATGGTTCTCTCTTATGTCCTTCAATGCTGTTGTATTTGAAATGAAAACTTTAGTTATCTAAGATTCCTTGTGAGTTTTGAAAATTTATTTGAAAAGATATATGTCAGTCTATAAACCCAAACTCCCTGTTCAGGTTCTCAATGGAAAATATGTTATATTCTTTCATTGAAACCAGGTGAAAAATAATAGAATTTACAATCCATAATTATAAATTCAATAAAAATTATTTAATATTATTTCAACCAAATTATATTATCAAAATTAATTATTTAGTAAATTATGACACACCATAAACAAATAATTAACATGTATTTACCAACTGATGCATGATTGATTCAAATAAATATAATAAAAAAATTGATTTTTGATTAGTCTTAAAAGAATTCTATAAACGTTTACTCAATTTATATCATTTTATACAGGTCACATTTACTAACATTAATAATTTACACATGAATGAAATCATTATAAAAGGGTGAGATGAAACACATCGTATGGTAACGATTTTGTTAGTCCAATTAAGGAAAAAACATGGCCTAGATATTTTAGTATAAATAGGTAATCATTATGAATCCATAGTCTGCATGAAATAGTGATATTTATATATATATAGAAAATGAATGAAAAAATGGATATCGATAATAATAATCGCATACTACTGGAATTTCTAATTTTCGGATTTAAAAAGGTAATTATGGTCTTTTTCAATTACACTTTTTTTTGAGACCATTGTCTAAACGTCTTCCTCAATTGTCCAGTCATATGACAAATACAAAAACAGAATTTCCTCATGTTCCCTTTCAATACATATAGAATACATATAATTCTCAGTAACACCCCTGACATGATTATGTACAATTAATTATTCTTATGATTCATAAATATATTTCATACCATTACTCAAGGAATCTAATATTCACTAATATATGGCAATTTATTAATTGAGAAATACGAAAATCAAATACATAATAAAACATTGTTTTATGTAAATTATTAAAAACAATTCTAGTAATTTTCCATATATCAATAAAAGGTAAAACATTATCATATTCAGTCATATGAAATAATGTGGATCAATATAATAGTACATTATTAACATTACCATAATCATCCTTTATTTGAATAACAATGTAAAAAATTAAAATAAATTTTCCCATGTTAATTTAAAATTGAACATGATCATAGACCAAATGGAGGTATGGTTGATCAATAACTTATAAATTCAATTATATTCATGTTTTAACAAGTTTTATCATTCATGATTCATAATAGACATATAAAAACAATTATTTGTGTCATGGAAACTAATTTTTAACCATATAAACTAATTTTGATGAATGGAATGAAATAAATACTTATTATTTAATTATAAAAATATTATTAAAACTTTTAAAACCATTATATCTAAAAATGTCTTATACAATTATGATAAATTATTTTTAAAATAAAAAATCCTAAATGAAGAAAACTGTTTTTTAAATAACGATATATATATATATATATTATATTTTTATAATGGTTAAATTTTTTTGAGTGGGACATTAATTTATTATCATATAATTAATGTTCTAAGACATATAATTTGCAGAACAGTATAAACCTCACATTGAAAATACATGATTTCATTAGAAAACATAATGAAAAATTTTAATTCTAATGTAAAACATTTATTTTGTTATAAAATATGTAAAGACCCGTAAAATTCAAGAGAAATTTTTTTTCTTAATTTTCTGTGGTTTTTTACAAGAACGCAGTTTCTGATGCACCTGATTCCGAGGCCCGGTGATCCCAGAATAATTTTCGGAAGTTTAGCTGGGGTAAGTTTAGTGAACGGACGAGCGGGTTTTTCTAACTTTTGATCAGGTGCTCGAAATTAAAATCTGAGGGCACCGATGGAATCGCAGCGCCGATAATTGCTTAAGAACACCTTTTCCAGAGTTGCGTTTTCTCAGGTGAGGTTATTAAATGTTTGGGTTAAGTAAAAGAATAAAATAAAATGGTGCAACCAATTTTATTTTATTTAAAGTAGTTTGACCTAGGCTAAGTGGTTGGAGTGGGGCCCACAATATCCTACTCCACTAGGTAGGATATTTTTGGGGTGGGGCCCACACGAGCCCCACCTATTCACTTCCTCAACCCCCTCTTTTAATTTGGCAACGCACCTGCACCCCCCTTAAATGATGTCAACTATTGCGTTTAACTAAATATTAAACGCCTCTTTAATTGGGCGATTTAAAAATTTTCAATTAATTCAATTAATTGAATGTTTCAATTTTGAATTTCAAAAACTTATGGCATGAGTAATAAAATAAGGCAAACACTTATTTTATTACTATTGTTAGCTTGTTGAGAGATGATTGGGGGAAGAAGATCTATGTCTTGAAGTTCCTCATCTTCCTTGAAGAATGCGAAGAACACTGACATGCATTCCTTCGTTCCTTCTTCCCACGTCAAAGGAAGGGAGACACCATTCCACCTCGGATGATCTCCGTCAAGGTGTACGGAACCTTCTTCTGTGATGCCTTCTTCCGCAACATTCAAATCTGCGACGAGACTTCATTCAACAACGCTCGAGGTAGGGGATTATTTGTTTTTTTCGTGACTACATTCATCGCCGATATTCATCTCTAATTGAGCCGCCTGATATCGCAATAATGGGTGGAGGTCGGACTGCACGAACATGGCTGGCCGTTCCCCCCCTTGATTTTTTGAATTGTTGTTGCTCGTACAAAGGCAGCGTGGTGCCATTGCACCGCGCGGAAACATGAGATTGGGCGAGGAAGCACGTCACCATCGTGCCGCGCTGTTGAAGTCGAACAAAGCCGCGGCACAGTCGCACCGCGCCGGAGAATGTCGAAGAAGCCGTGGCAGGAGCGGGGCCTCAGAGGAGGGACGCGGTGCCATCGCGCCTCGCTGGTCGGACCAAGGCCGCGGAAAAGTAGGGAGTGGTGTTCGGCTTCCAGCCACCGGAGCAAGAGGGCGGGATTGCGGCAGTCCCACGGCAGCAGCAATTGGTCGGCCGGACCGGGCCGGCCGGTCACCGAGAAGGCCGGGGGTCGTAACCCCTGGTTGGCCAAAGGAGCGGCCCCCCACATGAGGGCTGCGGTTACACACAGGGGGGGCAGCGCCCCCACCCCCTCCGCTCGGCCGTTATGGCCGAGCCGCCTGGCCATGTTGGCCAGGCTGACCAAGCCAGGCCGGGCCACCCAGGCCGGGTCGTGTCGCGCCGTCCGGGCCGAGCTGCGCCCGCCGATCCAGGCCGCGCCGTAATGGTCCGGACCCGGACTTGGGTCGGGTCGCCTGGTTTGGGCCGACCCAGGGCGTATCGGGCTGGGTCAGACCGTGCCCGAACCCCCTATTCACGGACTTCTTTCGGTCTTTTTCCCATAAGATGGGCAACAGACCTCCGAACGATGCACCGTCAGCTGCGATGCGATTCCTGGATAGTTACGGTCGTTTCAGTATATAATACTCAAGGTTTCGAAGAACCTTGGGTTTAGCCGGGTTGGTTCGAACACGAAACCATCAGGGCCCTCGGAGCGGATACACTTCTAACATGAGCTCCGGATGTTCTATTGACATGTCGTCGACTTTTTTGGATTCTCTTAATGAGAAAGACCATTTGTCTTACTCCGCTCGAGGTTTGGACGCAGTTGGAGTAAGGTCATGTTGGTTTTGACATAAAAACCAACCGGGCCCCTTGCACGAAAAAGTGAATAACTCTCAGACTGCGTGTCCGATTGACGCGTCGTCTATCACATTGAGTTCCTTTTGACGATATGGAACTTTGAGATACATCAACTCCGAACATTGTGTCAGTTGATGTATCAGCTCCACGACTCGTGGAGCGGACCCTCCGAAAACAAGCTTGCTATGTGCGGGAAACCTAGAGCTGGCTGTGACTGCAACGATGATGATGACTATAGAGAAATCCTCTGTGGATTCGACAGTGATGACTACAGCACTTAGTGATCCAGTGTGGAACAGTGCAACCGATCCTATGTCGGTCAGATCCTGTGTGGGTCAGCACTCAGCGGTCCTATGTGGGACAGCGCATACTGATCCTGTGTGGGTCAGATCCCGTGTGGGTCATTGAAGGGGTTAGTACATATCGATCCTTTGTGGGTCATTGCGGGGGTTAGTACCTATCGATCCTCTATGGGTCCGACGTCTTAGACGAATCAGTGGCTACATCTGATTATCTCTATTGTCTTACGAAGAAGTATACATGTGTGAGATGAGTCTTGACTTTCAATCTTTATCTTCGATAATATTTACTTGTTATCCTGTGTGGATTATGTTATGATTTCCTGTGTGGACTGGGTCGTACTTGGGCTCGGATGTTGGAGCTAAACTGGAAGTGATGACTTAGGTATATGTATGGGCATATACCTAAGTAATTTTGGATGTTACTTCGTGGTTGAATCATTCCTTTCTGAATTATCCTTTGTGTATTTTGGGAGACATTCGGGGGTCTCAGGGTCCCTATTACGTAGCGTATACTCACCCATGCTCGGGCTATGCCCGCACTACATTGTGTTGGATGCAGACGATGGACATCGCTGTTCGTGGTTGAGACTTGTGGAGCTAGTTGGTACGTGGAGGGAGACCACTGGGCGGGACATACTTGGAGCGGACGGCTGGACCCGAGGAGCTGTGGAGGATATCTGTACCCACCCTTCAGGTGGGAATTCTAGTGGACAGCTCGACGTTGCAGCTTTACTTTTCAATTGATGTACTCCATTTTTCAGTTG
The DNA here is from genome assembly GCA_963277665.1 of Viscum album. NCBI lineage: Eukaryota > Viridiplantae > Streptophyta > Magnoliopsida > Santalales > Viscaceae > Viscum > Viscum album. Next base: position 373,192,457 of record OY728126.1, on the reverse strand, counting down.
TACTTACTTTCAATTTGGGTTTGTATTCTGGCCCACTTACTTTTCCGCACTAACTATTGTACCCATTTTTACTTAGTGTTTACTTTTTCTTACTTACTCTGTGTGTGTTTTTACTTCATAAAGTCAATTCCTTCCCTTTTTATCAGGAATTACGCCTTGGTTCTAGTCACCAGCCCCTGGCCTATGGGAGGCGGTCTTGGGGTTACCACGGCATGGGCCCTGAGGGCAGGTCATGAAAAATTGGTATTAGAGGAGTTCGGTTCTACCGTAGAAATCTGGACCCTGATCTTTTTCTATGTGAAGCAATATTGTTAAGAGTATTGAGTGTGGTTATCATTCCAAGGAGTCCTGTGTTGGTGCGATGACCGATTTATCCGTACACCAGGACCTTGACTTCTGATTTGCGACCTAGTGCACGAATACACTGATTTCATGTGTGAATCAAGTTTTCTTTGTGATTACTTTGTGTCAGCTCACCAAGTATACTGTATCAACTGTGGCGCACCTGTTTCTTTTCAGGATGTCCCCATGATGGCACCCAGCTAGGGTTCCGAGTTTTGTACGTGACGACAGCCCACCGAGCGACGAGGCCTCGATGTAGGGCCCTATTACTGTGGAGGCACCGACGGTACCACTACCCGCCGAGCCACCGATGCTACTAGCCCCAGCGGCTGATAGTGCACATCTCCTTAGTGCGCTACATGAGTTTCCACGTCAGGGACCGCCCAGGTTCCCCAGGGAGACATACCCTCAGGTTGCCGAGGATTGGATGGAGGCAGTTGTACAAGTTTTCCGATTGGTAGGGACACCAGTAGACCTCATGGTGATCCTTGCCACGAGTCTCCTGCACCTGGCAGCAGGCAGATGGTGGAGTTTGATGCTCCAGGTGCACGACGAGGCATCACTCCTCTGGACGGACATTGAGAGCCTCTTCCGCTCAGAGTTCGTCCCAGCCATTCTCCATGATGTACGCATCCAGGAGCTACTACAGCTACGGTAGGGTAGCATGACGGTCACCCAGTACTAAGTGAGATTTACCGATCTCTCGCGCTATTTGACGGACATGGTACGAGACCCATTCTTCTGGGCCCAGACCTTCAAGAAGGGATTGATGCATGAGATCAGGGCATTGCTGATGTCCCTCAGAATTCCGATTGAGGCAGGAGTACTGGAGTGAGCCCTTCTCATTGAGAGCTTTCTTGATGAGCTTACACCATCAGCGAGACCTACCGCAAGGCGGCACATAGTGGAGTCTTCTATAGCTGGCAGTAGACAGATGTCGTAGAGGCCCAAGCGGACCAGTCCATTGGGTGGACGACCACATGATACTAGCTCGGAGGTGCGGGGCACACACAGTAGAGCCATTATTACGATTGGAAGACAGTTCTATGCATGCGGCGGGCAGGGCCACTTGGCTTGTGGTTGCCTGACCTGCCATGAAGAGGAGCAGTGGATGGTTGAGGAACCACCCAGGCAGAGGCAGAGGTTCGACCATGGAGGTCCGCAGGGAGCAGGTGGACGAGGTCGAGGAGCTGGTCATGCGGTAGGTGGTGGACGACGTTTTGAGGCTCTACCACCACCACCACCATGAGGTCCACCCCGACCACAGGGGAGAGCACATATTCAGGGAGCTGAAGCTTACGATCATGGAGCTCCAGAAGCGGGTGGACAAGTGTGGTACTAGCTCCAGGCATGGAGGCCTTTTCCCATAATGCTTCTAGCTTCATTGTTTGTGCTACTTTGCGTCCTTATACTTTGAGTTTCAGTAATAAAAGACACATGCAATAGTGACTATTTCATTCTTTTCTTTTGTATGTTAATACTAAGAGGTTCTGGTAAAAAACTATTGACATGACCCTAACATATGAGATTCCTACTGGAGGAGACCCAGTGACCACACACTGATGCCGACAGTATGAATCAACCTTGAAGGCAAGAGTAATGGTTGGATCTCCTGGTAGCAGCATCGAGGCCTTACAATGTCATCCATGACATGATTTAGCTGATCATGATGGGATTGACAGTATTAGGAAACGAACGTGGTTCATCCAGGGGATGAGACCAGATTTTTCTTTTCGGAAATGGATTATTATTTGTAGCTTTGCAGAACGTTAAGGATGAAGGGGAAACCCTTCGTGTGGTCAGACAGATGTCAGTAGGGCTTCCAGGAGCTGAGGCAGAGGTTGACCAGTGCACCTATTTTGAGGCTACCAGAGGAGGGAGTATGGTACGTAATCTACTGCAATGGATAAGGGATCGGGCTCAGATGTTTCCTGATGCAGGAGAGGGAAGTGATCGCATATGGATCACGTCAGTTGAGGCACCATGAGAAGAACTACACTACCCATGACCTGGATTTAGCAGCAGTGGTATTTTCTCTGAAGATGTGGTGACACTCTCTGATGGGAGAAAGCTTTACAGTATATTCTAACCACCAGAGTCTCAAGTACATCTTCTCGCAGAAGGACCTGAACCTCAGAAAGTGGCGATGGATCGAGTTCCTATAGGTCTATGACTTTGAGATAGTCTATAAACCTGGAAAGGGGAACGTAGTAGCTGATGCTCTCAGCAGGGGGACAGGAATTCAGCTACTTGGGGAGGCGATAGAGCTGCTAGCTGCTTTGTAGATATCCTTGGTGGATATCAATGGAGCAACCTTTCTATAGTCACTCACAATCACTTCTCCACTTCTAAAGTGGGTCAGAGAGGCACAGCGTGGGGACGATGACTATGAGACACAGCGTGCACAGATATCCTCAGGACAGGCACCTGATGGATTCTCTATGGGAAGAGAGAATGTCATCCTTTTCAGAGGATGTACAATGGTACCAGCCACTTTACAGGAGGAGGTGCTGAGGGAGTTCCACACTACCCCTCTAGTGGTACATCCAGGAGTGGCGAAAATGTACCAGGACCTCAGAAGACAGCACTGGTGGCTGGGTATGAATAAGGCTGTAGCAGAGTTCGTTTCTCGATGCCTCACCTGCCAGCAGGTGAAGGCAGAACACCAGGTACCATCAGGATTGGTACATCCCTTGGAGGTCCCGAAGTGGATGTGGGACGAGATATCTATGGACTTCGTGACTGGACTTTCACGAACTTCCAGAGGTCACAACTCCATTTGTGTGATTGTCGACCGACTCAACAAGTCGGATCACTTCTTACCCATCAGAGAGCAGGGCTCAGTGGAGATCTTGGGACGCCTCTATGTTCAGGAGATTGTACGACTTCATGGTGTGCCATCATCTATCATCTCCAATCGAGATTCTCACCTTACATCTCAGCTTTGGAAGGGGGTGTAGGAGGCGTTTGGAACATAGCTACATCTGAGCACCACCTTTCACCCTTAGACATATGGTCAGACGGAGAGGACTATTCAGACTCTCGAGGACATGCTCCGCGCATGTGTCCTAGACATTGGTCGCAGCTGGGAGGACCACCTACCCTTGGTGAAGTTCGCGTATAACAACAACTACCACTCCACCATCGGTATGGCACCATACGAGGTGTTGTACGGCCGACCATGTAGATCACCGTTTTGCTGGATAGACCCTGGGGAGTCAGCACTTGTGGGACCAGAGTTGGTCCAGGCCACGACGGAGAAGGTCCAGGTAATCCAGGAGCAGATGAGGAGAGCTCAGAGCCGGCATAAGTCTTATGCTGACAGGAGGTGGAGATCACTAGAGTTCGAGGATGGAAACCATGTCTTCATGCGGGTCTCACCTCGACGTGGATTACAGAGATTTGGCCGAGCCGAAAAGTTGTCTCCACGTTTCATCGGACCATTCCAGGTCCTCAGCAGGATAGGCGAGGTGGATTAGCGCCTAGCTCTACCTCCTCAGTTTCACCGGGTGCACGACGTCTTCCACGTATCTCAGTTGAGGAGATACGTGCACGACCCGACACATATCATCGACCATGGAGAGATGGACATTGATGATGGGGCGACCTTTGTGGAGGTCCCGGTGGAGATCGAGGATCGATAGAAGCAGGTCCTACATGGACGGTCGATTCCTCTAGTGCGTATCAGATGGCAGCACGGGAACCTCTAGGAGAGCACTTGGGAGCGGGAGGCTCAGATGCATGCTCAGTACCCACATTTGTTTCCCTAGTTTATGATGTATCTTTATGGGGACGTACAGCCCTGTGGTGGGAGTAATGTAAAGACCCATAAAATTCAAGGAATTTTTTTCGTAATTTTATTTAGGATTTTACAAGAGGGCAGTTTCTGACGGCACCTGATTCTGAGGCCTGGTGAGCCGGGAATAATTTTCCAAAGTTTTGCTCGGGTACGTTCAGTGAACAGACGAGCGGGGTTTTCTAACTTTTGATCCGGTTCTCAGAATTGAAATCCGAGGGCACCGATGGAATCGCGGCGCCGATAATTCCTTAAGAACACCTTTTCCAGAGTTTCATTTTGTAACACCCCGAGATTTTATGAAAAATATTATTTTTTATTTCATTAATGTCTTGTGTTATACGGTACACCAAAAGGAGCTTTCACAACACACATCTCTGACCTGGCTTGAATTAGACGCAATCGCGACCTTCCACGATAGCGTGTGTTGTACGCAACACCAAGTTTCGCTAAACAACGATATGCTATTAAGATATTATTAAAACTAGCCGTTAGGAATAGTAATAACCACTTTTTGAAATTTTGTAAATTTTATTTTTCAAAATGGACTTCATTTATGGATTCGGAGTATCGAATTTAGCCTAAGGTGAAATTTTGGTACTTTTCGGATAACTTTCATATTCTGATGAATAGTGAAAATTACTAAATTTTAATTAAAAACAACTTTTTTAATAGAAATAATTAATAGTGATAAATTAATAATTTGACTGGTTTTAAAGTATATTTAGAATATATTTTTACAATTTAATACAATGTTGGTCATTGGATGTAATTTCACATTTAAACCAGTTATAAACAAGTGTCAATCTTTTGATAGTTATTATCTCTTAAAAACACGCTATTTGTTGTGACAGCAGAAATTAATTATAAAATTAATTAATGCAACTTATATGTTGGGAATTTTGTAAAATAGAAATCATTTTTGAATTCGGAATATCAATTATAGCTTAGGGGAAAATTTTATCATTTTTCTGAAAAACTTCAATTTTTTATGAATATTGAAACCACTAAGTGGTAGGTTAAAAACTGAATTTTGCATAAAACTTAATTTTACCACTTCTGTGAATGGAATTTCGAAAATCCAACAGACACGGTTGATATCAGTAAGTAAAATGTGGTTAAATTAGATAAAAACAATTTTTTGGTGAATAGTAACTTTTTACTTTTTTTACCGCGGTTAATAGTAAATAGGGTAACTAAGGGTAAATATGATATTACTATTACCCTAACACATGTCCTAATTCTATTGTATAAGTGTAATTCGACCAAAAACAACCTTATGAATATAATATGACCATTTAGGTCCACTTGGATTAGATTATGACATTTAATATTATTTTATTTAATGAATAGTTAAAATAGTTAAAATCAAAGTTTAATAAGTAAATCATTTTTAATATGGGGTTATAAATAAGATAACTTCGACTATATATATTCATTAGAAATCTAAAAAGATTTCCTATATAATGGTATTTTATTTGTAATTTTTAGACATTAAATAGTTTAATTTATTTATGACACAATGATGATGCAGTAATTATCTTATTAATGAAATATTGACATAATTGATGTTATAAACACCAAAATAAATGGAATTTGAGACTTTTTATGAATTACACTAATTTTATTGGTTACTATGATATATTAGTGTTGATTTAATCAACTTGGTTCGAACATATAATTCTGTTATGACTTTAACAAAAATCATATATCAAATAGTGTCAAAATTGACACAAAATAGTTTTTAAATCGAATATTATATTATTAATTGTTATTTTATTCCTAAAAATCTAATGTTCGGCCAAATGACTTAGATAAGGATATATATATTAATAATAAATAATTTGGGGTTCGTTTGGCATGTTATAGTAAGTTTATTAACCATATAGTGTAAAAAAACAAAAAGACACGGTAAAAGTTAAATTATTTAACTTAGAGTTAAATCTAATTGATAAGGTTAAAATAATAACCTAAAGTTGTCTAAATCCTATTGGTTGATATGATTTATACCCATCCGCACTTTAGCTTCGAAATAAGACCCTTTGGAACTATTATAAACCGATTTTGACTTTAATATAAAATAATATTTTGAGATATTCTTAAGGTACCCCTCTCCTCCCTTATAAAAGGACACCTCCTCACCCTCCTCCTCACACCAATTTGAGCACTCAAGCTCGGAAAAACCCTTCCAAAATCCCTTCTCCACTTCCCTTGAATAATCCTAGAGGTCCTGGTCTTCTTCAAAGACCAATCTTAGTTCCCTAAGTGGAGGATTCAAAGAGGCGTTTCAAAGAAGAGTAATATCCATTACCGATCTTTTCAATTTCTTTCTTCTTCAACTTCTTCTTCTTTATTTGTTTCATGATAAAGTAATAACATCAGTATTACTTACATACTGATATGTTATTATAAATATGAAACAACCCTAATTCACCTTCTATCCATCCTACGGAAAAATAAAATCTCCACGCGTGCGTACATACGGAATACCGTCTCCACGCCGTGGTGTAATCTATTTTCCACCACCACCTTAATAGGATGGTTATAATGGTGTAATGAGTAAATATATATGATTATTATAAATTTATATTGATACTGAAATAGTCTACATACACTTCAACAGAATTCCACGACCATGGGAACGTTATCATCGCTCGTGCGTACGTACGGACTACCGTCTCCACGACGCGATGAGATTCATTCTCAATGATTAACCATTCATGAATGATTATAAAGTATATATAATAAGTACTAATGAAGTATATGACATAATAATGATACCGGATTTATGTAAATTTATATGTATGTCATCTACTTAATTTCATTCACTTCAATAAGGAAACGAAAACAGCGTTCATGCGTACGTACGGACTACCGTCTCCATGAACGGTGTATTTCATTCCATTTATCGATATTATATATATATATATATATTATGAATATATATTATATATAAATCATGTTTTACATTCTGGATATAAGTAATCATGATCCAAGTAATCATATTAATAATTAAAAGTTAAAAACACGAACGACAAATGAGACGATTTTACCCAAAACGCTACTTTAACATGAATTTACAAAAGAACAGGTAATATTAAATCATAAGTGGACCATATATGATATAATAACAATTAATATGATTCTGGAATAAGTCAATAACATTATTTAAATCATTATACAGGAGGTTCAGACACTTACAAAGCAAGTCGGACCTAAGGTAAGGGAAATATCACAATCTCATTTTTATCCGAGATTGTTTATACTTTGGTATTTACTGGGGTGTATTTTATCATCCAGATCCATGTTTCCTCAATATGTAATATTATTTCCATTCACCTAAAAATGCTTAAATCCTATTTTACCCTTCGGTGAGTTTTTAGTACAATATATGAAAGGAATCTTTTGTCGTTTTTCGTACGAGGTACTTTTTTGACTTTTCTGACAAAAGTACGCGAAGAATGTTTTTTTTAACATATACGGCAAGAATGGATTTTTAAAACATTATTTCAAAGAATCTTCCTTTATAAGTTTTCAATTTTATTTTTAATCAGCATCTTTAATTTATAATTGTATGACATGTTAAGAAAAGAAAAGTTTTTTTGAAGTAGAAAGGATATTTTCCTCAAGAATGGAGTTCAAATGTTTTATCAAAATTATTTTCCATCTAAGATAATATAGGGTTCTGTTTTTATCCCTATTATTACATTGATTTTATTATGTTTTGAGGAAATTATTTTTATGAAGTCATTTACCTTATATGATTTGTTTTATGATGTCATGATGTTTCAAGAATCCCATTTTGTTACATGTGTTATGCGATGATGTATGATTTATGATTATGTGGCACACATAAGAAAGGATTCATTATAAGATGGGTGGGACCTATATCTCCCTCCAATGCATTGGGTAAAGATTTTATATCTCATGAGATAGACATGGCTGGAATGGTAGGTTATACCGGTTCAGTGAAACAGGACTGAAACGAGGGTTACTCGATTCAGAAAGGGACTTTGTCCACTAAGATAGTATTGGCAATGAGTCTTGACTAACAAGAAATGATTCTATATGATTATGTGTGAATGCCACAAAGTTTCATGTTTTAAGTTATGATTATTGTGATTACATTTCCCTGCCATGATTTATCCCATGTTATGAAATTATGCTGTCTTTTGCAGGTTATGATTTCCAAAATGTTATGTTCTTATGAATATGATGTGATTGATATTTCTTTTGTTTACCCTTACTAAGCATTTGAGCTCACCATTTTATGTTTTCTTTTCCCCAGGATATAAAGAAAAGTTTTAGGTAAAAAAAAGGAAGATCTTTATGGGAGATGTTGAAGATCTTTCACCATGATTAGAAGATTATATTCCGAGTTTCCAAAGACACTAAACTATTACGGTCCTTGTGTGTCTGTTTTTGTAATGTACTAAGTATTCCTCAAAATTAATGTAATGTACATGTACGTCAGGATCCGGGTCTCTACACATTTGCTCGGGTGAGGTTATTAAATTTTTGGGATAAGTAAAATAATAAAATAAAATGGTGCAACCAATTTTATTTTATTTAAAGTAGTTTGACCTAGGCTAAGTGGTTGGAGTGGTACCCACTATATCCAACTACACTAGGTAGGATATTTGTGGGGTGGGGCCCACACGAGCCCAACCTATTCACTTCCACAACCCCCTCTTTTAATTTGGTAACGCACTCGCACCCGCACTAAATGAAGTCAACTCTTGAGTTTACCTAAATATTAAACGCCTCTTTAATTGGGCGGTTTAATCATTGTCAAATAATTCAATTAATTTAATGTTTCAATTATAAATTTCAAAAACATATGGCATGAGTAATAAAATAAGACAAACACTTATTTTATTATTGTTGTTAGCTTGTTTAGAGAGGATTGGGGGAAGAAGCTCTAAGTCTTGAAGTTCATCATCTTCCTTGAAGAACGCGAAGAACACCGACGCGAATTCTTTCGTTCTTTCTTCCCACATCAAAGGAAGGGAGACATAGTTCCCCCTCAGATGATCTCTGTCAACGTGTACGGAACCTTCTTCCACGACGCCTTCTTCCGCGACGTTCAAATCCACAACGAGCCTTCTTTCAACAACGCTCGAGTTAGGGGATTATTTTTTTTGTTGGTGACTACTTTCATCACCGATATTCGTCTCTAATTGAGCCACCTAATATCACAATAACGGGAGGAGGTCGGACCGTAAAAACATGGCCAGCCCTCCTCACCCCTTGATTGATTGAATTGTTGCAGCTCGTGCAAAGGCAGCGCGGTGTCGTTGCACCGCGCGGAAACATGAGAATGGGCGAGGAATCACGGCGCCATCGTGCCGCGCCGTTGAAGTCGAACAAAGCTGCGGCGCCGTCGTGACACACAGGAGAATGTCGAAGAGGCCGCAACCAGAGCGGGGCCACAACGGAGGGGCGCGGCGCCGTCGCGCCGCGACAGAGCAGGGAGCGGCGTCCGGCTTCCGGCCGCCAGAGTAGGAGGGTAGGACCGTGGCGGTCCCGCGGAAGCAGCCATCGGTTGGCCGGTCACCGAGAAGGCTGGAGGTCAAAACCCCCTGCTTGCCAAAGGAGCGGCCCCTCACATGGGGGCTGCGGTTACACACAGGGGGGCATCGCCTCCCCCCCCCCCCCTTCCGCTCCGTTGTTACGGGCGACCCACCTGGCCACGCCGGCCTGGCCGAGCGAGCTAGGCGGGGCCGCCCAAGACGGGTCGGGCCGCGCCGGCCAGGCCAGGCCGCGCCCACCGAGCCAGGCCGCACCCTAGTGGGCCAGACCCGGACCCGGGTCGGGTCACCCCAGGGGGTATCGGGACGGGTCGGACCGGGCCCGAACCCCCTATTCACGGACTTCTTTTGGTCTTTTTCCCATTACATGGGCTACGGACCTCCGAACGATGCACCGTCAGCTGCGATGCAATTCCTAGATCGAGACAGTCGATTTGGTATATAATACTCAAGGTTTCGAAGAACCTTTGTTTCGGCCGGGTTGGTTCGAACCCGAAACCAACCAGGCCCTCGGAGTGGAAACGCTAATAACGTGAGCTCCAGACATCCGATTGACGTGCTGTCGACATTGTTGGATTCCTCATAGTGAGACGGACCTTTTGGAATACTCTGATCGTGGTTTGGATGCAGTTGGAGTATGGTCGGGTTGGTTTTGACTTAAAAACCAACCGGGCCTCTGGGATGAAAAGGCCAATAACTCTCAGACCGGGCGTCCGATTGACGCGCCGTCTGTCACGTTGAGTTCCTGTTGACGATACGGAACATTGAGATACATCAACTCTGGACTTTGTGTCAGTTGATGTATCAGACCCTCGGCTCGTGGTCCGGACCCTCCCAAAACAAGCTTGTTGTGTGCGGGAACCCTAGAGCTGGCTACGACTGCGACGACGATGACGACTGTATTGAAATCCTTCGTGGATTCGACGACGACGACTACAACCCTCAGTGATCCTGTGTCGATCAGTGCAACTGATCTTGTGTGGGTCAGATCCTGTGTGGGTCAGCGCTCATTGGTCCTGTGTGGGCCAGCGCATACCGATCCTGTGTGGGTCAGATCCTGTGTGGTAATTGCGAGGGTTAGAACTTATCGATCCTTTTTGGGTCATTGCGGGGGTTACTACATATCGATCCTTTGTTGGTCCGACAACTTAGATTAATCAGTCGCTACATCTAATCATCTCTATCGTCTTATGAAGAAGTATACCTGTGTGAGCTGAGTCTTGAATTTCAATCTTTATCTTCAATAAGATTGACTTGATATCCTGTGTGGATTACGTTATGCTTTCCTGTGGGGATTGGGTTGTGACTTCCTATATGGAACGAGTTACGTTTTTCTGTGTGGACTGGGTCATACTTGGGCTCGGATGTTGGAGCTGAACTGGAATCGATGACTTAGGTATATGTATGGTCATATACCTAAGTAATGTTGGATGTTACTTCGTGATTAAATCTTTACTTTGTGGATTATCCTTTGTGGATTTTGGGAGACCTTCGGGGGTCTCAGGGTGCCTACTGAGTAGCGTATACTCACCCCTACATGGGCTATTCCCGCACTATGTTGTGTGGGATGAAGACGAAGGACAACGCTAATCGTGGTTGAGGCTTGTGGAGCGAGTCGGTACCTGGAGGTGGACCGCTGGGCGGGACATACTTGGAGCGGACACCTAGACCCGAGGAGCTATGGAGTCTATCTGTACCCACCCTTCAGGTGGGACTTCCAGTGGACAGCTCGACGTTGCGGCTTTACTTTTCAGTTGTTGTACTCCCTTTTTCAGTTATACTTTACTTTCAGTTTGGGTTTGTATTTTGGACCACATACTTTTCCGCACTTACTATTGTACCCAGTTTTACATAGTGTTTAATTTTTCTTACTTACTCTGTGTGTTTGTTTACTTCATAAAGGTAATTCCTTCCCTTTTTATTGGTAATTACGCATTGTTGCTAGTCGCCAGCCCCTGGCCTATGGGAGGCGGGCTTGGGGTAGTCACGGCACAGGCCCCGAGGGCGGGTTGTGACCAAATATTTCTCATAGGTTTTATATGTAAATAGAATTTTTAAACATCAATAATATTAATCCAAAATATCATATTTCAATGCATTGATATTTTTAATGTAATATTTTTTTGTGAAATTTTACTATATGATATGATTTATAATTATTTCAATTCGAATATTATTTTTGAGAAAAAAAATTCTTTCTTGAAATTGATAAAAAAATGTATAGTATGTATGTTTTTATATGATGAATTCATAAAATAAAAATTACTTTTATTAATTTAAAATTACATTTTTTGTAAAATTATTTTGGTGAAGAAAAACATAAAAAATAATTAAATCACATATTCATTTTGAGAATGAAATTATAAAATATTAACTATTATAATTCATATTTTTCATCTTTTACAAAATAAATTATTTTTAACCATTTTTTATATAAAACACAGTTTTTCAATTATCATAAGTTTTTATAAATATAAATATATACAATAGAAAATTATTAAATAAAATTAGTTTTTAAATAATCAATGATATTTAGTTATATTATGTAAACTAAATTAATTACATTAATACTAAAATTCAAATTGCTTTTACATATACATATATTTCAAAAGGAGGATAATATTGTTCATTCTATATAATTCAATGGATTAGTTTTATTGTTCATATATAATTATTTTCAATATATGATGGTTTAATTTAGGATTATTTTGGGGAAATATATCCGATAAAATGATTTATTAAAATCTTATTATATATTTTAATTTCATGGGGATACATTATCCCCAATTTAATAAATTGTGAACTCAATATTTTAATTTTAATAGTAGTGAAATTTCAATATGGAACTCATAATTAACCATACACCTCTTGATGGTAATTATTTCTTTTAATATGTGTAATGAGATTTATATATATGGGAAGTCATTATCAGAGATATATAAAGAGAGAAAACCCATTTCTATTTTAAAAAATAAATCTTCTAAGGAATAAAAATCTATACCCATATTTAATATCATTGTAGAAAACAAAAAAATTTTTTATATGATAATAAAAAAAGGTGGATTTTATTTATATATCAATATCTAGAAGTTACTGAAAACATACATGATATTGGACCTAATAAAAGAATACCTGAAAATCTAAATATGATTCATTAGCTTTAATTGTATAGTGGTATTCTTTTTGACATGGTTGTTGGTGACCATATGTCGTGTTTCCCCGTGTATTGGTACATTGAGTCATATAATTTATAACACTTAAGACAATGAATATACTATTTCTGGTAGAATCCCTATTTTGATTACACATGTGAGTATAATGAACGTAATCCCTTTATCAATCATGATACTATATGTATTTATAAATTAGGGGTTTTTAAAATCTATTACTTTCCTATTGATTTTCAAATATAATAATATATTGTTTTCCATAATCACATGATTAATAACTCTATAGTGCATTCCATTGAGTTTTAGTGTTGATGTAATCTATGTATTTTCACTCAAACCAATGGATGATTTAATTTATATTAATTAATAAAACTATAATGTTTTTTATTAGATATATTCATTATAAATTAGTTATTTCCACAATAAAATTTATGCTCTTGATATTTCACATTATAACCCAGTAATGTTGGATTATAGTTCTTATAAATTTACAAGTATCAGATGTGGTTTAACATGTAGAAATCTATGTTTAAGATTATTAATTCATTGATATATATAGGTTACATTGAGTTTGGTTCTCTCTTACTTATTAAAGTGATAAATAAAATATATATCCAACATTATAAGAAATTTATAAAAAATTTCTAAAAATAATAATCATTGAAATATATGATCATAAAATCTAACATACCCTTAAAAACTAAAAAATCATATAATCACCCATCCATATCTATTTATACCCTTGTCATATACTAAAAAATAACATATATTTCTGAAAACATATTTGAATATCAAAAACATTAATCCACAATGAGTATATATTATTCTCCAATAATTAACTATATCATTAACTCTTAAATGGTATTAAACACTAGTTTAACGACAACTCAGAATATATAAAAATACCAATAAATAAATGATCCAATAAAAAATTTCATGAATCAATTATTAAAAACTAGATTAAAAATCACTATCCTACAAATTTTCATATTTTAAAAACACCTTTTATTGCCCCCAACATCATGATGGACCTAAACCTCAGTGTTTTTCATATTTCATTCAAGTTTTCTCTAATAGATATCCCAAAAATATCACCTTGTCATAAAATAAATCATCATGTCTATTAATGAAAATGAATTTATATAAAAAATTTGAAGAATAATACTTTTATGTTTCCCAAACTCCTCAAAATTTTATGAGAACAAAAAATTTCACTTTTAAATGTCACTTACTAAGGAGAATAGTTAAGAGTTTATTGATTTGAGATTTATTTTCTAATAAAATAATATCCTATCTACCATAGGAATGACTAGAAAAATAGAACATTATATCCAAATGGAATGTAATCAAATTATAATCTATTTATGTAAGATCTTATGGTCTATTATAATAATTAATAGTTTCTTAGAATAAAACTTTTTTAGCATCTGTCATGACCCATCCCCCATGGCTTATTCCATGAATATCTAAGCCTTCCTCCAAAAGGCCATATATTGGAAACTAGTGCTGAGTAGGAATATCCCACAAATGGAAGGTATAAGGCTAAGTACACAGGCACACAACTCCAAACCAATGATGCTGGTAAGTAAAAATCCAAGGAAGCTATGCATGAAAACTACTAAGTATAACACAAACAGAGTGAAAAAAAAGCAAAGTACATGGTGCCAAACCAGGATAGTATAAAATCCCACCAAATGAAATACATAACATAGTTAAAACTCTATGTCCCTAAAACTCATCTGTGATAACCATACGTGAAGGGTAGGTGATGGGTAACTGCCTGAAGTTGTAGGAGTATGAATCATCATTATAAAATCAATGAGAACCACCTGGTCATATCCTTCCCTAGACTATGTCAAGGCGTCGAATGTTTACACAAGACACTGCATGTGAGGGAAAAGCCTGTGCAAGGGTGAGTAAAACAATATTATGTAGGGATCTCTAAGACCAAAAAGGTAAATCATAAGGGAAATACCACAATGAAATGTACAATTATCTCCAAAAAGGTATATGACCCTACATATAAAATGAACATCCATATATACTCATTTCAGACACTATGAATAATACGTTTACATCCTCATAGGAAGAAAGATGATTCTCGTCATAGGTTTAGTATGCAACACATAAAATTATGAGAAACTTGCTCTATGAGCTCAACCATCCTAGATGGTACCTGTATGATAGGTACACTCCTTTGTAAAAAACCATACCATTCCTAATGGTACATCCGAGAGAATTTGCTCTATCAGGAACATCCTACGTGGTCCAACTTCAGTACCCAGCACTGGAGGATCAATCATCGTTGTTGTGTGCGAAACACAATACTAAGGAAAACCAAGTGGAGAGGCCCACCCTCACCACTATACACAGATGAGGGAGCCCTTCTCTTAACCATATGTTGAAACAATTATAGATCCTATAAGGAGTGGTTTGCACCTTAGTCTATCAATGGATAAATGACTCATATCATGGTAACATTATCATCAAGGGGAATGGGCCTGCTCTTCAAAAGTGTGTCTGATAGCCGGGGGAGTTCCAACACCAATCACGAACCTACAACTAACATAGTAGGGAATTACTACTCAATGACATGGATAATCATACCCTGGTATGAGAGGAGAGTACCAACTCTATCGTTAATGTGTGGAGTACCTGCGGTCTGGTACGACAGGTGAGTGTCGACTCTTATCATAGAGGACCTACACCCTACCAGGTAGGGGAGTACTGAATCCATTCGATAATGTGTGGAGGAACCGTGCCTAGAATCAACGGGGAATTACAAATTCCTATCTTTGAGAACGTTTACCCTACTCGATAGGGGAGTATGGACTCTATGTATATTAGATTTGTTGGACCTACACCCTAGTCCTATAGAAGAGTACCGACTCCATATGAAGAGGACATGGTCCCTGGTCCCAAATGAGAGTACCTAATATACCTTCATGAAAATATCCAGTAACCCACACCCTATTACTTAAGGATAGTGACACCTTCATAGGAAGCTACCATATGGTAGAGAACCCGCACCCCATGTCTTGGGGTTTCTACCTTTAGGAAACACCCCGATTCCTACAGATGCATATTTTAAGCCGTAGGAAAAACACCCCAAACCACTCTTTTATCTAAAAAATTTCACAAAAACTCAATTAATTTATATCAAAAGGATAGTCTCATTGCAATGGTCCCAACTCCACAGACTGTTTTTCAAACATACACTCCATTTAAGACATATGGGTGTTTGAGAAAAAATGGGTAGGTTGGGTCAGGGTCATGTCTGTCATAGTAAAACTAACCCAACCATGCCCGGACCGAGGCCTACTAATCCTCAATGAGTCCAATCCACCCCATTGGGCCATGGGTCCGACCCGCAACTAGATCAACCCCCGACTTCATCCCAACATGCATTTTAGTGGGCCAGTGGCACTCACCCGAGATGTGACAGCCACCGTCGCATCCCCCTTTCTGAAATTTGGTCGGCCATTGCCTGCCACCAGATCACCATGGCCACTACATTGTGTCATAGGTTCGATTAATCAATGAAACCTCCTTATCATGGACAACTGAATGGATGCAACTATCCCTTCTACCATGGCGTGCCACCCCAGTGCACTAAGGGGGTTTTCTGTGGGCCACCTAACTCGGTCCAATGGTCCATTTTTTAATCTAAATGTTGTTCTATAACCTTATGTCACACCTATTCACTGATATGGGCTTGTACCATCCTTATGATACCTTATGCAGGATGGTGATCAATTGACGGTATCCTGAATGCTACTTTGATCCACCCATCTTTGTCGTCATCACACCACATTCATGTCATCTCTATTCCGAATCCATGATATGATATTGTTGTTCCATGAATGGTTGTTATACAATCAACTGTTCATAATCCCACAAATAATGAATTGAATGTGCGTCAAATGGATGGAGGAAAACCAAGAAAAAAATCGACGAATGAAACTCCACTATTATTCATCACGGTGTTAATACACTCCCATTAGAAAAGTTTAGCAGAACAATCCAACAAAAATTAATTTCCCTTATCCAACCCACATTCAAGAACCTCTCACCTGAACGATAAAAAATTTGGTCAACCTGTTCGTGGGTTAATCTGTGTTCATCATCAAAACACAAGAATGGGGAGGGAAAGAATAAAATAACTACTCTTACCTGGAATTGGATTGATCACTGGAGATGAAGGAGTTCCTTTCTTATCGTTCGTTGATCCTTCGATGCTTGATCAAAACTCTAATCTCTAATCCTCCATCTCTTCATTGTTCTCCATTCTCCAACGGGAGGTTTCTCTAATTCCATTCTTCTGCAGAGCTACCAGGTAGTTTCTCCAAGATTTTAAATCTAATCGTGTAGCCCTACAAATCCATTAAAAGAAGAAGTGTGTTTTAGTGTTAATGAGTCCCTGTTGTTGCATTGTTTCTATGTTTTTTCATTTGTTAAAGAAAAGAGGCATCCCCATCACAGCATTTCATCACCATTGTAGCATTTTGAAACCCCAAAACGAAATATTTTTATTAAATATTTTAATGATGTTCACGTCCAAAAACTTACTTTCACCCTCAACCCATGCCTGTCATGTTTTTCCCCACATATGGAATAAAAACATTCACAAGATCATCAACACTCTCATATTTCTTTTCTGAGTAACCTTTTATGAGATATAGGATTTGAAATTTAAATAATTTAATTATTTTGTTTAAGGTCATGTCCCTAAAACTAAATTACATAGTTTGTATGTGCTAGTTAATGATAGGATCCTCCTAAATAAATAACACTCTCATAGGCTAAATGGCAGTCTCATATTTTCAATATGATCCATCGTTCGTGAGTTATAAGTATTTCAAAAATAATAATTTTATTTTATTATTTTATATATAGTTATTCCATTTTAGGGTTTTCTCACTGGAGGCCTATGAAGACTAATTTTAAGTCACTCCATGGGTAAACCCACCATCCTGAATCGAACAATTCCGTATTAATTAATATTCGAGCACCGATTTAATATTTATTCCACATTATTAAGAATACCGCTCACATGTTCTAGTTAATACTTAACTATTTTGGCAGACCATTCTTTGCACACTAGGCCACTGAATCGCACTGCATCTAAGCACCTAGTCTCAAATATTTTCCATGAATTTTATAAAAATAGAACATGGAATATAAGATACGTTACATTACCCCCTAATTAAGGATTTGCATCCTCAAAAAGCTAAACAAGGTTTGCCCGAGCAATAGGCGATAGAATCGAGCTTGAATCTGAGCCTCCTGCTCCATTGTGCTCATATGTTGATGTAAGTGACACCTCTAGAAATGATCCAAGAGAATTTATTGGCCATGAAAGATCCCCCTTTTTTTAGTCCTCTGCTAGAGTTTACTTGGCACTGTCTGGGTTTCCTTTTTACTGACCAAGGAAACCTCGTTCCATTAATGCGGATACACCATACCATATTTACATAAAATAATCAACCTGGGCATGAACTATTATAGTACATACTATTAATTATGTCGTAAGGACTCAACGTGTGGAATAATAGATCCCAACTACAATCTCAGCTCCATTATTTGGGTTGCTGAATCAGCGCTACTATGTGATCATTGGGTCTCCTCCAGCACGAGTCTCTAAGCATGAGGGTCAAGTCCATGGTTTGACCGAAACCTCAAAGTCTCAAATGAATATCGTGGGAAATAAAAGGAGGAAATCTATATCACTTTTCAATTAATATGGTAGTTAACTGGAAAATACATAGTTCATTCCTAAGAACTCTCCAAGCGTCTTTGTGTCATAAGCCATGACTTCATGCAGTTGTCCTTGCCCATGTCCTCCAACTCCCTGAGATTTGCGTGGACCACCTACTACTCTTTTAGCTCCTCTTCTTTTCATTCTATCTTGTAGAACTCCTTTCTCCAATAAATCTCTTTTATAAGGAAACTCCTATGCTAGCTCCCTCTATGTGGCATGATGGGTCATAAAATCTCTAGCTAGTTTCCCCTATCCATAGCAAGCATAACACCACCTCTCTTCCGGGTGATCTATTACATAGTGGTACTCTTGTCCCATAGTCCCATGCATCTATGCTCGGGCATGGGTATGCCTCTTATGCCATCACCTATCATATGGTTTCTCCGGAATACACATTTGTCTCATTACCTCTGCTATAGGTCGCATCCATCTTCTCCTCATCCAGAAATCTCTGGACTACCAAGGCTCACTCCAGCACCACCACATAGGGGGGAATATTCAGGCGAACCGACTACAAATTAATCTATTAGTTTAATCCATTGGTAAAGGTTCATGCTCTGAAAAAATTATCTCTCCCCATGTCCAACAAGTACAATTACAAGATAAAGAACCTTACTAAAAACCTTGCAGTTATCTTGCTTCTTTGTCGAAGCTACAGAGGCTCTTAGATACACAATAACCTCATCATGGATATGTAAAAATCTTCCTAGAAGAGTTTTTCGATCTCCTTCTAACTGAGTGTTTCCTCATCATGTGACTGTATGACCATGGTCCACCAGCATCTCGTCGAGCCTTGAAGATGGCTTTAAACTATGACCACTATCTGATTTCGAGGTGTCCTGACTATGTAGAAAACTATAGTGACTTCCTAGTGGTAGCCATATGCTTCCTGGGGATCTAGATCACCCTTGTCACTCAGAGGTCACTACCTCTATATCTCTTGTAGTTCACTCATCCTATGTGAATCTATGGTCTGAATTATGGACTAATCATGATGCCCTATGTGTGTTGGCACCATCACTAGACCACATGAATGTAACTCCTCAGAACCAGTGCCTATTACTAAAGTCTCCTCACGTGGAATATCTTCATCAAAATCACACATTTAAATCATATCTAGCTGTCATGGTGGAGACATCGTGAAATGGATCAAGATGAACCACATTAAAACCATATAACTAGAGAGTTGACTCAAGAAGGACATAGAAAACACAACCAATTCCTATATGATGCATGTACCATTTATTTCCCAGTGAAAAGTATGCTAATAAACCTAGTTTAATAACAAGATATCAGAGTCCTTGTGAATCGATACGTCAGCCTCGGCACCAACACTGGAACCTCTAGCCTATGATCCAAACCTGAAACATCTTCACACTATCGTTATGAAACCGAAACCAAGCTCAATAAACTATAGTCCTAAGATAGAAATCACCTCCTATGATACCACTCTATCACTACTTTTCCCCTAATGCCCATGTATTGAATGCCCCATTCTAACTTCTAATAGGCTATGAGATGGAGACTATATCCATGTAATCAAATCCCAAAACACGGAGGCATTAACCGATGTCCATTACACATACACAATTCTCCAAACCAAAGATTGTTGGGAAGTAAAAAGCCAATGAAGCTATGCATGAAGACCTCTAAGTATAACACAACCAGAGAGAAAAGAAATTATAGTATAGAGTTTATAACCAATGCAGTATACAAGTCCACTGAAATAAATACAAAACAGAAATACACTCCATGCCCTGAAAGCCCATCCGCTTAAAACCCTACCTGAAGGGTAGGTGAAGGATTGCTGCCTGAAGCCGTAGGAGTACACCTCATTTGTATGATCTATCTAATCACTACATGGTTATTCCCTTCCTATAATTCATCGATGCGTCAAACATATCTATAAAACATGACATGTGTAGGAAAATCCTATACAGGTTTGAGTAAACCAAGACACAGTTGGACACACTGAAAATACAATGTTTAATCAAAAATGGAAAACTATACAGAAATGCACAGTAATCTTCACAAAGGGATATCATGAAATATATACCAAGGATATCCAAATATTCTCAATTCGGTCACAAAGAATCATAAGGATCCAAGCTCATATCCAACAACCCGATTCTCAACATAGGTTCGAAATGAAACACATTAGATTAAGAGAAACACTATCCGTGATCTCATCCATCAAAGATGGTTTCGGTCTAAGATATATAATCCATCAAGAACAACTCTACAATAACAAATGGAACATTCAAGAAAATGTGATCCATCATGAACATCATACTATATCTAGCTCCAGTGACCAGCACTAGAGGATCAGTCATCAGTGTCCTTCGCCCAACACTAGGCTATAGAGACCCAAGCGGAGAGTCCCAACCTCACTACTATACAGAGTCGATGGCTCCCTACTCATACCCATCTCACAAAACATTTATCATTCCTACAAAGAGTGTCACACACCTTAGTGTTTTGAGGGATCAGTAGCTCTTATATGGTTAATGTTTTCATGTTGTGGATGTGCCCTCTCTTTTCAACTATGTCCAAAAACTGAGGGACCTCGAAATCCAGTTTAGGACCATTCCACTACCCATTCAGGGAGTACTAATATGTGACTGTAAGACCCACCCCGAAGTATGACATGGGAGTACAGACTCTATCATTCATATGTGGAGGACACGAACCCTAGTACGATAGAGGATGACCAACCCCTATCATAGAGGACACGCAACCTACACGGTAGGGGAGTAACGACTCTATTAGATCATATGTGCGGGACCCGTGCGGTGAATACAAAGGGGAGTAATGAATCCTATCATAGTGGAACCTCACACTACATGGTAGGGTAGTACCTAATCTCTGTATGTTATATGTGGAAGACCCACACCCTAGTCATATAGGGGAGTACTGACAGCACGGATAGAGTACCCGCTCCATGGTTTAATAGTGGAGTATCTACTATACCATCATGAAAATAATGGTAACCCAAACCCTATTCAATTGGGGAGTGACACCCCTAGGTAAATCTACACAAATGAAGTGAACCCGCACACCCGGATGTGGGGTTTCTATATTCACAAAACAGACCAATTCCCACTCCATAGTTTTTGTACTAGAAGGGCCCACACCACAATCCACTCGTTCATCTTACAACATTTAAAAAAACTCAATTTAAGTATATCAAAATGTCTATATCATTGCAAGGGTCCCAATGATATAGATGGATCGTTAAAATAATGCTCCATTTGTGAGTTATGGTCTTTTGAGGGAAAAAGGGATAGCTGGGTTCTAGTCCATTTTGACACGATCGGACCAAACCGACCTAGCCAGTCATAGACCCACCAACCTTACTAGAGTCTGACCTGAACCAAGTATGACCTGACTAGTTAGGCCAACACCAGATTGACTGGGCCAGGTCTATCCTGCTAGGTTGCAGGTCTGACCCACAATCAGCCCGACCCGCTTGTATGGGCTTGGCCCACCGGCTTAAGCCTGCCACACATTAGCGTAGGCCGGTGGCACTCACCTATGATGTAGCAACCACAACCGAATCCACCTTTGTGAAACACATCCAGATGTTTCCAGAGACTAGATAAAAGAACCCAAAGCTTTGTGTAGTGGGTCTGAGTCAATGATGTGGTTGAGGCTGAAGCCTCTTATGTGTGGCAAACTGTAAGGACACAATGGTCATTGTGGTCGTGGCTTGCCACCTCTGCCGCCTGAGACACATCCGTAGATGTGTGATGATGAACCATGTGGTTTTTTTGTGGGCCATCAGACTCCCTATTTTGGTTAGTTCTCGAATCCAAATGTTTTTTCAGATACTTACGGCTTCCCTCGTCACTACAATGGGCTCGTAACATTGTTGTTATAAATTCTACTAGATAGTTCTTTATTGACGGTATCTAACGCGCCACTTCGATCATCCCAGAGTCATATTTATCACACCACCTTCATTCAATGTCTATTTAGAATGCAGGATGTCAGATCATTGTGCCTTGAATGTTTGTGGAACAATCAACCATTCTTCAACCCGTGAAGAATGCGATGAACATGAAGAACACACGTCAAAGGGAAGGGGGGAAAAGTGAGGAACATACATCCACCATCGTTCATCATGGTGTTAATATGATATAGTTATAAGGGTTTAGCAGAACAATCATACAAAAATTCATTTCCCCAAACCATACCACAGTCAATAACCTCCCACAAGAAGGAGCGAACCGCATGTCAACCTGTTTGTTGTTTGATCCACAGTCTTCATTTAAATCCAAGAATGTGGAAGCACAAAATCAAATAGAAAATCCTATATAGAATTGGATAGATCAATCAAAAAGATGGTTTCTATACTAATTCTTTGTCAATCCATGGATGCTTGATCAGAATTCTGATTTTCGATCCACTATCTCATCATTCTTCGTCGTTCACCAATGAGAGGTTTCACCAACACTATTCATAGCTAGACCTCCCAAGTAATTTCTACCGGATTGTCAATCTAATTCGATACCCCAGCCATGAAATTAAAAGAATAATCATGTCTCATATTTTCTGCATTGCTATCATTGTATTGTCACCACATTGTTTCAATTATTAAATGAAATAGGCTGCCCCGTCATGGAGTTGCAGCATCACTGCATCGTCATGAAACGTCAGAAGGAAATATTTTTATTAAATATTTTAATGATGTTCACATCCAAAAACTAAATATCCCCCTCATCCTTTTCCAATAATGGTTAGGCCCCACCTAAGGAAGGAACACCCTCAAGAGCTCAATAATACTATCAAATTTCAAATCTGACTTACCATTTTTTAGTTATAGGAGTTGAAGATAAAATAATTTAATTATTTTATTTACGATCACATCCCAAAACATATTTTTATAGTTGTTATGCACCGACCTATGTTAGTATCCTCTTAAGGAATAAAGACCATCATAAGATCAATGGTGGTTTCATATTTTCTATCTGATCCACCTTTCTTGAGTTATATGTACCTGAAAACAAATTTTGTAATAATTTTATTTACATTTTTTTCCATTTTCTGGTTTTCTCACTGGAGGCCTATGCCAACAATAGTTAAGTAACACATATAATATGCCTACCATTTGGAACCCAATGGTGAACTCATATTTATTATCTGGGAAACTATATAAGAGATATTCTACATTATTTGGAAAGCATCTCATACACACTAGTTAAAACATAACAATTTATGACAGACCATTCCGAGCACCCTGGGCCCAAGAATCGCACACCGTCATAGCGCCTGGTATCATAATTTTCCATGACTCTTAAAAATATAGAACCAGGAAAATCAAATTCATTATAACATCATTTCTTTGAGCATGTATCAACCCAACACGAAAAATAAATAGTTATTATAATAAAAAATTATGAATATGAAAACATAAATATAAATAGTTATTCCATTATGAAACAATTATTTTAACATAACATACTTCTATATTAACCTATGAATCCCTTTCCTAATCATTTTTTCCCTAGGTACTTCTGTCCTACTAGGCTCTCTAACCAATTTTTTTTTTAAATTATAATTAAATCCTTCATAATTACCACAACGATAATGGGAAAAACTAAATCACATATCCAATGTGTTTCACTATTATTGTGTGGTCTAACACTATGATATTATGTTAAATATTTATTTCATTAATAAATACTTTAATTTTAATTAGCTTGTGTTACATAAAAAAGCGAGTTTTATATGAAAGTAATTTAATTTTAAATGTATTGTATAATGTAGAATATTATAACCAATACATTGAATTTTTTATTATGAAAAAGATTAATATTTTTTAAAATATTATGTATTCAATTTTTATATAAATATTATATAATGATAAAAAGGTAAATAAATATTTATTATATACATTATTTTATTGGAAAATAATATTTTAACAACAAAGGATTTTTATGTTATAATATTATAATAGTATTTTTTCACATAATAATTTTATTTGAAAATTTAAATATCCTTTTTTAAATATACCTATAAAATTATTTGCATTGAATTATATATAATTTTTAAAAAATTATAACATTTCAATGAATGCATAATAAATAATAAAATTTACTAAAATTTTCGTTGTCATTTTAAAATAAAATATATCAATTTCGTTGGAATATTCCTTTAAAAGTGAAATTTGTTAAATTGTGTATTTATTAATCATATATAGTTCATTTTTATCAGTTTAATATTTATATATCATATAAATAAATTTCTAATTTTTTTCAATATTCCTCCTAGGTTAACAAATTTTTTTGTCACTTATATGGAACTAATTTGAAATTAATAGTTCCCACAAATTGAATGTAATTTTTAATACTGGATTCAAAATTTTTTATAAGGATAATGAATATTATATAATATTTATAAATAATTTTTTGGAAAAAATTAATATTAAAAATATTAAACATTAAATATCACGGTTATACTTAAAATAAAATTTGAAAGGTTCAACTGAAATTGTAATTGGAAAATGACATAAAAAACATACAACACCAATTTTATTGATATATTCCATTGCTATCACCTATGAGGTTCTATAATGACCGATTTTGGAGACATTTTCATAAGAAAAAATTAGTTAAACATTTTTTTCAAAACATCAATGTGGGTCCTCTCTCACACCTATAAATGAAAACCGCAATTCACCTCCTCTTCACTCTTTCCAGAATTCTTTGTTTTAGGAAATTCATGAAAGAATCCCATACACAATTCGCTTCAACCATCATATATATAAATATTTTTTAGTAAACCATCCAATGCATTAATTAGGTGTCATCCTAAAATGGTTCTTCGAAGAAGTATTATAATTCTAAAACATTGGTCTTTGTATTTCTTATTCTTCCAAATCCATAAAATCATATTCATATATTATAATATAATTAAAAAATTATATGCCACATAATTATATTTTTTAGGTAATTTAGCTACCTATATTTCTCTCCTCTCCTAACAAATAGAAATCGAACCATCGATCTTTTGTAAGATAGACTACAGACTCAGGAACCAATGTTATTTTTTCCATTTACACCTATCAATGATGGGTATAATTATGTATTTAATAATTAATTATTATATTTATGATATAATTTCAATTTTAATATCACATATACCTTCTTACATTCCATTTTTGGGAGATATGATAATAATTCTCATATGTAATTCTGACTACCACCTTGTGATGATATAAGATTTTTTCACATACACATTATATAGAAGCTAAGGGGAATAAAATTAATGTATAAATTTGATATATAATTGAAAAATATAATTTGAAAATAAAATTGATATATTATTTACCTTTATTTTTTTAGTCCGTTAAAAAAATGGAAACATTGATCATTGTACCTACAACCTACAATCTCTATAAATATTTTAAATAATTTTGTACATCTAAATTTAATGGATTAAAATAAAAAATTATTCAATTATTATAAATGATATACATATATAAATCATTGTTAGAATTTTGAATTTGATGTTCCAATGATCATTATGAGAGGTATGATGATAACAAACCAAAACAAACATGAAAATCAAAAGAATTATTACTAGAAACATTATTTTAATTAAGAATTATTAATAAAAAAGAAATAAGAGGTCTGATGTAAATTATATTTATATGGATATATGGAATTATTATTCTGGAGTATATGACTAATAATTTTATATTTTTTATATTATGGGTTCAAATTTTTATGGAGGATTTTGAGACTTAAGGTATGCGATTTTTGACAAAACATTACTTAATTGGTACATATGTTATGTAATGAACCTATCCTATTTTTATGAGGTGTATATAAATCAACTTTGACATCTAATAAAATGAATTTAATTATTATCCTGATATTTTCTTTCATTTAATGATATTCATTCATGGTTCTTAAGATTTTATTTTACCCAAGTTATAAGGGGTTTTTATAGAATCTCATCAATTTTAGGGATATATAATGTTAATTGATCTAATGATGAAATATTATTATCCATCTATCCTAAAAATAATGTATGTTTTTATAATAAATTTATTGTTTTATAATACATGTTTTCCCTTCAATTTTCTCTATTAATGAAATAAAGAATTTAAAATAATGTCTTTAAAAAAATTATTTATTTCTCTTAATGGAAAAAATAATTTTTCATATTTATCTATGTTTTAAATAATAATGGTCCAAGAGTGATTTAACCTATCCCTAATTATTTTTTTAATATATTTTAATACGTGATTTAATTTTTTTATAGAATATTTTAAAATGTATATTTATTTCATTTTCTAAAGAATTTACAAATTTCTATTAAAAATTATAGGAATGGAATTATAATTTTATCATTCATGGGATGAATGGAATTTTTCACCATCATGTCAAAATAATTATCTAAAACATACAATATATGTTTCAATTTTAATTAAAAAATAAAATTTTGAGATATTTTTTTTAGAATAAATTCTTTTAAAAACTTATTTTCAATGAAATGTTATTTTCCTAATGAAATTATTGATGGATTATTTCAAAATAATTTTTAAAATAATATGACATCCTTTGATGTTACTATAGATTTACTAGGAAAAAAATCTCAAGAAACAATTTTTATTATTTCATTGGAGGACATATGATTTTTAAAAAAATATGATTATGAATCATATTTGTCTTTCTCAGATTATACCATGATAATAAGACAATGATACCTAATTATTTTTCCATAGGTTATAATTTTTTGGAATGATGAAATGACTATAAAACATGTTTATTTTAAATAGGTTTTGTAATGTTTAAATGATTATCATCCCCATCTTTCTTAATGTGTTAAAATATTATGATTGTTCTATGATCATGTGGAAGACAAATTTATGGTTTTCCTTATGTAATGAGTGATACCTATATGGATCACAAATTATATTATCAAATATCGATATATCATGAGATAAACATGATTAATAGGGGGGTGAACCAAATTCAGTAAGGGATATTGACCCCTATGATAGTATTTGGAGGGGAAAATAACCACTATGATTGTCATGGGTGGTATCCAATTCAACTATGATAGCATTGGAAATGATTATTTTCCACTATTGAAATTACATTCTATGATTATGTGTATGAAAATAACATAAATATCATTCAATTTTTTGGTTCTCATGGATATTTTTTTCTTTTTATGATTCATGAGTTATTAAAATCCATGATTTATTGCATTACTAATTTTTATGTAATATGATATGCAGGACATGGTCTTCAATTTTTATACTCATTTCCTCAAACACTTATGATCATCTTATTCTTGTGTGATCATTTATATGTAATTTTTTTTACACTTAACAGTCATCTACTATCACCATTTCTTATTATTCCTTTACTTTTGATACGAATAATGGTATTATGTAATATTGTTATTAGAATTGTTCTAGTTGTGGGGAAATTAGTTGTAGAGGATTTATCTCAATTATGTTCTAGTTGATTATACTTCATAGATTCCAATGGCACTAGACCTTAATGATTTCAATTTGGATATTTTTTTATAATGAATATTATTCAATTAATATATAATATTAATATATGTGATGTTTGGTACTTTATATTTATTCTTAGGCCCAATCATCATTTATCAATTTATAAATTTAATCACTGCTAAACCAATCCTTTTCGGGATGATTTCACATAGGTTCACATGTTCCATATTCGCATCCACATTCATGTATCATGAAAAGAATATATTCTGTATAGAAACACATTTTGAAAACATTGATAAAATATAGGATGAAATCTTCTACTAAGAATTTTTCTTAGTATTTTCCCATATTTTCACTTATCCCACTCCCAAAATAAAAATATAATTATTACTATAACGTTAATTCATATTCAATCCAAGATGGTTCCATGTACAATTATTATAATGATCAACCATAAATTTTCAGCCCTTATATAATTCTAAACAAATATCATATTCTCTAATGTTATATAAAAATTTTAATTGATACCAACCATGACACACCAGACCCGAACTCCCAGATCAGAGTATCAATGGCACATACATTAGACAAATTATTTTATAATACTTATAAAATCATGCATATTTTCATCGAATGATAAAAAAAATTGATAAATCTATAATAAATGAATGATATTTTAGGAATAAGGCTTTAGATAAATAAGAAACACTTTAAACTAATAAATCTCATTACATTATCAACAAAATGGTTATTTAAATTTCAAATATAAAAATAAATTATTATTAATAATTCACCAATATCTCCAATAAATTCAACCACTTATGCTATGATTATAATATCACTTATGAAATACATATCTTCATAACCCGGGGACTAGTAAAACTTGAAATTACTGTGATAATACACACTAACTAGTACACATAATGAAAAAATCATAGAAAAATATTTAGACATGAATAGGTACTCATCATGAATCCCCATTCAACTTCATATTTGTATCATGATATATCCATGATACAAATTTAAAACATGGATATCAATAACAGTAATGTCATACTAATGGAATATATAACTCTATATATCAATAATATTATTTTATATCCATGTTCCATGGGACATTACAAATCATTGAGATCACGGGAATGACATCTTCATGAATTGGGAATCTACACACAAAAAACATAGAACCGTTTTTTTATAGTGAGACCTATTGATGTTTTATTAGTGTATATTATTTTAGGAACCAATCATCACCTTTTTATGTTAAATTCATTAACTATAATATCCGTAATTAAATTTTTATATTATTTACAATGCAATATTTGACTTATTAAAATTTCAATTTCTTTAAAATAATAAATATTTAAATTGAATACATAACCAACCAACTTTATCTATGAATAGTTATCCAAAAATCTAATATTTTTCAAAATTTTTATATAATTTATTATATGATAATAACCCATCCATTACTTGAGGTGGATTTTTAGAAAACATATTTTAAACATTCAAGTAACCATCCATGTTGAAAAAATAATATACAGAAAATTAATAACATTCCTCATTTTAGTAAAAGATATATCATGGTCATAACCCATCAGGATAAATATGGATAATGGTAATAACTTACATCGTAAACATTCCAATAATCATTCAAATTATAATGAAAAAATAAAATATTCAAATATATTTTCCATTTCTAATAGAACAAAATCATTCCTAGGATGACATCCTCCAATCAAATGTTTATAAAATATGAATTTGTGGAATATATTGATATGATTATATAGCTAAGTACATACATGATGTATATGATCATAATTCATCTTTGGGAATGATTTTTATGTTTTCAAATATATAAATACCTAGAGTAATAATGGAATAATTAAGGTTATTTTTATAGATAAAAATTATCCTTTCAAAATAATCCATGAAAAACACCACCAAAATAAGGGTCATGATTTATATTGATTTGTATCATGTGAATAGTTAAAAAATTGATACAATATATATATATATATATATATAAACATTAGAGGAAAAATCATGAAAAATATAACTGAATAGGGAAAACAATTAATAATGGATTCGAAAAAAGAAGTGGGAACATAAAAATTCAATTTAAAAATATTATTAATAGTGGAATTATATAGGATGTTATGTGTCAATTCTAATTTTTTTTCTTAATAGAAAATTGGAATGTATTGTAAACCCATTATTTATTATCTATTAGATACTGATTCTTCCCTAAAAATTAAATAAATATTTCTCTTGGAAATGTGGATCCAAAATAATTTTTATCAAAATAGATATTTTTAATATATGATATTACCATTGTTGATAACAGCAATTCTAAAATGATTATTGGCAAATTATTTCCATTAAAAAATCATTTCCATATAGAGAATTATAAAATATCACTAGATATTAAGATGGTAGAACCTAACTATTAATGATAAATGACTAATAAAAACATTTTAAATCATAGAAATTGTTTTTGTTACAAAAGATACATACTACTAGGGAAACAAGTGAATTAGTATACACTTTGTTTAGACATCCTACTATATCTATTAAATCCCATGAAATAAAAAATATTACACTAAAAATAAAACAAAGGCTTGTGAGTAAACTATACAGTCGAAACATGGTGATTAACATGAATTATTTCTTAGATAATAAAAATTGAGAAAAAGAAGTAAAATTATGCTAAGTTAATTTTAATCAAAACAATTTAATGGGATGAAACATAATTGAAGAAAAAATATAATAATTAAAATATATTTCTAAAATTACCATCCTGAATTTTTGTGATCACTAATTAGGGAACATGTGAATTCGTGTTATTTTCATATATATATATATATATATATATATTACTTTTGAAATGACCATCAAAACATATTAATGAGGTTATAATATTAATGAAACATGAACTATAGAACAATCAACTGGAACACAATTATTTATAATATTCGTCCGTCAGAAATATTACATAGTTATTCAAATGGATTGGAAATAATCCAATACAATACTATATTCTAGAATAAAAACCATTTATGTGGTTACAACGAACCTGAAATAACCTACACCTACATTTCACTATGATCAATTAAATTGTTCATGTGATATCTTTATAAAAATACAATCTAAAGATAATTTATTAAAATCATTAAAAACCACAAAAGAAATTTAAATTTTTTTTCACATCACTTCTATAAATAATTACCCCTTCACTTCATATAAAAAACATCAATATTTTCTTGTCTAATTTCAGGAAAGAACACCCTTATTATTCATTAGTATGAAACTTCAATATAATCACTATTCATAAGGTTTCCCTATATAGTAACCTCTATTTAAAAAACTATCCATTAGTTTTTAAAAATATATTCGACATTCATAAACTCTATGATTCAATTTACACTTATACGTAGTTTGTTTGATTCCACCTATTATGGAACATTATTTGGTAAATTCTATCATGTTCCTCTAATCACAATTTATTTATCTTTTGAAAATATCTTCCTCATAAATGAAATTTCATGGTTGTAAACATTACCTTCTTAAAACATTTTGTTTTATAATTTCATATGGAATAATTGTAAATAAGTACTTTGAGAACACTTTATATTTTTCATCGATAAATAATAGAGTTTTTATATTATACATGCATATAATTTATTGTTTTATGATTTGTAGAAATCATTGGAATATAATTTTTATTTAACTGCTCATTGAAAATATCAAATAAAAATATCATGTTAGAAGGATTTCATGGGAGATTCAGAATATATAGAAAGGATTATAGAATCTTTTTTCAAATTGAAATATCCAAAACATTCAATATGAATCATTCTAGAAAGAAGAGAATCTTGAATATAAATATTGATATATTTTTATCATTTAAGGAAAATATTTTCAGCATAATGAATTTATATTTATTAATGTTTCATAATAAAAATCACACTAATAAAACAATATTCAACAAAATCATCATGTAAAACAATATATTAACTATTCCATCTATTGAGAAATATCTATTATTTAATCACAACATTATAAGACACATAGAAAATTTTATTCTAGTTACACCAATAGTTGACTAAATTACATCCATATGCTTCATCTATTTCCATTTCATGGAATCATTTATCAGATGAACATTATTTGGATATATCCATAATAAATTCTCAATTAAACAATTTTTTTTGAAAACCCTGATAGATATATATTATCTTGGATAAATCTACTTGAATTCTTCCAATAGAAACATATGATATCATATATATGTTTTTATTTTTCTCCACAAAATTATACATCAAATGATATGGAATTTCATTATTTAGAACTCAACCATTTGGACTCTGTCATTTGACATTCATCAGAATCTTCTTGTTCACATCCATATCATTAATTTTTATAATAGTCTTTATATAATTTTATCTAATAAACAAATTATGTATTTGTAACTTCAAATGTACATTACATTGAATGTAAAAATCATATCTTCACATAACATAATGTTAAATAACTATACAATAGTATGTATCTAATAATATCTATAGAACATCATAACAGGAACTTTATAAAAAGAAAAAAAATTATCACCCATTCAATAAATTATTTGTTATTGAGATCTTTTTATAAAAAAATATTATTTATAAATTAAAAAAAATCATAACGATATTTCAAAATTCAATGACCATTATGTCTGATGCACCCATGAACATATTATTCATCTGAAAATATGTCTATTGGAAACCCTCAGTCGAATAATTTTTATATGATGCACTTGGTCTAGGATCATTTTTCTAGTATTCTATATCAATTATCTAATATTTATTGTTCACATAAAATTATATAATTAATTTCATGAAAATAAAATAAAATAAATTATTAATATCATCCTTATCAGCATCCATAATCATCAAAACACAATAAACCATAACAGTCCTAAAAATCTTACCATTTGTATTCTATTGTCATCCTGTACAAATAAATCACTATAATATTTTAACTCATGAAATGGATCATACATCCAACCACTATACGTCAAAATTTGTAAATTAAGAATAGAGATTAATAATTATTTACTAATAATACTATGTTATCGACAATTAATTTCTTAATAAATATTTTCAAATACTTCAAAACAACCATACTCTTCCAAAAATTCATCACAAAATCATCACTAACCTATAAGAAAAATTTATCCAAAATAAAAAACAAAAAATTATTAAAATATTTAACTTATCTTGGAATAATATCATACACTTTTTTAAAACTCCCTATAAATATTTGATATTCTATATATGGTTCAACACATACCAATGGATATATTTTTGTTACATGCATCATTTTTCTTCACCATGATGACACTATAAAATTTAAATTGTAAGACATGATTGATACCACTTTAATGATTATGATTGTGTTTCAAAACTCCCATTATTCTCCTCATCTTAGGAAATTTATCCTTCATAAATGGTTTGGTGATGATTTCGACAATAATCTTTTTTATAGGATTATACACTATATTTAGTTCATTATTCTCCATATATTATTTGATGATGTGATATTATTTATAAATTTACATAGAATGAGATGATTGCGTAATATTTATATGAGATTTATATTACTTTCATTATCACAACCTAGGATAAGTAGAACATAATATAAACAAACAAGTCTTCCAACTATATCATCATGGATATAATTATTGTTCTATCATGAGTGGTAGAGACACAATTACCAGCCATAGTATTGAGAGTCACTAAATTCTAATTTTTTTAATATCAACAAAACCATAATTATCCCTATATACACACTCCAATAGATTTATATTTTCTATCATTTACATTTCCTTCCAAATCTACAACTATAAAACCAAAAAATATATTTCTTTCATAACAATTTTTTTAACCAATATTTAAAAATACCATTGAAATACATTACTATGTATCAACCTATGATGGTGTAAAATATATTTAAAATTGAAAAAAACTTCCTAACTCATTAGTTTCTACCTCCTTTTCATCCACATATAATAAATTTGTAGATCCCTCTAATGTTGTTGTTGAAAATATCTTTTGTGTCTCCCATTGAAAACATCCTTAATTGTTCCTTATCATATTTCTCATGATATTTGATAATAAACTTAAAATGTTTCACTATCTTTTGGAAATTAATATATTATTTTTTACCTTATCTAAAAATATCAAAAATATTATTCATCTCCTATATAATTTTTAAGAAAAATTCTTTATCATTACCCATTAATATGATATCATCAAAATAAAAAATCCTGATAAAGAAAACCGTAATATTTTTTTAATAATAAGGATATTCACAACTATTATTTTCTTAAAGTTCATATTCAACATGAAAATATCTAATTTATAATATAAATTTGATGGATGATATGTTAAACCATTCAAATCCATTATTCATTTTAAAAAATCATATTTCCCCAGAATGAATCCAAACCATTATTCAATGTGAATTTCATGATTAATATATCTATAATGAAACTTTGACATGTCATAAAAATAGAACATTTTATACATCTAATTTTTTATAATATAAATAATAATTTTGATTGTTTTTTATCTTTTCACTGGTGATAATACTTCAGAAAACTCAATGGGTTGAATTTGAGAGTAACACAAACTAGTTTTCCTTTTTTTCAAACATCTACACTTCATTAAACATATTTTAAGACACCAAAATTGTCCCAATCACATTCAAAAACTTTGGTCTGAGAAAAATTATCTACCTATCATTATCCTCTCTTCAATATAGTTAATAATTCGTAGAATAAATATATCATTATTGATCCAATCCATTACCAACATCTTTTTAGTCAACTTGTGAATATAAGGAAGTATTGGACACAGTGTTTGATGTTCTTAAAATTTGATGAGCTCATTCATGACATCACGTAACAAATTTGTTCAACCATTATCTTTAATGGACTCCCAAACCATGGAATTTATTATTCTCAACCATTCATCTTTTAGCATAATTTTTTGGGATGATTGATCAAGTATAAATATATGGATTAGTAGGTTTGAAATGTGTGTGACATAATGTGTCTTCCTGTTTAAGAGAGTAAATTATTATAGGGAAGATAACTCCAAACTATGATTTACCAATACAATTTGTAGTGTTATTCAAAAATAAGAATTCACGAGTTTGGGATAGATTATATATTTTGTTATGTTAAATTGAAATCAATGTAGTTTTATATTTTACAATAAAAAATCATTCTAATACTGATTTAGGAATATTTTAAAAAAATTGGCTTCAAATAGTTTAATGTAGAATATATATACATATATATTTATATTAAACTTTAATAATATAGATATGGAAGAATAAAAAGAAAAGTTATATGTTTTTTTGGTAGCATGACTATAACCAATGTGGTGTCTTGAGACAACATGATACATTAACCTACCACATGAGAAAATATTTATGGAATTTTGGGAAATTATGGTCCTCTAATGAACAAAATGGCCATGAATTATAGTACTTTTCGATGGCACATTAGATTAACCTTCCACACAATTATTTTATAATACCATTACATACATTATATGAGTTTTTTCTACGAAAGAATAACTACCAGAATAAATATAGATACAAAATGAATAGAAAATCAAGAGTAATTAATCCTTCCCATCTAATGTATGATATTATACAATAAAAAATTGATCAATTTTTTGGGAAAATATTATTTAGAATATTCTTTGTACAATTTAATCCAAGTGTAATATCCCAATTCTTAAAATGTAATATAAATAAGTGATGTACAAAATAATTGATTATGTTCATGGAATGATATACCTATTTTTTATGAAATATCAATCACACTTGTATTGGAACAATTTATGCTGGGAAATCATGATTGATAACCTTATTATAGGATATTCGGTTTAATCCATAAAATCAATGAATTAAAACAATGATCACCTTTCTACTCAGCTTATCACAATAAAATGAAACAAAATTATCCTTTTTTCTAAACAATGAAACTAGATACATTACTAAAAATTGACATTTAACATCGTTTTTACATATCTAAATCCAAATTTTCTTATATTTTGAGTTATTATAATATTATTTTTAAATATTTAAATGGGATTATATTTGTTTTTCATGATTATAATCACACATGGAAAAATAAATTCCATATCATGGAATCTTATAGTATTGCATGTAAACTCTCAATAATGCGTCGATATGAATTTTTATTAATTAATTTCATATTTTGTTTAAAAAAATGTTTCTTACTTTACTCATTAGAGTATGTATTCATTATATTCTAAAAAACAAAAACCATTTAAAACATATTGTATATATGTACATTAATTTAAAATAATCACATATGTCCTTTAATAAATTATACATCCCAAATAAATTATTCGCATTCTATCCTTATTTGAAATTCGTCTACTTTTTTAAATTCAATACAAGGATTTTTTATTTATTATTAAAATATTGTGAAATACATTAATATGTAATGTAATATATTTATTTACAAATAAAAAAAATTAATATCTTAAATAATTTTGAAAATCTGTTCGAAATATGAAATGTGATAAGCTACTGACACCATGATCTTATATCATATTTTAATAAATTGAGGGACATTGAATGTTTAATCACCCGAATTGATAGATATGGGTTTGAGGATTCAAATGGTTTTAAAAAAATGTCACTGATTATAAATTCATTCAATAATACATTGATAGCATCCATTTAATACATTTTGAATTTATGATTATATTACAAAGAAAGTAGTGTTCTAAGGGATCGTTTAACACTGAATGGTGTGATGTTTCCTTTATGACCAATATATTCAATGTCACTATAAACTTATCTAACCAATATATCCATTTTTCTAACTATAGTTCTAGACTCATCAATATTATTTCTACACAACCATTTAGTACTAATATTAATGTAGTATTTTTGCCTCCCAACTAGATCCCAAACATTATCTAATTGTAACCGATTAATTTATTATTTTATTTTTATATCCCAGTATATATAATTTATTATTTTAGTGATGTTCTTATATTTTAATTGAGATATGAAGACATGTTTTTCATATTAGTTTTTAAAATATTATTGTGTGTGAGTTCCCTTATTTAAATAAACTACTTTAGAATATAATTTATAGTATCTACATGTCGTAAAATGTATTGGAATATATGTACATGGTTCTTATATTTCTTTTTTATATTTTGGTCATCCAAGACTGTCTCTAAGGGGAGATTTATCATATAAATTATCAGTATTGGTTGAGGTTATAGTTATATTATAGAAAATTAAAATTACTAGATCATCCTCATGGGTTTTTGTAAATTTTTTGGTTTATTTAAATAATTGTCATGAAAATTCACATGTATATGTTCTTTCATAAAAATAGATATCTTATTTAAATCTACATATTCTTAACTTGTGGTATAATAACCTATGAATATTATTTTATAACATATTGCTAAAAATTTATTTATATTCTATTATATATTTATAATAAATAATTCCCATAAAAATTGTAACATCTTATTACAATTTTTAGGAATTACTAAACCCCTATTTTGAACATGATTTGGTTGGGTGTCATTTAATGTTGTTTTAAGTGGATAGTAAAATAATTGGATTTTAAGGGTTCGTTCATGATTGTTGCATAGTTTTCCCATTCTATGTTCTAGGATTGTGAAGAGTCAGATAGAGAGGGATTGTATGGTTTTCGCATAGTTTTAAATACCATGCTCCCACCAAAGATAAATTGTAAATTCCTACACTAGGGGATAAATGGTTTTGGAACATGGTTTGTCTAACTGTGTGGCGCTTCCCCGTTAACCATGCATACATAATTTAATTTACCTAAACATTTATATTAAAACCATGAAACCATTGGTTTATGTTCCAAATTTTTCTGTATGAACAAAATATGATTTCAAATTCCTTGGAGACTCCAAATATGGGATTTGAGACCATTTACACCTCTTCAAAAGAGAATATAATCTTGGTAAACTACAGTCGATATCTTCCTATAAAGATTCATATTCATTGTTTCTTTCTCTTACTCTCACTTCTTTCCTCCCCAGGGTTTAATAGATCCCCACATTATTTGGGGATCTAATACACTTTTTCATATCATAAATCATGGTTTGATTCTCTTATCCTCATTGTTTCCATTCTTCTTTGCAGTTCCTAGATTTTGGATTTTTTTGTTATCCCAGGGTAGGTGGTACTCTTTATAATGGACAACATGATTAACCACAAATTTTAAAATATTAATCAAACGATTTTATTTAAATTTAACATCTTTTACATGGTTTATTAAAACCCCAATTCTATAGAACTTTGGACATGGATCAGATTTTGTATGAAATCATGGAAACCCACAAATTCCTTTGAATTGGGGAATGTTTGTGATATTTTAAGGAAATAAAAATTTAAATTGTGAAATATAATTTATGAACATTAATTTTGAAATTTAATTTTGAAATTTATTTCAAATTCATATTTGAGATCATCTCTTAATTTTTTTTCATAGAAATCTATTTTTTAAAATTTGAAAATGAAACATTTGATTAAAATACCATTTATTCGTTCTAAAGGGAAAAATGAAATATTAAAATGGGATATAGGTGGAATTATATTTTTAACATATTTGGAAAAAATGACCATTATTGAATGTTGTTAGGGAACATGAAATCCATGTAAGTTGGTGTAACGTCCCCTATTTTGAACAGCACGAAAAAGTGAAGGAAATTAAAAAATTTTGTTAACTATGTAGGATGGTATTAAAAACCGAGCCTCAAAACTTTTTATTACAATAGTCGACACTATGGAATTGATAGAATAAAAATATTATGTTTATTCTATTGATATGTGTGTTTTTTATTCTCAAAAAACAAATGGAATAACTCTCACATGGTGCATTGTATGAGAAAATATGAGAGCACCATTAAGTTTGAAACATTGGGTTTACCATAGGCATGGGTTAACCTTGATTTGCATCAAGTGTTTGGAAACCTCACACATGATAATTCCA
Source organism: Viscum album (assembly GCA_963277665.1). Lineage (NCBI taxonomy): Eukaryota > Viridiplantae > Streptophyta > Magnoliopsida > Santalales > Viscaceae > Viscum > Viscum album. The sequence continues at coordinate 373,153,302 of OY728126.1, read as the reverse complement.
TATTTTTTTAATTAATTATTTATTATGTTTTTTGTATCATAAATAATTGTTTTCTCTAAAATGGTGCATTGAAAGAAAAATCCATCATCACCAATAGTTCTGAGACATGTGGTTTACCCTATGTAGGGTGTAACCTTTGAAAGCGGTGGAATTTTGGTCATATCACACCAAAGGATAATTTAATTGGGTTAAATATTTTTGTTTTCAGTTAGAAATATTAATAATAATTTTATTATTAATATTATTATTTTCATTGATGTCGAAAAATAGAAATACACTACCATAACTAATAAATTGTGTCGTTGTGTAAATAATAACTGGGCAATGTAAAAAATGTTATATTTTTATATGTTTCAACTGAATGAAAATTTGCAATCAATATTAATTTAATAAATTTTATGTTTTTTATGGTTATTTTTTTAAATTGTTAATGGTTCCATTGATGAGTTATATTAAATAATAAAAATTTTAATTATTTTAATGTATAGACATAAATCAAGGAGTGGGCCATTTAATTTTCTATTCTCCTAATTATTTAAAGCGACCTAGGGCATACCTCTGTGCACCTCACTATGGGTCCTGGACGGCTATTTATTTAATTTAAATAACTGTAAACGTTTTATAAAAAATTATATGTCATGGTTTAGCACTATGTTTGTGATTTTAAATAATTAATTAAGGATTAAAAAGTGATAAGAAAAAATTTAATAAAATTTAAAAGAATGAAAGAAGGTATAAAAATTAATTATAAATAAATTAGAATGGAGGTTATAGAAAAATTTAAAAATAATTAAAATAGGAAATTTCAATTTATTATTATTTTTATTTTAATTTCATGCAATCCTTATTATTTTATTGATTTTTCCTTTATTATCCTTTTTCATTTTTTTTATTTTTTTTCTTATTTTACTTTTCTTTGTTTATTCCTTTTTTCTTTAATTTACCCTCTCCTCTCCTCCTCTCCCTCACGCCGCACCTCCCTCTCCGCCTAGGCAGCGTACACCCTACTCCTCCTTCAGAAGACTGCAGCTCCTCTGTCTATCATCCATTTTCTTTGCTGTCTGGTTTTTAGTAAACCTTATGTCATGGATAACCTTTCTCAAGTGGAATCGTGGGTTTTCGTTAAGTATCCTACACGCAGTTCTTCACAGAATTATATTACAATATTTTGGGGTTTTTATAAAATTGTCCATTTTCTTCAATTTTAGGTCAGATAACATTCTACCATGGATCATATGATCATATTCGACCCTAATGTATGTCGTATACTCTCATTCCCTAAGTTTCATTGTGATTTATAAAAATGCATCATTGTGTCGTTAGTTGGTTCCTACTGTCTTTGTGAAAATTCACCCAAACTCTTTAATTTATATGTTTCGTCTAGTTGTTGTAGCTCTTCTGATCATGAATTAACATTTTTAATATTTTTTTCAATGTGGTCAGACACTCCTTTGGGTGTACAGATATGTGTGATATAAATTCCATTATCCAGAGTATTTAGTTCATATAACTGCATGTATTGTGAGGCCTACTATTGTTGTATTTAATTTAAATAATTATTTTAGAAAAATTATGAACCTTGAATTGTTGGATCATTGAAAATTGTTTGTGCTGTATTATTTTTTTATTTAAAATTTGTATGCCTGAGAATTTGATTTAATTAACTCCATGTGTTGCACAACCTATATCTATTGTGTTGAATTAAAGAAAATCATTTATATTAATTATGAACCTTTAATTGTTGGATTCATGGTAGTTGGTTATGCTGAATTATTTTTTTATTTAAAAGGGAATTTATCTACTTATGTTGATGCAATATCTTTCTTTATTAATATTGTTATGTTGTATCATTTAATATGTGACTTGTGATTCCTGGGTGTATCCGGTTAGTTTTCAATCTATGAATTTATATGCGGATTAGGTCATATCATTTGTAGTGAAAACATTTATTAAATTTAGGGCGGGGAAAGGAGGTGGGTCCCATATTAAGGGCCACAATTAGACCCTATGTTCCTAACTCGTAACCTCTTTGTGTCAGGTGGCTATGTCATTAGCTCTTCCAGTCTGAAAATTCTTCGTGAGTTATAATACATATGAGTTATACTAGTTCCAAAAGGGAATATCGGGATGGATCCTTTGGAATGTGGCTAAGCCATCCTCATATGACAGTCGACCCCTTTTTGCATGATTGGGACGGACAATACATGGTCTTTCGAAAGATTTCATTTGATGGGCTCGGCGGTATTGGATAAGTTGATGGATGTTCCATAGAGAAACCTTCAGGATGGTCTCAGACTCTAAATATCAACTTCAACCTTAATAATGATGCACCTGTGGTTTGTATTGTTTCCATTTGAGTCACTATAGAATTGAGATATTCTTTTGATATGTGGAAGTGAACCTGGTTGACACTTGACATAGACCCCATGTTAAAGCACAATCTTGGGGTATATCTCTTTCTTGTTTTCCATGTTTCTTTCTGAGTTTTATATATATGTGTGTACGTGCATTCAGCTGATAGGTACCCTTTCAGAGTACCGGCTTAGGCTGACACAGGTGATTAGGCACGGGTGCTGTTTGGAACTCGGGCAGACTTATTTATTCCATTGCACTTAATTAATTATCTGAAATTGATATATAATGGCACAATGCATTTTATCATTTCACGAAAGGGAAAGTATTAGACAAATTGGGAGCCGTCCTACAATGATTTTATCTCACACCCTGCCTGGCCATTGTTGACACCCGAGTAGATTATATGATTGTAGGTGTTGACAAAGGGAAGTGTGATGATTCCAATTCTTGATTGATTTTTTCTTCTTAGGATAGAGTCTAGAGAAGAGGACAATGCCTTGCACATGATGCAGTTATCACACTCTGTATATTTTATTTTTAGTTAATAGCGTCCTTGGATTCTGTTTTTTGTACTTTCAGTTTCGACATACATCGTTGAATGACATCGTTTTGTGGGATTCCACACTAGAGTATTATTTAGTTGGATTATCCATATTACTTCTGATACAATTTATTCATTAATATAATTCCTCTATTTATTATTAATTGTTTTTTTCTTCCACTTTGTATTACCTATTACATATGAGGGAATAGTCTCTCCTATAGATATGTTAAAAAGTCCCTTGATGCTACTCAACAGCCTCTACCCTTTGGAGAGATGTGATTGAGGTCATGTAACCCAACGTTTCGGCCACTGACTTATAGGTGAGCCGGGCCAGGACGTTACAAAGTGGTATTAGAGGGGGTATTTTTCATTTCTCTTACTATTTTGGGTTGGTATATAGAAGACTAAAAATGTGTCAGCTCTTGGATAATAGTCATGGCATGGACTGATCACCCCATGTACGGTAAATGACCATGTGGTCGGGTGTGGGATTGATTTTCATGCTTTTCGATATTACAATTGATATGATTTCACCTCAAGTGATTGGTGTAATTTCTATTGCTTATGAATTTAGGAAATTTATGATATTTTACCCTTGGCCTGCTAAAGTAAGGATGAAGCATTTCATGCATCATAATAGGCACATAGGAATGCCATGTACTTTCATTTTTGGCTTCCTGTTGATTCATATTGTCTTCCTTGAATATATACTAGGTCATGTAGTTATTTAAAATGCCTTTTAGATACCGTGTTTTAGTAATATATTTATCATCCAAGCCTATTACTGTGCTGCCTGTGAATACCATGGTTTCCTTGTATCATTATTCATTGCATATTTGCATGTCTCTATGATTAAAATGGTATGGTTATGTGATTACAACATGCCTCTCTCTATTAGCTTCTTATAGTGACCTACTAGCTTGTTTGTTATGTAATTGGTTTCCATGCAATAATTTATTGGTTTCCATTAAATGAGAGAAAATTCCAAAAATATAAAGTGTGTTGTTTCTTATTAAGTTGATATCCACCCATATATATAATCTTATATATTTTGGATCATGTTATAATTTCAAATGAATTGGTTATCTACATAATGGAACAACTAAGACCATGTAGCCTACTTGGTTTATGTTCATTATGAGATAACAGGTATGTGTATTGTGAGTCTTAAAAAATAAACAAATTTTTTTGGGTACATTCTAATGAACCCAGGTCAGCTTAGTGGGACCCTTGTAAGTTTCCTAATATTATTAAAATAATTTTATGAGATAGATTGCATAATTAAGGATAGGATGTTAGTTAATTTAATATGTATTAAAATTGAATTTATAAAACGTGCATGTTTCCTCTTGAGGCATTGTTTAAGATCACGTACCTTGTGTTTTGTTTGGAAAAAAATAGTACTTGTTGTTTTGATTAAATATTTTCAAGTTTTAAGATTAAATATGATTCAATATAAAGGGCTTGGATATAGGACATGTAGTAATTTCTTCTCTTTAAGACCCTAGTATAAGAGTAGTTTGAGTTTCTCCATGAGTTTCTTTGGAATAGAACCTTTCAAATATTTTTGTCTCTAGTCGAACCCCCTTTCTTAAAATGACACCTCTGTTCGGACGTGTGGTCATGTTTTCCTTGAATTTTGATTTTGGATTGAGCATCGATAATGCTCGTTTTCATCAAGTTGGGAATTCCATAAGAATGGTATGTTGCTTCATATGTTGTTCGACCCTCTATTCTCCATCATGATGGATGACATGGTACATAATCATCTGATTTAAAATTCATCATGCTTCTGCATTCATGTATGTCATATTTCTCAAGTTGAACCGGTTGAGTTCAGTGTAATCATCGTGTCTTGTGTTGTTAAATACGTTTCTGCTCAACTTATTAGTAAAAGACATTCTGTGTTAAAGCATTCATTTATGTCCGATTTCTTAGGATGACTTCCTAAGATACTGGTGTTTTGATACACTGGTCAGTTGCGTTCAGTTTTCATTCCCTTTCTTCAATGTAATAATTTATTTAATATACTAATCCTCTTAGTGTACTCTTCCTTTTGTGAAGAGCATGTCCCATATCTTGCCTTCATCCTTGGTTCACTAAGAAAGAATCAATGTTATGCCATGCTAAAACATTAAATGTTGGCGGGATTGTTTTGGGTTTTTTTAATTGTGTTGCACTCTGAGGAATCATTCTTATCGAGGATTAGATTATTTTTGAGTGATGCTCAGATTTCTATATACAAATTACATGGAAGAACTCTTGTACACAAATCATTTCATCTAACTTGATGGCCATGCCGATGCCCCTCGGGGCATGGTCAATATTTTGATGTTGGCATCATTCCCTTATACCAACATATCTCTCATAAGAAATGAGTATGGACTACCTTTTTATAGTTTTATTTCACTCGAGTTGTGCCAATCCACATTTACCCTAGACTTATTGTCGGGATCAGCGATGCCTATATCATGGGATGTCATCAAAGGTCAGGTATGAACATTGGTGGATGTGTTCGTGGTAAATGTGAGATACCTTTGAAGAAAACATCATATTTTAGTTGTAAAACACCTACCGTCTATGATGAAAATCTTTTGTAATGGTCGGTCGGAGTGACTTGACTAGTTATCTATCTTGTTCAATGAAGTGGTTAGTGAAATACAAGTTTTCTGGCATATATTCTGGTGAGATGAGTGCAGTTTGCGTCAGCTAGGTTGTTTCATAAAAAGATGGACAGACGTGGGTTTTATGGGTAATGAGGAACCAACTATTTATCTATTTATTAAGTCAAGTGTGAAGCATCGCTAGAACTCTTAAGGGAGTGTCTTATAAGAAATTATAATGGTAGATGTTTTCTTGACTTGGAATTTGCCTCTTTCTATCTTTAAAACCTAAGGTGGAAAGTAACCATTGCTAGATGTTAATGAAATGACAGCATGGTTGTGTCTCTATCTAAATGTGTTTGGATAAGTATTGTCTCACTGATTCAGTTAGAGAGTGAGTGTTGGCACAGATATTAATAGCTTATGCGCCTCTTTACTGACCAATGTTTGAGCATTTGTTGGGCATTTAGATATGCAACACGAACTTTTTGTATGAGACTGGATGACCCTATAGATTGGTTGTGGGTTACATTGTTCCTGGAATCTTCTCGGGGACGAGATGTTCTATGGTGGGAAAGTTGTAACGTCCCGTGTTTCGAACCTGATTAAAAAGTGAAGGAAATTAATTTTTTTGGTTAACTAGGCTAGCTAGTTTTAAAAATCGAGTGTTGGAACATTTTGTTCTGATAGTCGACAATACTGCTTTAATAGAAAAAATATATTATGTTTATTTTATTGATATATATATTTAATTCTATTCAAATAAATAAAATAACTCTCAAACGGTGCGTCGTATGTGAAATATGAGACCACCGTTAGGTTTGTAACGTCGGGATTACTCTATGTAGGGATTAAACATGATTCGCATCGGGGGTTTGGCATCCTCAGACATTTTAATTCAATATTAATTTTTAATTAATTAATTATTACGTTTTTTATATAATAAATAAATATTGTCCCTAAAATTGTGCATGGAATGAGAAATCTGACATCAGTTATAGTTCTGGGACGTGGGGTTTACCCTAGGTTGGGTATAACCTTTGCGAGCGGTGGATGTTTGGTCATATCACACTCGAAGATAATTTAATTAGGTTAAATATTTTTGTTGGCTGTCAGAAATAATAATAATAATATTATTATTAATATTATTATTTGTGTTGATGTCATCAAATTAAAATACACTCCCAAAATAAATAAATTGTGTCATGGTATAAATAATAACTGGGCAATGTAATAAATTCTATATTATTAATTTTTCCAACTAAATGCAAATCCAAATTCAATGTTAATTTAATAGCAGTTATCATTTTTGTGGTTATTGTTTTAAATTGTTAATGGTGCCACTAATTAGTTATATTAAATAATAATATTTTTAAGTATTTTAACATATCAAATTAAATAACGGTGCAGAACATTTATGTTTAGGTTGTCCTAATTTTTTTAAAGTGACCCAGGGTGCATGTTAGTGCGCCTCGCTGCAAGTCCCATGCATCTATTTATTTAATTTAAATAACAGCAAAAATTTTATGAAAAATGTTATGTCATTGTTTAGCATGATGTAAATGATTTAATATAATTAATTAAGGAATGAATAGAGATAAAAAAATATTAATGAAATTTACAAGAAATTAAGAAGGGATAAGAAGAAATTATAATTAAAATAAGAAGGGGGTTACAGAAAATTGTAAAAATAATTAAAATGGGAAATTTATGTTTTTATTTATTTTATTTATTTTTCCTTCCCATCCTTTTTATTTTATTTATTTTTCATTTACATTACCTTTTCATTTTCTTTTATGTTTTCTCTTATTTTTCTTTTCTTTATTTCTTCCTTTTTCTATCTTGATACCTCTCTTTCTCTAGTCATATCCCTCCTGTCGCACGTCCCTCTCCCCCTAGGTGGTGCACCCCCTTCTCCTCCTTTGGAAGACTTCTGCTCCACCGTATGTCATGCGCTTATTACGCCGTCAAGTGTGTAGTATACCTTAGGGAAAGGCTAACCTTTAACAAGTGTAATGGAAGGTTGTTGTTATGAATACTATGCACAATTCGTCGCGGAATGATTTTACCATATTTTGGTGTCTTTCTAAAATATTTCGTTTTCTTCCATTTTACATAAACTAAAAACACACCACAAATCATAGGATCATCTAATACCATAAGGTTGGGAATATACTCTCTTTCCCTCTTTTTCATTGTGATATATAAAAATGTGTCGTTATGTCGTTAGTTGGTGCCTACCGGCTTCGTGCTAATTCGCCCAATCTCTTTAATATATTTGTTTTTTCTAGTCGGTTCATCTATTTTGATCATTATTTCATTCTTTTAATTAGTTCCAATGTGGTCAAACTCCCCTTTGGGTGTGCTGATGTGGTCGTTATTAATTCTGTTAGCTCGGGTATATAATTTAATTTATTGCATGTATTGCACTGCCTATTTTTGTTTTGATTAATTTTAATAATTATTTTATAATAATAAGGAACATTTAATTGTTGGATATTTGGTAGTTCTTTGTTCTGAATTATTTAATTATTTAAATTTCTATGCCTGTGCATTTAATTTAATTAATTTCATATGGTGTGCAACCTATTTCTTTTGTGTTGAATTTAAATAAATATTTTATATTAATTATGAACCTTGAATTATTTGATTCTAGGTATTTGGTTGTGCTGAATTATTTAATTATATAAAAGTGTATCTTTCAGCTTATGTTGATGTTGTATCTTTCCTTGTTAATATTATTAGGTTTTAATATTTAATTTGTACCTTGTGATGCATGAGTGTATCTAGTCAGTTTTCAAGCAATGAGTTTATATGCTGATCATGTCATATTTGCTACTGTGAAAACATTAATTAAATTGCGGGTGGGAAAAGGAGGTGGTTCCCATATTAAGGGCCACAATTAGACCCTCCGTTCTTGACTGGTAACCTCTATATGTCGGGTGGCGGTGTCATTGGCTTTGCCGAACCGAGACTTCTTCATGCTTTCTAATAGTTATATGTGATACTAGTTCCAAAAGGGCCCATCAGGATGGATCCATTGGTAATGTGGCTATGCTAGGCTCATATGAAACTCTACCCCTTTTCGAGATTAGGATGGACTCTGGGTAAAGCCATGCCTGGGGGGATACATGGCCTTTTGAATGATTGTCTTGGATGGGCTTGCTGGTATTTGATAAATTGACGGATGTTCCATAGCGATACCTTTGGGATGAGCTTGGACTCCAACTCTCATCTATAATTTTAATAATGATGCAAATAAGATTTGTATTATTTCAATTTGAGTCACTTGAGAAATGTGATATTCTATTGAAATGTTAAAATGCACCTGGTAGACACTTGACATCGACCCTATGTTAATGCACAAGATTTGGGTATACGTCTATCATGTTTTCCTTATTTCATTCTACGTTTTATATATATTTATGTGTTTGTGTGTGTACGTGCATTCTGCTGAGAGGCAACCTTTCAGACTATCGGCTTATGCTGAAACAGGTGATTTGGGATGGGTTCTATTTCGAACATGGGATGACATATTTATTACATTTCACTGAATTAATTTTAATTTTTTTTATATAATGGCACACAGCATTTTATCATTGCAGGAAATGAAAAGGTTTTGAAACCTTGGGTGTTGGCATACTGGGATTTTATCACACTCCCTACTCAGGCATCGTTAACACCCGAGTAGATTATACGATTGAAGGTATTGACAAAGGGAAGCATGCTTCTTCTGATACTTGATTGATTGTAGCTGAGTAGGATTGAGACTGGGGTAGAGGACTGATCCTTGTTCGTGATGTATTTGTTGCATTATGTTTCTTTCCTTTTCATTTTATAGCATGCTTGGGTTCTATTTTCTGTACTTTCAATTTTGACATACATCAGGGCATGAAATCGTTTTGTGGGATTCCACACTTGAGTATTACTCAGTTTGATTATCCATATTTCATATACAATGGTTTATTTGATTAAATGCATCCACTATTTATTACTAATTGTTGTTTTCTTCCACTGTGAATTAACTATTACCCATGAAGGCATATTCTCTCCCACAAACATGTTAATATGTTCCTCACTACTAGTCAAAAGCCTCTATCGTTTGGGTAGCTGTGCTGAAGTTCATGTAACCCACTAGTCCAACCACCATCTTAGAGGTGAGTTGGGTCGTGAAGTTACATTTTGGGAGTTATTTTTATAGAACTCTTTTGATTCAGTACAACTTAAACAAATATTAGTGCAGTAGGTCAAATCCCTGATGTGATGGTTGTCACGACCCCCTCCCCACAAAGTGTACCATTCCTTGGCCAGAAATGTGAGAAGGAAGATAATGACCCCCGAGTCCCGCCTCTAGTAGGCCCCGGGTTGGCGACTAGCACTGGGGGAATAGTTACACACAAAATGGGAGGCATTACCCTCTAAGAGAACACATTAAGAAGAGAGAGATAAGATAGAAACCAATAAAATCCACCTTAGACTGCCATATTAACAAAAACCCATGTACACATATGAAATGTCATGCACAAGTACTACAACTGAAAGGGGGTAGACTGCAAGTATCCTAAAGAAAGTAAAAACAGTAGCAACCACAAGCCCGAATAGCTAATGCAACCCCATGCTAGTAGAAACCAGCTTGATCTTTAACCTCCTCCAAGTGACCTGAAAAACAGTTTATATATATATAGGGTTAGTATAATAGTATACTCAGTAGGATCCTCCCAGAAGCCCCTCATGCAAAAGTAAAGAAAGAATGCTATGCACAGTGAACAACAAGTGAAACTAACTCGTCACCTAAATAGGTATACTCAGTTCCCAAAATCACCATGGCTACTCTCACCAAGTAATGCATACAATAATATATCATATAATAAAGAATATCAAGGGTACCCCGCTACTACTTCCCCACTGGTGTTCCTCTTTTCCCCAATGTCGTACGTCCTGGGCATCTCTCTCCAAAAAGGCTTTTCCGCATACACCTGGGTAAAGATCCAAAGTATGCACCTCATGCAAAAAAACCACCACATCCACACAGCAAATAAACCAGGTAGTTTTTTGGAGCCACCACATCTTTCATAACTTGTATCATACATCGGGTATTATACCTAAATTCATTACATCCCATACACCGAGTAAGGATCCTCAATCCATCACAACCTATATAGTTTAAACCTATAGTAGCACATAGAAAAATATATCTAGAATATATGTGTGTGAATAACTACAAGACATTACAACCCTCTACACACATATATGGGGAAAACTAACCAATGTGCCTACCAGCACCAGTAACTACCAAGGGAAGGGAGCGGGAACAAATGGGGTAGTCACCATCCATCCTCCCACCAGAATGTTGGTGAAAACACCCCCCAGGGCTTAGAATCCCCGGGGTCTCAGTTTCCCTTTCTGACAGGGTCGAGTAGCGTATAGAAACAAATACAGTACATGATATATTATATCTCACAACCACATTAAATATATTACCTACACTAAGACACAACTTCAGATAACGTCTCTCAGACTTTAGGATGCTACTTCTAAGACTGGGTATCCTATAATCACACAACCATTTAAAGCACATTATTAGATTACTTCATTCCCTTTTTATCAGTTCCACTATACATTAATTAATTCTTTAAACATTAATTAACCATGAACAATTCCACATTAAATTTCATTAGCATCATACCCAAGTCAACCATTCCTTCAAAATTACAACCTCATAATTATGTTCCAGCACCTCCATCCCCATGGGTTAACACCATTTATTCTATTATTCATTACAAAAAAAACATTCCCACATTCTCAGGCATTCTAGAAAAACATTATACGCTACTAAACATAAGGGGGCCCAACACGGTGATTAGATGTACTACCCATCGAGTCTTTTCCGCTTCTATCAAGAGAATATACCCATCCTTCCTTGAGATGCTAAACATGGACAGAACGTGGAATACCCCACATGTCTTTGCCTTTTTTGGGAGAAGTGTAAGTAAGAACAGCTGCCTTGAGTAGCTGGGAAAAGTTAAGCAGATAAACAAGCAATAAAAATTACCAAGCATCCAACAATCACATCCATCACATTCCATCATCCCTGGTGTCCTCCCCGACACCCACATGCATCAACTGATGCATCTCGCCACTCTAGGCATCATCTGATTCCACGACCAAAAGGGCCTCCATGCCTCCATATATTACCACAATCATCCATGCTCACATTAATACACAAGTAGCAGTAAAAAAACATCTTCACAATTGGGCTCTTGTCCCTAAAACAAATAAGAGGGTAACTCAGAACCCTACAATCAATAATCTTTTAACAACCACCAGTTCTTTATTCCAACTTGGGTTAACCGATTTATTATTTGTTGGTTCCAAATTCAAAAAACCTAACCTGTATGTTATCACAAATAAATAAATATTATTACTGCACTAACTTGATTAGAATCAAATTACAATAAGAACCACATTTGTTTTCATGCCTCTTTTTCATTAGCCATCAATTATCAATTAATCCCTGTTTACGTTCATTACAAATTTACATCATGAAAAAACAGCTAAGCAATGAATGCATAGATATCACACTATCTAAAAAAATAATCATCAATAACATACAATCAATATCAATTTATTTATTTAGTTAATATATTTATTATGTAAATTACATTGTCATCCATTGTGATTAAACATGCTAACAATACAGTTTCATGTAAAAGAAATATAAGCAACGAATCCCCTACCTCAAACAGTTCCTCATATTCTTTATCGACACAATGGGTCACGATCCTCCTCTCGCGACAATTGCATCCACCCGAGGATGCCATGGTACGACAGCACCAACCAAACCCCAAGAAAAACCTCATTAGAAGCATGGAGATTACATGGTATAACACGGAAAAGGGAAACATGAGGACATGTTCCCCAAAGTAATGACTATAAAACATACCTTATATCGAAGATTGACTGATATAGCTCGGTTGCATCAAAATAGTGTGGATCAAATCCAAGGAGTAATGTTTTATTGTACAAGTCCTATAAAAAGTATTGAAAGGATCTAGCGACTCATAGCCGAGATCAAAGAGGATGAACATGGTAGGAAGATATCTTGTCCCTTTTAAAGATTTAATGGGGTGACGGTTTAAGATACGCTTAATTCCCCATTAAAATAGGATCGTATTAACCCACACAGTTTGACCAAGTAAAAACATCCCATGCTATAGGAATAATTAATATAGGAGTTATGGCCTTTGAATTGGCCTTAGAGTCATTAAAACAAATCATTAAAGGGATTTTACTTTATAGTAAAATGCTAATGGGGTGAAATTGTAAGATGTAAACACTATTCAAGAACCTCGCTGGTCTGGAAACACTGTAGACCTACCGTTATTGTACACCTACCATTAGATGTTACTGATAGACCTCACCATTCTAGAAACACTGTAGTCCTACTGTTACTGTACACCTACCATTACTGTACACCTACAGTTAGAGGTTACCGATAGACCTCACCGTTCTGGAAACACTGTTCCAGGAACCTCACTGATAGAACTTTTCACAAAACCTCACTAATAGAACATTGTTCACTAAACCTCACTGATAGAACAGAGTTCAATGAATCCTCACTAATAGAACATGGTTCACTAAATCCACACTACTAGAACACTTTTAACTAAATCCTCACTGATAGAACACTGTTTACTAAATCCTCACTCATATAACATTGTTCACTAAAACCTCACTGATAGAACACTTTCACTAAATCCTCACTGATATAACTTTGTTCACTGAACCTCACTAATAGAACTCTGTTCACTAAATCCTCACTAATAGAACACTATTCACTTAATCCACACTTATAGAACAATGTTCACTAGATCGTCACAAATAGAAAAATGTGCACTAAACCTCACATATAGAACATTATTCACTGAATCCTCATTGATAGAAAATTTTTCACTAAACCTCAGTAATATAACACTGTTCACTGAATCCTCCCTAATTTAACACTATTCACTAAATCCACACTGATAGAACACTATTAAAAAAACTTCACTGATAGAACATTGTTCACAAAATCCTCACTGATAGAACAGTGTTCACAAAATCCTCACTGATAGAACACTGTTCACTAAACCTCATAGATAGAATACTGTTCACCTACTGTTATAGGTTACTGATAGAACTATTCACCGATGGAACTATTCACAAAATTGGAAATTTTGCAAAGTATTGGGGATATGTCACCTCGACCTCTCAGAATACCTCAAACAGCATATTTTCACAATGTAATGGACCGGAGAGGTCCGGTCCATTACATAAGATACCTCCCGCAACATTATCGTCCTCGAGAATTCAAATCCAACTTAACGAGACAAAAAAACGAGGTCTGAACAACCGCCCATCGAGATACCTATCAAAAGAGAGCAAGCCACAAAAGCAACAAAATAAATTCATAAATAAAACATGAAAGGACTAAAAAGGGAACATTGTTACATAAAATGAGTTAGAAATCAAACAACTCTGGGTACTAACAACGTATCTATGACTCACTTTCCCAAGTACTCTCTTACTTTCCACAATGTTGCCACAAGACACAAATTAAAGGGATAGAACACTCGCACAACACCTTCTCCTTATGGTCTTGGATCTCCACAGGTCGCTCCTCAAAGGATGCATCGTTATCAACATCGATCCCTCCACAATTGATGATGTGAGAGTCATCATGAAGATAACGATGGAGCTGTGACACATGAAAAACATCATTTATCTGACTCATATGTGGGGGAAGTGCTACTCGATATGCCACAGCTCAAACATGAGCTAAAACCTCTAAAGGCCCAAAAAACTAGTGAGAAAGCTTACTTCCACGACCAATCCTTCACTGCCCACGACAGAGATTCACTATCAGAAACACATAATCCACAACATTAAACTCTAAGGGCCTTCTTCTTTTATCAGCATATGATTTCAGACGATCATGCACTGTCTTCATCCTCTCATGAATCACATGAACCATCTCTGTTGTATTCTGCACTACTTCTGGTCTGAGAATTGATGACCCTCCATCCCTAGTCCATCACAACGAAGAAAGGCATGGTTGACCATACAAGGCTTCAAAAGGTGCCATACTGATGGTTGAGTGAAAACTATTGTTGTAAGTGAACTCCACCAGGGGTAAGTGCCTTACCCATGAGCCTCCAAAATCAAGAACAAAAGGGCGTAACATCTCTTCAAGAGACTGGATGGTTCACTCTGTCTGACCATCCGTTTGAGGATGAAAAGTAGTGCTAAGGCATAGTTAAGAACCAAAAGCATTTTGGAGACCTCTCCACACCCTGGAGGTAAAACAAGGATCTCTATAAGAAATGATCATCCTAGGGACTCCATGAAGTCTCACCAAATCCTCTAGATACTTCCTCGACAAAACATCCACTAAGCCTGACTCCATGATTTCTATGAAGTTGGACGATTTTGTTAAACTATTCACTACCACACAAATAGCATCATGTCCTCTCAATGCTCGAAGTAAGCCAGTAAATATGTACATTGAGATGTCCTCCCACTTACATTGAGGAATATCTAATGGTTGTAGAAGACCACCTGGAACACGGTGTTCGACCATCACCTTCTGGCAGAGTAAACATCGAGACACAAACTACACAACCACACACTTCCGCCAAGGCCACCAAAACTGACTCCTCGTGGATCAGTACATCATTTTCACGCAAGGATGTACTACTAAAGGAAAACTATGAAACTCTCCGAGAACCGTCTCGTGCATCATCAAGGGAACAAAAAGACATATGTGATACAACACACGGTGTTGTTCATCCTCCAAACAACCATCAGGAGCCTCACAACAAACAACTCGGTCTCTCCAAACCTCCACCTCTCGATCTCCAAACTAGGAATCTTCCACCTTCTACATCAGGGATTACTGTACCGTCATCTAAAAAATCCAACCTCTACCCCCATCTTCTTCCATATCATGATAAAATGTTGAATGTTCTTCCATTAATCTTCAGGAATCATCAGATTCATGCACATCATCTCTATGTGACATTTGGCTCAGTACATCAGCTACAACATTTCCTTTTTCCACGTGTATATGATATTTTGAAGTCATATTCCTGCAAGAACTCCATCCACTGACATTTTCGTATGTTCAAGTCATGATTTGAGAAAAAATACATCAAACTATTATGATCGGTGAAAACCACAGTGCACTCACCAGTGAGGTAATGTCTCCACAACCTCAGAGAAAACACCATGGTTGCAAACTCAAGATCATCGGTGGCATAGTTGCGATCATGGGGATGAAACTACTGATACTGATGCACCCAATTTCTGTATACATTTCCATATATATAATTGATGATAAAAACATGTTTTCAACAAATATCTATTTCTTTATGAACATACTCTTTGATTTTGGTGATTCCGTTTACTTTCAGGAGCTTTCTGGCTAAATACCTGAATCAAGGGAAGCATGTGAAAATTTTGCAACTACACGGCGCGTAATTTTATACACGCCGTGTACATAAAGACCGGGACATGAACCGAAGTAGGTAGTACATGCCCATGTCACCAGGCAGAAGATACACGCCGTGTGAGGCGACGTTACACACCGTGTACTACTTTCTAGAAGTGCTGATTGCTGAGAAAAGTCCACACGCCCATGTGGCCGTTGAAGGAGACACGACGTGTTTGAATTTCTACACGTCGTGTCTACTATTATAGAAGGGGATGTCAGTCAAAATTATGATACTACACGCTGTGTATGGAAGCGCTACATTCCATGTACACCCAACCACTAGGAGGCACCGTGTTCAACAGTCAAAGATGGCGTGTTAGGACACCTGCCAGTGGAGAAATTGGGGCCAAAGCGTGTTGATGAAAAGTACATGGTGTGTACTTTATATACACGCCATGTACTTTAGTTTTATATAAAAAGAGGCCTTGGCATATGTATTTGGGAGGTTGAAACCATTGGAGGAGATAAGAAGATCTGTTGCTACCATTCCCAAGCCACCGCGGTGCCATAGTTCCACTATTCCACCTTCTGAGACCCTACCTCAACGCTTACGAGATGAATCCGTCAGGTATCACGTGTGTCATTTCTCCTCCACTTTCTATGTGTAACTAAACCCCTCGTGTTGGGGATGTGGATGAAGGGATCGTAATTTGTATGTTGTTTTATATAGTTGTTTTTTATCGTTGTCATTCATCTTACTCTTCTTAATCTACATTTTAATCTAATAGAGAATTCTGAGCCGGACCAAGGGAATAATTCTCAGCGATACAAAAGAAAAGTAATAGTGAAAACATCCATGACAATTGGAAGGATTTCACCAATTCATATAATGGGCTGAACTTAATAAATAATTAAGAACACTGACAACCGGACCAAGGAGTCAACTGCTCTAATTCCTAATAAGAGGAACCAGACCAAGTAAATCTTGTAGCAAAATGAAATCCAGAATGATTGAATTATTATGAACAACACAACCATTTAAACAATCTGCATAAGAACTCTTTAACCACCATAGCCCTGACATGTCTTTTCTTCCCATTTTAAAAACTCTTTAAATTTACCTGTTGTTTTCTTTCAAACTGTATCCATATCTTCAAGGTAATTCAATTTAGTTTCAATCAAAACCCAAAATCAACCCAATAAATTCTAAATTATGAATAATTCAACTAATTATGTATTAACTCAATTGAATTCACGCACACCACGGTTCCATGTGGGTCGCCCCCGAAAATATTCTTTACAAATGTTCAATGAACGGGTAATTAATTTGGGATGCATATAACATCAATCAATGACAAGCGAGACCAAATTTTGGTGTCGTTTCCGGGAAATCATTTGGTTTTAGTGCTAAGATTTAAATTTTGTTAATAATTAATTTATGTGAAAATAAAAATATAAAATTATCAAAAAACTCTTTTCTAATCCCATTTCAAATTTTCTCTTTTTTCTCCCTTTTACGCTCGGTTTTCATTTTTTGTGTTGTGTAGAGCTTAAAGTGTATGTTTAGATGTCTTACACAATCCAGAAGCGCCGAGTCTTCAGAATTAGTTCTGCTTGACCCGGAAATCGAACGGACCTTGCTTCATCATCGACGTACACAGACAAAAACTCACAACCATCAACCACAACCCATGGTGAACAAGGAAGATGGAGTACCATCCGTAGATGCTGCGATTGAGCATCAGTACCAGGATCAGCAGCATCCTACTGCTGGTCTACTGGAGCAACCTCATGGACCCTTCATGGAATTCCTCCCGAGGGATTACCAATGGCCACCATAGAAACTCTTCCCACGACTATACTTTGCCCCTTAGGAGCAGTTTATGCAAGTTCCACCCCATCAAAAACAACCTCCAAGACGTACCCTTATAGAGTACGGACATCCATCGATTCACGAAGCTGATACAGGCATCCTTCGTCCTCAAGTCAAGGCCCATCACTTCGAGATCAAGCCTGCTATCATGCAGCTGTTACAGAACACAATCCAGTTTGGAGGCCTGGCCACCGAGGACCCGAACGCCCATCTCTCCGACTTTCTAGAGATCTGAGACACCTTTCGGTACCATTGCATGTCCGAGGACGCAATTAGTCTTCACCTATTACCCTTTTCTCTATGGGACAAGGTGAAGGACTGGATCAAGGGGCTTCCACAACGATCTATCCTCACCAGGGAGGATCTAGACCAGGCGTACCTGTCCAAGTACTTTCCACCATCCAAGACGGTGACACTCCAGAATGAGAAACATAACATCCAGCAGCACGACTCCAAGTCATTGTACAAGTCCTGGGAATGCTTCAAAGAGATGTTACAAAAATTCCCCCATCACGGACTCCCACTCTGGATGCAAGTCCAGACCTTATACGGAGGACTTACCACAAATACCAAGTCCGTGGTGGACGCTGCTACTGGAGGTACGATGATGCGAAAATCCCCCGATGAACTATTCGAACTACTAGAAGATGTGTCAGCCAACAGCTTCGAGTGGCACTTCGAGCAGGGGACTCAAAAGTGATGTATGTGAAACATTGAGGCTACCACTATGTTAGATGCTCAATTGGACGCTGTGTCCAAGACAATCGATGCATTGAACCTCAAGGGAGCATCTCAAGTTCATGCGGCGAACCATCCAGCATGTGGCGACTGTGGTGATAACCACATCATGGGAGAATGATCGGGTTCGACTAGAGGCCCTTCTACGAGCGAGGTGAGTTATGTTGCCCAAAATCGAGGGCCCAACTAGTACCAGCAATACCAGAACCCGGAATGGGGAGATCAACAGAACATATGTTGGGGCCAACAACAGCAGAATCCTCCGCCCTAGAGACCACCCAGCTACAACCAGCCTCCATAACAGAACCAATACCAAAGGCCACAACAACCTCAGAAGGGTCCTTATCAGCAACAAGGGAATCAAAACCCTCATCCACAATAGCCATGGCAGCCACCTCCTGCACCGGCTCAACAACCACCTCAACTGGAGAACACTTCAAGGTTAGAGGATTTGATGACTAAATTCATAACTACTACTGAGACTCAGTTCCAGAATTAGGAGGCTTTGATTCGAGGCTTGGAGAATCAGATTGGCCAGCTGGCAAATCAACTCTCAGGGAGGCAGCCCGGTACACTACCAGGGAACACCGAAAAGAACCCAAGGGAGGAGGGAAATTCTATCATGCTCTGGAGTAGAAATAAGCTCCAACAGAACCGATTAGCACATCAAGGTGCATGCACACCCACTGTTGATGAAAAAGGTACCAATACCGACCCCTCCTCATCCAAAATCCTGCAGAAGGATGCTTTACAAAATAAAGAAAATGAATTAGTCCAACCATTAAAACCTACGTTACCCTTTTCAGAAAGATTGAAGCAGAGGAGCTGGACCACCTGTTTAGCAAATTCATGGATGTGTTCATGAAGCTACATATCAACATCCCATTTGCAGAGGCCCTGACTCAGATGCCCACCTACACCAAATTCATGAAGGAAATCATCTCGAATAAGAGGAAGATGGAGGATTTGGGGTTTATTTCACTAATGAAGGAGTGCTCCACGGTGGTTCAATAATCCATTCCTCCCAAACTCCAAGATCCAGGTAGTTTTCCCATTCCTTGCACTATTGGATCCTGTGAGTTTGGGAAGGCCCTCTGCGACTTAGGGGCCATCGTGAACCTCATGCCCCTCAGATTTTTCAAGAACCTGGGACTCAACGAGATCAAGCCTACCTGCGTAGCCCTTCAACTTGTTGGTTGATCCATCAATCACCCGAAGGGATTACTTGAGGACGTACTGGTCAAGTTGGGTAGGCTGATCCTTCCCGCTGATTTCATCATCCTCGACTTGGGGGATGACCAGGAAGCACCTCTTATACTTGGAAGACCTTTCCTCGCCACTGGGAAGGTTCTCATTGATGTGCACCAAGAAGAGCTTATTTTCCGGGTAGGAGACGAGAGATTCTCCTACAATGTTCTCAAAACCATCAAGCATGCATCATTGTCCGATCATGAGGATTATTATGCAATAACTACTATGGACGATCGCCTGGTGGATGATCTGGTATATTCTTATATTTCTAATAACTTTAAAATTCTAGACATTCCTGATGAAGAATTACCCAAGAACTTGAAACTCCTAGATGGACAGGGTGGCCACTATTGGGACCATTATCTACTGTAAATATCAGGTAAGAAAGGTAAGTAGGTCGAGCCAACGACCTAAAACAAAGGCACTTCCTGGGAGGCAACCCATAGGATACACATCGTGTCCCACTTATATACACGGTGTGTACATATCTTTGTAATTTATAATCTTAATAGTATAAATATATAGAATAACAAATAAATAACCAGGGATGATGCCGGTGTCGATGGCAATGTCACTGGAGTTTATTCGAGTCGTCCCAGGTTCGATTCCTCCTAACCCACCTTCAGCACGAGGTTTCTCCTTTTATTTAATTGAGGTGGTGGTATTTTCCATATATATATATATAAATGTGTTTAATAAAACCCATGGTGGGGATGGACCTGTTGGCTAGAATCGTAATCCGATTTCAAAAGACCCGAGTTCGAATCCAGACAACCGTCCCATTTCCATCATTTGTTCTTTTAATAAAACCACACGATGTGTACTCTTATATATGCCTTGTGTGCCATGATTTTTCAAATATAAATTAAAAACTTTTTAAAAATAAGAAAATACATATGGGTGAAGTTGGCGGATTGGCAAAGTCTCGGCACTAGATTCAAAAGACCTGGTTTCGAATCGCGATAATCTCCCCGCTTCACCCCCATAATTTCCTAAATAAAAACCACACTTCGTGCTTTTATTTCTTTCCATGTGTATAGGACATATAAAATAAATATATATATAGAATAAATATGAACAACATAACAGCCTTTGCTCTAGTGGTTGAGGGCGTCCGTTCGGAACGGCCGATCGTCGGTTCGAATCCCGCCCCAAGCACCGGGCCAAAGGTTTTACGACTCTTTGTCTTATTTTAAAATACTCAGTGTGTATTTCCCAATATACATCTTGTATAGGATTATGTATAACAGAATTTATAGATATAACTATTTTATTTTATATATTAATAATAATCATTATATAGTTTACTATAATAATTATATTTATGAATATAATTAAAAAAAATCGGGATACACAGCGTGTACCAAACATAAACATCGTGTATCGCTGCTATATAAGTTGCGGGCCACCCGGCTTGAGGCCGTGTCGCACGAACACCCCATTTTCTCCTTTCTTCCCGTTTCTTCTCCCGAACGCCACTCGAACCCCCCTTTCCCAGATCCGTCGATTTGGGGCGTTTCAAGTTCTGATTCTTCTCACATTGTGATCCTCAGTCCAGGATATGGCAGATCGCAATCCTTCCCGAGGGAAGTGGCCAGCCTCCGCCACTGAGGGCGAGAGGCCCAGCTATCGTTGGATCTGACACCGACCACCTACGCAGCCGGATCCCGACGCTCCGGTCTTTGAGCTCCCTTCATTGCCCATTCTACTGCCACTCACTTCTCCCATATGAGGCTGGGCCTACTTCTGCGGCACCAGCTACCACTTTCTCTATACTATCATCCTCAGCAGCAGGTCCCTCTTCGAGCACACCTTCCACCTAGCCACCTTCTTCTTCAGCAGATCCACCTCCAGAGCCAAACGTTGCTGCTGCACTGGCACCTGGGTCGGGACCTGCAGGTTCTCCCTATCCCTGCACGGTATTCCCAGTCACCGACCTCGCATACGACAGGTTCTAACGCTTCTCTCTTCATCTGGTACCATGGAGTGGCCGGTGCCTTGACAGAAGCAATCCACAACAGCTCGGTATTTGGGAGGAGTTGGGGATTCTTCTCGGGCACACCGCACTCCTCAAGATTTTCCAGGTCATCACTCCTATGTTCCATGATTTATTTTTGGGGTTTGCGGCCTCCTTTGAGTTCGATGGAGTGGAGTACCGAGAGACGCCTGGCGATGCGGTACCTATAGTCCGATTCCGGCTAGGCGGCCGGCGATTCTCTCTTACCATGACTGAGTTTGGCCGAGGGTGTGGCTTCTACCCCCATCCTATCACACGACCCCCTATTTCTCTCTTATAAATTCTAGAGTTATCAGTAGAAACTTTTGGAAAGGTTACATGATTATTTTAGTTTTTATGTATTTTAAAATGATTGTTGATATTGTTTCAATTGCATCTTTTCATCCTTGACTAAATTACATTGATTAGGCTAATCATTTATATTCATGGCATGACCTGATTGTCCCTTTATTATTTTTCCACTCCTGAGAGGTATTCTAAACCCTTTTTTATTTCTTTTCTAATACCCTCTTTCTTGAGAAATTCATAGGATATGCATCACTACCAGAATTTGCAAGTTTTTATTTTCGACACATCAAGAAATATTTGAATTACATTAACATGATTGAGGCGCTAGATTGTTTTAACCCCTTTATCTTGAGACCTACCCTACATTTAATCTTCATTAAGCCCATAGAATCCATGAAAAACCTTTATAGGAAGCCACATTACAAGCCTATTTCCCTTCCTACCCTATTTATTTTTAAGCATTGAAAGATTATTCCTTTGAGTTTTAAAGAGGGAGTTGGAAATACATGGCATATTTTTGTGTACAGCTGTGAAATAAAGTGTGGGGGACTATCTCTTGATTATTTGGGCAGAATGGGTTCCAAATATCTACTCATTTTATTTATAAGTGTTTCCCTTGTGTTTTTATATATATATATATAAACATACAAACAAACAACAAGGGGTCCTTATGCTTTTTTTCCCATTAACCCTAGTTGCCTAAAGAAGATGGTGATGATTACAAAAGCATTTGACTGAGCTTGTGAAGGATTAATTTTCAGTGAGTTTTACATTGAATATCATGCAATGTTGTTTAAAGGAATTAACCTTACTTTTTCAAGCCTCAGAATTTATTTTCACTTCTAAACCTTCCAAACCTTAGCCACAGAGACATCTGAACCTTATTGATAAAGCCCTCATGATTTTTGTAATTCAATTTTTTTGAAGTAGAGAACAAGATATCTTGAAAACCTATGGATAGAGTGTATATACCTTAGATTGAGCATGACTTTGATTAAAAATATCTTGAGTGTGGAGTGTGATTTTAACTAGTAAGGTAAATCATCAAGTGACATGATTATTTTTGAAAGGTTGAAAAATGTGTTGAAAGAAGATGAGAGTAGTTAATTGCATTATATTTGAGGCATTATTTTAATATCTTATGAATTGAATTTGTTTATGTCTTTTAGAATTTTTCCTCAGTAACTTTATCAGTTATATGTTTGATTAATTAAATGCATTCCTTTTAAAGTATTGGCTCTCTTAATTAGATGTTGAGATTTTTCATGAGGGAAAGCAAATGACTAAGTGTGGGTGAATTTGATGCACCCAATTTGTGTTTACATTTCCATATATATAATTGAAGATAAAAACCTGTTTTCAACAAATATCTGTTGTTTTATGAACATACTCTTTGATTTTGGTTATTCTGTTTACTTTCAGTAGCTTTCTGGCTAAATACACGAATCAAGGGAATCATGTGAAAATTTTTCAAATACATGGCATGTAATTTTATACACGCAGTTTACATCCAGACAGGGACACGGACCGAAGGAAGAAGTACACACCCATGTCATCAGGAAGATGATACACGTCGGGTGAGGCAGCGTTACATGCTGTGTAGTAATTACAAGAAGCGGTGATTGCTGAGAAAAGTCCACACACACATTTGGCTGTTGAAGGAGACACGACGTGTTTGAATTTCTACACGCCCTGTCTGCTATTCTAGAAGGGGTTAGCAGCCAAACTTATTATACTACATGCCATTTATGGCGGTGCTACATGCCGTGTACACCCAACCACCAGGAGGTGCCATTTTCAATAGTCAAAGATGGCGTGTTAGGCCACCTGCCAGTGGAGAAATAGGCGCCAAAGTGCGTTGTTGAAAAGTTCACGGTGTGTACTTTCTATACACACCACGTACATTAGTTTTCTATAAAAAAGGCCTTGGCCTACAGATTTGGGAGGTCGAAACCATTAGAGGAGAAAAAAATCTCTGTTGCTACCATTCCTGAGCCACCGTAGTGCCATAGTTCCACTATTCCACATTCCGACACCCTACCTCAATGGTTACACGATGAATCCGTCAGGTATCACATGTGTTGTTTCTCCTCCACTTTCTATGTGTAACTAAACCCCTTGTGTCGGGGCTTTGGATGAAGGGATCATAATTTGTATGTTGTTTTATATAGTTGTGTTTTATTGTTGTAATTCATCTTAATAATCTTAATCTACAGTTAAATATAACTGAGAATTCTGAGTCGGACCAAGGGAAGAATTCTCAGCGATACAAAAGAAAAGTAACGGTGAAAACATCCATGTCCATTGGAAGGATTTCACCGATTCAAATAATGGACTGAACTTAATAAATAATTAAGAACACTGACTACTAGACCAAGGAGTCAACTACTCTAATTCCAAACAAGAGGAATCGGACCAAGGAAATATTGTAACTAAATGAAATCCAGAATGACTGAATTATTATGATCAATACAACCATTTAAACAATCTGCATAAGAACTCCTTAATCACCACAGCCCTGACACATCTTTTCTTCCCATTTTAAAAACTCTTTAAATTTACCCATTGTTTTCATTCAAACTGTATCCATTTCTTCAATGTAAATCAATTTAGTTTCAATAAAAACCCAAAATCAACCCAATCGATTCAAAATTCTGCATACTTCAACTAATTAAGTATAAACTCAATTGAATTCACGAACACCACAGTTCCCTGTGGATCGACCACGAACATATTCTATACTAAAGTTATAAGAATGGTAATTAATTTTGTATGCATATAACTTCAATCAATGACAAGAGAGACCATATAACCATAAGAAACAACTGACATGTACTGTATGAGAACAATGCCTAACCTCATACGTGAAGAATCGCAAAAAACATAAAACTGAACTCCCTCACCAGGAAGAAAAAGGACTAGAGCACTTACTAACTTACCATTTAGATACTCGAATGCTACCTCACACTAATCAGTCCATATGAATGCCTGATCATTACTAGTAAAATCTGTTAGTGCAGTTGCAACTCATGAGAAATCGGCTACGAAATTCCTGTAGTAGCATTACCCCCTCAATGAGTACCCTGGACCACAGCATTGCTTCATGAAAAATCATGCTGATTCCTCTCTCTTGATGATCTGGTCTAGGACAAATTCCTCTTGACATCCTCTGCCTTCTCTAGTACCTCAACATATGTTTTTAGCATAAATGGGGTGACCTGGTGCTAGATATCAGGGTGCAAAGCATCCTCAAAATGCCTCTCCCTAGACTCCTCGTCTGGCAGCAGGTCTGAATCATATCATAAAAGGTTCCAAAAATGGATTCCAAACTCTCGAACACTAGAGCTCCCCTATGGAAGGGTAAGAAGCTTCTGATGACTGGATGCCTTCGCTGTCAATGAAAGAAACTAGACTCTAAACCTGTCTCAGAACTCCTCCCATGAGATCGTTGACTCCTCACAACCCCGAGGAACAAGAACCACCACTGCCTCGCTGCTCCACGTAGCATCGTCACAACTAAGGACACCAAGTGATCATTATGAGCACGAATCAAACTGAAGCCGATCTCGACTTCCTCTAACCAGTCTTCCTTGACTGTATCTAAAATAGAGCCCTCATACTTCTACAGACTCTGGCACTGATACTCTAAAAGTGTCTTCCTCCAACTGTCGTCGTCATCAACCTCTACCCAGCGGCGATCTACTGGAATAGCCTACTGGACATTTTCTGTGCAAAACTGACAAAGACTTCGACCTGAAACCATACCTGTAAAATAAAAAACCATTAGAGTTCCTAAACCTGGAATATGTAAGAGTCAACATTAATTAATTAATTGTTCCCTTTTATTAATTTTTGGTTAACCTATCCCATGGTCTACCAATTTAAACACAGGAACATAGAAGAATGATGCACGATCGTTTCCTAGGTCTCTACCCTGCAACTAGTTTCACCATGTTTAGAATCCATTGTAAACGAAAAGGTCTGTATATCAGATCGTAGGGGGCCCTAAATGCCAATGTCTCCGCCGGTCTCCAGTTTTTACCGCACCTGATAAACATTAATGACATTGTTTCCCTACCAACCCATGAAACCTCACCTATACCTAACTCCAAAATCCATCATATCCCTCAACCAGACCACTGATACCACTATTTCACATCCCCCTCCCCAAAAAGTATACCCCTCTTGGGACAGCAATGTGAGAAGGGAGATAATGACCATTGAGTCCCGCCTCCAGTTGGCCCCGGGTTTGCGACTAGCACTGAGGGTATAGTAACACACAAAATGGGAGGCATTAGCTTCAAAGGGAACACATGCAGAAGAGAGAGATAAGATAGAAACCAATCAACTCCAACTTAGAATACCATATAAATGAAAAACCAAGTACACATAGGAAATTTCATTCATAAGTACTACAACTGAATGAGTGAAGACTGCAAGTACCCAAAAGAATGTAAAAACAACAACAACCAAAAGCCTGAATAGGTCTACCAACCCCAATCTAGTAGAATCCATCTTGATCTCCAAACTGCTCTAAGTGACCTAAAAACAGTTTATATATACATAGGTTGATTATAATAGTATACTAAGTAGGATCCTCCCTGATACCTCTCGTGCAAAAGTAACGAAAGCATGCTAAGATCAGTGAACAACAAGTGAAACTAACTCATCACCTAAATAGGTATACTAAGTTCCCAACCTCACCATGGATACTCTAACGAAGTAACGCATACATGAATATATCATATAATAAATAATATCAAGGGTAGCTCGCTACTACTTCCCCACTGGTTTGCCACTTTGCCCTGATGTCGCATGTCCTGAGCATCTCTCTCCAAAAAGTCTTGCCTGCAGACACCTGGGCAAAGCACCATAATATGCACCATGTGCAACAAAACCACCACGTCCACACAAAAAATTAACCACGTAGTTTCTAGGAGCCACCACAGCTCATATAACATGTATCATACATTAGGTACTATACCTCAATCCCTTACATCCCATACACTGAGTTAGGATCCTCAAGCCATCACAGCCTATACACGTTACACCTATAGTAGTACATAAAAAACTATATCTAGAATATATGTGGGTGAATAACCAAAAGCCATTACATCCCTCTACACACATATATGGGGAAAACTAACCAATGTTTCTACCATCACCTGTTACTACCAAGAGAATAGAGCAGGGCCAAAGGGGGGTAGTCATCCATCCATCCTCTCAACGGGATGTTGGGGAAAACACCCCCAGGGCTCAAAATCCCTCGGGTGTCAGTTTCCCTTACTAACAGGGTGGAGTAGCATATAGAAACACAAAAATTAATGGATATATTATATCTCACAGCCACACTATGGGCATTAACTAGTCTTAGATACAACTATATCTTACATCTCTCAGACTTCGTGCTGCTACTTCTAAGACTTGGGATCCTATAAGCACACAACCATTTATTGAGCTTTATTAGATTACTTCATTCCCTTTTTATCAGTTCCTCTATACGTTAATTAATTCATTAAACATTAAATAACCATGAACAATTCCACATTAAATTTCATTAGAATTATAACCAAGTCAATTGTTCCTTCAAAATTAAAACCTCATCATTATGTTCCAGCAACTCCACCCCATGGGTTAACACCATTTATTCAATTATTCATTATAGAAATACTTTCCCACATTTCCAAGCATTCTAGAAAACATTATACGCTACTAAACATAAGGGGGTAAACACGGTGAGTAGTTGTACTACCTGTAGAGTCTTTCCTACTTATAGCAAGAGAATATACACAACCTTCCTTGAAGAAGCTAAACACGGAAAGCACGTGGCATACCCCACGTGACTTCACCTCTTTAGGAAGAAGGGTAAGTAAGACCAGATGACTTGAGCAGTGGGGAAAACTAAACTAGATAAACATCGAATCAAAATTACAAATAATCCAACAATCACATCCATCCTATTCCATCATCCCTGGTGTCCTCCCCGACACCCACATGCATATACCGATGCATCCCCCACTCTATGTGTCATCTACTACCATAACCAAAAGGGCCTCCATGCCTCCACATATTACCACAATCATCCAGGATCACATTAAAACACAAGTAGCAGTAAAACAAATATCTTCACAATTTGGCTCTTGGCCCTTAAACAAACATGATGGTAACCCAGAACACTAAAAGCAATTATCTTTTAACAACCACTAGTTCTTTAATCCATCTTGGGTTAACTGATTTAATATTTGTTGGTTCCAAATTTAGAAAACCTAACCAGTATGTTATCACACATAAATAAACAAGATTACTGCACTAATTTTATTAACATCAAATTACAACAAAAACCAGATTCGTTTTCATGCCTCTTTATCTTTAGCTAACAATTATCAATAATCTAGGTTTACGTTTTTTACCGATTTCCATCATGAAAAAACAGCAAAGAAAAGTAAGCATAGAAATCAAACAATCTAGCAAAAACAAGAGGCAATAACATATGATAGATATCAATTTATTTAACTGGTTAAAATATTTATTATTTCAATTCCATTGTCGTCCAGTGGGATTAAACATGTAAACAATACAATATCATGTAAAATAAAGTGAAGCAATGAATACCCTACCTCATATAGTTCCTCATGTACTTTATCCACACAACGGGTCACGATCCTCCTCTCGTGACAACTACATCCACCCAAGGATTCCAGGGTTCGTCAACACCTACCAAACCCCAAGAAAAACCCCATTAGAAGCATGGATATTACATGCTATAACATGGAAGGGAGAAACAAGAGGAGATGATCCCCAACAGAATGACTATAAAACAGACCGTATAATAATGATTGATCGATATAGCTTGGTTTCATCAAAATATAGT
The DNA here is from genome assembly GCA_963277665.1 of Viscum album. Classification (NCBI taxonomy): domain Eukaryota; kingdom Viridiplantae; phylum Streptophyta; class Magnoliopsida; order Santalales; family Viscaceae; genus Viscum; species Viscum album. Next base: position 373,124,291 of record OY728126.1, on the reverse strand, counting down.
GGAACCAATCTGAGGAGTAAAGATTGATTGGGCCACTCTTATAAAAAATATTGAAAGGTTCTTGCATCTCTTAGCCGAGAACAATGAGAAAGAACAAGGGAGGAAGATATCTTGTCCCTTTTGAAGATTTAATGGGGTGATAGTTTAAGATATGCTTAATTCACCGTTTAAAACGGATCGCATTAACCCACATGATTTGAAAAAGTGAGAATATCCTAAGCTGTAAGAATAATTAATATAAGATTTATGTCCTTTAAATCGGCCTTAGAATTCTTAAAACGAAAATTTAAACTCATTTTACATCAAAGTAAAATGATAAGGGGTTGAAACTATAGGAAGCTGGAAACACTATTCATGAACCTCACCGGTCTGAAAACACTGTAGACCTACTATTACTGTACACCTACAGTTACTGTAAAACTACCGTGAGAGGTTACCGATAGACTTCACCATTATAGAAACACTGTAGATATCCAGTTACTATACCCCTACTATTACTGTACACCTACCTATAGAGGTTACCGATAGACCTCACCATTCTGGAAGCCCTATTCATGGAACCTCACTGATAAAACTGTTCACAAAATCTCAATGATAGAACACTGTTCACTGAACCTCAGTGTTTGAACACTGTTCACTGAATCCTCACTAAAAAAACACTGTTCAGTAAATCCTAAATGATAGAGCACTGTTAACTAAATCCTCACTGATAGAACACAACTGACTAAATCCTCACTGATAGAACACGGTTCTCTAAATCCTCTTTGATAGAAAATTGTTCAGTAAGTACTCACTGATAGAACACTTTTCACTAAACCTCACTTATAGAACACTATTCACTAAATCCTCACTGATAGAACACAGTTCACTAAATCCTCACTGATAGAACATTGTTCACAGAATCCTCACTGATAGAACACTATTCTCTAAACCTCACTAATAGAACACTGTTGACTGAATCCTCACTGATAAAACAATGTTCACTAATCCTCACTAATAGAACACTTTTAACTAAATCCTCACTAATAGAACCATGTTCACTAAATCCACACTGATAGAACAATATTCACTAAATCCTCATTGATAGAACATTGTTCACTAAATCCTCACTGATAGAACACTATTAACTAAATCAACACTAATGACCACTATTCTCTAAACCTAACTGATAGAATACTATTCACTTACTGTTATAGGATACCGATAGAACTGTTCACCGAAGGAACTGTTCATAGAAATGGAAACTTGTAAAAGTGTTGGGAATATGTCACCTAGACCACCCAAAACACCTCAAATGTAGTGACTCGGGTTTTTGGTCCTGTCAGACATTGGAATATTTCGAAAATTAATTCCAGAGATAGGCGCGAAGACGGCGTGCGATTCCGAGGCCCGGTGTGCCCGGAATTAATTTTATAAGAATATTAATTATTTTTATACTATGCACGTGGCGGGGGTGTGATATCTCCTAAACGATAGCTCAGAACGGAAATTTGAGGGCACAGTTGCGTCTGGAATGTGCCATTTACGCTAGGCGAGGTGTAAACATTGCGGGCGCGGGCCTGCGGTGAGAAATCCCACCAGGGGCGTTTCCGTAAATAAGTAGCGAAGTTAGTGTTTGAGCGTCGGCTCGAATAACTTCTGAACGGAGTCTCGGATGGAAAATTTTAGTCTGTCGTTGCGTTCAGAACGACACGTTTACCCTACGGGTAACATTACTTTTGTTCGCATCGGGCGTCGGGTCCTAGGCGGGTTTGGCGTAGGCGGGCGGCTGATATAAATATCACCCCCCCTTATCGTTCCTCTCGACATTCTTCGTCGTTCTTCGCCGCCGCTCCGCCGAATCGAGCAAACAAAGCGCCCACAAGCTCGGAATTCGACGACGAACGTTCCAGGAGAACGCAGCGGAAGCTCTGGAGCGCGGATCTAAGGTAGAACGTCGGCGTTTCGCCCGCGAGATAGGCGGATTGAGTTTTACAATCCCGGATCCCATTTTTGTGTTGTTTTCCATCAAATTTTCGTAAGGTTTGTATAGTTCGGGTTTCGAGCTTTCCAAAACATGTTTCGGATCTGAATTTGGAGCACCGGGGTGCTCCCGGTGGCTCCCGGAAGTTTTCCTGTGAAAACCCGGTTTTCCGGCGACGATGGGCGGTGGCCATGGCGGAATCCGGCGACGGCACGGCGGTGGTTTCTGGTGGCGATGGTAGCGGCGCGGCAGAATCCGGGGGCGGCGCGGTGGTTTTCGGCGAGGCTGGCGGTGGTCAGGCCAGGATTTTCCGGGGGTTCTTTAAACCCCCGTAACTCGCAAACCGTAACTCCGATTTGCGAGCCGTTTATGGCGACGCGCTCCTTGCGTCGAGACGGACCTTTTGAAATCAATTTTAGGGTTTAAGGGTTCGGGATCATGGCCCGGGAGTTAGAAACGTCGTATAAAATAATATTATTTTATTATTTTACGACTTCAGGCCATTGTAACTTCTACCCGGAGCGTCCGATTGACGTGTCATCAGTGGAGTTGAGACCCTGATGGTATGAAGGACTTTTTGAGATGGTTTCCGGGTGTTGGGACTGTGAACGGGGTGCGGGCCCCACGAGGCCGGGTTTTGGCGTTTGCGGAGAAACGCAGCTTTTGCACCAGGAGTCCAATTTTGGCGGATGAATAGTCAATCCTGTGTGTTTTTCCGAGGGGATCGCAATGGTGTGATCCGTTCGATGAGTTTCGGAATCCAGGCGTGGGCCCCACCCGAGATGGCCTTCGGTGAATAGTACCTTTTTCACTGGGTGTCCGTTTTGGACGAGCGAGTAGTCGATTCTGCTTGTTTTTTTGAGGGGATAATCGTGGTATGGTCCACTCGATGAGTTTTAGGATCGTTGTATGGGCCCCGCACGGGCTAGCTATGGTGAATAGTGCCTTTTTCACCGGTGCTCCGTTTCGGGCGAGTAAAGAGCCTATCCTGCGTGTTTTTCCGCGTGGAACGCGATGGTGGCCTCGGTTTTGGCCTAGGAGGTGTGCAGTGTGGCGTTGTGGCAGGTCGCTTGGGTTAGTGACATTTGGACCAGCAGTGGTTGAGGGTTCTCCCTTGGTTCGTTCTTACGAGGGTTCGTGTGGCATCACAACCTTCGCATGGGTTTGTGATCCTCTCAATGGGATGTTTTAACTATTAGAGTTATGTCATCTCTCTGGTGGGCCCAGAGCGGATCCTCTAGCATCTTTACCCTAGATCAGGTTCTTGGTATCGTTGTAACCACTTATTCACGGGCGGTGATCCCCTATCTAGCAGGTTAACCCCGTAGGGTTTGTGGCATCATCGGGAATATGATCCCCTACGCAGCGGGTCTTTCCCAGTAGGGTTGTTGCATCTTCGGATATACGATCCCCTACTCAGCATGAATATTATAGTAGGTTTGTGGTATCATTGGTTATACGATCCCCTACTCAGCGCTTGGTGTCGGTAGGGTTGCAGTATCGTTGGTTATGTGATCCCCTACTCAGCGCGTGGTTTCGGTAGGGTTGCGGCATCATCGGTTCGATCCCCTACACCGCGAGTTGTACCAGATAGGGTTCCGGTATCATCATGGCCATCTTTATATGGACGATGATCCTCTATCTGTGTGTGGAGCTTCTGTCGAGCGCCAGATCGGGTTGTGGTATTCCCCAGCGGATCCTGGGTGTGATCCCCTATCTGTGAGAACTACGTATGCCAGATCAGGTCATGGTATCCCCCAGAGGACCCTGGGAGTGATCCCCTATCTGTGAGCTACGTATACCAGAGTGGGTCCTGGTATCCCCTAGCGGACCCTAGTGGTGATCCCCTATCCGAGGAGTTTGGTGGTTATGTTGTTTCAGCGATGTTTGCTCAGTGATGTTATCCGACGAGCGTGGTCTCTCGGGTGAGCATCTGAGATGTTTGTTTGGGACCCGATGGAATGTATCTCTTGGATGAGTGTCATCTGGTATGACAGTGTTCGTGTGGTGTACTCTCCTGGTTGGGACAATTGCTGGTGATGAGGTCCGTACCTCTTGTGGCTTGTGGCCTGAGCTGATTATATCTGGATTGTTCAAGGTGTATGTATGGCATACACCTGAGCTGAGATGAGCTGACTAGTTGTGTTTATCCGAGGATGGTCACGAGATGGAGTTTCTCTCTCGTCTAGGTTCCCTCTGGCTGGGTTGAGCGGACTGTTTCCTTTTAGTTGCTCCGTTGGGTTTTGGGTTTTTGGGGTGCCTATTGAGTATGTTTATACTCACCCCTGCACGGGCTTTTCCCACACATGTTTGTGTCTTGTGCAGACCACAGGCCTTTTGACGGAGTCCCAGGAGGACATGGAGCAGGCGGAGCTTAGTGAGCAAGTTGACCGGGGTTTCTATCGGAGCTGTGCCGAGGGATCTTTCCGGCAGGTCTTTATGGAAGTGTTCCCCTTCTTCAGAGCAGGTTGGACGTGATTTGTAGTTTTCTTTGGTGGGCGATGTTTTTCCCTTTGTACTTTTGCTGTTGCACTCTGGTTTGGGATAGATTGTATGCGTGCATTTACTTTTCAGTTTCTATATCTCTGAACTGTTTCATGGTGGTGTTTGTGGGTACCTGTGTACAGGAACCTTAGGCTAATGCCTCCCATGTGTGTGATAGCCTACTCGGCGCTGGTCGCCAGCCCCTGGCCTATTGGAGGCAGGCTTGGGGAGTCGCGGCGAGAGCCCCGTTGGGTCGGGTCGTGACAGAGTGGTATCAGAGGAGGTTCAACCTTTGGGATCTCAGAGCATAGCTGGTCTAGCTGTGAGTTTGGTTTGCTTTTCATAGCGGCAGTGTTAGGATGTTTCGAGTTCGGCTTTCAGGCCAGAGACTCCAGTGTTGGTGCCGCAACCGACGTATCCATACACCAGTACTCTGATAACCTGCCTTTCCACTCGGGACATTCGTACACTGGTCGTAGGGACATAACGGTACATGCATCATATAGGACTAGGTTTTTGGGTATTTTCTTGTCCTTCTTGAGTCAGCTCTCCAGATATACTTTTTGACTGTGGGGCGTCTTGAATGTTTTTCAGGATGCCTCCACGACGACAGCCAGCGAGGGTTCCGCAGTAGGATAGTGCTGACGACCCGCCCCGTGTAGAGGCTATGGAGTAGGGCACAGGTTCTGAGGTTGCACCTCCAGGTGGTCTGCTAGTTGAGCTGCCACCTGTCGAGTAGCTGGTTGTGCCAGCAGTGCAGGATGCGGTTGCACGCAGGCTGAGTGCGCTGCACGAGTTCCAGAGGCAGCGACCTCTGAGGTTCCGGGGTGATCCAGACCCCCAGGAAGCTGATGGCTGGCTTGAGGCAATCACCAGGGTATTCCGCCTAGTGAGGACACCTCCAGATCAGATGGTGGTCCTAGCGGCGAGCCTTCTACATGGTTCTGTCGGGCGATGGTGGAGTTTGGTGATGCAGTCCCATGACGAGGAGATGCTCACGTGGGCAGAGTTTGAGCGACTCTTCAGGGAGGAGTTCTATCCGGTGACGCTTAGGTCAGTGCGGATCCAGGAGCTTTTGCAGCTTCGACAGGAGAGAATGACTGTGTCAGAGTACTCAACGAGGTTTATAGACCTGTCGCGCTACTCCCTGGATGTGGTTCGAGACCCATTTTTTAGGCCTCGGACCTTCGAGCAGGGCTTACGCAGGGACATCCGAGCAGGTGTGGTTTCCTTGTTCATGCCGACCTATGCTGGGGTGCTGGAGCGAGCGTTGGTGGTGGAGAGTTTTCTGGCTGAGCAGATTCCCCCTATTAGTGCTGGGCACTTGAGGGCTGAGACTTTTTCAGTCGGATCGACATCTGGTAGCTGACGACAGACTCAGGGGTCAGGACGAGGTCGACGTTTCAGGAGGCGACCCCCGGATGGGGGATCTGAGCCTCATGGCTCACAGGGATCGCAGGCTAGTTTTGGTCAGTCGCAGGAGAGGCGGTGTTACGCTTGCGATGGTGGGGACATCTTGCTAGAGATTGTCCGACCCAACGTGCTGCTGAGAGGGATCCGGTCGATGGACCGCCTTGGCAGAGGCAGCGTCTCGAGCAAGGAAGTCCGCAGGGCGGCGGACGTGGCGGCGGAGCTGGTGCAGCGGGAGGTGGTGGTAGGCAGTACCAGTTGCCACCACCCCCACCCCCAGGTGGTCCCCGCCAAGCTCAGGGAGTTGGTGGTCGAGGGCGAGGATAGCTGCATGCCCTGGATGCAGTCGACCCAGAGGCACCGCGGATGGATAGAGGTACGCCTTGTGTCTTTTCTACTTACTACAGTAGTTTGATAGACACTGTTTAGTGGTACTCTTACCTTTTGTTGCTTGCTCGAGTTTTGTTTAGGGCGTTTTTAAGACCCTGTGTGGGAGTTGTTCTGCATGCTTCGAATGCGTGAGGTAGATAGATCCTTCCCCCCACCGAGAACCATTTTTGTGACGCGATTAAAACCATGCGGGCGAGTCAGTGCCGCCCAAAGTGGATAGTATTGAGGTGTGGTGGATCAGTCCCTCTGTCTTATGCGTTCGGGCAAGGGTGTTGGTTGGTGATCTCGCTGGTGTGTGAGATTCAATTGAGAGTCCAGTAGCTTTCCTTGTTCTTAGGGCTTTTCGGGGACGAAAAGTTATAAGGGGTGGAGGACGTAGCGACTCGGGTTTTTGGTCCTGTCAGACTTTGGAATATTTCTGTGAATAATTCCAGAGCTAGGCGCGAAGACGGCGTGTGATTCTGAGGCCCGGGGTGCCTGGAATTAATTTTATAAGAATATTAAGTATTTTTATACTATGCACGTGGCAGGGGTTTGATATCTCCTAAAGGGTAGCTCAGAACGGAAATCTGAGGGCACAGTTGCTTCCGGAACGTGCCATTTACCCTAGCCGAGGTGTAAACATTGCGGGCGCGGGCCTGCGGTGAGAAACGCCACCAGGGGCATTTCCGTAAATAAGTAGCGAAGTTAGTGTGCGAGCGTCGGCTCGAATAACTTCTGAACGGAGTCTCGGATGGAAAATCGGAGTCCTCCGTTGCGTTCAGAACGACACGTTTACCTTAGGGGTAACATTACATTTGTTCGCATCGGGCGTCGGGTCCGAGGCGGGTTTGGCGCCGGCGGGTGGCTGATATAAATATCAGCCCCCCCCCCTCCCTTATCGTTCCTCTCGACATTCATCGTCGTTCTTCGCCGCCGCTCCGCCGAATCGTGCAAACGAAGCGCCCACGAGCTCGGAATTCGACGACGAACGTTCCAGGAGCGCGCAATGGAAGCTATGGAGCGCGGATCTAAGGAAGAACGTCGGTGTTTCGCCTGCGAGGTAAGCAGTTTGAGTTTTACAAACTTGGATCCCATTTTTGTGTTGTTTTCCTTCAAATTTTTGTAATGGTTGTATAATTCGGGTCCCGAACATTCCAAAACATGTTTCAGATCTAAATTTGGAGCATTGGGGTGCTCCCGGTGGCTCTCAAAAGTTTTCCTGCTAAAACCCGGTTTTCCGGCAACGACAGGCAGCGGCCATGGTGGAATCCGGCGACTGCGCGGCGGCGGTTTCTGGTGGTGGCGGCGGCGGCGCGGCGGAATCCAGCGGCGGCGCGGTGGTTTCCGGCGAGGCTGGCGGTGGTCCGACCAGGATTTTCCGGGGGTTATTTTAAACACCTGTAACTCGCAAACTGTAACTCCGATTTGCGAGCCGTTTGCGGCGATGCGCTCCATGCATCGAGACGGACCTTTTGAAATCACTTTGAGGGTTTAAGGGTTCGGGATCATGGCCCGTGAGTTAGAAACGTCGTATAAAATAATATTATTTTATTATTTTACGACTTCGTGCCGTTGTAAATTCTACCCGGAGTGTCCGATTGAAGTGCCGTCAGTGGTGTTGAGACCCTGATTGTATGAACGACTTTTTGAGATGATTTCTGGGTGTTGGGACTATGAACGGGGTGCGGGCCCCATGAGGCCGGGTTTTGGCGTTTGCGGAGAAACGCAGCTTTTGCACCAGGAGTCCGATTTTGGCGGATGAATAGTCAATCCTGTGTGTTTTTCATGAGTGGATCGCAATGGTGCGATCCGTTCGATGAGTTTCGGAATCCAGGCGTGGACCCCACCCGAGATGGCCTTCGGTGAATGGTACCTTTTTAATCGGGTGTCCGTTTTGGACGAGCGAGTAGTCGATTCCGCTTGTTTTTTCGAGGGGATCGTCGTGGTATGGTCCGCTCGATGAGTTTCAGGATCGTTATCTGGGCCCCGCACGGGCTAGCTACTGTGAATAGTGCCTTTTTCACCGGTGCTCCGTTTCGGGTGAGTAAAGAGCCTATCCTGCGTGTTTTTTCGCGTGGAACGCGATGCTAGACTCAGTTTTGGCCTAGGAGGTGCGCAGTGTGGCGTTGTGGCGGGTCGCTCGGGTTACTGACATTTGGACCAGCAGTGGTTGAGGGTTCTCCCTTGGTTTATTCTTACGAGGGTTCGTGTGGCATCACAACCTTCATATGGGTTTGTGATCCTCTCAATGGGATGTTTTAACTATTAGAGTTGTGGCATCTCTCCGGTGGGCCCAGAGCGGATCCTCTAGCATGTTTACCCTGGATCGGGTTCTTGGTATCGCTGTGACCACTTATTCACGGGCGGTGATCCCCTATCTAGCAGGTTAACCCCGTAGGGTTTGTGGCATCATCGGGAATATGATCTCCTATGCGGTGGGTCTTGCCCAGTAGGGTTGTGGAATCCTCGGATATACGATCCCCTACTCAGCATGAAGATTATAGTAGGTTTCCGGTATCATTGGTTATACGATCCCCTACTCAGCGCTTGGTGTCGGTAGGGTTGCGATATCGTTGGTTATGTGATCCCCTACTCAGCGCTTGGTTTCGGTAGGGTTGCGGCATCGTCGGTTCGATCCCCTACACAGCGAGTTGTACCAGATAGGGTTCCGTTATCATCATGACCATCTTTATATGGATGATGATCTTCTATCTGTGCGTGGATATTCTGTCGAGCACTAGATCGGGTTGTGGTATTCCTCAGCAGATCCTGGGTGTGATCCCCTATCTGTGAGAACTACGTATGCCAAATCGGGTCGTGGTATCCCCCATCGGACCCTGGGAGTGATCCCCTATCTGTGAGCTACATATACCAGAGTGGGTCTTGGTATCCCCTAGCGGAACCTAGCGGCGATCCCCTATCTGAGGAGTTTGGTGGTTATATTGTTTCAGCGATGTTTCCTCAGTGATGTTATCCGACGAGCGTGGTCTCTCGGGTGAGCGTCTGAGATGTTTGTTTGGGAACCGATGGAATGTATCTCTCGGATGACTGTCATCTGGTATGACAGTGTTCGTGTAGTGTACTCTCCTGGTTGGGACAGTTGCTGGTGATGAGGTCGGTACCTCTTGTGGCTTGTGGTCTGAGCTGAGTATATCTGGATTGTTCAAGGTGTATGTATGGGCATACACATGAGCTGAGCTGAGTTGACTAGTTGTGTTTAGCCGAGGATGGTCATGATATGGAGTTTCTCTCTCGTCTGGGTTCCCTCTGGCTGGGTCGAGCGGACTGTTGCCTTTCAGTTTCTCCCTTGGGTTTTGGGTTTTTGGGGTGCCTACTGAGTATGTTTATACTCACCCCTGCATGGGCTTTGCCCTCACATGTTTGTGTCTTGTCCAGACCACATGCCTTTTGACAGAGTCCCGGGAGGACCCGGAGCAGGTGGAGCTTAGTGAGCGAGTTGACCGGGGTTTCTATCGGAGCTGTGCCGAGGGATCTTTCCGGCGGGTTTTTGTGGCAGTGTTCCCCTTCTTCAGAGCAGGTTGGACGTGATTTGTAGTTTTCTTTGGTGGGCCCTGTTTTTCCCTTTGTAATTTTTCTATTGCACTCTGGTTTGGGATAGATTGTATGCATGCATTTACTTTTTAGTTTCTATATCTCTGCACTGTTGCATAGAGGTGTTTGTGGGTGCATGTGTACAGGAACCTTAGGCTAATTCCTCCCATGTGTGTGGTAGCCTACTCGGCGCTGGTCGCCAGCCCCTGGCCTATTGGAGGCGGGTTTGGGGAGTCGCGGATAGAGCCCCGTTGGGTCGGGTCGTGACAGAGTGGTATCAGAGGAGGTTCCACCTTTGGGATCTCAGAGCGTAGCTGGTCTACCTGTGAGTTTGGTTTGGGTTGCATAGCGGCAGTGTTAGGATGTTTCGAGTTCGGCTTTCAGGCCAGAGACTCCAGTGTTGGTGCGATGGCCGACGTATCCATACACCAGGACTCTGATAACCTGACTTTCGACTCGGGACATTCGTACACTGGTCGTAGGGACATAACGGTACATGCATCATATAGGACTGGGTTTTTGGGTATTTTCGTGTCCTTCTTGAGTCATCTCTCTAGATATACTTTTTGACTATGGTGCATCTTGAATGTTTTTCAGGATGCCTCCACGATGACCGCCAGTGAGGGTTCAACAGTAGGATTGTGCTGAAGACCCGCCCCATGTAGAGGCTGTGGAGTAGGGCGCCGGTTCTGAGGTTGCACCTCCAGGTGGTCTGCCAGTTGAGCCACCACCTATCGAGCAGCTGGTTGTGCCGGCAGTGCCGGACGAGTTTGCGCGTAGGCTGAGTGTGCTGCACGAGTTTCAGAGGCAGCGACCTCTGAGGTTCCTGGGTGATCCAGACCCCAAGGCAGCTGATGACTGGCTTGAGGCAATCACCCGGCTATTCCGCCTAGTGAGGACACCTCTAGATCAGATGGTGGTCCTAGCGGCGAGCCTTCTACATGGTTCTGTCGGGCGATGGTGGAGTTTGGTGATGCAGTCCCATGACGAGGAGACACTCACGTGGGCAGAGTTTGAGCGACTCTTCAGGGAGGAGTTCTATCCGGTGACGCTGAGGTCAGTGCGGATCCAGGAGCTTTTGCAACTTCGACAGGAGAGCATGACTGTGTCAGAGTACTCAGCGAGGTTTACAGTCCTGTCTCGCTACTCCCTGGATATGGTTCGAGACACGTTTTTAGGGCTCGGACCTTCGAGCAGAGCTTACGCAGGGACATCCGAGAAGGTGTGGTTTCCTTGTGCCTACCCACCTATGTTGGAGTGCTGGAGCGAGCGTTGGTGGTGGAGAGTTTTCTGGCTGAGCAGATTCCCCCTTTCTATGCTGGGCACTAGAGGGATGAGACTTTTTCAGTCGGATCGACATCTGGTAGCTGACGACAGACTCAGTGTTCAGGACGAGGTCGACGTTTCAGAAGGCGACCCCAGGATGGGGGATCTGAGCCTCAGGGCTCACAGGGCTCACATGCTAGTTTTGGTCAGCCGCAAGAGAGGCGGTGTTACGCTTGCGATGGTTGGGGACATCTTTCTATAGATTGTTCGACCCAGCGTGCTGCTGCGAGGGAGCCGGTCTATGGACCGCCTTGGCAGAGGCAGCGTCTCGAGCAAGGAAGTCTGCAGGGCGGCGGATGTGGCAGCGGAGCTGGTACAGCGGGAGGTGGTGGTAGGCAGTACCAGTTGCCACCACCCCCACCCCCAGGTGGTCCACGCCAAGTTCAGGGAGCTGGTGGTCGAGGGCGAGGATAACTGCATGCCCTGGATACAGTCGACCCAGAGGCACCACGGATGGATAGAGGTACGCCTTGTCTCTTTTCTACTTACTGCAGTAGTTTGATAGACACTGTTTAGCGGTACTCTTTCCTTTTGTTGCTTGCTCGAGTTTTGTTTAGGGCGTTGGTAAGACCCTGTGTGGGAGTTGTTCTGCATGCTTCGAATGTGTGAGGTAGATGGATCCTTCCCCCACCGAGACCCGTTTTTGTGATGCGATTAAAACCATGCGGGCGAGCCAGTGCCGCCCATAGTGGATAGTATTGAGGTGTGGTGGATGAGTCCCTCTGACTTATGCGTTCGGGCATGGGTGTTGGTTGGTGAGCTCGCTGGTGTGTGAGACTCAATTGAGAGTCCAGTCGCTTTCCTTGTGCTTAGGGCTTTTCGGGGACGAAAAGTTATAAGGGGTGGAGGATGTAGCGACTCGGGTTTTTGGTCCTTTCAGACTTTGGAATATTTTTTTGAATAATTCCACAGCTAGGCGCGAAGACGACATGCGATTCTGAGGCCCGGGGTGCCCGGAATTAATTTTATAAGAATATTAAGTATTTTTATACTATGTATGTGGCGGGGGTGTGATATCTCCTAAACGGTAGCTCAGAATGGAAATCTGAGGGCACAGTTGCTTCCGGAACGTGCGATTTACCCTAGGTGAGGTGTAAACATTGTGGGCGCGGGCCTGCGGTGAGAAACGCCACCAGGGGCGTTTCCGTAAATAAGTAGCGAAGTTAGTGTGCGAGCGTCGGCTCGAATAACTTCTGAACGGAGTCTCAGATGGAAAATCTGAGTCTTCCATTGCGTTCAGAACGACATGTTTACCTTAGGGGTAACATTACTTTTGTGCGCATCGGGCGTCGGGTCCGAGGCGGGTTTGGCGCCGGCGGGCGGCTGATATAAATATCAGCGCCCCCCCCCCCCTTATCGTTCCTCTCGACGTTCATTGTCGTTCTTCGCCGCCGCTCCGCCGAATCGTGCAAATAAAGCACCCACGAGCTCGGAATTCGACGACGAACGTTCCAGGAGCGTGCAACGGAAGCTCTGGAGCGCGGATCTAAGGCAGAACTTCAGCGTTTCGCCCGCGAGGTAGGTAGTTTGAGTTTTACAATCTCGGATCCCATTTTTGTGAAGTTTTCCTTCAAATTTTTGTAAGGGTTGTATAGTTCGGGTCCCGAACTTTCCAAAACATGTTTCAGATCTGAATTTGGAGCACCGGGGTGCTCCCGGTGGCTCCCAAAAAGTTTTCCGGTGAAAACCCGGTTTTCCGGCAATGACGAGCAGCGGCCATGGCGGAATCCGGCGATGGCGCAGCGGCGGTTTCTGGTGGTGAAGGCGGCACCACGGCGGAATCCAGTGGCGGCGCGGTGGTTTCCGGCGAGGCTGGCGGTGGTCCGGCCAGGATTTTCTGGGGGTTCTTTAAACCCCCGTAACTCGCAAACCGTAACTCCAATTTGTGATCCGTTTGCGGCGACGCGCTCCTTGCGTCGAGACGGACCTTTTGAAATCACTTTGAGGGTTTAAGGGTTCGGGATCATGGCCCGGGAGTTAGAAACGTCGTATAAAGTAATATTATTTTATTATTTTACGACTTCGGGCCGTCGTAAATTCTACCTATGTGTCCGATTGATGTTCCGTCAGTGGCGTTGAGACCCTGATGATACGAAGGGCTTTTTGAGATGGTTTCCGGGTGTTGGGAATGTGAACGGGGTGCGGGCTCCATGAGGCTGGGTTTTGGCGTTTGAGGAGAAACGCAGCTTTTGCACCAGGAGTCCGATTTTGGCGGATGAATAGTCAATCCTGTGTGTTTGTCTAAGGGGATCGCAATGGTGCGATCCGTTCGATGAGTTTCGGAATCCAGACGTGGGCCCCACCCGAGCTGGCCTTCCGTGAATAGTACATTTTTCACCGGGTGTCCATTTTAGACGAGCGAGTAGTAGATTCCGCTTGTTTTTCCGAGGGGATCGTCGTGGTATGGCCGCTCGATGAGTTTCAGGGTCATTGTCTGGGCCCCGCACGGGCTAGCTACGGTGAATAGTGCCTTTTTCACCGGTGCTCCTTTCAGGTGAGTAAACAGCCTATCCTACGTGTTTTTCTGCGTGGAAAGTGATGGTGGCCTCGGTTTTGTCCTAGGAGGTGCATAGTGTGGCGTTGTGGCGGGTCGCTCGGGTTAACGACATTTGGACCAACAGTGGTTGAGGGTTCTCCCTTGGTTTGTTCCTACGATGGTTCGTGTTGTATCACAACCCTTGTATGGGTTTGTGATCCTCTCGATGGGATGTTTTAATTATTAGAGTTGTGGCATCCCTCCCATGGGCCCGGAGCGGATCCTCTAGCATCTTTACCCTAGATCGAGTTCTTGGTATCGCAGTGACCGCTTATTCACGGGCGGTGATCCCCTATCTAGCAGGTTAACCCCGTAGGGTTTGTGGCATCATCGGGAATATGATCCCCTACGCGGTGGGTCTTGCCCAGAAGGTTTATGGCATCGTTGGATATAATATCCCCTACTCAGCATGAAGTTTATAGTAGAGTTGCAGTATCATTGGTTATACGATCCCCTACTCAGCGCTTGGTGTCGGTAGGGTTGTGGTATCGTTGGTTATGCGATCCCCTACTCAGCGCGTGGTTTCGGTAGGGTTGCGGCATCGTCGTTTCGATCCCCTACACCGCGAGTTGTACCAGATAGGGTTCTGGTATCATCGTGAGCATCTTTATATGGACGATGATCCTCTATCTGTGTGTGGAGCTTCTGTCGAGCACCAGATCGGGTTGTGGTATTCCCCAGTGGATCCTGGGTGTGATCCCCTATCTGTGAGAACTACGTATGCCAGATCGGGTCGTGGTATCCCCCAGCGGACCCTGGGAGTGATCCCCAATCTGTGAGCTTCGTATACCGGAGCAGGTCTTGGTATCCCCTAGCGAACCCTAGCGGCGATCCCCTATCCGAGGAGTTTGGTGGTTATGTTGTTTCAGCGATGTTTCCTCAGTGATGTTATCCGACGAGCGTGGTCTCTCGGTTGAAAATCTGAGATGTTTTTTTGGGACCCGATGGAGTGTATCTCTCAGATGAGTGTCATCTAGTATGATAGTGTTCATGTGGTGTACTCTCCTGGTTGGGACAGTTGCTGGTGATGAGGTCGGTACCTCTTGTGGCTTGTGGCCTGAGTTGAGAATATCTGGATTGTTCAAGGTGTATATATGGGCATACACCTAAGCAGAGCTGAGCTGACTAGTTGTGTTTAGCCGAGGACGGTCACGAGATGGAGTTTCTCTCTCCTCTGGGTTCCCTCTGGCTGGGTTGAGCGGACTATTGCCTTTCAGTTTCTCCCTTGGGTTTTGGGTTTTTGGGGTGCCTACTGAGTATGTTTATACTCAACCCGGCATGGGCTTTGCCCGCACATGTTTGTGTCTTGTGTAGACCACAGGCCTTTTGACGGAGTCCCAGGAGGACCCGGAGGAGGCGGAGCTTAGTGAGTGAGTTGACCGGGGTGTCTATCAGAGCTGTGCCGAGGGACCTTTCTGGCGGGTGTTTGTGGTAGCGTTCCCCTTCTTTAGAGCAGGTTGGACGTGCTTTATACTTTTCTTTGGGTGGCCCTGTTTTTTCCTTTGTACTTTTGCTGTTGCACTCTGGTTTGGGATAGATTGTATGCATGCATTTACTTTTCAATTTCTATATCTCTGCACTGTTCCATGGAGGTGTTTGTGGGTGCGTGTGTACAGGTACCTTAGGCTAATGCCTCCCATGTGTGTGATAGCCTACTCGGCGCTGGTCGCCAGCCCCTGGCCTATTGGAGGCCAGCTTGGGGGGTCACGGGTCGAGCCCCGTTGGGTCGGGTCGTGACATCAAACAACATATTTTCAAAATGTAATGGACCGAGGAGGTCCAGGCCATTACACTAGGGATGAGATCTCTTTACCAGTGTCAAATGGGCATGTGTATACACATATTTCTATGATTCTTCTTTGATTTCTTAAGGATATTATTGGATATAAGTATTATACCTATTAAAATTTGACCATTTTTGTAATTGTAAATTTTTTGATATATATTTTGTTTCTAGTATAATATTATACTCATTGCATTCATATTATATAAACTATTTGATATACATTTTTTATTAACAAGAGATTTCAATGTATTTACATAAATCAAAATTTATTTCATGATTTGTATCAAATATATTTTTTTATTATAATCATTCTATATAAAATTTCAAATAATTTTTTGGATAAATAATTATGGAAAATTATTATTGAGACTTTGGAGAGACCCTACATGGATTTAATCTCAAACCCTATATGCTCATTCAAGTGTTTGTAGATTATTTTATTATAGGTTTTAGGTAGGGTAAATCCACACTAAGAGGTGGTTCTGGCTATTTTTCCTTGGGAAGGGAGAATTATTTCTACTAGGACTGCTGTTGTATTCTTTAGTATATGGTATTTTTTTGTAAATTCGTTTTTTATACCTGTTTCACTTCTGGTACAATTATCCCTGTGGAGTTCTTCTTGTATGAATACTTACTAGTTTTTATTTCTACAATTTTGTTTTTGGAAAATTATTTTTCAAAATCATATTGTTTGATTCTAGGTTCTAGTAAACAACCCATACTGATCGTTAATACACTTCAAGCAATGTTAGGTGTGGATCGGTTATATGGTTATGTGGGTATTAAGGATGGGTCGTGGAAAAGTGGTATAAAAGGTTATTATTGAGAATCTTACCTTAATTATTTTATGTATTTGTGTAATCTTGTTCAAAATATAAGGTAGTTATGATTGAGTGTATGGGAAACCGTCACTGTAATGGGCCTGAAGTTACCATGGGTTATTTGGCAATGTCATCTTGGTGAATAGTTCAATCTTTTTCACTAATTTTGATTTGGATAGACTGAAATAAAATTTTTTCTTCTTCGTAAAGGGATGAATTTTTGTTGTTTCTATATTTGAGTGTTAAACTGATGGATTTAATTAAATAATTTTATTTAATATATGATTATTCTTTTTATATGTCGGGTGAATCAAATCTAGGAAGTATATGATGATTAACCATAGTGAGAAATAATATCATAGGACTGAGTCTAGTTGAGGGGACTGTGTGTACTGTCCTTGTTCTATGATAGGAAACTAAGCTAATTCCCATTCAGGATCTAGCTGTGGAAACTCATAGGGACGTTCTCTAGAATCAATATGAGGCCTTCCTTTTCTAGAATGCACCGGTGTTGAAGGGAACAAATGACCCTCAAGAGGTTGAGTAATTGTTGACCATGATTGATCATTTGATTATGTTCATGGGGACACTTGATTAAATAATGGTGATAGGTTCCACTTTCATAATGGAGGGACCAAGAAATATAGACTGTGACATGACGGTGATAAAAATAAATCTTGAGGTCTTAGAGTGGAAAGACATCAAATATATTTTCACCGACATGTTCTGACTGAAGTGGATGGTTTCAGCCAATGTAATGGAGTTTTTTGAACACGAGTTGGCTAACAAGACTTTGAATAATTATAAAAAATAATTTTACTAAGCTAGTAAATTTTTCACCATTTAATGTATCCAAAGAGATGATAAGGACCTGATTTTTTGAGATGGGAATTTTATCTGATATTTATCCATAGATTTTATTACTGATTCTACCCTCTTATAATGGTTTTATATATAGTTAGTTGATTATATATATGGACCTCATTGGTATGTTAGGGTAAAAATGAGTCTTTTTTTTCCTAGTGGAAGTGTGAATTACATTGATGGAAATAATAGGCATGATGATTCTCATAGTGGTTTTCAAATGTAAGGTTTTTGTAGAACTCTTATAGTTCATGGAAGAGGACATGTGATTAGTTACATGTGTAGAAATAGAAGGAGTTATATGTTTATTTTTCATATGTAACCCAAGATACATATATCATGACGAAGTTTAGGTAACTTATATAAGTTAAAACATGTATTTTCGACATCGTGTAGTGTCACAAGATCATTACTGGAAGGTAAAACTATGATGAAATTAGATTCTTATCATATTAATGAATTATATCCCCAAGTATCAATGAAAATTATCTTTAATGTAATGTAAAAGTCTCAAAATGATGTGGATATAGGTCCATTAAACGTGAGAGGTATCATAACTATATATTCATGATTAGTGACTGTCTTATTTGATATTGGTTCATTTCATTCATTTATTTCAACCCATATTGTCAATTTTATTAATCATCATATATAGATTTTAGATTTTTAATGGTTTTCACTATGACCATTTAAATGAAGAGAAGTAATATAACGACCCATACTTTACATACATTGTTAATACTTCAAAATTGAAGCACACTTATTACAACATATGACAAAACCACAAAGGATCGTATCGGTATAGTGTCTTTAGAAACTGGGAAACATAAACAACTGGTTCATAATTCTTCTACAGTGTCTCCCATTTATTTCATCATATCTAGGGTCCCTTTTAGAATATTCTACTTAATATCCATCTTCCTGACCTGGGGAAAAGAAAACATACAAAAAAGGGTGAGCCCAAATACTCAGAAAGGGCAAATAAAGGAAATAAAAATCATATCATATCTTTTTGAAAATCATAACCTGCAAAAGAGATCATAATATCTTAACATGGAATAAATCATAGAAGTGAAAATGAGATCCCCATAATCATAACATAAAACTTGAAAATTTGTGGCATGCACACATAATCATGGAAAATCATTTCTTGTTAGTCATGACTCATTGCCAAGCCTATCTTAGCGGACAAAGTCCATTTCTGAACCGAGTTCACTCCTCGTTTCAGTCCTGTATCACTGAACCGAAATAACCTTCCGTTCCAGCCATGTCTATCTCATGAGATATAAATCTTTACCCAATGCATTGGAGGGAGATATAGGTCCCACCCATCTAATAATGAATCCTTTCTTATGTGTTCCACATAAATCATAAATCATACATCATCGCATAACACATGTAACAAAAATGGGATTCTTGAAACATCATGACATCCTAAAACAAATCATATAAGGTAAATGACTTCATAAAAATAATTCCCTCACAACATAATCAAATCAATTTAATAATAGTGATAAAAACAGAACCCTTTATTATCTTATATGGAAAATAATTTTGATAAAACACTTGAACTCCATTTTTGAGGAAAATATCCTTTCTTCATCAAAAAAACTTTTCTTTTCTTAACATGTCATACAATTATAAAATAAAAGAAGTTGATTAAAAATAAACTTGAAAACTTGTAAAGGAAGCTTCTTGGAAATAATGTTTTAAAAATCCATTCATGCCGTATAAGTTAAAAAAACATTCTTTGTACTTTTGTCGGAAAAGTCAAAAAGTACCTCTTACGAAAAAACGACAAAAGATTCCATTCATATTCTTTACTAAAAACTCACTGAAGGGTAAAATTGGATTTAAACTATTGCAAGTGGATGGAAACAATATTACATATTTAGGGAAAATGGATGTGGATGATAAAATACACCCTAGTAAATACTTACGAATAAACAATCTCGGATAAAAATGAGATTGTGATATTTCCCTTACCTTAGGTCCGATTTGCTTTGTACATGTCCGAAGCTCCTGTATAATGGTTTAAATAATGTTATTGACTTATTCCAGAATCATACATATTGATATGATATCATATATGGTCATATTATTAGCTTCTTATTAGTAATATTTCATTGTAACTTGTTACTCTGGTCTTTATTGCCTTTTGTTCTTATGCGTGTTTTGCCGAATAAATTCTTATTATTCTTTTAAGGTTATAGATAACTTATATCCAGAATGGTATTAGTGTAACATATATAATATTTATTCATTCAATTCATTTATATAATTACTATATAATGATTATCATGTAGAATGAGTCGCATCACATCGTGGAGACGGTATTCCGTACGTACGCACGAGTGATGATATCATTCCTATGATCATGGAATTGTATTGGAGTGTATGTATACTATTTCAGAATCAATATCACTGTTTAATAGTCATATATAGTCATTATTTACACCATTATTCCCATCCAAGTAAGGTGGTGGTGGAAAATAGATTACACCACGGCGTGGAGATGGTATTCCGTACGTACGCACGCGCGATGATTTCATTTTTCCGTAGGATGGATAGAAGGTGAATTAGAGTTGTTTCATATTTATAATAACATATCAGTATGTATGTAATACTGATGTTATTACTTTATCATGAAAAAACTAAAGAAGAATAAGTTGAAGAAGAAAGAAATTGAAAAGATCGGTAATGGATATTACCTCTTCTTTTAAACACCTCTTTGAATCCTCCACTTAGGGAACTAAGATTGGTCTTTGAATAATACCAGGACCTCTAAGATTATTCTAGGGATGTGGAGAAGGGATTTTGGCAGGGGTTGGCCGAGCTTGGGTGCTCAAATTGGTGTGAGGAGGAGGGGGAGGAGGTGCCCTTTTATAAGGGAGGAGAGGGGCACCTTAGGAATATCTCATAATATTATTTTATATTTAAGTCAAAATCGGTTTATAATGGTTCCAAAGGGTCTTATTTCGAAGGTAAAGTGGTTATGGGTCGAAATCCTATCAACCATTAGGATTTAGACATGTTTAGGTTATTATTTTAACCTTATCAATTAGATTTAACTCTAAGTTAAATAATTTAACTTTTACCGTGTCTTTTTGTTTTCTTACACTATATGGTTAATACACTTACTATAACATGCCAAAAGAACCCCAAGTTGTTTATTATTAATATATATATTCTTATCTAAGTCATTTGGCCGAACCTTAGATTTTTAGGAATAAAATAACAATTAATAATATAATATTTGATTTAAAAACTATTTTGTGTCAATTTTGACACTATTTGATATATGATTTTTGTGAAAGTCATAACAGAATTATATGTTCAAACCAAGTTGATTAAATCAACACTAATATATCATAGTAACCTATAAAAGTAGTGGAATTCATAAAAAGTCTCAAATTACATTTATTTGAGCATTTAAAACATCAATTATGTTAACATTCCCTTAAAAGGGAAATTACTGCATCATCGTTGTGTCATAAATAAATTAATTTATTTGAAGTCTAAAAATTACAAATAAAATATCATTATGTACGAAATCCTTTTAGCTTTCTGATGAATATTTATAATCTAATTTATCTTATGAATAAACCCATATTAAAAATGTTTTAGTTATTAAACATTGATTTTAACTATTTTAACTATTCATTAAATAAAATAATATTAAATGTCATAATCTAATCCAAGTGGACCTAAATGGTCATATTATATTCATAAAGTTTTTTTTGGTCGATTTACACTTATCCAATAGAATTAGGACATGTGTTCGGGTAATAGTAATATCATATTTACCCTTAGTTACCCTATTTACTATTAAACGCGGTAAAAAAAAGTAAAAAGTTACTATTCACCAAAAAATTATTTTTAACTAATTGAACCACATTTTACTTACTGATATCAACTGTGTCTGTCGTATTTTCGAAATTCCATTCACAGAAGCGGTAAAATTAAGTTTTATGCAAAATTCAGTTTTTAACCTACCACTTAGTGGTTTCACTATTCATCAAAAATTGAAAGTTTTCAGAAAAATACCAAAATTTCACCCTAGGCTAATTTCGATATTCCGAATCCAAAAATGAAGTCCATTTTGAAAAATGAAATTTATAAAATTTCAAAAAGTGGTCATTAATATTCATAACGGCTAGTTTTAATATTTTAATAGCATATCGTTGTTTAGTGAAACTCGGTATTGCGTACAACGCAAGCTATCGAGGAAGGTCGTGATTGTGTGTAAAGTAAGCCAAGAAAGTGTTGTGTAGAAAAAGATTCCTTTGATGATTTATATAACATAAAAGTCTCGGGTGTTACATTCTACCCCCCTTAAAAAGAATTTCTCCCTTGAAATTCGTCACTTTGTAACAAACTGATGAGGATACTTCTCTCTCATCATATCCTTAAGCTCCCATGTAGCTTCTTCAAGTTGTTGGTTCCTCCATAAAACTTTCACCAATCGAGTGGTCTTGTTTCGTAGGACTTTTTCGCTACGATCCAGAATCTCTATCGGTTGTTCTTCATATGAAAGATCTTGCTCCAGCAGTACAACTTCTGAGCTGAGTACATGTGATGGATCAGGTATGTACTTTCTCAGGAGAGATACATGGAACACATAGTGAACTTGAGAGAGATTCGGTGGAAGCGCCAATCGGTAAGCTTCCTTTCCAACACGATCCAGTATTTCGAAAGGACCGATATATCTAGGGCTCAACTTCCCCTTCTTTCCAAATCCCATGACTCTCTTCCAGGGAGATATCTGTAAGAACACTTTATCGCCCACTTCAAACTCAAGGTATTTTCTTCGGTTGTCGGCATAACATTTCTGTCGACTCTGAGCTGCTCTTATGTGTTGTTGAATAGATCTGACCTTTTCTGTCATTTCATCAACGAGATCAGGTCCTAATAGCTTTCATTCCCCAACATCATCCCAGCAAGTTGGAGTCCTGCATTTCTTTCCATAGAGAGCTTCATATGGAGCCATCTGAATACTGGAGTGAAAGCTATTATTATAAGAAAATTCCACCAAAGGTAGGTGTTGATCCCAACCGCCTTTGAAATCCATAGAGCAAGCTCTCAACATATCTTCTATGGTTTGAATTGTTCTCTCAGACTGACCGTTTGTCTGAGGATGATAAGCAGTGCTGAAACTCAACTCTGTATCCAGAGTATGCTTAAGACTTCGCCAGAACTTTGAGGTAAATCTCGGATCCCGATCATATATAATAGAAAGTGGTACTCCATGCAATCTTACCACTTCCTTTACATATATCCTGGAAAGCTGATCCAGAGAGAAATCCTCTCTAATAGCAATGAAGTGTGCAGACTTTGTAAGACGATCAACTATGACCCAGATAGCATTATTGCCTTTGGATGTTTTAGGAAGTCCTGTGACAAAGTCCATAGTAATGTGTTCCCATTTCCATTCGGGTATGGGTAATGGTTGTAACATCCCCTTAGACTTCTGTCTCTCAGCTATAACTTGTTGACAAACCAAGCATCGAGAGACATATTCAGCCACATCTATTTTCATGCCATCCCACCAGAAGTACTCTTTCAGGTCTCTATACATCTTCGTGCTTCCAGGATGAATAGAGAATGAAGAACTATGAGCATCATCCAGCAGCTCCTTCTTTAATTCGGGGATGGGAGGAACACAAACCCGATTCCTGAACTTTATTATCCCATCACAATCAAGGTTTAACTCAGGAACATTTCTCACCTTCTTTTGTAACTCGACATCTTCTTTCTGTGCCTCTTTAATCTTCACATGTATAGATGGTTGAACATTCATTTGAGAAAGATAAGATTTTCCCCTTCCATTATAATTCCAAGATCCATCTTTTGTAAATCCATAAATATTGGATATTTTGTGATCCTCATCATGTATAAACAAGCATGGTCTTGTCGATTTAATTCATCTGCCACCTTGTTTGCTTTCCCAGGGTGGTAATGGATTGAGCAGTCATAATCCTTAATCAGCTCCAACCATCTTCTTTGGCGCATATTCAGCTCCTTTTGTGTGAAAATATATTTTAAACTTTTATGATTAGTATAAATATCACACCTTTCACCATAAAGGTAATGCCTCCAAATCTTTAATGCAAAGATTACTGCAGCTAACTCCAAATCATGAGTTGGGTAAATTTTCTCATGGATTTTCAACTGTCGTGAGGCACAAGCTATCAGCATATCATTTTGCATAAGAACACACCCCAATCCCTTCTTGGATGCATCACTATAGATCACAAACCTTTCTCCAGTACAAGGCAGTGTGAGCACAGGTGCACTGGATAACCTTTTTTCAACTCCTTGAAATTCTTTTCACATTCCTCTGTCCAAACAAACTTAACTCCTTTCCGAGTCAACTTGGTGAGTGGGTTAGATAATCGTGAAAAATCTTTTACAAAACGTCGATAATATCCAGCCAAACCATGAAAACATCAGATCTCAGTTACTTTTGTTGGTCTCGACCATCTTTCGATAACCTCTGTTTTTGCTGGATCCACAGATATCCCCTCTTTTGAGATTATGTGACCCAAAAATGCAACTTTTTGAAGCCAAAATTCAAACTTGGTAAATTTGGCATAAAGCTTCTCCTTTCTTAGAGTCTTCAATATAATTCTCAAGTGATCTTTATTCCTTTCCTTGCTCTTTGAATAGACAAGAATATCGTCTATAAAGACTACCACAAATTGATCAAGATAGTCTCTAAAGACTCTATTCATTAGATCCATGAAGATAGCAGGGGAATTAGTAAGACCAAATGGCATCACTATAAATTCATAGTGTCCATACCTTGTACGGAAAGCCGTCTTTGGTATATCCTCCCTTTTGACCCTTAATTGATGATACCCTGAACGAAGATCAATCTTGGAAAAGTATTGAGCTCCGCGTAGTTGGTCAAATAAGTCATCAATGCGTGGGAGAGGATATTTGTTCTTGATAGTGATCTTGTTAAGTTCTCGATAATCAATGTAGAGTCTCATTGATCCATCTTTCTTCCTAACAAATAAGAACAGGTGCTCCCCAAGGTGACGCACTAGGGCGTATGAATCCCTTATCAAGATTCTCATGGAGTTTCTTCTTCAATTGCTGCAACTCAATTGGGGCCATTCTATAAGGTGTCTTTGAAATTTGCAAAGCACCCGGTACGAGTTCTATTGAAAACTCAACTTCACGATTTGGTGGAAGACCCGGTAATTCCTCCGGAAAGACATCATCAAACTCCCGTACGATGGGCATATTCTTAATCGCGAGTTTCTCACCAACCATTTGAGATAAATAACCTTCATTTAGTGGAATCAATACCCATAAAATGGAAGAAATTTCCACTGGAAGGTCATGTTCATCCTTGCATTGATAGACGATCATAGATTGATCTGGAATATGAAATGTGACTTCCCTTCTTTGGAAATTGATATGAGCTCCGTATAAAGAAAGCCAATCCATGCCAAGAATCACATCGAATTCCACTAAAGGAAGGATCACAAGATTTGGAGGAAGCACTTTCCCACAAACGTCAATTGGAGAAGAATTATAAACTTTTGATGCGATTGATGTTCCATTAGGTGCTGTCATAGCTAACTCATCATCTAATTGTTGAGGTAATACGGTGATACCCTTTGAAAATTCTTCAGAAATAAAAGATTGGGTGGATCCAGAATCAAATAAAAAATTTGCTACTTTACAGTAGATGGTAAGTGTACCTTTCACCACTTCGTTATCGTACTCCACATCGCTGATATAAATTGCATGTGAATTTGGTTTGTCTTTAGCCTTAAGAGTTTGTTGACGTCGACCATCATCATCAACCCGTGGATTTGGGCATTGATTGGCATAATGCCCCATCTCCTTGCACTTGAAACATTGAAGTGTAGTAGGTTCATTCTGTGTATCCCTTCCTTTGTTTGCGTCATTAGACATCTTCTTCCCATCATCGCGACATTCAAATGCCCGATGACCTTCCTTTCCACATTTGAAACATTTACTTGTCCCTTTAAGACAACTCCCTCCATGTTTCTTTCCACACTTTGAGCATAAGGGAAAGCTCATCTTCTTTTCATTGTGCTCTTTAGATTTTCCTTTGAATTCCATTTTCCTCTTCTTATCAAACCCATATGACTGATGGGTTACTCCAATCTCCATCTCAACTTTGAGAGCACATTGAATGATTTCCTCGTAGCTATTGAAGTCCCTTATGGATAACTCCCTTCAAAGACTTGGTTTTAAGCCACTAAAGAATCGATCGATCTTACTCCCAGGTTGGATAATAATACCAGAAGCGTACCTTGCAAGTCTTGTAAAATTTGCTTCATAGGTACCAACAGATTCATCATCCCTTTGCTTCAGTTCAAGAAACTCTTTCTCCATCTTTGTTCGGAGAATATGAGGGAAGTACTTATTGAGAAATATGTTCTTGAACTCGTCCCATTCCATGGACTCAATATCATCCCTTTGCCTCGTATTCTTAATAAGATTCCACCGTTGATCAGCATCTCATTCCAAATGATACACTGCTAGGATGACTTTATCATGTTCAGAACATTGAAGAACTGAAAATATCTTTTCAGTAGTACTAATCCATTGTTCAGCAACTAATGGATCAGTAGACCCGCTGAAAGAAGGTGGACGCTGCCTCATGAAGGATTCAATAGAATGTTGCTCCTTCCTTTGCTCGTTTGGAAGTCCTGCATGATTCATAGCTTGATAAAGTTGTGTGAGCATGGCTACAAGATTTTGCATTCCAGCTCCCATATCGTTTGGTTGCTCAGGTGGACAATCATTGCATTGCCCATTGCATTCCGCATTAACACGGTTCCTTCGGGTTCCAGCCATTGACTAAAACCAAGAAGAATAGTGTGAGCAACACTAATTATAATAGGAAAACCACATAATTCAAGAATAAAATTTTCACGTTTAAGGTCTTATCCTAGGTTATTCATGGCCATTTATAAAACACTAAGATTGTGTTCTATTCTTAGACTTATCCTTAGGGTTCTTACTAAGGCTTTCACATCCTAGTTTCCAAAGGTTGACTATACCTTTCCTCTGATACCAACTATAACGACCCATACATTACATACATTGTTAATACTTCAAAATTGAAGAACACATATTACAACATATGACAAAACCACAAAGGACCTTATAGGTATAGTGTATTTAGAAACTGGGAAACATAAACAACTGGTTCATAAATCTTCTACAGTGTCTCCCATTTATTTCATCATATCTAGGGTCCCTTTTAGCATATTCTACGTAATATCCATCTTCCTGACCTGGGGAAAAGAAAACATACAAAAAAGGGTGATCTCAAATGCTCAGCAAGGGCAAATAAAGGAAATAAAAATCATATCATATCTTTTGAAAATCATAACCTACAAAAGAGATCATAATATCTTAACATCGAATAAATCATAGAAGTGAAAATGAGATCCCCATAATCATAACATAAAACTTGAAACTTTGTGGCATGCACACATAATCATGGAAAATCATTTCTTGTTAGTCATGACTCATTGCCAAGACTATCATAGCGGATAAAGTCCATTTCTGAACCGAGTTCACTCCTCGTTTCCGTCCTGTATCTCTGAACCGAAATAACCTTCTGTTCCAGCCATGTCTATCTCATGAGATATAAATCTTTACCCAATGAATTGGAGGGAGATATAGGTCCCACCCTTCTTATAATTAATCCTTTCTTATGTGTGCCACATAAATCATAAATCATACATCATCGCATAACACATGTAACAAAAATGGGATTCTTGAAACATCATGACATCATAAAACAAATAATATAAGGTAAATTACTTCATAAAAATAATTCCCTCACAACATAATCAAATCAATGTAATAATAGGGATAAAAACAGAACCCTTTATTATCATTGATGGAAAATAATTTCGATAAAACACTTGAACTCCATTCTTGAGGAAAATATCCTTTTTCTTCAAAAACAATTTACTTTTCTTAAAATGTCATACAATAATAAACTAAAAGAAGTTGATTGAAAATAAACTTTAAAACTTGTAAAGGAAGCTTCTTGGAAATAATGTTTTAAAAATCCATTCATGCCATATATGTTAAAAAAACATTCTTCGTACTTTTGTCGGAAAAGTCAAAAATTACCTCGCACGAAAAAACGACAAAAGATTCCTCTCATATTCTTTACTAAAAACTCACCGAAGGGTAAAATTGGATTTAAACTATTGTAAGTGGATGGAAACAATATTAAATATTGAGGGAACATGGATGTGGATGATAAAATACACCCCAGTAAATACTTACGAATAAACAATCTCGGATAAA
The DNA here is from genome assembly GCA_963277665.1 of Viscum album. Lineage (NCBI taxonomy): Eukaryota > Viridiplantae > Streptophyta > Magnoliopsida > Santalales > Viscaceae > Viscum > Viscum album. The sequence goes on along the minus strand of OY728126.1, from coordinate 373,096,857 downwards.
AATGAGATTGTGATATTTCCCTTACCTTAGGTCTGATTTGCTTTGTACGTGTCCGAAGCTCCTGTATAATGGTTTAAATAATGTTATTTACTTATTCCATAATCATACATATTGATATGATATCATATATGGTCATATTCTTAGCTTCTTATTAGTAATATTTCATTGTTACTTGTTACTCGGGTCTTTATTGCCTTTTGTTCTTATGCATGTTTTGCTGAATAACTTCTTATTATTATTTTAAGGTTATAGATACCTTATATCCAGAATGGTATTAGTGTAACATATATCATATTTATTCATTTAATTCATTTATATAATTACTATATAAGGGTGATCATGTAGAATGAGTCGCATCACATCGTGGAGACGGTATTCCGTACGTACGCACGAGTGATGATATCGTTCCTATGATCGTGGAATTGTATTGGAGTGTATGTATACTATTTCAGAATCAATATCACTTTTTAATAGTCATATATAGTCATTATTTACACCATTATACCCATCCATGTAAGGTGGTGGTGGAAAATAGATTACACCACGGTGTGGAGACGGTATTCCGTACGTACGCACGCGCGGTGATTTCATTTTTCCGTAGGATGGATAGAAGGTGAATTAGGGTTGTTTCATATTTATAATAACATATCAGTATGTAAGTAATACTGATGTTATTACTTTATCATGAAACAACTAAAGAAGATGAAGTTGGAGAAGAAAGAAATTGAAAAGATCGGTAATGGATATTACCTCTTCTTTTAAACGCCTCTTTGAATCCTCCACATAGGGAACTATGATTGGTCTTTGAAGAAGACCAGGACCTCTAGGATTATTCTAGGGAAGTGGAGTAGGGATTTTTTCATGGTTTGGCCGAGCTTGAGTGCTCAAATTGGTGTGAGGAGGAGAGGGAGGAGGTGCCCTTTTATAAGGGAGGAGAGGGGCACCTTAGGAATATCTCAAAATATTATTTTATATTAAAGTCAAAATCGGTTTATAATGGTTCCAAAGGGTCTTATTTCGAAGGTAAAGTGGGTATGGGTCGAAATCCTATCAACCAATATGATTTAGACAAGTTTAGGTTATTATTTTAACCTTATCAATTAGATTTAACTCTAAGTTAAATAATTTAACTTTTACCGTGTCTTTTTGTTTTCTTACACTATATGGTTAATACACTTACTATAACATGAAAAACGATCCCAAAGTTGTTTATTATTAATATATATATACTTATCTAAGTTATTTGGCCTAACCTTAGATTTTTAGGAATAAAATAACAATTAATAATATAATATTTTATTTAAAAACTATTTTGTGTCAATTTTGACACTATTTGATATATGATTTTTGTGAAAGTCATAACAGAATTATATGTTCGAACCAAGTTGATTAAATCAACACTAATATATAATAGTAACCTAGAAAATTAGTGGAATTCATAAAAAGTCTCAAATTACATTTATTTGAGCATTTATAACATCAATTATGCAAAGATTTCCTTAAAAGGGTAATTACGGCATCATTGTTGTGTCATAAATAAATTAATTTATTTGAAGTCTAAAAATTATAAATAAAATATCATTATGTAGGAAATATTTTTAGCTTTCTAATAAATATTTATAATCGAATTTATCTTATTCATAAACCCATATTAAAAAAATTTTAGTTATTAAACTTTGATTTTAACTATTTTAACTATTCATTAAATAAAATAATATTAAATGTCATAATCTATTCCAAGTGGGCCTAAATGGTCATATTATATTCATAAGGTTGTTTTTGGTCGATTTAAAATTATCCAATAGAATTAGTACATGTGTTAGGGTAATAGTAATATCATATTTACCCTTAGTTATCCTATTTACTATTAACCGTGGGAAAAAAAGTAAAAAGTTACTATTCACCAAAAAATTATTTTTATCTCATTGAACCACATTTTACTTACTGATATCAACCGTGTCTGTCGGTTTTTCTAAATTCCATTCACAGAAGCGGTAAAATTAAGTTTTATGCAAAATTCAGTTTTTAACCTACCACTTAGTGGTTTCACTATTCATCAAAAATTGAAAGTTTTTAGAAAAATACCTAAATTTCACCCTAGTCTAATTTCGATATTCCGAATCCAAAAATGAAGTCCATTTTGAAAAATGAAATTTATAAAATTTCAAAAAGTGGTCATTACTATTCATAACGGCTAGTTTTAATATTTTAATAGCATATCGTTGTTTAGTGACACTCGGTATTGCGTTCAACGCAAGCTATCGAGGAAGGTCGGGATTGTGTGTAAAGTAAGCCAAGAAAGTGTTGTGTAGAAAAAGATTCCTTTGATGATTTATATAACATAAAAGTCTCGGGTGTTACAAGTAATTGTATTTTTATTTTCTCTTGTTTTACTATTTGTTATAAATCGCTCTTTTTTAGATAGTTTCAGTTCTCAAGCTGAATCCACATGGATTCATAATTGGGATGGACCGAGTTATTAGTAATAAAGCTCATATTTATTGTTATCTTCAATGGGATTCCATCACATCCCATGAAAGGGTTTTCTATATATTTTAATGAGAATTGGACCCATGGCTGAGCAGAGCCAGACCTTATTATATAATTATGTGGAAAGTAATATCATTTTTTTATTTTGACATAGAGAAAGAATCCTTGAATGAAAATCTACTTCTAGTTTACATAATGATTCCAAATGTTTTTTCTTCTAACTTCTCTAAATTTCCACCGATAAGGGTAGTATAATTTTTTTTTAAAATTTATTTTTTATTACACAGTAACTGTTTATTGCATCTTAACTCATTGCACTAAATTAGATGTAAGATATGAGGGATAATTTGGATGATCATCTAGAGAAATTATATATACCCCAAAGTGTGTCACGTAGGGTGACATCGATTCTCTTTGCTATATATTTTGATGGTTCACATTATTTTGTTATTGATTACAAGAAAGAAAATCATCTTATGGTTGAGAGAAATTATCTATTTCCATATGTTGATGATCAGTTTGACAAGTTAATAGGGGTGAACATGTTCTCAAAAAATTGATCTTCATTCTACTTTCCATTAACTGAGAGTGATGGAAGCATACATTTAGAAAACATTATTTTGTAGTATGAACGATAATTATGAGTTCCATTTAAATCATTTTGGATTAACCAATTCACTTTTAGTTATTATGGATTTAGTTATTATTATTTCATATGAGTTCTTAATACATTAATGGTGGTCCTTGTAGATAAAATCCTTGTTTACTCTATTTTTATGGAGGACCATTTACATTATGTGATAATAGATCTATAATTGTTGATAAATCACTTAATTTATGAGAAGTGAAAATAATTTTATGAAAGGGTTTCAGAAGTAAATTTCATTGGGAACATATTTTCAAAATAGGGTATATTAGTTGATCATGAAAAGGTGAATGCTATTATTACATGGGAACAACAGCATAATTTTTTCTAGATAATGATCTTCATGTGTTTAGGTGGGTAATATTTTAAATTAATTAAGGACTTATCAATATTGGATTTTTTTGATGACTATTGTAAATCGAAAGGGAGTAATGTTTTATATCGTGGAAAAATGAAGGAATTAAATTTTTGGTGCTAAAATTTATTTTGAATAGTAATTCGTTATTAACTATTCTATAGACCATGAAAGGATATATGGTCTACTCTAGTTCATCATATTCAAGTTTCAGTTGCATTTTTATGTTAGTTGATCATGTGGTAACCTATGGCTCCCAACATCTTAGTCCACAAAAGAAAAGTTACCTAACCGAGGTCCTTTATGTCACAGTAACGATTAACATTCATAAGAGTTGTATAATTTATTTTTTTGGGGAATATGTTACAAGGTTTTCAGACTATAGGATCTTTAGTTATATCTTCTCTTAGAAAAATTTATATCTATTCCATATGTTTGGTTGGAATTCCTACAATATTTGGAAATTTAAATCACCTATATCATGTGGAAATTGGAATTCAACATAGATGGTTTGAGTAGGAATCTTCCACCTTATGATTTGAAATATTCAGAACAAGAGAAAAAACATGATGGCACTTTTTTCTCTATTTCATATTGTAGTGTCAGAGTTAGGGTTTGAGGTTTCTTTTTATTCTGTTTAGTTGAAATAAACTCTTATTTTAATGATTCATCAAGAACAATATCTTGATGATGATTTTTTATTTCTTTGAGACTCTTGTTAGGGTGGAGGGATTTTACCTTACAAATAATTCTCTACTGAGGGTCTTCTATGCTATTAGTATTTATTTATTGTGTCATTAGTTTTCTGGAAAGATGTGATGGTGTATTTCTATAATTCCTAGTGTTCAGTTCACCTAGTGAACACATATACATTCAATTAAAAGCAACTATAATTCTCATATCATGGTATGAGACGAGGAATTACATATTTTGTCTATCATTTATATATGTTCAAATAAGTAATGTAAGAGAAATATAAAACTTTAGGAATAATATATACACTTGCTGTTCAAACATAGAGGGTGGATAATATATATATAGAATTTGGGTATGGTTTTTTATGCACCCTAATAATGAAAATGTAATATTTGTTTCGATGGACTGACCATGCTGACTCAGTTAACACTCATTCAATATTGAACCTAAACTGAGGAGTTGGAAAATATCTATGTGAAATATATTTTTCATTTTCATGGAGTCTCATATTATATACTCTCTAATCGGGATCCATGGATCACTTTTCACTTTTATGAAGGCCTCTAGGAGGAGCTAGCATCTCAAGTCTGTTTGATCATGGAATAACATCTGCAGTTTGATTTCTTGGGAGAAAGGGATATACATATTTTTGTATATTTGATTCATTCCCACATTCTTCACATTGGTGGTTCTTGGGATGCCTATACAGGTCGGTATAGATTATTTTATAAATATATATACCAGTATATGATCAGAACGGATCATATTGAGGTCATGTATGGTCAGACTTGTAAATCACTATTGTTTTTGTCGGAGATTTGTGAATGTTTCTGAGTTGGATTGTGCATGATTTTAGAGGTGGTATCAAAGATTTATTTGATTCATTATAGAATGATTATGGAAATGTTCATGTATAAATAATATTTTGATATTCATTCAGAATATAGGAATATTCATTTGGTCATCAGATGATCTTGAATGTTTTACATATATTTTCTCATCAACGGCCTTATAGGAAAGGTAATCTTGCTTCATAATTTTTGAGATATTTTGAGACTATGGAGAAGGTGAGGAATTTATCTTGCTATCTATCTATTCCACCAAAATTTTTGTTGATTCATAATTCTTTCCTTGTATCACAACTATTGAAGAACTTATCTAATCCATCTAACATTTTTTGTTGGTGTGATCCACTTATGAGATAGTATTGGCCTTGTCTTTTTGACATGGAAGCTTCATAATAGGCATTATAGTTAAAAAAGTTTGTATTGGGTGGAGGTTATAACATTCCGTTACAATAATCTTTAATCCTAAACCCCATGTTTGATCTTGATTTTTTTCTTTCATTTATGGTTGTTTAGATTGTAAAATTGATAATTTATAGAAGTTAGGGATTTGTGATAGTTTGTGGAATGGTTTTTCAAATCTTGCACCATGCAAGTGAAAACCGTGGAAACGGAGACTGTTAGAGTTTCAATTGTTGATGCACTGTTTAAAAAATTGTTTGTCCACTAAGAATCAATTGTGAAACACTATTGAAATGTACACATGGTTTGCGAACACTCTTTTTAAAATAGTTCCACCATGCCTATCTAATAATGCATATACAATTTAATTGATTTGAAAGTTAATTCAAAGACCTCAGAACCCTATGTTTTTGTGTGTGTTTCACTAGTCTATAAAAACATAATATTATTTACTCATCATTATAGGAACTTAAGAGGTTATTGTTTCCAATTTACAAAGATTCATTAATTTAATCGAATTTTGGTGAATGAAATTCATTAACTTCTATGTAAGATTCCTCTTCATATTCTCTTTCAACCTCTCACCCTCTTATATCCTCCGTAAGGTTTAATAGATTTTAATTGTATCAGTTACCTAATATGTTTTGTTTTAGGTATTTAATATAGGTTTAATTATTAGAACATTATGTTAAATGTTCTTTATTAGAGTTTCTAAATTTGGTATTATGCTTCTGTGATACCTAGGTAGGTGGATCCATTTGTGATTACCAATATGATTCACAATAAATTGATTAATTTGAATTGAGGTGTTTGATATAAATGTAATTACTTTAAATTGGTTCTTAGAACCCTAATTACTTAAAATTGGTGCGTTAAATTAGATTTGGCATTAAATTTGTAATAACACCCAAATTCAACTGAATTTGGGTGTGTTTTTAAAATTTCATCGAAATGAGAATTTAAATTGTAAAATTAAAACTGTGAAATTTAATCTGTGAAACTGAATTATGAAATGTATTTTTGATGAAGATTAAATATTTTAATTTAGGGATAAGTGTTTATTTTTTTATATAGAGTCCTTCCAGTATTATATAAAAAATTAATAATTTTATTACAAACCCATGTAGTAGTATTTAATGGATATTGGGGTATTGAAAAAGGAAATGGGTGGAATTATATTTTTAATAAATTGAATAAAAATTTCCATTTATTTAATATTTTTAGATCTAATAAAAGCCTAGGTTGTTAGTGAGTCATTGGGATAACACCCAAGGAGTGTTGTGCCTGCTAGGATGGGGTGTTTATCCTATTTTTAGTATATTGTTGTTGTACATTTGGTTGTTCGTATGTATTTGACTTCTATTATAGTTCACGATGTATATTATTTCTTCGTTTCATAAAGTCATTTCCATCTTTCTTGTGCTTTGTTTCTAGAATATTAATTCGGTCACGACCCCCTTTCCACAAAGTATACCCCTCCTAGGCTGCCAATGTGAGAAGGGTGATAATGACCCCCCGAGTCCCACCTCTAGTAGGCCCCTGGTTGGCTACTAGAACTGATGGATTATAATAACTCACAGATGAGAGGCATTAACCTCTATGAGAACACATGCATACGAGAGAGATAAGATATACACCAATCACCTCCAACTTAGAACTGGAAATATAAAAGAAACCCAAGTTCACAAATGCAATTTCATGAAAAATTACTACAACTAAAAAGGGAAAAAACAACAAGTACTCAAACGAATATAAAGATAGCAGCAACCCCAAGACCGAACAGCTTCTCCACCCACAAGATAATAGTAACCAGCTTGATCTCCAATATGATCCAAGGGACCTGAAAAAAAGTTTTCATAGACATAAGGTGAGTATAACAGTATACTCAGTAGGATCCTCCACAAAGCCTCCCATTCAAAAGTAATGAAAGCATGCTAAATCACAGTGAACAACAAGTGAAACTAACTCATCACCTAAACAGGTATACTATGTTCCCAGCCTCACTATGGATACTCTCACCAAGTAATGCATACACGAATATATCATATAATAAATAATGTCAAGGGTTACCCGCTAATACTTCCCCACTAGTTTTCCACTTTTCCCCATCGTCGCACGTCCCGAGCATCTATTTCAAAAAAGGATTGCTCGCAGACACCTGGGAAAAGCACCACAATCAGTACCTCGTGTGCCACAAAGGCTACCCCACATACACATGGGCGAAGCACCACACCATTCTCACAACCAAAAGTAACCAGGTACCTTCCGGGAACCACCACAGCTCGCATAATGTGTATCATACGTCATGTATTATAACTCAATCCATTACAGCCCATACACCGAGTAAGGATCCTCAAGCCATCAAATCCTATACACATTACACATATAGATTTCCATAGGATACATAATATAAAATATGTGTGTGTGAATAACCACAAGCCATTTCAGCCCTCTACACACATATATGGGGAAGACTAACCACTGTGCCTAACGACACAAGTATCTACCAAGAGAACAGAGAGAGGCCAAATGGGGTAGTCAGCCATTCATCCTCACACCAGAATGTTGGGGAAAACATCCCCCAGGGCTCAGAATCCCCGGGGTGTCAGTTGCTCTTACTGATAGGGTGGAGTAGCGTATAGATACACAAAAAGTATAGAGTATATTATATCTCACAACCACACTATGGGCATAACCTAGTCTTAGACACACTGCATCTAACATCTCTTAGATTCCAGGCTGCCAATTCTAAGACTAGGTATCCTATAAGCACACAACCATTTAAAGAGATTTATTAGACTAATTCATTCCCTCATTATCAATTCCACTATACGTTAATTAATTCTTTAAACATTAATTAACCATGAACAAATCCACATTAAATTTCATCAACATCACACCCAAAGTCAATTGTTCCTTAAAATATTACAACCTCATCATTATGTTTCAGTGAACACCAACCCCATGGGTTAAAACCATTTATTCGAACATTCATTACAGAAACACTTTTCCATATTCACAGGGAATCTAAAAAAGCATTCTATGCTACTAACACAAGGGGGCTAAACACGGTGAGTAGATGTAATACCTGTAGAGTCATTGCTGCCTATAGAAAGAGTGTAGACCCATTCTCCCTTAAAGAGATAATCATTGAAAGCATGTGGCATACCCCGCGTGTCTTCGCCTCTTTCAGAAGAAGGGAAAACAAGACCAGATCCCTTGAGCAGTGGGGAAAAATAAAGCAGATAATCAACCAATAAGAACAGTAAGAATCCAATAATTACATCCAACCCAGTCCATCATCCATGGTGCCCACCCCAACACCCACATTCATAAACAGATGCATCTCGACACTCTAGGTGTCATCCGCTGCGATAACCAAAATTCCTCTATGCCCCCACATATCACAACACCCCTCCAGGTTCACATCACAGTACAAGAAACCAGAATGAAAACATCACATCAAATGGGCTATGACCCTTTAACAAAAAAATAGGGTAAATTAGAACCCTTCAAGGAATTATCAAACAATCAAATCATTAAACCATCTTTAATTAACAGGTTTATAAATTCGTTGGTTCCCAAAATCGAAAAACCTCATCAGTAAGATATCACAAAAGATTAAACATGCTTACTCTGCCAACTTGATTAACATCAAATTACAACAAGAACTAGATTCGTTTACATGAATCATTATCTGTAACCAAACAAATATCAATTAGTCATGGTTTACTTTCTTTACCAATATCCATCATGAACAACAGCTAAGAAAATAAAGTATAGATATCACAAGATCTAGAAAAACATGGGGCAATATCATTTGAATGATACAATTTATTTATCCAGTTAAATGTATTTATTAGGTTAATTCCATTGTCATCCAACAGGATTATACATGCTAACAATACCATTGCAAATAAAATAAAGAGAAGCAACAAATCCCCTACCTCAATGTTTTTCGATGAAAACCACAATAGTCAAAGAACTCCCAAGAAAACCAGGCCGATTCACCAAGGATCCTCCTTAGATCTCTTCTCTTAACACAACCAAGATCAAAACCCGTCATATTTGTAATCCACACACTTAGATCTACACTTAACAGGCATAGATCTAAGAAACCAAGAGAATAGGAGAAGTATATCTAACTTGATCTAAGAACCAAACAAAAACAATCACATATCTCAAGAAACTGGCTTAGATTCGCCAAGAGAATCCTTCAGATTGCACCCCAAATGCTTGGGAGAGGTTCTACTACCTTCAATGGAGGGTAATCCCAAGTTATGGCTTCTTAGGGGATTAAACGATCCATTTAGAGGAAAAACGAGTTAGATCCACAATTTTAGGATCTAATTTATGTGCCCGCACTATTAGTCTGCACAGTTTGACAAACCGTGAACTATCCGTGCATTAACTTCTTCCTCATCAAACACTCCTCGCACGGTTAGCCCACATTGTTATAAAAACCGTGCACTAACTGTGTATTAGCCACTGACTCCAACACTAATCTCGCACGGTTTGGCCACATTGTTTGGACAAACCGTGTGCCGCCCGTTCGAATGCTATTTCCCTTTAGTTTCCCTTAAAAGTCCACCAAATGCACCCCAACTCACATTGATTTCCCGGAACACCTATATCACCACATTTTCACAAATTAATGGAATAGAGAGGTCCATGCCATTACATCAGATACCTATAAATACATTCTCATCCTCGAGAATCCAAAACCCACCTAAAGAGAAAACGAACTAGGTTCTGAATAACCACCCATCAAGATAACTCTCAAAAGAGAGAAAGCCACAAAAACAACAATGGGAGCCATCTCATGAACCTGAATGTTTCATAACCACACAAATTAAAATGATACATGAAAATAGTGAAACATAAAACAACTCTTAGTACTGAGCACGTATTTGTGACTCCCATTCCCAGGTACTCTCTTCTATTCTACCGTGTCACCATTAGACACAAAATAAGGGAATAGAATTCCCTCGCAACACTTTCTCCTACTGGTCTTGGATCTCCACTGGTCGCTCCTCAATGGTTTCATTATCATCAGCATCTATCTCTCCCCAATCGATGATGTGAGAGTCGTCATGAAGATAATGACGAAGCAGTAATACATGGAAATAATCATGTATCTGACTCATCTGAGGGGGAAGTGCTACTCGATACGCCATAGATCCAAAATGAGCTAACACCTCCAAAGGCCCATGAAACTATGGAGAAATATTTCTTCCATGACCAAACCATCGCTACTGATGACGAGGAGTCACCTTTAGAAACACATTATCCCCAACATTAAACTCTAAGGGTCTCCTTCTTTGGTCGACATATGATTTATGATTATCTTGCGCTCTCATCATCCTCCCATGAATCACCTGAACTATCTTTGTTGTATTCTTCACTAGTTCCGGTCTGAGAATTGCTGACTCTCCGACTCTAGTCCAGCACAACATAGAATGGCAAGGCGGGCCATACAAGGCTTTAAATGGCGCCATGCCGGTGGTGGAGTGAAAACTATTATTGTATGAGAACTCCACCAAGGGTAAGTGGCTCATCCAGGAACCTCTGAAATCAAGAACAAAAGAGCATAACATGTCTTCAAGAATAACTCGGTCTTTCTAGACTTCCACCTCTAGATCCCCCAACTGGGAATCTTCCACCTTCTACATTAGGGATGACTATACCATCATCTGAAAAAGACATCCTCAACCCCAAACTTCTCCCATATCAGGATTTAAGGCTGACATTTCTTCCATTACTCTCTAGGAATCACCAGATTCATGCACAACATCACAACGTGACTTTCGGCTTAGTGCATCAGCTACAACATTACCATTTCCAGGTGTATACGATATTTCAAAGTCACATTCCAGTAAGAACTCCATCCACTGATGCTGTTGTAAGTTCATGTCACGCAGGAAGAAAACAAACCTCAAACTTTTATGATTAGTAAAAACCACAAAGCGCTCACCAATGAGGTAATGTATCCATAACTTCCGAGAAAACACCATGGATAACAACTAAAGATCATGAGTGGAATAGTTTCATTCATGGGGACATAACTACCAAGAACCATAAGAAACAAGTGACCCATACTGCATGAGGACACAGCCTTACCCCAGATGTGAAGCATCACAGAAAACATCAAACTGAACTCCCTCAGCCAGAAGACAAAGGAATGGATAACATACTAACTTCTCTATTAGATACTGGAAAGGTTCCTGACATTGATCAGTCCATATGAATTTCTAATCATTCCTTTTCAAAGAGGTCATAGGGGTCGCAACTCGTGATAAATTGGCTATGAACCTCTTGTAGTAGCCTGTGAGACCAAGGAAACTTCACACCTCTGACACTGTCTTGGGAGCTGCTCAAGACACAACTGCTTAAATATTCGATGGATCCATAGCTACTCCCTATCGGGACACAAAATGCCCCAAGAAACGGACTTCCCGAGCTCAAAAATCACACTTCATTAACTTCCCATACAAGTAATGTTGGCGTAGAACTCCCAAAATTACTTGTAGATGCTCTGCATGATCTTATTAAGATGTAGAGTACACAAGGATATCGTCGATGAAAACTACCACGAAATTGTCCAAGAACTCACGAAACACAGCATTCATCCATCCCATGAATACAGCTGGAGCATTTGTCATGACAAACGGCATTACAATGAACTCATAATGCACCTGATGACAACGAAAAGTAGTCTTTGGAATATCCTCATCCTTCACATGCATCTGATGATATCCTGACCGAAAATCAATATTTGAGAACCAAATTTCACCCATTAGTTGATCGAATAAGTCACCAATCCATGAAAGAGGGTAGAGATTCTTTATTGGCACTTTGTTTAAGCATCCATAGTCGACAAACAGCCGCAAACTGTCGTCAACCTTCTTCATGAACAAAACTGGTGCAGCCCATGGTAACACACTTGGCCGAACAAAACCACACTGCAAAAAACTATCATGTTGTATACATATCTATTGCAACTCAGAAGGGGCCATCCTATATGGATACATTGAGATAGGAGAAGCTCCCAGATGTAGCTAGATCACAAACTTGATCTCTCGTCGAGGAGGTAATGCTACATCCTATTCTGGAAAGACATCAGGGTACTCGTCTACGACCCTTGGAAATGCCAACTACCAATCCTCTAAAGAACTCAGCATCATCTCAGACATGACAGACGATAAGGATGGAACACACCTATGACCTATCAGAGGATCTCGCTCACCAACAAACACCACTTGTTTTCCATCCTCACCAAAGAAAACAACCTCCTTCCTTAAGAAATCCACGATAGGCTGCATCAAACACAATGAATACATGCCGAGGATGATGTCGTATGGTTGTATTCGTAAACATATGAAATCTCACCAAGTGCGGTGTTTCCCCAACACTAGCTCACAGTCTTTACATATTTCAAACATGTTAGCTCAACATCCAACTGGCATAGTCAACGCGAAGGGCACTGGAAGCCTCCCAACCTCAAGTCCCAAAGCATGGACAAGGGTAGGTGATATGAAGGAGTGTGTCGCACCTGAATCAAACAAGGAATACACCATGGTAGAAAATAGGAAAAGGTACCTCGAACAACATCTGACTCGTTTGGGGTAAGAAATTCTAGAGCATGAAGTAGGGGATGAACTCCTCCATGGCCTATTTGACCCTAATGACGTCCGCCACCATTAACGCACTCTGCTCTCCGAGGACGGGGAGAGTCATGGGGTTTCCCTCTTCCTACCCCATCTACCCTATGCTGATCTAAAGATGGTGAAACTGGCTGCAGCTGCCTCGGCTGGAACTACCTCAACGGAGGAACCTGGAGCGTAGAGCCCAGTGCACGATGACCACTCCGAAAGATCAGGCACTCCCACTGCTGATGGCCATGGCCACCACAAGAAAAAGAAGCACCTGATCCCTTGGCATATGCCTAAGAGTTGCTGCCTCTGGAGAAACGAGATGTGAAGGGATGGGACCTACCCCGGCTGAATGGAAACTCTTTTTCCCTAAAAACTAGGAACCTCGGACCATAGCCTTGCCTCATGAGGGATCATGATGATCCCCCTCTCATGATGATCCTATCTTGTCCAAAGTCCTCTTGACAACCTCTTCCCTCGCCAGCACCTCAAGATATGTCTTCACCATAAATGGGGTGACCTGGAGATAGATCTCTTGATGCAAATACTCCTTGAAATGCCTCGACCTGGCCTCCTCATTTGGTAACAAGTTCAAAGCATATCGTAAAAGGTTCCTGAAACAGAATCCAAACTCTCAAATTGTAGAGCTCCCCTGTCGAAGGGTAAGAAGCTCCTGGCGACTGGACGCCTTCACAGTTGGAGAAAGGAACTTGACTCTAAACATGTCTCAGAACTCCTCCCATGAGATCACTGACTCCTCACAATCCCCGAGGAACAAGAACCAGCACTACCTCACAGCTCCACGCAACATCGTCATAGCTAAGGAAACACAGTACTCCTTCTGAGCACAGATCAAACTGAATCCTTTCTCAACCTCCTCCAACCAGGCTTCTGTGACTGCATCTAAAATAGATCCCTCATACTTCTGCAGACTGTGGAGCTAAAACTCTCGGAATGTATTCCTCCAAGTGTCGTCTTCGTCAACCTCTACCCTACGGTGATCTTCCAGAACTGCTTGCTGGACATTTTCTACGCAAACTTGAGGAGGACATCGACCTGGATCCATAACTGTAAAATAAAAAACCATTTAGAGATCCTAAACCTGGAATATAGAAGACTCCACAATAATTAATTATTTGTTTTCATTAATTGATTTTAGGTTATCCTATACCAAGGTCTAGCCATTCAAACACAGGCACAAAGAAGAATGATGCATGATCCTCTCCTAGGTCTCTACCCTGCAACTAGTATCTCCTTGTTTAGTATCCATTGTAAACATAAAGGGAAAAATTCATATCATAGGGGCCCTAAACACTTATGTCATAGCCGGTCTCCAGTTTTTACCTCACATGCTAAACATGAATGACACTGTTACCCTACCAACCCATGCAACCTCACCTGTGTCAAACTCCAAACTCCATCCTATCAATCAACCAGACCTTTGATACCACTCTGTCATGACCCCCTTCCCACAATGTGTACACCTCCTAGGCTGGAAATGTTTGAAGGGAGATAATGACCCCCGATCCCCTCCTCCAGTAGGCCCCGGGTATGTGACAAGCACTGAGGGTATAATAACTCACAGATGGGAGGCATTACCCTCTAAGAGAACACATGCGAAAGAGAAAGATTAGATAGAAACCAATAAAATCCAACTCAAAACTAGAAATATAAAAGAGACCCAAGTTCACAAATGGAATTTGACGAAAAAGTACTACAACTAAAAAGGGAGTAAAACAACATGTACTCAATAGAATGTAAAGGCCGCAGCAACCCCAAGCCCGAACTGCTCCTCCAACCACAAGAAAATATTAACCAGCCTGATCTCTAACCTGCTCCAAGTGACCTGAAAAACAGTTTACATAGACATTGGGTGAGTATAACAGTATACTGAGTAGGATCCTCCCTGAAGCATCTCGTGCAAAATTAAAGAAAACATGCTAAAGCAAAGTGAACAACAAGTGAAACTAACTCGTCGCCTAAACAGATATACTATATTCCCAACCTCAGCATGGATACTCTCACCATGTAACGCAAACAAGAATATATCATATAATAAATAATATCAATGGTACGCCACTACTACTTCCCCACTGGCTTTCCTCTTTTCCCCAACATCGCACATCCTAATAATCTATCTCTAAAAAGACTTGCCCGTAGACACCTGGTTGAAGCACCACAATCTTCACCTCGTGCACCACAAAGGCTTGCCCGCATACACCTAGGTGAAGCACCACACCATCCTCACAACCAAAAGTAACCATGTAGTTTCTGGGATCCACCACAGCTCGCATAACGTGTATCATATGTCGGGTGTTATACATTAATCCATTACAACCCATACACTGAGTAAGGATCCTCAAGACAACACAACCTATACACATTACACCTATAGTAGTCCTTATGATACTATATCCAGAATATATCTGTGTGAATAAACAAAAGTCATTACAGCCCTCTACACACATATATGGGGAAAACAAACTGATGTGCCTAACAACACAAGTATCCACCAAGAGAAGATAGCGGGGCCAAAGGGGGTAGTCACCCATTCATCCTCCCACCGGAATGTTGGGGAAAACTCCTCTCAGGTCTCAGAATCCCAGGGGTGTCAATTTCCTTTACTGATATGCTGGAGTAGCATAAAGAAACACAAAACGTACATAGTATATTATATCTCACAACCACACTATGGGAATAACATAGTCTTAGACACACTTCATCTAATGTCTCTCGGATTCTCGGCTACCACTTCTAAGACTTGGTATCCTATAAGCACATTACCATTTAAAGATCTTTATTAGATTACTTCATTACCTTTTTATCAATTCCATTGTAAGATAATTAATTTGTTAATTATTAATTAACCATGAAAATGTCCACATTAAATTTCATCAGCATCACACCCAAAGTCAATTGTTCCTTCAAATGATTACAACCTCATCATTATGTTTAAGTGAACACCAACCCAATGGGTTAACACCATTTATTCGAACATTCATTACAAAAACACTTTCCCATATTCATAGGCATTCTAGAAAAGCATTCTATGCTACTAACACAAGAGGGATCAACACTGTGAGTAGATGTACTACAAGTCGATTCTTTTCCTCCTATAGAAAGTGTGTAGATCCAATCTCCCTTGAGAAGCTAAACACAAAAAGCATGTGGCATACCGTGCATGTCTATACCTCTTTCGGAAGAAGGGTAAATAAGACCAGCTGCCTTGAGAAGTGGGGAAAAGTAAAGCCGATAATCAACCATTAAGAACAACAATCATCCAACAATCACAACCAACCCAGTCCATCATCTCTGGTGTCCTCCCCGACATCCACATGCAAAAATCGATGCATCTCGCCAGTATAGGTGTCATCCGCTGCCACAACCCGAAGGCCTCTATGCCCCCACATATCACAACACCCCTCCAGGGTCACATCACATCACAAGCAGTAGGAAAGAAAACTTCACATCAATTAGGCTAATACCCTTTAACAAACAAGAGGGTAACTCAAAACCCTTCAAGGAATTATCAAACAATCAAATATTTAAACCATCTTTTATTAAAAGGTTTATAAATTCTTTGGTTCCCAAAATTTGAAAACCTCACCAGTAAGATATCATAAAAGATTAAACATCCTTACTATGCCAATTCGATTAACATAAAATTACAACAAGAACCTGATACGTTCACATTCCACTTTATCTTTAGCCAAAGAAATATCAATTAGTCATGTCTTACGTTCATTACCAATTTCCGTCAAGAACAATAGCTAGGCAATGCAAGCATATATATCACAAGATCTATCAAAACATGGGGCAATAACATCTGATCGATACAATTTCTTTATCCGGTTCAAAGTATTTATTAGGTAAATTCCATTGTCATCCAATGGGATTATACATGATAACAATAATATTTCATGTAAAATAAAGAGAGGCAACGAATACCCTACATCAATGGTTTTTTACGAAAAGCACAACAGTCGAAGAACGCCTAAGAAAACTGGGCCTATTCACCATGGATCATCCTTAGATCTCTTCACCTAACACAACCAACATCAAAACTCGTCATATTTGGCCTCCACACACATATATCTACCCTTAACGGGTATAGATCTATGAAACCAAGAGAAGAGGAGAAGTAGATCAAAGTAGATCTATGAACCAAACAAGAACTATCTCATACCTCAAGAAACCGGCTTTGATTTTCCAAGAGAAGCCTTCAGAACGCCTTCGGAATGATTGAGAGAGGTTCTACTACCTTCAAGGGAGGGTAATCCCGAGTTATAGATGCTTAGGGGATTAAACGAACCATTTAGTGGAAAAAATGAGTTAGATCCACAATTTTAGGATCTAATTTAAGTGCCTACATGGTTAGTCTGCATGGTTTGACAAATCGTATGCTAACCGTAAGTTAGCTTCTGGCTTGTCAAACACTCCTCGCACAGTTAGGCCGCATGGTTAGACAAATCGTTCCATAACCATGAATTATCCACTACCTCCAACACCAACCTCCCACGGTTTGGCCGCACAGTTTGGACACACTGTGAGCTTCCCGTGTGAAGCTATTTCCCTTTAGTTTCCCTTAATAGTCCGCCCAATCGCACCCCAAGTCACCTTGATTTCCTGAAACACCTCTAGAACCACATTTTTACAAAGTAATGGACATGAGAGGTCCAGGCCATTAGAAATTCACACTTTCCTATTTTTTGGCCAGGTGCTAGTCACTAACCTAAAAGGATCATGAACAAAATTCAGGCTATTTAAGGACTATGTCATTTATCAAGTTACCACGGAATCCAAGAGTGTTCATGACAACCAATAACAAAGATATTTCATTTTTTTGTTTTCTACCATTACATAATTCATAAGAAATATCCTAATGAATTGGTTTATTTCTAACCCTATTAATTATATAAGAAGTCATAATCATATCATCAGTTTAATGGTAGACACATAATTCATATTCACTGAGAATATTCTAAACAATTTTATTTTATTATTCTATTTCATCATTTAGTAACCACTTATTTTGATGGTATTTGAGGTGTAGTTAAAATCATTCAACAAAAATGATATGAAAATAAAGATTCAATGTATTAAATAGAAAATTTATTAATAATACCACTTTTAAAAGATATATTGTTTTGCCAAATAATATATTTTATTTTTATAAAAAATTAATGATGTTTCAGTTTTATAGGCTTTAATAAAAAACTATATATTTCTTGAATAATAATTGATCACAAAATAAGTATAAGATTTTCCATATATAATAAAAACTATATAAGTTTAATGAAGATATGTATAAAATAATTTTATAGGATTTATTTATAGAAATTTTATTTCTTTCAATTTTTATCAAGATTTCACACTTTTTATTTTGACAATTCTAGTTTTGGAATATCCCTTACTAATTATTTTCATGTAAGCTTCTTAAGAGAGTGTATATTATAGTATGCTAGTTTTTTATTCCTAAACATTGATTCTCTATGAGAAAAATAATATAAGTAAACTATTTGATATAAAATTGAATATAAGATAACAAAAAGAACATTTGTCATTTTTAAAATTGGTAAACACGAATACATGATAGAAATAATAATTCATGGAATCATTATATTATAATTTTACATAATGGTAATTTTCACATATTTTATATATTATATTTTTTATATAATTCAATCCATTAAACTGAAAAAAATTATAAATTAAAATAGTTTCACTTTTTAAAATTTTCCATAGCCAATTTTTTTCCTTCAGCATCTTCAAAAATGTTACATTTTTTCCATCTGCATTAATTAAATAAAAAATGAATTTGTAGTATCATATCATGTTTCTGATAAATATATTATATAGATTTCATAATTGTTTTGGAGCTATTTAATTATTCTTCATATAAATAGTAAAATATTAAATGATATTTGTAAAACTATATTTCACGGTCTCGAAATGTTCTCAAATAAATATTTAGGAAAATTGATTTTTTTACTATATTGTTAAATATAAAATTAATATATATATATATACGAAAAGTTGATTTAAAAATAAGAAAACATTTTTTATATATTGATGTCCAATTAATCGAACAAATTATTTTTTTAATACGTTGAAATTTACAAAAAAAGATGTATAATGGCTACATTTTTCAGTTGTATATCAAATTCTATTTTACATTTGGGTGAGTTTTAAATTCATAACATCATATTAAATATATTTTTATATTTATAAATTTTTCAAAATTTTATATCTGCTTATGAATTTTCAATTTCAAATATTAATCTTCTATTAATATGTTGACATTTTTTATTCCCCATTAGAATGATCATAGTTATATTTGAAAAATAAAGAAAACTTATTTTTTATAATATCGTATTTAATTTCATGTTCATTCATGGTGTCTTCTAGAAAATATAATGGTCAAAATATTATTTCATTATTTATATCAATCTCATGTAATACATCATCACTATATATTGAACATGAAGTAATAATATTATATTCCTATTATGAAGTGCCTCTAGATATCAAAATTTCATTCCAATTTATATTACATATATTAGAACCAAACTCTTAAGTTAAATTCAATTATTTAATATAGTTTTCCAACATTTATTTAATTTTTAGTATCAATATCATAAAAATTCATCATATACATTAAAAAGGGATAATCAGCATTAATATGTCCATCCTCTAGAATTGACAGATTGCTATTTTATTATGGAATTAATTTTTATTCATGTTTATTTTTAAATTATTATTTTTCGGTAACATTAATTTATGAATATACACTATTAAAATATTCTTATTAATATAGAACATCTATAATTTCATTTATAAATATGAAATTTTCTAGTCACTTTCAAAAATGAAATTCAAGTGCATGAAAATATCCATTGAATGCTGTCTTAGATTTAATATAAATAGTATTGAATGAAATAGTATAATTAATAGTATGAATAAATTATTTTTTAATATTTAATGACATCTAATACATAATTAATATTCCTATTGGGTTTTTTGAGTGCTCAAATTGGTGTGACGAGGAGGGGGAGGAGGTTCCCTTTTATAAGGGAGGAGAGGGGCACCTTAGGAATATCTCAAAATATTATTTTATATTAAAGTCAAAATCGGTTTATAATGGTTCCAAAGGGTCTTATTTCGAAGTTAAAGTGGGTATGTGTCGAAATCCTATCAACCAATAGGATTTATACAAGTTTAGGTTATTATTTTAACCTTATCAATTAGATTTAACTCTATGTTAAATAATTTAACTTTTACCGTGTCTTTTTGTTTTCTTACACTATATGGTTAATACACTTACTATAACATGCCAAACGAACCCCAAGTTGTTTATTATTAATATATATATCCTTATCTAAGTCATTTGGCCGAACCATATATTTTTAGGAATACAATAACAATTAATAATATAATATTTGATTTAAAAACTATTTTGTGTCAATTTTGACACTATTTGATATATGATTTTTGTGAAAGTCATAACAGAATTATATATTCGAACCAAGTTGATTAAATAAACACTAATATATCATAGTAACCTAGAAATTTAGTGGAATTCATAAAAAGTCTCAAATTACATTTATTTGAGCATTTATAACATCAATTATGTTAACATTTCCTTAAAAGGGTAATTACTGCATCATCGTTGTGTCATAAATAAATTAATTTATATGAAGTCTAAAAATTATAAATAAAATATAATTATGTAGGAAATAGTTTTAGCTTTCTAATGAATATTTATAATCGAATTTATCTTATGTATAAACCCATATTAAAATTTTTTTAGTTATTAAACTTTGATTTTAACTATTTTAACTATTCATTAAATAAAATAATATTAAAAGTCATAATCTAATCCATGTGGACCTAAATGGTCATATTATATTAATAAGGTTGTTTTTGGTCAATTTACACTTATCCAATAGAATTAGGACATGTGTTAGGGTAATAGTAATATCATATTTACCCTAAGTTATCCTATTTACTATTAACTGCGGTAAAAAAAAGTAAAAAGTTACTATTCACCAAAAAATTACTTTTATCTCATTGAACAACATTTTACTTACTGATATCAACCGTGTCTGTCAGATTTTCAAAATTCCATTCACAGAAGCGGTAAAATTATGTTTTATGCAAAATTCAGTTTTTAACCTACCACTTAGTGGTTTCACTATTCATCAAAAATTGAAGGTTTTCAGAAAAATAACAAAATTTCACCCTAGGCTAATTTCGATATTCCGAATCCAAAAATGAAGTCCATTTTGAAAAATGAAATTTATAAAATTTAAAAAAGTGGTTATTACTATTCATAACGGCTAGTTTTAATATTTTAATAGCATATCGTTGTTTAGTGAAACTCGGTATTGCGTACAACGCAAGCTATCGAGGAAGGTCGGGATTGTGTGTAAAGTACGCCAAGCAAGTATTGTGTAGAAAAAGATTTCTTTGATGATTTATATAACATAAAAGTCTCGGGTGTTACAAGTAATTGTATTTTTATTTTCTCTTGTTTTACTATTTGTTATAAATCGCTCTTTTTTAGATAGTTTCAGTTCTCAAGCTGAATCCACATGGATTCATAATTGGGATGGACCGAGTTATTAGTAATAATGCTCATATTTATTGTTATCTTCAATGGGATTCCATCACATCCCATGAAAGGGTTTTCTATATATTTTAAGGGGAATTGGACCGATGGCTGAGCAGACCCAGACCTTATTATATAATTATGTGGAAAGTAATATCATTTTTCTATTTTGACCTAGAGAAAGAATCCTTGAATGAAAATCTACTTCTAGTTTACATAATGATTCCAAATGTTTTTTCTTCTAACTTCTCTAATGTTCCACCGATAAAGGTAGTATAAATTTTTTTTAAATTTATTTTTTATTACACAAAAACTCTTTATTGCATCTTAACTCATTGCACTAAATTATATGTAAAATATGAGGGATAATTTGGATGATCACCTAGAGAAATTATATATACCCCAAAGTGTGTCATGTAGGGTGACATCGATTCTCTTTGCTATATATTTTGATGGTTCACATTATTTTGTTATTTATTACAAGAAAGAAAATCATCTTATGGTTCAGAAAAATTATCTATTTCCATATGTTGATGATCAGTTTGACAAGTTAATAGGGGTGAACATGTTCTCAAAAAATTGATCTTCATTCTACTTTCCATTAACTGAGAGTGATGGAAGCATACATTTAGAAAAAAATCATTTTGTAGTATGTAGGATAATTATGAGTTCCATTTAAATCATTTTGGATTAACCAATTCACTTTTAGTTATTAGGGATTTAGTTATTATTATTTCATATGAGTTCTTAATACATTAATGGTGGTCCTTGTAGTTAAAATCCTTGTTTACTCTATTTTTATGGAGGACCATTTACATTATGTGATAATAGATATAGAATTGTTGATAAATCACTTAATTTATGAGAAGTGAAAATAATTTTATGAATGGGTTTCAGAAGTAAATTTCATTGGGAACATATTTTCAAAATATGGTATATTAGTTGATCATGAAAAGGTGAATGCTATTATTACATGGGAACAACAGCATAATTTTTTCCAGATAATGATATTCATGTGTTTAGGTGGGTAATATTATAAATTAATTAAGGACTTATCAATATTGGATTTTTTGATGACTATTGTAAATCGAAGGGAGTAATGTTTTATATCGTGGAAAAATGAAGGAATTAAATTTTTGGAGCTAAAATTTATTTTTAATAGTAATTCGTTATTAACTATTCTATAGACCATGAAAGGATATATGGTCTACTCTAGTTCATCATATTCAAGTTTCAGTTGCATTTTTATGTTAGCTGATCATGTGGTAACCTATGGCTCCCAACATCTTAGTCCACAAAAGAAAAGTTACCTAACCGAGGTCCTTTAGGTCACAGTAACGATTAACATTCATAAGAGTTGTATAATTTATTTTTTTGGGGAATATGTTACAAGGTTTTCAGACTATAGGATCTTTAGTTATATCTTCTCTTAGAAAAATTTATATCTCTTCCATATGTTTGGATGGAATTCCTACAATCTTTGGAAATTGAAATCACCTATATCATGTGGAAATTGGAATTCAACATAGATGGTTTGAGTAGGAATCTTCCACCTTATGCTTTGAAATATTCAGAATAAGAGAAAAAACATGATGGCACTTTTTTCTCTATTTCATATTGTAGTGTCAGAGCTATGGTTTGAGGTTTCTTTTTATTCTATTTAGTTGAACTAAACTCTTATTTTAATGATTCATCAAGAACAATATCTTGATGATGATTTTTTATTTCATTGAGACTCTTGTTAGGGTGGAGGGATTTTACCTTACAAATAATTCTCTACTGAGGGTCTTCTATGCTATTAGTATTTATTTATTATGTCATTAGTTTTCTGGAAAGATGTGATGGTGGATTTCTATAATTCCTAGTGTTCAGTTCACCTAGTGAACACATATACATTCAATTAAAAGCAACTATAATTCTCATATCATGGTATGAGATGAGGAATTACATATTTTGTCTATCATTTATATATCTTCAAATAAGTAATGTAAGAGAAATATAAAACTTTAGGAGTAATATATACACTTTCTGTTCAAACATAGAGGGTGGATAATATATATATAGAATTTGGGTATGGTTTTTTATGCACCCTAATAATGAAAATGTAATATTTGTTTCGATAGACTGACCATGCTGACCCAGTTAACACTCATTCAATATTGAACCTAAACTGAGGAGTTGGAAAATATCTATGTGAAATATATTTTTCATTTTCATGGAGTCTCATATTATATACTCTCTAATCGGGATCCATGGATCACTTTTCAGTTTTATGAAGGCCTCTAGGAGGAGCTGGCATCTCAAGTCTGTTTGATCATGGAATAACATCTGCAGTTTGATTTCTTGGGAGAAAGGGATATACATATTTTTGTATATTTGATTCATTCCCACATTATTGACATTGGTGGTTCTTGGGATGCCTATACAGGTCGGTATGGATTATTTTATAAATATATATACCAGTATATGATCAGAACGGATCATATTGAGGTCATGTATGGTCAGACTTGTAAATCACTATTGTTTTTGTCGGAGATTTGTGAATGTTTCTGAGTTAGATTGGGCATGATTTTAGAGGTGGTATCAAAGATTTATTCGATTCATTATAGAATGATTATGGAAATGTTTATGTATAAATAATACTTTGATATTCATTAAGAATTTAGGAATATTCATTTGGTCATCGGATGATCTTGAATGTTTTATATATTTTTTCTCATCAACGGCCTTATAGGAAATGTAATCTTGCTTCATAATTTTTGAGATATTTTGAGACTATGGAGAAGGTGAGGAATTTATCTTGCTATCTATCTCTTCCACCAAAATTTTTGTTGATTCATAATTCTTTCCTTGTATCACAACTATTGAAGAACTTATCTAATCGATCTAACATTTTTAGTTGGTGTGATCTTGATGATGAAACTGATTAATTCATGAATGAATGTCCAATCTTATGGAAACCAATATACATAATGGGATAAAAAAATAATTTTTTGAATGTTATGGAAGAAAATTAATGATTATGAAGAGACATCAGTGGGGGATCCACTTATGAGATAGTATTGGCCCTGTCTTTTTGACATGGAAGCTTCATAATAGGCTTTATAGTTAAAAAAGTTTGTATTGGGTGGAGGTTATAACATTCTGTTACAATAATCTTTAATCCTAAACCCCATGTTTGATCTTGATTTTTATCATTCATTTATGGTTGTTTATATTGTAAAATTGATAATTTATAGAAGTTAGGGATTTTTGATAGTTTGTGGAATGGTTTTTCAAATCTTGCACCATGCAAGTGAAAACCGTGGAAACTGAGACTGTTAGAGTTTCAATTGTTGATGCACTATTTAAAAAATTGTCTGTCCACTAAGAATCAATTGTGAAACACTATTGAAATGTACACATGGTTTGCAAAAACTCTTTTTAAAATAGTTCCACCATGCCTATCTAATAATGCATATACAATTTAATTGATTTGAAAGTTAATTTAATGACCTCAGAACCCTATGTTTTTGTGTGTGTTTTACTAGTCTATAAATACATAATATTATTTACTCATCATTATAGGATCTTAAGAGGTTATTGTTTCCAATTTACAAAGATTCATTAATTTAATCGAATTTTGGTGAATGAAATTCATTAACTTCTATGTAAGATTCCTCTTCATATTCTCTTTCTACCTCTCACCCTCTTATATCCTCCGTAAGGTTTAATAGATATTAATTGTATCAGTTACCTAATATGATTTGTTTTAGGTATTTAATATAGGTTTAATTATTAGAACATTATGTTAAATGTTCTTTGTTGGAGTTTCTCAATTTGGTATTATGCTTCTGTGATACCTAGGTAGGTGGATCCATTTGTGATTACCAATATGATTCACAATAAATTGATTAATTTGAATGGAGGTGTTTGATATAAATGTAATTACTTTCAATTGGTTCTTAGAACCCTAATTACTTAAAATTGGTGCGTCAAATTAGATTTGGCATTAAATTTGTAATAACACCCAAATTCAACTGAATTTGGGTGTGTTTTTAAAATTTCATCGAATTGAGAATTTAAATTGTGAAATTTAAATTGTGAAATTTAAACTGTGAAATTGAATTATGAAATGTATTTTGGATGAAGATTAAATATTTTAATTTAGGGATAAGTGTTTATTTTTTTATATAGAGTCCTTCCAGTATTATATAAAAAATTAATAATTTTATTACAAACCCATGTAGTAGTATTTAATGGATATTGGAGTATTGAAAAAGGAAATGGGTGGAATTATATTTTTAATAGATTGGATAAAAATTTCAATTTATTTAATATTTTTAGATCTAATAAAAGCCTTGGTTGTTAGTGAGTCATTGGGATAACACCCAAGGAGTGGTGTGCCTGCTAGGATGGGGTGTTTATCCTATTTTTAGTATATTGCTGTTGTACATTGGTTGTTCGTATGTATTTGACTTCTATTATAGTTCACGATGTATATTATTTCTTCGTTTCATAAAGTCATTTCCCTCTTTCTTATGCTTTGTTTCTAGAATATTAATTCTGTCACGACCCCCTTTCCACAAAGTATACCCCTCCTAGGCTGCCAATGTGAGAAGGGTGATAATGACCCCCCGAGTCCCACCTCTAGTAGGCCCCTGGTTGGCTACTAGAACTGATGGGTTATAATAACTCATAGATGAGAGGCATTACCCTCTATGAGAACACATGCATACGAGAGAGATAAGATATACACCAATCACCTCTAACATAGAACTGGAAATATAAAAGAAACCCAAGTTCACAAATGCAATTTCATGGAAAATTACAACAACTAAAAAGGGAAAAAACAACAAGTACTCAAACGAATATAAAGATAGCAGCAACCCCAAGACCGAACAGCTTCTCCACCCACAAGATAATAGTAACTAGCCTGATCTCCAATATGCTCCAAGGGACCTGAAAAAAAGTTTGCATAGACATAGGGTGAGTATAACAGTATACTCAGTAGGATCCTCCACAAAGCCTCCCATTCAAAAGTAATGAAAGCATGCTAAATCACAATGAACAACAAGTGAAACTAACTCATCACTTAAACATGTATACTATGTTCCCAGCCTCACCATGGATACTCTCACCAGGTAATGCATACACGAATATATCATATAATAAAGAATGTCAAGGGTTACCCGCTACTACTTCCCCACTAGTTTTCCACTTTTCCCCATCGTCGAACGTCCCGAGCATATCTTTCAAAAAAGGATTGCTCACAGACTCCTGGGAAAAGCACCACAATCAGTACCTCGTGTGCCACAAAGGCTTCCTCACAGACACATGGGTGAAGCACCACACCATTCTCACAACCAAAAGTAACCAGGTACTTTCCGGGAACCACCACAACTCGCATAACGTGTATCATACGTCATGTATTATACCTCAAGCCATTACAACCCATACACCGAGTAAGGATCCTCAAGCCATCACATCCTATACACATTACACATATAGATGTCCATAGGATACATAATATAAAATATGTGTGTGTGAATAACCACAATCCATTTCAGCCCTCTACACACATATATGGGGAAGACTAACCGCTGTGCCTAATGACACAAGTATCTACCAAGAGAACAGATAGAGGCCAAATGGGGTAGTCAGCCATTCATCCTCACACCAGAATGTTGGGGAAAACATCCCCCAGGGCTCAGAATCCCCAGGGTGTCAGTTTCTCTTACTGATAGGGTGGAGTAGCGTAAAGATACACAAAAAGTATAGAGTATATTATATCTCACAACCACACTATGGGCATAACCTAGTCTTAGACACATTGCATCTAACATCTCTTAGATTCCGGGCTGCCAATTCTAAGACTAGGTATCCTATAAGCACACAACCATTTAAAGATATTTATTAGACTAATTCATTCCCTCATTTTCAATTCCACTATACGTTAATTAATTCTTTAAACATTAATTAACCACGAACAAATCCATATTAAATTTCATCAACATCACACCCAAATTCAATTGTTCCTTCAAAATATTACAACCTCATCATTATGTTTCAGCGAACACCCACCCCATGGGTTAAAACCATTTATTCGAACATTCATTACAGAAACACTTTTCCATATTCACACAAGGGGGCTGAACACGGTGAGTAGATGTAATACCTGTAGAGTCATTGCCGCCTACAGAAAGAGTGTAGACCCATTCTCCCTTAAAGAGATAATCATGGAAAGCATGTGGCATACCCCGCGTGTCTTCGCCTCTTTCAGAAGAAGGGAAAACAAGACCAGATCCCTTGAGCAGTGGGGAAAAATAAAGCAGATAATCAACCAATAAGAACAGTAAGAATCCAATAATCACATCCAACCCAGTCCATCATCCCTGGTGTCCACCCCAACACCCACATTCATAAACAGATGCATCTCGACACTCTAGGTGTCATCCGCTGCGATAACCAAAAGTCCTCTATGCCCCCACATATCACAACACCCCTCCAAGGTCACATCACAGTACAAGAAACCAGAATGAAAACATCACATCAAATGGGCTATGGACCTTTAACAAAAAATAGGGTAAATCAGAACCCTTCAAGGAATTATCAAACAATCAAATCATTAAACCATCTTTAATTAACAGGTTTATAAATTCATTGGTTCCCAAAATCGGAAAACCTCATCAGTAAGATATCACAAAAGATTAAACATGCTTACTCTGCCAATTTTATTAACATCAAATTACAACAAGAACTAGATTCGTTCACAGGAATCATTATCTGTAACGAAACAAATATCAATTAGTCATGGTTTACTTTCTTTACCAATATCCATCATGAACAACAGCTAAGCAAAGAAAGCATAGATATCACAAGATCTAGAAAAACATGGGGCAATATCATATGAATGATACAATTTATTTATCCAGTTAAATGTATTTATTAGGTTAATTCCATTGTCATCCAACATGATTATACATGCTAACAATACCATTGCAAATAAAAGAAAGAGAAGCAACAAATCCCCTACCTCAATGTTTTTCGATGAAAACCACAATGGTCAAAGAACTCCCAAGAAAACCAGGCCGATTCACCAAGGATCCTCCTTAGATCTCTTCTCTTAACACAACCAAGATCAAAACCCGTCATATTTTTAATCCACACACTTAGATCTACCCTTAACAGGCATAGATCTAAGAAACCAAGAGAATAGGAGAAGTATATCTAACTTGATCTAAGAACCAAACAAAAAAAATCACATAACTCAAGAAACCGGCTTAGATTCGCCAAGAGAAGCCTTCGGATTGCACCCCAAATGCTTGGGAGAGGTTCTACTACCTTCAATGGAGGGTAATACCAAGTTATGGCTACCTAGGGGATTAAACGATCCATTTAGAGGCAAAACGAGTTAGATCCAAAATTTTAGGATCTAATTTATGTGCCCGCACTATTAGTCTGCACGGTTTGACAAGCCGTGCGCTATCTGTGCGTTAACTTCTTCCTCATCAAACACTCCTCGCACGGTTAGCCCACATTGTTATAAAAACCGGGCACTAACTGTGTATTAGCCACTGACTCCAACACCAATCTCGCATGGTTTGGCCACACTGTTTGGAAAAACCGTGTGCCGCCCGTTCGAATGCTATTGCCCTTTAGTTTCCCTTAAAAGTCCACCCAAATGCACCCCAACTCACATTGATTTCCCGGAACACCTATATCACCACATTTTCACAAATTAATGGAATAGAGAGGTCCAGGCCATTACATCAGATACCTATAAATACATTCTCATCCTCAAGAATCCAAAACCCACCTAAAGAGAAAACGAACCTGGTTCTGAACAACCACCCATCAAGATAACTCTCAAAAGAGAGAAAGCCACAAAAACAACAAAGAGATCCATCTCATGAACCTGAATGTTTCATAACCACACAAATTAAAATGATACATGAAAATAGTTAAACATAAAACAAATCTTAGTACTGAGCATGTATTTGTGACTCCCATTCCCAGGTACTCTCCTTTATTCTACCGTGTCACCATTAGACACAAAATAAGGGAATAGAATTCCCTCGCAACACCTTCTTTTTCTGGTCTTGGATCTCCACTGGTCGCTCCTCAATGGTTTCATTATCATCAGCATCTATCTCTCCCCAGTCGATGATGTGAGAGTCGTCATGAAGATAACGACGAAGCAGTAATACATGGAAATAATCATGTATCTGGCTCATCTGAGGGGGAAGTTCTACTCGATACGCCATAGATCCAACATGAGCTAACACCTCCAAAGGCCCATGAAACTATGGAGAAATATTTCTTCCATGACCAAACCATCGCTACTGACGACGGGGAGTCACCTTTAGAAACACATTATCCCCAACATTAAACTCTAAGGGTCTCCTTCTTTGATCGACATATGATTTATGATGATCTTGCGCTCTCATCATCATCCCACGAATCACCTAAACTATCTTTGTTGTATTCCTCACTAGTTCCAGTCTGAGAATTGCTGACTCTCCGACTCTAGTCCAGCACAACGGAGAATGGCAAGGCGGGCCATACAAGGCTTTAAATGGTGCCATGCCGGTGGTGGAGTGAAAACTATTATTGTATGAGAACTCCACCAAGGGTAAGTGACTCATCCAGGAACCTCTGAAATCAAGAACAAAAGAGCATAACATGTCTTCAAGAACAACTCGGTCTCTCCAGACTTCCACCTCTAGATCCCCCAACTGGGAATATTCCACCTTCTACATTACGGATGACTATACCATCATCTGAAAAAGATATCCTCAACCCCAAACTTCTCCCATATCAAGATTTAGGGCTGACATTTCTTCCATTACTCTCTAGGAATCACCAGATTCATGCACTACATCACAACGTGACTTTCAGCTTAGTGCATCAGCTACAACATTATCATTTCCAGGTGTATACGATATTTCAAAGTCATATTCTAGTAAGAACTCCATCCACTGATGCTGTCGTAAGTTCATGTCACGTAGGAAGAAAACAAACCTCAAACTTTTATGATTAGTAAAAACCACAAAGCGCTCACCAATGAGGTAATGTATCCATAACTTCCGAGCAAACACCATGGATAAAAACTAAAGATCATGAGTGGAATAGTTGCATTCATGGGGACATAACTACCAAGAACCATAAGAAACAAGTGACCTCTACTGCATGCAGACACAGCCTTACCCCAGATGTGAAGCATCACAGAAAACATCAAACTGAACTCCCTCAGCCAGAAGACAAAGGAATGGATAACATACTAACTTCTCCATTAGATACTGGAAAGGTTCCTGACATTGATCAGTCCATATGAATGCCTAATCATTCCTTTTCAAAGAACTCATAGGGGTCGCAACTCGTGATAAATTGGCTATGAACCTCTTGTAGTAGCCTGTGAGACCAAGGAAACTTCACACCTCTGACACTGTCTTGGGAGCTGCTCAAGACACAACTACTTAAATATTTGATGGATCCATATCTACTCCCTATCGGGACACAAAATGCCCCAAGAAACGGACTTCCCGAGGTCAAAAAGCACACTTCATTAACTTCCCATACAAGTAATGTTGGCGTAGAACTCCCAAAATTACTTGTAGATGCTCTGCATGATCCTATTAAGATGTAGAGTACACAAGGATATCGTCGATGAAAACTACCACGAAATTGTCCAAGAACTCACGAAACACAGCATTCATCCATCCCATGAATACAGATGGAGCATTTGTCATGACAAACGACATTACAATGAACTCATAATGCACCTGATGACAACGGAAAGTAGTCTTTGGAATATCCTCATCCTTCACATGCATCTGATGATATCCTGACCGAAAATCAATATTTGAGAACCAAATTTCACCCTTTAGTTGATCGAATAAGTCACCAATCCATGAAAGAGGGTAGAGATTCTTTATTGTCACTTTGTTTAAGCATCCATAGTCGACACACAGCCGCAAACTGTCGTCAACCTTCTTCATGAACAAAACTGGTGCACCCCATGGTAACACACTTTGCCGAACAAAACCACACTGTAAAAAACTATCATGTTGTATACATATCTCTTGCAACTCAGAAGGGGCCATCCTATATGGATACATTGAGATAGGAGAAGCTCCCAGATGTAGCTAGATCACAAACTTGATCTCTCGTCGAGGAGGTAATGCTACATCCTCTTCTGGAAAGACATCAGGGTACTCCTTTACGACCCTTGGAAATGCCAACTACCAATCCTCTAAAGAACTCAACATCATCTCAGACATGACAGACGATAAGGATGGAACACACCTATGACCCATCAGAGGATCTCGCTCACCAACAAACACCACTTGTTTTCCATCCTCACAAAAGAAAGCAACCTCCTTCCTTAAGAAATCCACGATAGGCTGCATCAAACACAATGAATACATGCCGAGGATGATGTCGTATGGTTGTATTCGTAAACATATGAAATCTCACCAAGTGCGGTGTTTCCCCAACACTAGCTCACAGTCTTTACATATTTCAAACATGTTAGCTTGACATCCAACTGGCATAGTCAACGCGAAGGGCACTGGAAGCCTCCCTACCTCAGGTCCCAAAGCATGGACAAGGGTAGGTGATATGAAGGAGTGTGTCGTGCCTAAATCAAACAAGGAATACACCATGTTAGAAAATAGGAAACGGTACCTCGAACAGCATCTGACTCGTTTGGGGTAAGAAATTCTAGAGCATGAAGTAGGGGATGAACTCCTCCATGGCCTATTTGACCCTAATGACGACCGCCACCATTGACGCACTCTGCTCTCTGAGGACGGGGAGAGTCATTGGGTTTCCATCTTCCTACCCCATCTACCCTATGCTGATCTAAAGATGGTGAAACTGGATGTAGCTGCCTCAGCTGGAACTACCTCAACGGAGGAACCTGGAGCGTAGAGCCCGGTGCACCATGACCACTCTGAAAGATCAGGCACTCCCACTGCTGATGGCCATGGCCACTAGAAGAAAAAGAAGCACCTGATCCCTTGACATAGGCCTGAGAGTTGCTGCCTCTAGAGAAACGAGATGTGAAGGGCTGGGACCTACCCCCGGCTGAATGGAAACTCTTTTTCCCTAAAAACTAGGAACCTCGGACCATAGCCTTGCCTCATGAGGGATCATGATGATCCCTCTCTCATGATGATCCTGTCTTTTCCAAAGTCCTCTTGACAACCTCTTCCCTCGCTAGCACCTCAAGATATGTCTTCAGCATAAATTGGGTGACCTGGAGCTAGATCTCTTGATGCAAATCCTCCTTGAAATGCCTTGACCTAGCCTCCTCATTTGGTAACAAGTTAGAAGCATATCGTAAAAGGTTCCTGAAACAGAATCCAAACTCTCAAATAGTAGAGCTCCCCTGTCGAAGGGTAAGAAGCTCCTGGCGACTGGACGCCTTCACAGTGGGAGAAAGGAACTTGACTCTAAACATGTCTCATAACTCCTACCATGAGATCACTGACTCCTCACAATCCCCGAGGAACAAGAACCAGCACTACCTCACAGCTCCACGCAACATCGTCATTGCTAAGAAAACACAGTCCTCCTTCTGAGCACATATAAAACTGAATCCTTTCTCAACCTCCTCCAAACAGGCTTCTGTGACTACATCTGAAATAGAGCCCTCATACTTTTGCAGACTGTGGAGCTGAAACTCTCGGAACGTATTCCTCCAAGTGTCATCGTCGTCAACCTCTACCCTGCGGTAATCTTCCAGAACTGCTTGCTGGACATTTTCTACGCAAACTTGAGGAGGACATCGACCTGGATCCATAACTGTAAAACAACAAACCATTTAGAGCTCCTAATCCTGGAATATGGAAGACTCAACATTAATTAATTATTTGTTTTCATTAATTGATTTTAGGTTATCCTATACCAAGGTCTAGCCATTCAAACACAGGCACAAAGAAGAATGATGCATGATCCTCTCCGAGGTCTCTACCCTGCAACTAGTATCTCCTTGTTTAGTATCCATTGTAAACATAAAGGGAAAAAATCATATCATAGGGGCCCTAAACCCTTATGTCATAGCCGGTCTCCAGTTTTTACCTCACATGCTAAACATGAATGACACTGTTACCCTACCAACCCATGCAACCTCACCTGTGTCAAACTCCAAACTCCATCCTATCTCTCAACCAGACCGTTGATACCACTCTGTAACGACCCCCTTTCCACAATGTGTACACCTCCTAGGCTGGAAATGTTTGAAGGGAGATAATGACCCCCGATCCCCTCCTCCAGTAGGCCCCGGGTATGTGACAAGCACTGAGGGTATAATAACTCACAGATGGGAGGCATTACCCTATAAGAGAACACATGCGAAAGAGAAAGATAAGATAGACACCAATAAAATCTAACTCAAAACTAGAAATATAAAAGAGACCCAAGTTCACAAATGGAATTTCATGAAAAAGTACTACAACTAAAAAGGGAGTAAAACAACATGTACTCAATAGAATGTAAAGGCCGCAGCAACCCCAAGCCCGAACTGCTCCTCCAACCACAAGCAAATATTAACCAGCCTGATCTCTAACCTGCTCCAAGTGACCTGAAAAACAGTTTACATAGACATTGGGTGAGTATAACAGTATACTGAGTAGGATCCTTCCTGAAGCATCTCGTGTAAAATTAAGTAAAACATGCTAAAGCAATGTGAACAACAAGTGAAACTAACTCGTCGCCTAAACAGATATACTATGTTCCCAACCTCAGCATGGATACTCTCACCATGTAACGCAAACAAGAATATATCATATAATAAATAATATCAATGGTACACCACTACTACTTCCCCACTGGTTTTCCGCTTTTCCCCAACATCGCACATCCTAAGAATCTCTCTCTAAAAAGACTTTCCCGTAGACACCTGGTTGAAGCACCACAATCTTCAACTCGTGCACCAAAAAGGCTTGCCCGCATACACCTGGGGGAAGCACCACACCATCCTCACAACCAAAAGTAACCATGTAGTTTCTGGGATCCACCACAGCTCGCATAACGTGTATCATATGTCGGGTGTTATACATTAATCCATTACAACCCATACACCGAGTAAGGATACTCAAGACATCACAACCTATACACAATACACCTATAGTAGTCCATATGATACTATATCCAGAATATATGTGTGTGAATAAACAAAAGTCATTACAGCCCTCTACACACATATATGGGGAAAACTAACTGATGTGCCTAACAACACAAGTATCCACCAAGAGAAGAGAGCGGGGCCAAAGAGGGTAGTCACCCATTCATCCTCCCACCGGAATGTTGGGGAAAACACCTCCCAGGTCTTAGAATCCCAGGGGTGTCAATTTCCTTTACTGATAGGCTAGAGTAGCATAAAGAAACACAAAACGTACATAGTATATTATATCTCTCAACCACACTATGGGAATAACATAGTCTTAGACACACTTCATCTAATGTCTCTCGGATTCTCGGCTACCACTTCTAAGACTAGGTATCCTATAAGCACATTACCATTTAATGATCTTTATTAGATTACTTCATTACCTTTTTATCAATGCCAATGTAAGATAATTAAATCGTTAATTATTAATTAACCATGAAAATGTTCACATTAAATTTCATCAGCATCACACCCAAAGTCAATTGTTCCTTCAAATGATTACAACCTCATCATTATGTTTAAGTGAACACCAACCCAATGGGTTAACACCATTTATTCGAACATTCATTACAAAAACACTTTCCCATATTCACATGCATTCTAGAAAAGCATTCTATGCTACTAACATAAGAGGGATCAACACTGTGAGTAGATGTACTACAAGTCGAGTCTTTTCCTCCTATAGAAAGTGTGTAGATCCAATATCCCTTGAGAAGCTAAACACAAAAAGCATGTGGCATACCGCGCATGTCTACACCTCTTTCGGAAGAAGGGTAAACAAGACCAGCTGCCTTGAGCAAGGGGGAAAAGTAAAGAAGATAATCAACCATTAAGAACAACAAGCATCCAACAATCACAACCAACCCAGTCCATCATCTCTGGTGTCCTCCCCGACATCCACATGCATAAATCGATGCATCTCGCCAGTATAGGTGTCATCCGCTGCCAAAACCCGAAGGCCTGTATGCCCCCACATATCACAACACCCCTCCAGGGTCATATCACATCACAAGCAGTAGGAAAGAAAACTTCACATCAATTAGGCTAATACCCTTTAACAAACAAGAGGGTAACTCAAAACCCTTCAAGGAATTATCAAACAATCAAATATTTAAACCATCTTGAATTAACAGGTTTATAAATTCTTTGGTTCCCAAAATTGGAAAACCTCACCAGTAAGATATCATAAAAGATTAAACATCCTTAATATGCCAATTCGATTAACATAAAATTACAACAAGAACCCGATACGTTCACATGACACTTTATCTTTAGCCAAAGAAATATCAATTAGTCATGTCTTACGTTCATTACCAATTTCCGTCAAGAACAACAGCTAAGCAATGCAAGAATAGATATCACAATATCGATCAAAACATAGGGCAATAACATATGATCGATACAATTTCTTTATCCGGTTCAAAGTATTTATTAGGTCAATTCCATTATCATCCAATGGGATTATACATGATAAAAATACCATTGCATGTAAAATAATGAGAGGCAACAAATACCCTACCTCAATGGTTTTTTACGAAAAGCACAACAGTCGAAGAACGCCTAAGAAAACTGGGCCTATTCACCATGGATCCTCCTTAGATCTCTTCACCTAACACAACCAACATCAAAACTCATCATATTTGGCCTCCACACACATATATCTACCCTTAATGGGTATAGATCTATGAAACCAGGAGAAGAGGAGAAGTAGATCAAAGTAGATCTATGAACCAAACAAGAACTATCTCATTCCTCAAGAAACCGGCTTTGATTTTCCAAGAGAAGCCTTCAGAAAGCCTTCAAAATGATTGAGAGAGGTTCTACTACCTTCAAGGGAGGGTAATCCCGAGTTATGGATGCTTAGGGGATTAAACGAACCATTTAGTGGAAAAAACGAGTTAGATCCACAATTTTAGGATCTAATTTAAGTGCCTACATGGTTAGTCTGCATGGTTTAACAAAACGTTTTCTAACCGTAAGTTAGCTTCTGGCTTGTCAAACACTCCTCGCATAGTTAGGCCGCATGGTTAGACAAATCGTGCCATAACCATGAATTATCCACTACCTCCAACACCAACCTCCCACGGTTTGGCCGCACAGTTTGGACACACTGTGAGCTGTCCGTGTGAAGCTATTTCCCTTTAGTTTCCCTTAAAAGTCCGCCCAATCTCACCCCAAGTCACCTTGATTTCCCGAAACACCTCTAGCACCACATTTTTACAATGTAATGGACTTGAGAGGTCCAGGCCATTATAAATTCACACTTTCCTATTTTTTGGCCAGGTGCTAGTCACTAACCTAAAAGGATCATGAACAAAATTCAGGCTTTTTATGGACTATGTCATTTATCAAGTTACCAAGGAATCGAGGAGTGTTCATGACATCCAATAACAAAGATATTTCATTTTTTGTTTTCTACCATTACATAATTCATAAGAAATATCCTAATGAATTGGTTTATTTCTAACCCTATTAATTATATAAGAAGTCATAATCATATCATCAGTTTAATGGTAGACACATAATTCATATTCACTGAGAATATTCTAAACAATCTTATTTTATTATTCTATTTCATCATTTAGTAACAACATATTTTGATGGTATTTGAGGTGTAGTTAAAATCATTCAACAAAAAGGATATGAAAATAAAGATTCAATGTATTAAATAGAAAATTTATTAATAATACCACTTTTAAAAGAAATATTGTTTTTCCAGATAATATATTTTATTTTTATAAAAAATTAATGATGTTTCAGTTTTATAGGCTTTAATAAAAAACTATATATTTCTTGAATAATAATTGATCACAACATAAGAATAAGATTTTCCATATATAATAAAAACTATATAAGTTTAATGAAGATATATATAAAATAATTTTATTGGATTTATTTATAGAAATTTTATTTCTTTCAATTTTTATCAAGATTTCACACTTTTTATTTTGACAATTCTAGTTTTGGAATATCCCTTACTAATTATTTTCATGTAAGCTTCTTAAGAGAGTGTATATTATAGTACGCTAGTTTATTATTCCTAAACATTGATTCTCTATGAGAAAAATAATATATGGAAACTATTTGATATAAAATTGAATATAAGATGACAAAAAGAACATTTGTAATTTTTAAAATTGGTAAACACGAATACATGATAGAAATAATAATTCATGGAATCATTA
The DNA here is from genome assembly GCA_963277665.1 of Viscum album. Taxonomy (NCBI): domain Eukaryota; kingdom Viridiplantae; phylum Streptophyta; class Magnoliopsida; order Santalales; family Viscaceae; genus Viscum; species Viscum album. Next base: position 373,058,819 of record OY728126.1, on the reverse strand, counting down.
TATTATAATTTTACATGATGGTAATTTTCACATATTTTATATATTATATTTTTATATATAATTCAATCCATTAAACTGAAAAAAATTATAAATTAAAATAGTTTCACTTTTTAAAATTTTCCATAGCCAATTTTTTTCCTTCAGCATCTTAAAAAATGTCACATTTTTTCCATCTGCATTAATTTAATAAAAAATGAATTTGTAGTATCATATCATGTTTCTGATAAATCTATTATATATATTTCATAATTGTTTTGGAGCTATTTAATTATTCTTCATATAAATAGTAAAATATTAAATGATATTTGTAAAACTATATTTCAACGTCTTGAAATGTTTTCAAATAAATATTTAGGAAAATTGATTTTTTTCACTATATTGTTAAATATAAAATTAATATATATATACGAAAAGTTGATTTAAAAATAAGAAAACATTTTTTATATATTGATGTCCAATTAATCGTAGAAATTATTTTTTTAATACGTTGAAATTTACAAAAAAAAAGATGTATAATGGCTACATTTTTCAGTTGTATATCAAATTCTAGTTTACATTTGGGTGAGTTTTAAATTCATAACATCATATTAAATATATTTTTATATTTATAAATTTTTCAAATTTTTATATCTATTTATGAATTTTCAATTTCAAATATTAATCTTCTATTAATATGTTGACATTTTTTATTCCCCATTAGAATGATCCTAGTTATATTTGAAAAATAAAGAAAACTTATTTTTTATAGTATCATATTAAATTTCATGTTCATTCATGGTGTCTTCTAGAAAATATAATGGTAAAAATATTATTTCATTATTTATATCAATCTCATGTAATACATCATCACTATATATTTGAACATGAAGTAATAATATTATATTCCTATTATGAAGGTCCTGTAGATATCAAAATTTCATTCCAATTTATATTACTTATATTAGAACCAAACTCTTATGTTAAATACAATTATTTAATATAGTTTTCCAACATTTATTCAATTTTTAGTATCAATATCATAAAAATTCATCATATACATTAAAAAGGGATAATCAGCATTAATATGTCCATCCTTTAGAATTGACAGATTGCAATTTTATTATGGAATTAATTTTTATTCATGTTTATTTTTAAATTATTATTTTTCGTTAACATTAATTTATGAATATACACTATTAAAATATTCTTATTAATATATAACATCTATAATTTCATTTATAAATATGAAATTTTCTAGTCACTTTCAAAAATGAAATTCAAGTGCATGAAAATATCCATTGAATCCTGTTTTAGATTTAATCTAAATTGTATTGAATGAAATAGTCTAATTAATAGTATGAATAAATTATTTTTTAATATTTAATGACATCTAATACATAATTAATATTCCTATTGGGTTTTTTGAGTAGGAGGATTTTAATGTAGTAGAAATATATAATGAAAAAAATAAGTTCTTCTTCAAATCCTATATATGAATTTTCTTAGTTCTTGTACTTGTTGTTTTTAAATCATTAGTTTACCATGTGCCTTTATATTGTTTATTATCAAATTATATCAAAAATACATTTCAAGGATATACTCATTAGGTTTCATCGTGAAGGAATAAAACATTATGGTATATTAACTTTTTCATAATTTTATAACATTGAATGACCTATAATAGAAACTACTAATGTATTGAAAATTTAAAAATCTACATCACTAGATGATATCATATTAATAATATTTTGTATTATATAATAAATTAAATCATCAATACCATTAATATTACAATAATAAATTACATTATATGGGGTATCACATTCCATTCAAGAAGGCTTGAATTGTTTATATCGATCCTTGATAATTCCCAAATTAACATATAACATTATTTATAAATTGATACAAGAATTAATTTATTTGTTCGGAATAATCTGTGTAATTAAAAAAATTTGTTGATTTTTAATATAACCTTATTCTTTAGTATCCATAATATGTATCGACACATCCCTAGTAAATTTAGAGTCGAGACATGATACCATTAAATTGTCATAAAATACAACAGAATCACATCCCAAATGACAGATAGTTTATTAGTCACTGTATAATAGATAAATACATGAAACTTCTATTAAAAAAGAATAAACCTATTACAACAAAAAATTGTCTCATACTAATTACATTATACCAGATAGTACATCTTTCCTTATCTTTCATAGTATACATTATGGAATCCTACAGAAAGGAAACAAAATAAAGGTGATAAAAAATGTAATTTAGGGTTATGTGAAATGGATGAAATAATGGATTAATAAAAATAATCAATATGTAAATATAAAATACTGAGCACACAATCCATTTAAATAACTGGGTAAAGTGTTGTAAATATGGTATGATAAGTAACTAAAAATCATTTTTTTAATCAACAATATTAGAATTAAATGTATCCATTGATTTATTCATAGTGAAAAAGTCTTAGATAATAATAACTTAATCAGGATTATACTAATTCCATATTATCAGATAATATTTTTCAAATGAAAATGATTCCCTAAATTTCCATGATCTATCCCCAATTAATGTTTAAACATACTTGGTAGAAACCCATTATTTGAGTCTAAATAATTGATTATTCCAATAAATCTATCGATGAAACAATGGTACGAATTAAAAATTCTCTTACCGGTGTAGTCAATGTCGATGGATTCCTCATATACATAACAATCAATTTAACTCACAGAAAAATTCCCTTATCAAATATATGTACTGAGTAAAGTATTCAGATTTATCAATAATTCCCCAGTTAATCAAATATCATTAAAAGTATACATATTTGGTAGAAATGAGATATTTTTTTACTGCATAATCATATCCAAGATACCTAATATAGATATTTTTGATATATTTAATTTCTAGTAAAAATGATTACAACCAATTTCTTATTTCAAGGGAATGTAATAAATCACAAAAGAATGTGAGATTGAAATGATAACTATTACTACTAGGTAATTTTCTTGTAAAAATCCCTTGGATAGAATAAATCATCATGGAACCAAAAATAACATAATTTATTAGTGAATAATGATATTTAATGAAAATGGACTGTATATACCATAAATCAATATTAATTGCCTCATAATAAAAAATAAGTTTAAATGGAAAATAAACTCATTCAAAAGTCATTTCCTTACTCATCCTTTTGATTTAACATATTTTGAATAATGTATAATTTTTTTAAGAATTATTTTAAATTAAGAAATTAACATATTAATATTTATGATATCGTATATGATCCCTGTATAAAATACAATTCTCTTTATGTTAATAATCATTCGTTGTTTCATCGTTTTGGGTGTTAATTTCCTTGTTTATTGAGTACCTATTTAATTTTTATTGTTTATTCCTTTTACATATATATTGATATAATAATTTATATATGCTAATACATGATTTAAATATCATATATACTTAATATATATTTATTAATTGTAATCCGTAAAATTTAGAGATACAAATGAAATGCCATTCAAGGAGACAGTAGAATATACAAACTCGTGAACATTGGTTCATTTTTGTTATCAAATTAAATGATTTAAAACTAAATTATATAACAATATATTATAATTTCTGAAAGATATCTATGTAATATACATATCATGTGTTTAGTAAATCCATCCTTAATACATTCAATGTAATGCGTGAACAAATAACATCAATTTGAAGAGGCGATAGTCCACATGTCAACAAATGATTTTAACATATTATCATAACATGTAAAGAATGAATTAATGTATCAAAAATTAATTATAGAATCATTATAAAATTATAAATATCATATGTATCATATGTAAACCCTTAATACATCATTATTCCCAACCATGAATGGTTGTAATGGAATAATGAATGACATCAATTCACATGGAGGTAGTCCACTATACACATGAATGATTATTGTGTTCCCATTTGATAGAAGCTTTTGATGTTGTATTTATGACTAATTAAATTAAAAAAATTATATTTAATATATGAATATTATTATGTAATAATATTATAAGATTAATTGAAGGATTATAGAATCAAAATAAACAAATGTTTTTATTGATGACCATTACATCTTTTTCGAGTAACTGTTTTTGGTTTATACCATAGGAAATCCCTTGATGGATTTAAACCAAAATTGATGATTCAATGATGATGGTATATATGCAAGGATATTATTTTCATTAGTATTTGATGAGGAAAATGCATGATAGTGGTGAAAAAAAATAATGGGGGTGAGTTCCCTTTTATTGTGGAGGATGACAAACGTTATTTCAAATATATAAAGGTAAATACTATTGGGAAGTCTCCCATACATCATGGGAAGATAAAATTGGAAAATGTATGATAAAATGGATAATTAGGGAAATATATGACCACACAAGAGGTTTTTAATTATTTTCTATGTCATTTGGCCCGCTTAAGATTAATTTTTAACCACTAAGTAAACAAATTTTCATTTTAATCATTGTAATTAATTTTAATTTCTGTCACTAATATTTTTGGACAAAACAGAGTAAAGATTAATTGAAAAAATAAATTATTATGAAATGAAATATTTAATCTGTTCTACCAAATGTATATCTCCTATGTGGATGAAATTAATTTAAAATTAATACAAGAGATACAATAGAAATGTTAGTGTTTAATGTTCAAATGTTCATATGTATAAAACTTTTGTATATCTATATAAAATTATCCCTGATGACTTAAATTGGATTAATATATTTAAATTATTTTTAATTGACCCTTCAAACCAATTAAATTTAAAATAATTTGTTCTTCAATATTCATGAAAATTGAAACATTACAGAAAAATACCATAAGGTCACCCTAATAGAATTTTAACATACCACATTAAAAAATGATGTTTTTTAATATAATTTTAGTAACGTTAAAAAATGTAAAATTTCAAATAGGATCACAATTAAAGGCATTAAAATTTCAATTAAAAAATGGGAAATTTATTATGTGTTATGTTATATTTTTTTATATCTTATGCTTTTTGAATATATTTTATGAATGAAATTTTTTTTTTCAATATATAATATATATTTCATTAATATAATGCAATAATTGAAATTAATTTAATATATTATTAAAAAAATAATTTCCATAAATAAATATTTATTCAATAGAAACATTTCCTTTATATTTAATCAGTTTTTTACATTCAATTCTTATTAATCGGTGACTATTCAATTTAACTATATACTATTATAAGTTTGTTAATCCTATTCATAAAACCTAATTTAAAAAATATCATGTTTCTTATTATTTAAAATTATAATAAATTAATAAAATTTTCTGTTAAAACTCAATTGATCCTATAACACAAGATATTGAAAAAAATCATTTATTCATGTAAGGAATATTGACATAGTGATAAATGCATTGGAATATATAGAATAGATTTAATATTTATAAAATTTTGAATTTATTTTTACGTCCCATGATTTTATATCCCCTTCTATTGTTAGTAGCATGTCACAAAAAATATTAGTCTTAATGTACATAATTTCTAATTTTTTGGTGTTACGTTATCCCCCCATTTATTAAATTGCCTCTTTGTAATTAAAACTTGATATCATTAATCAAGGGTATGAAGTATTAAAACACATTTCTCGGAAACCCAAAATTTGGATAGTGTTAACCAAATATCCTTAAAATATGATATAATTAAATGTATAAATTTCACATGGAATAAAATATAACTATTTATCTGATTCGGAGAAGATTTTTGGCATATTAAAAATTGTACATGGAGGAGACAAAAATAATTACAGGGAGTTATTCAGGTAATTGATTATAATAAATTAAATGATCATATTAATGTTAATGGCCTAAAATCTGTAAATCTAGGATGACAAAAAAGAAACTAATTTATAAAAAAATTAGGAATTAATATAATATTTTATTTCATGATCATTTTAATAAATTTGAGTAATTATTTTTCTACTTTTAATAATAAAATGAAATAAAAATACATGTGAAAATTTCATCCTTTTTGTTCATATATCATTTCTATATTCATCCATTATATTAAAAATTGAATATCCAAAAATGTGTTTTGTCCTAAAGAACCAACTATTTTTTTAATAGATCTTATGATCCATAAATGATAGAAAATTTATTCTCTATACCTAAAAATATTAAAAAAATAGAGAATACATTAATCACTATCCTCGGAATTAATACAAATATATCAGCACTAATATTTACATGTAATGTTGTTCAACAAGAAACAATAAAATATAATCCAGTAAATCTTGTATGCCCGTGGTAGGCACGAAACAATTATCTTACATCTTCCAATGTTTCACAACCGACCACCTTGGTAGACTTGATGAGTTGTGACTCGAGAATAAGGATTTTCTTTTTCTATATATTAATAATTTGATTCCAAAAACAAATAATATATACATCAATGAAATATGGATGTTTATTTAGTAACATTATTATTGCTGTATTCATTATTAATTATTCAATTTTCAATGTATAATTATATTTTTTGAATATAATGTCATTAATAATCATATTAACTATAATGGATATAACTACCTTTAATAATATGTCTATAAAATTTAAAGGTAATATTCCTCAGATAATTTTTCCACTAAAAGTGACACTTTTGAAAAATAATTCCAAAATAACCTTAATACTGGTATAGTCATATTACAGACACCCTATAATAGATGTTTAAGAGATAAAAATTATATTCTACAATCATCCTTTAATCCTATTAAGGTATCCATAACTTCCAAGTCAATGAATACACATACACATCTAAAATTTAATAGATTCTGTAGATATTTCATTATTAATGAAACTAAAATACAAATTATAGACAACATCAATAATTTATTTCCTAAATCACAATACATAATTTACTCATACATTTTTTTCGAGTTCAGTCCTTCCTTATTCAAGGGGTTTATCTTAGTAAGAGTTAATTTACATTGGTAATAACTTGGTTCCCCACATATAACATAACAAACAAAAAATGGACCCTCAATATGAGATTTGTTAACTTCCATCAAACAGTTTATTTTCCTCTAAAATTTATTTTTGATTTCATCAATATCCACATATAAATCATTTCCTTATTCCATTGATAAACATTACATGGAAACTCCTTTCACATTTCTTACATGGTGGAAATAGAGCATTATTTTCTCCATGGTTCCCACTACCTGATCTCTTAGAAAACTCCATCCATCTATTCTTTCTTATGTCCTTGATTTTTATGACGTATATTATTTAGTGAAATTTTTTGAAGACTGCATAGGGATAAATATGAAATTATTCACTCTTAAAAACATTCCATCTGGTTTTTCCATATCATCACCGCCTTGTTCATCATGTTAAATGTTAACATTGTTGGTTTGGCTTCCATCCATTGACTAAAATAATAAATCATTGTTTGACTGTTAACTATCATAGTTTGAAGATCACATAATAATATATATGATTTGTAAATATGCACACAACGTCTTCAAATTAATTTATATTAGTATTGTCCAATATCATTCATTGTCTTTAACAATTCAAACCCCTCATAATTACATTCAATGAAATTTTGAATTATCCGAAGAATGTCCAACAATAGTTTCAATGCAGGTGAATCATAAAGTCAATTGTTGTATACCAGATTATGCCTCAGTCATGCATGAAACACCTTTTTCCTATTTGATACCCTAGGTACATCTGTTCCATAACCAATTCAGCTGGTATAACACAAAATCAATTTTTGAACAAAATAATATGTTGGTCTTATATAATTATACTTAAATTTCCAAATATGATTTCAAAATAGAGTTTTTTGAAATTACGAAATAATATATATATATATATATCAACTCAAAAGAAAACAATGTGAGTATTTCAAAAATATTGCCCATTTATTTCATAATATTTTTTTAATAAAAAATGAAATATTTTCATTAAAATTATTCGCAAAAGTCATCATGTATTCTTCTATTCTCTTAATCATCCTTAAACACTATTAAATAAAATTTAAACATGGAATGAGAACAAAATTATCAATATGGGTCATAAAATGAAATATAAAAACTGTATGTACATGAATACCTATCAAAATATGAAATAATTCTCACAAATACATATTTCTCATTCAATTTGTATCACATAAGTACTTTGGAAAAACACGATATTTCCATAAGACATAGAAAACAAAAATAAAAAAATGATTCATGGTTCATTAATTAAATTTAATTATAACTATCATGAATAACAACTGGTTTTTAACACTCACAGAAACATTACAATGTATCTGTGATGTCTACCATATGATGTATCCCTCACAACAACCTTATAGGGTAACCATCACAATTACCCTTGGAGTAATAATATCGTCGACCTCAAAAATAAATATAAAAAGTGAATTGGAGGGAGTTATAGGTCCCAAACCTAATCATATACAATTTCCAATAACTGAAATCCCTAAATAATAATACATTATTAAAAAAATTCCTTTTTTAGTTTTGTAAAAAATTGAAATTTAAATGTGTATTTTAAAAGAAGTGTGCCTTTCAAATATAATATAGTTGAAATGAGAATTAATAAATTGAATGTAATATGTGTCTGCATTGTAAATAAACATTACAAAACATAATATAAAAAAAAATTAAAATGTAATCTTAGTACAATAGAAATTACGATGCGGAAGGTGAACGAAAATGATGGAAATTGAGTTAAGAATTAATTTGACTCAGGTTCTTCTTACTTCGAACATGATAAATCCTAATTTATAATGGTTTAAAGAGTTTTATCAACATTAAATTACCATATTAATATTTATAAATACTTATTTGAGATTCTTGTAACATATTCACCTCAATATATTAATAATATTCTATTTTTTTATTTTTTTCATCTACATATATTTCATGGTTTCCATGGTTGGTTCATTGTGGATTTTCGTTTTAGATGGATGAAAAAATGATGAATTCGAATGAAATTGTATTAATTTTCTTTCAAAATTTTTAATGATACCATTAAAAAAAATTATAAGAAGATTAATCATTAATTAAAACATTATTGTGAATGATTTAATTTGTTTTGGTGTTTTTATGATTATCGCAAACAGATATCATTTTATGAAATAACATGTTTAAATATTGTATATAGAACATTAAATAAATATAATATATAAAACAAAATATTATTTAAAAATAATAATAGTGTTTTACCTAAAATTGAAGGCTTTTAAAAATGATATTGTAACATACCTGATGGTGGTAAATGGACACATCACGGACAATATTCTCATTTTTAGATTAAAAGTGATAGGAGAAAATTTTTCCTGATAAATTTATCAATAAAGTAGATAACATTCCAATATATAGTTCATAAGAGGGTTTTATTCCATTTAGATTTTGTTAGTTGAGGATAATATAAGAAAAGAAAAATGATTGAAAATAAAATAAAAGAAAATGGAATAGGTTTTTACTTCTTGAATTATCTTCTCTGAAACCCCCCTTATGGAACTTGTTTTGGCCTTTTTATTTTCCCAATTGGTCTTGGACTTATGGAAGGTGATTATTAAGGGATTTGAACAAAAATTAAGTAAGCTATAAGGATATTATGTGTTTGGGGAAGAGTTTGTGGGGGTGATATTTAAAGTGGATGAGAGGGGGTTTTCTTTTTAATATATTAATTCTTTTGTTATTTTTTCTAATTAATCTGAATAGATTGACAATTATTACTACACATTTTAATTTAACTAAGTATTTTTTGTGATTTCAGGGTTAAATAATCCTTACATCATATATTACTCATAAGTCATGAATTTTTCAAATATTGTAAATTAACCAATTTAACTATTCAAAAAATAGTCAATAATTTTATAAAAATACAAAAAATCACCATACACAATTTTTAAAACTTATTATTAAAAAAACAAAACAATTTTTCGAATATGATTTATTAAATAGTATGAAATAAATTCTTAATAAAAATCAACTTTCATTCGAAATATATTTGTATTAATATTATAACTGATTTTATGACACATTGAAAAATTAATTAAGATCACATAAAATTATCGAATTATAATAAGACAAAATATATTTATTTTTTATATATTTAATAGAAAATACAATTTATTTTAAATGATTATGTTAATTCTAAAATTTTAATGAAATATATATGAATAACAAAAATACCAACACTTAACTTATTATTTTAAAAAAATTTCTTTACTTATAGAATGATATAAATATATCATTATTAAACATATACGATAAATAATTTATTTATACTCTCATCATTGAGTTTTCTATTATATTAGCATGGATTTCTTAATTATAAATAAAATGTACTTCATTATACATTTATAATAAATTTTACAATATAATTACAAAATGAAAAGATGTTTTTTAATAAGAACATGGGTGGTTACTCTCTCCCCGCCTCTAAGAAATTATTTCCATATTATTTTATGTTTACTAATAGAATAAGATTGGTTACCATTCCCTGAAATCATTTTCAGGTTCCCATGTTTCTCCTTCAAACAAGTTGTATCTTCAAATAACATTAAAGTAATTAATTAACTTATTATGTAATACATGATCACTATGATCACAAATCTGAAAATGTTACTCTTCATTAGAAATATTTTATTCCAACTAAACAACTTTGAGGCTCAAGACTTGAGATTAATCTAGAACATACATACTCAACATCAAAACATGAAAATCATTATGTACCTGAGTCAAAATCATAGGAAAATCTACTTGGTAGGTGACTAGTCCATCTTTCCCTTAGATTTCCTAAGGTTCATTGAACCATGAACTTGTCATTACTTTCTTACCAAAAATCATAACACTTATACATGGTGAGATTATAAGAAACGATTCATCATATACATTGAATGAAATAGCTTTCCTCCGATAATCTGCTTTAGATTTATACCTCATCTAGGCTTTCATCATGTTATCCTAGATTCTATTCACTTTCTCAGCCACTTTCTCTAGTAATTATTGTCTCATAACATTACTTTTGATGAATTCATCACAAAAATATAGAGTTCAAAACCATTTTCCATATAATTCTTCAATATTTTCCATTTCTATACTATAATTAATAATTGTATTATTAGAATACTAAATTATATAAAGATAATTATCCAAACATCATTGGTAATCCATAAAACAAACACAAAGCATAGCCTCCAATTTATGAATTGTTAGCTTGGTCTTTCAACATTATTGAGGTAGAAAGGATGTGATAAAATATAATTTAGATACCAATGACTTCTGAAAGCATTAATAAATGTTAGATTCAATACTGGGATCATTGTTACATAAATTATATTTAATAAATCTATGTAACATGATAATATCTTTGAGTTATAGTTGAGAATTCTGATCTAAATAGATAGTATCTCATGAATGATTGAAATGTGCTGATTTAGTTAGTCGGTTAACCATATCCCTATTCATATTGTTACCCCTAGAATGGATTTCTATTCCGACCATGATGTCCAGGTATATGATTTCACATTTCTACTATGGAACTGGAAAACGGTCAAGCATCCTATTTGTTAATTTTCTATATCCTTTAACATATTAACAAGTAAAACATTTAATGGTAAGAGATATGATATCCCTTTTCATTCCATCCCACCAATAACACACATGAAAGACAATATATATCTTTGTGATTCTTAGATGACCTAAAAATAACGAACTATGAGCTTCACGTAACGACTCTTACATCAAATCAAAATTGCATGGAACATATAATATCTTTCTAATTCTCAAAACATAGTCTCTATCAATTTTATATTATACCAACATAAAATATTTAACCAATTATACACTTTTTAGTTACTCATTTTTTCCTTATTGGCTTTGTTAATTCTTTCTAATACAGATGACTGAACAAACAGCTGAAAAGAATGATGTCATTTCCTCCTCCAAATACATCCTTCTAAAAAATCATCAAATAATTAATCATGGGGCCATTTTCCTAATAAAACATGGTTAATATAACATGATGTTTTCAATTAAAGGTAAATACAAATATATTTCTATTCTATGATAGTAATTGATCATGAAAACATAATATTTTATTACTTCAAACCATATACTCTAGCTGATTTTCAATTCATTCTGAGTAAATATATACTTCAATATTTTATGTTCTGTACAAATTTCACATTTTTCTATATATACATGATTCCATAAAATTTTCAATGACAAAAAAACATTAAGAAATTCCAAATCATTTGTGGGATAATTTGAATCATTGTATTTAATTTTTCTTAAAACATAAGTAATTACCTAATCATTTTGCATCAAAACACCACAAAATCTATTAAAAAGGCTTAATTGTTTATGACATTTTCTCTTTTTGTAAATGGATTTTCCAAAATTGGGTTATTCACTGATCCCTTCTATGTTTGATGAAAAAAACCATCACATTATTTCATCCAACAAAATTTAACCATGTTTCATGTTATCTTAGTTAGCTATAAAGATAATGATGAAATGTTTTTTAAAATCCATTGGCAATAGCCCACTAATCCAATAAATCTTTGAATCTATATAAAATTTTTAGGTCATGTCCATTAATTAATCAATTTTAAGAGGGATCGCCTGTTATTCCAACCATATTTACAATGTCCCACAAAAATAAATAAATTGTTACCAAAAATCACATTTTCTAAGTCTTTTGAATAACTTATCTCCTTTGATAGTATTCAATAAAATCCTTAAATATTTTTTGGATTCTCATAAGATTTTGAAAAGGCAAAATATAATCACTAAGAACAATGGAAAACATATCCAAATATTCATGAAAAAATCGATTCATTTGATCCATAAACACAGTCAGATAATTTTTCAAACCAAAGAACAACCCAAAAAACACATATTGCCCATATCTAGTACAAAAAATTGTTTTAAAAATTGCATCATTTTTCTCCTTTATTTGATGGTATGTGGAACACTAGTTACTATTTTAAAAATATCGAGCTCCCTGTTACTGATAAAAAAAATCCTCCGATATGATGTATTTCATAAATATTATTTATATTAATGTTTTTCAAATATCTATAATAAAAAAAATTCACCTAGAACCATCATTATTTTTATCATATAAAATAAGATCACCCAATGGTGATTTACGTGAAGTAATGAATAATTTATCAAGAAACTCTTGCAATTGGTTTTTCAATTCAAGAATTTCCACATGTCTCATTCAAAAAGGGAGTTATGAGGTTGTATTATAATTAAGAACCAGTTCAATTGTTTATTTAACTATATGATTTGATATAACATGAAGAAAATCATTATGAAAAACATACAAGTAGTAATTTACCACTTTCATATCATTAAAATGAGTAGTTTATTTATTTTCAACTATAAGGGAAAGATAACTTTTATTTATAACTTTTACCTATTTTTTATCTTCTTGATATTTTTTCAATTCTATTGTTTTATAATTTAATATTAATTAAAAATATTTTTAAAAAACAACTTATTTATCTCTATTATAGATATTATATTGACAAAAAAATTCCAATACATACCCAGAATAATATAATTGTCTTATATGGAAAAAATAATGGTTACATGTAATGTATTTCCACATATAATAACATTATAATTATTATAATGTATTTTTTCTATAATATTTCCACTGGTGTTTTAACTATTCCAATATCCTTTGTCAAGGTGAAATTTAAAATTTACCACAAACATTATTAGAAGTAAATGATTTTTTAGACCGTGAATCTAAAAATACATTAGAAATATTTTAGTAAACAAACATTATACATGATACCACCTCATTGGATGGACCATCATCAAGTGATGTAGTCACAAAGGATCTCACTACACCTTTCTGATTATAATCTAGATTCTTTCTATCATTCTGATCATTCATTACGATGTTATTTTCAAAATGAATAATCTCACCACATTCAATACACTTTATATTTTTCTATCGCAATTAATCTTAGAATAATTTTCATTTTAATATGGGGAAAAATTTCCTAACATAATTTTTTTGAAAAACATTCTATTTTGGTTAAGTCATTCCACATGATGCTTATAACATCATTTTTCCAAAACTGGAAACTATAGTTTCATACCTTTGGATTTATTTGATTGATTCTTACCCATTTTTCTTCCTTATAAACATTTTGTTTTGATTATTTTCAATATAAATGTTACTATCAAGAAAATCATTTTTACCATTGTAGCACATCAGAAATGATTCTCAGAATTGTTTTACTCAAGAGAGGGAAATTCCCTACAATTAAATGACTTCAATCTTGAGTAAAAATGACTGATTTTTATAAAATGATCTAGAATAATATTTCTACTGTACTATTTTAATCGGGAGATGTATTTTTTAATACACTACCACATAATCCGCCTCTTTCATTCAATTCAAGGTATTAATTTTCAATCATTGGTCAAACCATGCCATGAAGATATTTTTAAAGGAAAATAATTTTAAATTCATCATCTTCCATTGAATAAATCTCTTCACCATCCACAATATTTGTTAATTTTAATTGACATTAGTCATATTGACATTTTGAATGATAAATTTAATGATTAACCTTTTGATTATCTAAAGAACCCATAACATCAAATATATTTTCAAGGGATTTAATTCTTCCTTCAGCTACCACTAGGTTTTAAGATCAACTAAAATAATTAAAACCATACATCATAAACTATTACAATATCATCATGTTCCATTGTGGTAGCACTTATTTTTTTCATAAATGGATTACAAATCTATTTATATCATGAATGAAATGAACCATTAATATCACAAATTTCTTGGTTCCAATTTCTATAATTATAGGTTTTGAATTCAGAAAGATATCACTCCCTTGGTTCCTTCCAACATCAACTTCCATGTTTCCTTTATAGTTAATCATTGTGATCTGAAATATCATAGATCATTCCACAAGATAGTCTTCATATTATTTATCATTTAAAATGAACTATATGGAAAAAATAATTTAAGGAATTCTATTAACATCATCATTATTCCCAATGATAAGTTAATTGTTCTCTGATTTCATATATAAGGACCCAACTATAAACATTGCATAATCCTATAATGTACTCTAGAAATCACCTCCTTACAATCCAAAATATATATTTAGTTTAAAATTATAGAAAAATAAGAAATAATTAATAAATATCAAAAATAAATTAAACAATTTGGGTAATTCTAAGATATTATCTACATCAACCATTACGAAATTGTTTTTAATACATGCTCGAAATCTTTTCTTGAGAAGTCTTGAAAATATTAATCTGGTATTATCTTATTCTCATTCCCATTGTAAAAACAAGTAAAAATATTTTTAACAAATGGGATGAGAAAATAATCCTCATTTAGGGACATAAAAATAATGACATAAACAATGAATACACGAGTACTTATAAACATACAAAATCATTTTCAAAAACATATACTTCTCACCCAATAAGTATTACATAGTTTCTTATGAAAAAAATGAGATTTTCATAAAACATTGAAATCAAAAAAAATATCATGATGGTAAATTGGGCTGTTAATTACATAATATTTCAACCCTCACAGATACAATATTATTTTTATCCCTCATGGCTACCATACAATGTGACCCTCATGGGTACCTTATGATGCAGCCCTCATGGTTTCCTTATGGTGTAACCATATTTGATATACATGGAGTGGCCATAAAGTAGTCCTCCCACATAAAGTTTCCAAATCCATTTGAGGGAGATATTGGTACCACCCTTCATCATAAAAATTTTCCAAAAACCATAATCCTTAAACAAGAATACATGAATTACAAATTCCATTTGAATTGTGTAAAAATAGAAATTTAGAAGATGAATTTTAAAGAAAATCCTCTTTCAAAAATAATATAATTGATGTGAGAATTAATAAAATGACTGAAATATTTTTATACTTAGTATATACATATAATTAAACATAATATTAAAAAATTAATTTGACAAATAATAATTATTGAACATAATAAATGAACTAGAAGTTTATCGCCCAGATTTTAAATTGGGTTATGAATTCCCTTACCTCAGGATGATGTTACATAAAACATGTTAAACAATTATGTATACTATTTTATAGAGTGTTATTAATATATTAAAGAACCACATAAGTATTTATAATAATTTATATGATATTATTATAACATATTTCCACCAATTTATTAATAATATTTAGTAATATTTATTGTTTTTGGCGCATTTATTTCATCGCCTCTATGGTTGGTTCATTATTAATTTTATTTTCAAATCGAATAAAAAATACATAAGTGGAATGAAATTAGGATAATATGATTATATAATTTTAAATTATACCATATATGATTTTTCATTTTGTTATGAGGATGAATCATTAGATAAATCCTTAATGAGAATGATAAAATTTATTTCCGTGGTTTTTGGGATCATCGTGATCTTATAAAATTTTATTTAATATCTTGTATATATATTAGTTCTAGAACATTAATTAACTTTTAACATGTATAATAAAATATTATTTACCCATAATAATGTTTTTATAACTATCCTAGAAAGCGTTAATGAATAATGGAAGTTTATTGTCCTTGATGAAAGTAAAAGAACACATAACAGATGTTATTATTATTTTTTGAATTAATTGGAGTGCAGAAGATATATTATTATGATTTTTTGCTTAAACATGTCAGCATTATAGTATATATATGATAACGGAGTTCTCATGCCACATGAATTAGGGTATGTGATGTGTTTGTAATAAAATAAAATGAATTGAAAAGAAAATAAAAGAAAATGAAAGAGGATATTACCTATTGAATTTTCCTCATTGAGAAACTCTTTAAGACAATTGGGTTTGTCCATTCGGTGATACTAGTTGGACCTGAACATGGGGAAGTGTCTTGGAAATGTAATTGGCTAGTAATTAAACTAGCTAAAAGGACTTGAAGTGTAAGGAGAAGATGTGGTGAGGGGTGGTATTAATATTGGATGAGAGGGGTGTTTTCTCACTAGTATATTCATCAGTTTATTATTTTTTCACAAGAATATGAATAGTTTGAGAATAATAAATAAATATATTAAAAATGAATTATATTTTTGGTTTTTTGGATTACACCAAATTTACAAAATATATTACTCAATAATTCATGAATTATATAAATATTATAAATTAATGTAATTTAATATTTCACAAAAAAAACAAGTTTTTTATGAAAATATAAATAATTCAACATAAGTATTTTTTACATGTAAAATACAAAAACAAACTCATGTTTTTTGGATTATGTTTCCAAATATATGAAATTTAATTTTTAATTAAAATCCCAATTTCATTGAAAAATAGAATTTTTAAATTTATAACTAATTTTTTGGCACTTTGAAAAATTAATTAAGGTCATATATAATTTTTTTATAATCATAAAAAAATATTTTATTTTGAATATAATTTCTAAAAAGAAAATTTAGATAATTATTTTAAATATAGTATTTTAATTAAAAATATATGATTTACTAAAATAAGAACACCTAATTTATCATTTACGACCCATTTTTTACTTATTACATCATATAAATATATCATGATTACACTTGTAAGATACATAAAAATTATTTATACACTCATGGGTGAAGTTACTTTTCAATTAGTATAGATTCATTAATTATAAATTCCACTTATTATATTATAAATTTATATTTAATTTGACTAAATAATACAAGAATGAAAAGAAAATATATTATAAGTATATGGGATGTAATAGTATATTTAATGTAGATACATTCATGATTATTTTATTTAAAATGAAAACAAAAATTACAACATAAATTTTTTTCAATAATAATATATTCATTCGATATTTTATATCCTTTTATGTCATTATTTGTATACATCAGAGAATCCCAATGAATGGAAACAAATATGGTTTATATAAAATGCTTAGTTTGTGTTATATACATGAGAATAAAAAATTGATTAATATTCATTATCAATATATAAGGTTAATAAAATGATACAAGATAGTTTTAAATTGTTTGATAAATCATAATCAATACATAAAGATAAATAAATTAGACTCATTTAATTTGATCAATAACACCTGAATCAAACGCATCCATAGATTATATAATAGTGAAAATATCATAGATAATGGTATCTAAATAAAAATAGAGACACTTTTAATTATAATATATAATGATTATTAGTCACATGAAACCTTTAATATCATCTTCTATCATCAAGATAGTTTGAAACATAATAGGAATAATCCTATTAACTAAGGCCAGCCTTCTGATTCTTCCCATTAGATAATAGATTCATCCAAGGGATTGCATTAACTAGCCCCCAACCTCTGTATTACATTTCCAAATCACTCCTCATATATCCAATAATTAATTTAACTCATAATAAATGTGCCTTATCAAAAATCCTTAGTGAATAAATGTTACTTTTTTATCAATAATTCCCTCACCAATCAAATTACATTTAAAGTATACAACACAAGTAAAATTATTATAGAATTTAGAAAATAATCGTATCAATGATGGTGGTTATGGATGTATATATGAAATTTAATTTCCTATTAAATTTATTACGATATAATTACTGCCTCAAGAGAAATTCAACAATCACAAAAGAATGCGGGATAGTAAATATAACTATTACCAGATGATAATTTTCATATCAAACCCACAAGGATGGAATAAATCAATGTGAAACATAAAATATCAAAACTAACTTTTTAATAATTATATTTAATGAATAATTGGAAATATATATAACACATAATATTAAATTGGTTGATAATCACAACCAAGTCACAATGGAATGTAGATTGAGATGAAATTCATTACCTTATACTTATATTTGATTGAAAAACAATAAACAACATGCATAATAGTTTATGAATTTTATAATCTAAGAAAATAACTATATTAATATTTTGGATATCACATATAATGAACTTATAACATATTATGACCTGTTTCAAAGTAATCATTCTTTATTTTCATTGTTTGGGGGGTTAACTGCCTTATTTTATGAGTGTGTATTAATTTTATATGTTTAATTAATATAAAATAGATCATGATTAAATTATTTAAATTATGTTAAATATAAGTTATTTATCTCATATATTTTTAGTATATATTTATTCTATTTATATAGAAATATTTCATATTGTAAGTGAAATGCATCTTTCATGGAGATGGTAGGTCATACGTGTGTATGAACATCACTTCCATTTCATTGTTGTATTAAAGGGATGAAAATTAAATTATATGTTTTTATATTATAATTTTAGTATAATAATTATTTAATATAAATATAATATTCTTATTAAAACCAACCTTAATAAATTGCATGTAAAATGTTAATGAATCATGTCACATTTAGGATGTGGTCATCCACATGTCCACAAACGATGTCATCATATTCCCACAACATGGAATTCATGAAAAAAAATTATAAAATATTTCTATAACCATTTTGAAATTAAAAATATTATATATATCATACAAAAACTATAATTCCATATTTATTTCCAAAATTAATGGTGGTAGTGGAAAAAAAGGACATCAGTTCGTCAAGAGGTAGGCATCTGTAAACACAAACGATGATTGCGTATAGCACTTGAGGGATGTCAATGAATTTTTAGGTCAGGAACATAGAATAAAAACATAAAATAATATAAAACATAACTATGATTTTATATAACCATAATATAGTAATAATTTATGGAGTATATATGTAAATAATATAAATGTGCTCATTGAATAACAATTCATCGTTTTCAGATAACTCCTTTTAGTTTATACCAAAGGAAATCCTTGGATGGTTTTATCCCAAAATTGAGGATTCTAGTATGAGGGGAGTGATTCTTTAAAAATATTTTTAACTATTTTTTATAATCCAAATATGTTTAGATATGTGAAGAAATGAGGGGGTTTGAGTGCCCTTTTATGGTTAACGAGGAGCGACGTTCTTGTAAATATAAAACTGTAATCATAATTTGGAGCTATCCCATACATAATGTGATTATTAAAACGTAGAAATATTTATAAAGGAATAAATGGTTGAAATATTTCTATAAAATAAGTTTTTTACAATATTAATTTTCATTTTCTATGTTAGTATTAATGTTTAACAACTATGTAGACTCATTTTTACCGTAATCACTTTAATTAATTATAAATGATATCACTAATATTTTTCATAATATTTTTTAGAAATTAATAGAAAATATAAATTATACATTTTTGAGACATATAATCTTTTGTTTCTAATTTATATCCCTAATGTGGATGAATTTAAATTAAAATTAATCCAAGAGAAACAATAAGAAAGCAAGTTTTTAAATTAAAAATGATAAAATTATTTATCTAGTTTAATATCAAAGTCAATTTAAAATTGATCCCTATGAAATAATATAGTTAAATAGTTGTAATATTTTTCTAATTAATCAATAATATTAATTTTAAAAACTTTCAATATTAATTAGTTTGATGAAAAGACAGTTTTTTATTAAACATTAGTATTTGTCAACATTCCTAAAAAATGAACATTTGATGAAAAAAATTAACCTGTTATAATTTTTAAATTATTCTTTGAAAAATGAAATTAATTTTTCCAAATAGAATTTATGATATTTTTGAAATTATGTTTTAATATTGGTTCTCCTTTTAGTGAGAACAATATTACCTTTAAACAAATACAACCTATTATAGATTAAATTATATTGGTTCTTATATTATGTCTATTGGATCCATTAGATGAATGTAAAAAAATATTTTATTTAATATATATATATAATTAAATTCACTCACTAATATTTATTAATTTAATTTATCATGAACAATAACTTTCGGAGCAAAAAAATTGATCCTATCGAAACATTTTATTTATAGTCTATTTGTTTTAATAGTCACTTCTAATTTGTTGTAATCCATTTAATTTATCAATATATTTTTTTATGTTAGTTACTCATATTCATAACCACCATTTTAATTTCTATGTTTTATTATATTATATTAAATAAAAATATTTTTATAATATATTTTTTTTGATAAAATTCAGTCTCGTGTGAAATGAAAGTTATAGGAAAAATTTATTCATGCGTGTATTACAAGATAAAGCAGTGCTGTGTGTATTGAAATATATTAAACATGTTGAATTTATTTTAAGTTAAAAACATATATTAACGTCTCAGGATTTCATTTTTAATTCAATGATTGGTGTTGCAAGTCAGGCATGTAATATGGTACAATGTCCTTATATTAAAATTTTTTGAACGATGATTATTAAAAACCATAAACAAATTAAAAATAAATATATTTTCCCCATGATATGATAAAATAAATTGTAATATATAGATATTAAAAATATATGGCCTAAAAATAAGGTATAAAAATTTCTATGGACACCAAATGTTTTTCGGATATGAATGATCATGATGGGGTGAATTATGTATCCCAAAAAAATTATGATTTTGAAAATTATTAAATCAAATTCACTCAATTTAAAATAAATATCCAGTTATCAAATGAATTAGTTATATATAATTTGAAACATTAAAAAATTTATTCTTTTATAGGTCATATAATGGTTAAAATAAAATATGTAATTTTTTCATTGAAAATATTTTACTTGTTGAAAACACGGAATATATATAAATCACTTATAAAAATAAAATATCAGAATAAATTTTTTAAACATGTACTGGAATATAATCATTTAAAAAAAATTAGAAAACAATTTTGGAGTGACGACACAACATTTAATTAAATAAAATAATAGGCACAGTTCATTTGATCAACTGATTTGATATAATCTAGTGCTTCTTCCACTATACTTGATAAATCACTAACATGATCTTTTATAGAAACATAGTAATTTGATCCATAAATGGGATCAAGATTTCACTAAAACAACCCATCATTTTGTATACTTGGATATATAGATCGTCTTATATAAATATTTATTAGATAATAAAATATGATGAAATAAGAGAAATTGGTTTTATATTATTCTTTATATAGTATTGGGGAAGTGATTAATAAATATATAGAAAAAAAAGAATGAGGTAATAAGTAATTAAAATTAATATATCAGGGAAATCATGTGTTGTTCTCTCCTATATAATTTATGATCGAAATTTGGTTTATTACTATGGTTTCTGACCTTTCCTGCTTATGGGGAATGATCTAGTTTGAATGGTAAAGATAATTTGGATTTGTTCTATGTTTTTTAAATATCTCTTAGAGAATATTGTATAATTTTTCTTGTTAATTAATTTTATATAATAAAGCAATGGAACCGCATAAGTTTCTTTGAAATACTAGTCCTTTCATAAGTGATTATTCCTTATATTTGGATTGACATATCCAAAATTTAGCTATAAGGAATGATCATTATTAGACTAACATAACATCAATTATATATAATTAATAATTAATAAAAAATAAAATCATTGGGATTTTTAAACATTAGTGATGATATCATATTCACTCACATCCAATGAAGACTCATCCAATAGAATATAATGCAACTATTGTAATAGATTTGAATATATGTGTTCTCCTTAACTATGAATTCTATTTGATAATCACCTGCAGTCACTTCCACCATCGTCATACAATTGGTTCATTCCTCAACATGAGACCACTTGATTTCATGTATGCATTCAATTCAACAATTTTAAATATTTCATATGTCTAAGATGATCAAATAAAATAATTCATGTGGTAACATTAAACCATAATAGAATTTTATCTAACATCCATAGTCGATTAATATAGTATCTGGTCAATCCTCATGTAATCGATTCATGTCTTTATAAAATTTATCCACATCATCATGGATTTTATCTTCTTCAGTATATGGTCAATCCAATTCATCATGTTGCAATATATCACATAGTTAATTTTATTTGTGGTCACATCAATGGTTTTGTGTTTTCATTACATAACATACAACCGATCAATATTTTATTATAGTATATTCAAGACATAAATTGTTTTTAAAAATAAAAATATAATATAAAATTACTTTGATAAAAAATAAATTATTTGAAACATAGAAATCCTTATTTTGGATCATAAAAAATTTATTTCTTCTAGAATATAGTTGTATCCAATAATTAAAATATTAAAAATAGACATTAGATTTATGATAAATGAGGAAACATAATATGGGAAAATGTTAGTTGTCAAGAATATTATTATATGTTATAAAAAGGAATATTTTTTTCTAGAGGTCTAAACTGTATAAGAAATAATTGTTTATGGTATATACGGGGAATTTAATTAAATACTTTTTGTACCATAATTTTTTTCACATGGATGTATTTCCAGTGTTACCATTAATAAATAATAAATATTCTAAATAATGATGATTGAATGAAAAAAATTATAATATTACAATTAATGATTTTGTAATGATAAAATTTTGATCGTCAATATAGATCGAAGAGGGAGTCCTCCAAATGAATATTCATTCCCTACCTAGATGGTGGATCACTAATTCATTGAAACATGATCTTTAATCACCCTCTTCTTATCCGAAGATGATGTCTACTCCCAAATGATCATCCACTTATAATATCTCCTAGAATTCATCATTATCATTGAAATATAATATTGTAAATAGAAATATTATTGACATATTTTGAATATAAAAATATTGTTTACATTTATAAATTATAATTCCACTAACCTGGCGCAATCCAAGAATGAAAAAATGATAATGAATAATCTCTCATATATAAAAACCAATATATTAATTATAATTGTGTTGTCAAATTTTCTATATGACATGAATTTTAAATTTAATAATCAATATAATTCATTAATGAAATTTTTATTATTTAAATTTGATATAGTCTAGCCATATAATTAAAGTATATTGGAATGAAAACAGACTTTCCCAGAGTTAAAACACTATTAAAGGAGTTTAAACTAATGGAGAAAATTTTATCCTCACGTTTTTATAGAATAAATAGGTCATTTGATGATTATAAATATTAATTATATTTAAATCAGACAATTTATTTACAATTAAATGAATAATTATATCTCTATATGTGACAATACAAACCTAGAAATCCCTCTCAATACTAGTAAACTACCCAAACTTCCAAATAATTTACGGGTGTTCCCTATCCCCATAGGATGGAATCTACCACTGGGGAATCAAAAAATATTTGGGGAATGATTTCCCCAAACATAGAGTAGATAAAATTATATATATACAAATATCAAAAGATAAAGTAAAAAAACATTATAATATATGTCATAAAAGTGAGAAAAATAGAAGCAATAAAACTGAAAAGGTACAAAACAATATCCACGAGGAAAGTGAAACTAAAAAGATAATAAAAATTGCACAACGTCTCCAATAGACACCATGTGATATTTTGTGAAATTTTCTCCCATATCATAACCATCTATTCAATCCCAGTTGATAAAAACACTCACTTCCTCATTGCATTTCCATTCATTTCCCTATATCAAACGATATAACAAGGTCAAAACAGATTTCAAGGGGCATACATGGTTTTTGATAATAGGATCAGTTGGATCCCAAAAAATTTATCCATATTACGTCTCTCTCTAAATAATATAAGAATGAACAAATTTAATGAATACAAGGTATAATAAATAGTTCAGGTATTTTGTTATCACAACAATGGAAACAAATATAATTTCAGCTATTACTAAATTTAGAAAATAATGTATGTAAATCTGTTGGTTAAAATATCATTGAAATATATCGATTAAGAAATAAAATTACACAAATCATGTAAGAGATATTATACCAAATATATTTATGTACAATAAAAATATAACTATCTAAAACAACCAAAATTAGAAAAATCATAGATAACATCATGATGTGAATCACACAATGTCATGATTTCGAGGAAACTCATAACCCAAAAAATAATCATTCACAAACATATAAAGATCTTTTATATATTAATTGAATCATTATAGTATAGTAAAAACCAATAATATGAACATACCAATATTTTTAATCATTTTCTGGGAAAAATTGGCCTAGGGAGTTGGAGAACTCCCAATGAGTGGACCCTTTAAAGTATCATTAGATGAGGCCTGTTACTAAATAACTCAACATAGTAACTATAGATTCATATTTTCTCTTTTTTTAAACCAATTTATTAAAAAATTTCATTAAAACCTTAATTTGAAATCCATCTCCTAAAAACCATTTCACAATACATTGAAAACCCATTTTTCATTTACCAAAAATCAGGGAAAAATAATAATTTTTTTCAAAATACCATTTCCAATCAAAAAATATATATGAATATATCAATGAAATTATTTTTATATAATAATTAATATATTCAATGAAATGTATTTCCTCAATCACATGATAAATATGAAACACCGGACCTCAAAAATCAAGTAACATATGACCACAACAAGATCCACCAATAATAAGAAGTACAATGATAAAAATGGATGCCACAGAATCAATTTATATATCTCACAATTGAATAAATATTTCAAAATGAAGATGAAGGGGAATGATCGTAGCTTATTTAAATAATAACAAACCACCACACTAAAACTATGAAGGGAAATAGACTTGGTAGAAGATCACCCAATAGATCTAAAAGGAAACAAGAATATTCAACATCACAGATCTACAGATATGGTAATTCAATGAAATTAAGCTATGATGATCGTGGATTGGAAGAAACGATAAGGTTCTTTTTCATTGGGAGATGAAAAAAAACATCCACGATGATATAACATTAAAAGAATCAATCTAGAACAAACAAATTTTCCCAAAAATTCTACAAAAGTGCTCTTTGTTGGGAGTGAGAAATGATTAAATGAATGAAATAAGAAATAATCCATGAAGTACCATAAATGTCCAAATTATAATGATTATATGGTGTGTAATCCCATTTCGCATCATCTATTCTATGGGGCCAATATGTGATGAATCCCCAATCATACTTTTAGTGAAACATCGATTTTTAGTATTACATGATGTAAAAATTTTACACAGTATAAACACATTAACACTATGTATTCATCTCATGACATAATCCTTGCGATGAAATACATGATGTGTAAATATGTTACATTATCTGTGACCACCCAGAATGCTACAAAAATAGTAGATTCTTACAGGAAAACCAAATCCACAATGGGATTTCTATAGACTCGGGGAGAAGCCTACAAAACATTTAACACATTTATACCTAAAATCCTATCATTCAAAAAAAAAATTTTACCTCAAAATGTGGTTCATTTTACTCAAAAAATATCCATATTCTCGAGATTCATAAGACATAACCCATTAAATAGGGAAAAGTAGTAAGGTGATAGTAAGTACATGAATGATGGAAACGTGAATTTTTATTTCATATAATTAATCTCTTATTTTTAGTGATGATAAAAGATCAATTCTTAGGGAAGAACGATGATAATATTTTTATTCATTCATACAACAAAGAATATTTTGTTCTAATTTTATAGCTAATATATAGGGAAAGTACATATTATTCATTTAATATCATATATCATTGATAACATAATAATATAATTCTCGATGAATAAATATATCTTAATTTATCACTATATTTATAATATATGTTATTTATGCACACCTTCTTCCAATACCAATGTTTCATATTTTTTTAAGAAAAATTGATACTGGGCCCATTTATTGAAAGTAAGTAAAATAAAGTAGCAGAAAAGAGAACGATAATACAAGGAAAAACCAAAAGCAAAATATACTTATTAATCTTTTACAAAAGTTGTACACATAGCATCCTTTCTTCTTCTCTAATTGCATCCCACACATCCCTTCAATGATTGTTCCCTCGACCTATCAATCTCCCCCTACATGATGGATGAGATTGAAGCCTTTCGTAAATCATCTCATCATAAATGATTTTAGAATCAGAGTTATTTTCTTGTTTTTATTTGCATTTTTCATGGGAGGCATCTCTTTTCACTTGTGTCATAGTCCACTAAACCTCTATTACTTCAACCAGATCCAAAGTAGAACCATGAATAATCATATTTTAGAAATAAATAGTGATATCTGGAATCAAATTCTCTACCACCACATGAGTGTCAACCAGGGACTTTTTTTTCTTGTAAGAGAAAAGATTAAATCCCTCATTATCCATAAAAGACTTTGAGGAAGCATGAAATGTATTAGAAATGACGAGAGAGTTAGATTAAAATGTTTTCTTACCCGTTCAATCACATGATGTAGCCACCCTTTCCTATAAAAGCTGAACTTACTATCCAGAGACATGTTCAGCAATAATGGAACAAGAGTAACATTTTTGTAATACATCACATTTGACTGTGCTATGAGTATCAGCATTATGATCATTCGCCTCCTCCCAAAATATTTCAGCCCAAGACTTCATCTTATTGTCCGAAGCAAGGTGATGACTACCTTTCCAATCAAATGTTAGCATGGATGCCCCCCAAAGAATGTCCCCATGAACCTCACTCCTCTGGTCGACAGTGTCCGAAGAAATGTCCTGTCCATCATCACACATACAAAAAAAATTTTTATCCTTGTACAACATTGAATGAGGAACAACAAATTTCCGTTTAGAAGAACTTTTTCTCTTTTTGATACAGTTTCTCACATCATGTCCATGCAAAGAACGAAAGATGAAAACTATAAAGCATCTATAGGTAGATGATTCTTGACCAATAACATTGAATTCCTTGCAGAATTTTGGAATTTTTTCATATTTGATCTTTTTCTCAATGATATTATCATTAGTTTCATACATTACCTTTTCATCAACAGTTGATCCCAATTCAACCACAACCAAGATCCTAGAAAAAATCATAAACAAGACGCTTATATTTCCTTACAAATTTTATTGGTATACCGATGGAAAAAGAAATATCCTAAAATACTTTGGGATGAATGATTATTAAATTAATCATATCGACTTGTACCCAAATATTAATCATGTTGTGACCGACCTCAAATTGATTGAATTTCATATCCAATTCTCATAAGAAAATAATCCCAGGTTTGTGCACAATTGAACCAAAACCCCATGCTCAGATATTCAATTCATCCAAATGGAAGATAATATGGAAGTATCAACATCCTGGTGAGACACACATTCATGATGAAAGCCCCAAATCAACTACATTCTCTCACTGAGTTTCTCAATTTTCAAGGGATGGGAGCCCTTAAGAAGAAATAATCGAGTAAAAATTGAAAACTAACCCATTTTTAGCCATTATGAAACTACGGTGGGATTATCTTTGATATGTGAAATGCTAAACATTATTTGAATGAACGTATTGGGGAGTCCTTTAAAGATGTATTAAGAATTAATTAACAGAGGTTCCCTCATCCGTTACACTATGACTTTCTTGGATTTGGATCCCTGAAACATGGTTATGAGTGAATACCACATCAGCCACCAAATTCGTTTGTGACGCAACCACCAGCTCAAAATTCCTAGAATCCTTTATTTAAATACCTGTAATACTCTTCTGCACCACTATATCATCATATCTGGGAAAATCGTCCACAGAACGCAGAGACTCACACCTCGCCATCCATGAAATAATAGACGAAGTAGCATCCTCGTCACCCAAAGTCACCCACATCAAAACCACCTCTTGAAGTGGCCGAGAAACCCTCACCTTATTACCAACATAACTCTTCCAGATCACCGTGTCATTAGGTATGGGAAACCCAACCCCAGAATGCAGAGAATCACACATAAAAATATTTCTCAAGCATAAAATAATTCTTCATTAAAATACTTCTCAATAATAAAAACAATTATATTAAATAGTATGTCCAAAGAAATATAATATCTGAATAATTATATTCAAGATGAATTTCAATATCTTTATAATATATATATATATTTTATGTTACATTAATGTTTTATATTAATTAAAAAAGTTATTTTATTAAACATACACCAATTAAATAATGTGTCCATACATCATATATATTCAAGGACCATAATTTTTATTTCACTAGGACGTAACGACTATAATATTAAAACATATTCCATTTATATACTGGAAAAAAATCATATAAATGATAAAAAATTTAATACATTAAAATATTAGTGTGAAAGTGATTTTATACGAATCAAATAAATTTTCAGGAAATCTATTCCTCCATGAGATTAAAAAATGTGGTTTAGAGCTAAATATCAACCAATGAGTAAATTATAATAGGGTTCTAATGGTTAGAGTCTCATATAATAATATTTCCTTAATATGATTATTTTATTAAATTAATGTATACGATAGGGAATAATGAATGTTCATGATTATAATTTTTTACTTTATAAGGAAAAATATATTTAGTATATCAATGTAATTTCATTAGATATTAATTTCTATATGATTACTTATGTTATCATTTAATAATTTATAATTATTTAATAACATGTATTCCCTATATGTGTACTTAAAAATCTTGAGATTGAGTAGTTCCATATAACATCAACTATGTAAATAAACTTTTAATATAGTATTTCATGACAAATTAGATGACTCCATATGTGGGTAAATTTTACAAAATTAAAATTCAATTATGTTAACACAAATCAAAATGAATCGAAAATAGAAATTATATAAAATGAATTAATTAAATATTTTAATATTAAATAAAAATATACACAAGAGAATATAGAGTTTTACATGGGGGTGATTGTCACCTTTCTAATGTATACATATATTTGTAGGCTAGTGGGAAGCCTAATAATAAAAAAAATATTCAAAGATCATGAATTCAGAGTGACACCAATTATAATAAAATATTAATACCTAAAATTAATAAATAAAAATCTATTTAATAATTACATTAAAAAAATTCAAATTCTTGGTTTAGTAAAATTTCATAATTTTTTATACATAAAATGTAAATATTTGAAGAATGGTATGAATAATTTAAGAATAAATTAAAATATGAAAAATAAATGTACACCATTATTTATAGTTTCAATTATATATATGCTTGACTTTAAGATAAGGATCCAGATAAAAAAAATAATGTCGTCAATTTTTTGATATAATAAATTTAGGGAATGATAAATTAGAAAAACTTTTATATTGTCTAATGTTACACTAGTATAATGAGATATTGAATGGAAAATTAGATAGTTTTGTTAATTATAAATATATTAAAAATTTTAGAAAAATTTCAATGAATTTTTTTTGCTTTTGGTAGATAATTATGTAATGTGGACACCTTTAATATCAATATAGTTTCATTGCACATTCAATTTTAGGTATATCCTTTCAATTAATGTAATACATATTATTAATTGATTGTTTTTTAAATTATAATAATTACATAATAAATTCAAGTCACTAACAAAAATAATAAAAAATGTGAAAAAAATTGATTTAATTATCGATTTTATATGATTTAATAAGAAAAAAAGATGTATTTCCGGAAAACTACACAATTTTAGTGAGACTTTATACAAAACACTAAATTTGTTTATAAATCAATATGATGGTTATGAAACATTCATATGTATATAAAATTTTTCAACCATAACTATATATATTAGTTTATATGAATCAAGTAGATATTTCTGAATAGTTTTTAGGCCATGTATGTGATGAAATGTATCAAATTGAATCCAAAAATAAAAACACATGATCGAATATGTGAAAAAATAAATAAATTAAATTAAATATATAAATTTCATAAATTCGTATTTATTTTATATTTTTAATAAATATTCAGGCCAATTGAGATATGTAATACTTTATGAAAAAAAGCATGTAATGTTAACTAGAAACTGAATAGAAATCATCAAATGATTCAGTAGGATATATTTTTATTTAATTTCAATATTATCACCAAATGCATTATAACTAATCGGAGGATAACTAGAGAGATATTTGTATTTGAAAATTTTGATTTCATTATTATCTGAAAGAAATATATTATTATTTCAATATATCAACATTATTGAATGCAAGAGAAAAATAATATTTAATTATTGTATATAGTATGATAAAGTGAACAATTTGACATCATATATTAAAATGAAGACAATAACATTCTGATTTATTAATGTATTTATAGACTCTATTTAAATTCAATGAATCATAATTATGTCATTTTATAATGTGTTTAGTTCCTTAAAAAAATTTAATAAATTTGAGAGTTTTATTTCAATTATATCTTAGATTATCCATTATTATCATTACAATGTGAAAAAAACTCAACAATAACATAAAAAATGATGTGATGGATATCACTATTATTTAATTTACAACACCAAAAATTTAGACATTTACATCTGAAAATTATTTAATCATCAAGAATAAAATAAAATAATCTCATTTTTATGATTAATTTTCATTCATCAATTATTACAAAACATCATGAATGATAACATAAAAATCTATTTGTACAAAAGAAACAATATTAAACAACACTATTTTAATTAAATTTTACAATATATAAAAATAACCCATTAATTACAACCCAAAAACATTTTTATAGATGTTTAATTCATTTTGAAATTAAAGAATATTTATTTTAATTCTAATTATGATTTCTATTATAAAAAAAATTTTTAAAAGTATTTTTTTCAATTCTGATGTATGATTGGATATAAAATTCCATTTAATTTTATTGTGTAGGTCTATAAATAAATTTTACTTGATCATTCACATTTTATTTATTATTTAAATATATATATCATTTCCATGAAATGGATTTCATCAAAATAAGCACAGTATTTGATTCATTTTTCACCAAGCCGAACATTGTAGTATGGTCCTCATTTTTCTATGAAATATTTTTATTTTTTAAAATCCATAATTTTTATTCAAATTTAACCATTGTTTTGAAATAGAAGAAGTACCCATGTTTGTATTATGATAAATAATCTTCATTCTCCTCATTAAAATCCACCTTAAGCGTGATTTTTCAAAATATTTTTTCTATTAATATTTTATTAAATAGTAATCACCCAATAAAATATCAATGGGTCTGTTATTAATATAATTCCTTCCCCCTCAACATGACATAACTCACCGAACTTATAACACCCCAAAATAAAAAATATATATTTTATTAAGGAAATATTTGAAACACAACCCCATGATTAGAATAAAATATGAAACCATGTAATCTTATATTATATTTTAAAAAAAATAATTAAATAACTTCAATAACCATCGTTACCATCCGAGAAAGGTTTTAATAAACAATAAAATAATATTAATATTATTTTTCTATATGACATTTGTCACATAGATGTTGTAATTATTAGAACGAATATGATTAAAACCAATAATAAAAATATAGTTTTGATAAAAGATTTTTTGTAATCTATTTCATTGTAATAATATTATAATCATTCAAA
Organism: Viscum album; assembly: GCA_963277665.1. Lineage (NCBI taxonomy): Eukaryota > Viridiplantae > Streptophyta > Magnoliopsida > Santalales > Viscaceae > Viscum > Viscum album. Next base: position 373,026,391 of record OY728126.1, on the reverse strand, counting down.
AGAGAATGATTTATTTATTAAAAAAATATTTTTTCTAAATTAAATATTATTTTTTTGGGAATATTATTTAAAATAAATTTTTAACAACTATTTTTATTTGAAAAAATATTCAATTTTTTATTTCAATATCAAAATTATTCTAATGTGAATTTTGGTTAGTTTTATAATTTTATAAATTTTTTGATAGATTTTGAAAATACTGAATTAAATTAAAGTCGACCATTTTGATAACATTATTTATAATAGTAAACTATATATTTGATTTGAAATTAAAATATATATGTATATATATATGAATAAAAAGGAAATGGTTAAAAATTTCATACCAAATTTCAAAAAACTAATGGTCTATATGTATTTATACATTATATCTTATAGGTTCTATATATACTGTTTTTAGGGGTTTTCAAGAAAAAACATTGGATGAATTGATTCATTTCAAAAAAAATACAAGTGTTCACCTATCATCACTTATAAAAGACCAGTGTCCATGTACGCTAATTCACACCATTTGATCTATTTTTCATCCAATACCTTACCAAATATCTTCTCAAGATACATACATTAATAATAGAAGACATATGTTGGGTATAAATCTGATATTTTATGGATTTGGATCAAACCAATGTAAGATACCTGAAGAAGTGGTATCATTTATCAACAATAATTTTTTATTTATTCATCAAAATCATTCAATTATTAATAGAAAATGATGATATAATATACTCATTGTTCTATTTACATTGAATTTTCATAATAACTTAATTACCTAAAACCATCTCCAGGTCCATCAAATTAGTTATGAAATCATCTTTCATCTGTACTGTAGACTAACACCTCCCAAAATGATATCATTCATTTTTCAACAACTACATAGCACTGTTATTTATGATGATGTGTCAAAATTATATATTTTATATCTATAAAATAATTATATATCTAGATTAATTATATCATTTACATTCTATTTTTTATGGAATAAGATAATGTTGCTCTTGTTTTGAAAGCTATCATCTCATGCATCGATGTGATTCATTTCTCACAAATTCATTATAAATAAGATGATAAGAATATATTTAAAATTTCTAGGTTACATATATTAAACAATAATGATATTAATGAAATATTTTATTTTATAAAAAATAATATATATCATTTTCTATCATACATTTTCACTCAATGAATAATTATAAGATCATTCATGTAAGTGCGTCTTCGGCCTTCATGATGCGATGTGATTGTCCTTTCATCACCATAACACATGTATGATATATATAATTATATTTAAATAAGTAATACATTATTTATGATATTATTATATTTCAAGAAAGATAAAATATTAATTTTCTCTTTCTCAAAATGGTAATTGAGAAGCAGAAACGTTTCTCATGTTCATGTATTGCTTACTATCTTCATGATATTAATGTAATTAATTTCTCAAAACCATATTAATTGACTGGTATTAAAACAAATATTTAAATAAATATATGATAATTATTTAATTATTATTATTCCATATATTATTGTATTATATAATATTTACTATAACTCGATCATTCATATCAAATAATGAATAAGAAAACAAAGCTAATAACACCCAAAGAAATGAAAATACTGAATGATTTTTTCTGATCTACAAGTAAGATATTGTAAAACTAAAAGATATAATATTATAAATATTAATATGGTTATGTTATAAGTTAATAACATGTCCAAAACCACTATGAATTAGTTCAACGTATGTTCAACAAAAATGAAGCATAAGCTGAAGCATTCCATATCGATTTCGATTCTCAATAGAATATTGTAATGTTATGAAACTAATTTCATTTATATGATGAATATAATTAACCAAGGATATGAAAAATAATTAATAATCCATTTTATGTATAATTTATGTTTAAATTTGTATTTTTTTATCTAATGGTATTTTAATGAAGAGTTAGAAAGTCATAAAGAATTCCATAACTCTATTTCATTTTATTGGGTTATATTACTCTTTCATTGTATTTGATATTCTTCGATTGTGTGTTTAATGAGATTTTAATTATCTATTTTTTCATTTGAACTTGTTTTTGTATAGAAAGAAATTTGACAGAAAAAAAGAGATTCATTCAGTAAGTAACAATTCAACATTATTTTTATTCTATTGGGTTTAAAAATCATCATTCTAATCTAGATTTTTATTATTAAATTGTATATGAAGGAAATAATTTTATTTTGAGGTAAAAAAACCATTACATTTTCTAATAATATTTCTCTTTTTGATTTTTTATGAAATATTAAAATTTTCCAACTCCTTGGTACATCATATATTTGATAATAAAAATTTATGAAAACCCGACTTTATTCATCCATTTGGTGGGAAATAATTTTTCTACAAAGTAAATTTTATATAAAAATTTTATAAATTTATTTTAATTTTTACTAATGCTATGTTAAATATGTTTTTACCCATTTTGTCAATTTATATAAAAAAATTTTATGGAATATTTATGAATGTTAAAAAAATTGTTTTAATTTACTAAATAAGTAATTGGAATAATTATTTTAAATTACTCCTGATGTATAAAATTTCCTACCATCTTCTTAAATCCATTTTTTAAATCATACATTATATATTTGATTGGATATATTCATTTAAATGGGGTTTCAACATGTTTTGAAAATTTTTATTTAAATAAAAAGTTGTTTTACAAATGAAAAATATATTTTTGTCATTAATGTAATTTATGATGTGTTTTTGGTTTTTCTATTAACTAATGAAAGAATCATTTATTATTACACAAATAGGTATATTTAGGATTGATACCATCCTTTTTATTACTTTAAATGATTTATGATAATTTTGACCATGTATAGAATTTACATTCGTTTCCTTATTTCATTTTTTTGTCGATAAATTTACCCTATTATTTTTACTTTCCTATGATCATCGGACATTAAATTTCCCCAAAATAACAATATTATCTTTTATTAATATTTTTATCTACTAAACCATATATAATTTATACATATGGTCTTATGGATTAAAATTTATTTTTTATCATAGTAAATACTAAAAAATTGTTACCCTTTATTCAATAATGATATTTGATCATAATACATATTATTTATGAATTAAATTGATTATTTAAAGAAACAAGGAATGTTTGAAACATATAAGATATGTACTGGGTGTATATAATTTTAACCCCTTGATGATTTTATAGTCTCCTAAGGCATATCGTAATGACAGCTTAAAATTAATTGTTCAAACCCAATGGGTTTATGCCTAATAGTTTTAAACCATCTTGGAAGGGTATTGATGGTAGAGGTAACATGATGCCTTAGATCATGGAATCCAATAGTTAAAAATTTAAATTATTTAGAATGATGTTAATATTTTTGATGTTTTTTTAACTAATATTATCTATGTATTATTTTTATTCTCATTTTATTGATTAAATGGTTTATATTTTAGTTATGTATCATTCAATAAAACAAATCCTCCCCTAGTTATTATGGTCCTATTTTTGATTAAATGGAATGTGTGTTCAGTTATTTACCATGAACTATTTATTATTATCCATGATATATATATATATATATTTATATTATCTATGGATATACTTACATATGAGTTTACTATTTAATTGGTATGCATGTACAATTATTCACTTTTCCCAATAGATTATGATTATTTATTGATGGTAGATTATATTATATATATATAACCCTGAATTTGAGATTACCATTTCTTAATTGACTTTCTTCATAATTTTTTGATGTTTAATATGAATGATATTATTTAATATACTAGTGTAAAAAATTATATTCATGAAATCAAATTATGACATAGTTTTTTTTCAAATATATTGCATGAATAAAGTATGTATCCTGTTTTCAATGACTATTAAACTATTCATACGATTTGTAAGTTATTCCTAGTATCTTATTCGAATGTAATAATCAATGACAATGGATCTGGTGTACTGGGATTCGGGTTTCAACAGTTATTATGATAGGCTGTTTACTAAAAAATGTGGTAAATTGTTGCAGGAAAATAATGAAAAATGAATAAAACCTGATGGTGTACATTTAATATATTTATAATAAAATTTCCTAGTGTTTTAGTAAGGAAGTGGTTATTTTAGTTTTTCTACCAGCATTCCATTATCCATATAAAACATGTTTATTTTGTTATGTAATAGTTTCTCGATGGAGTAACAATATTGAAAATGGTGCATTGGTATTGGCATGATTGTCAGTTAGTGCATGATAATGGGTCTTACAGTACACATTTTTTGACACTCCCAATGTATATGTTTATTAATATTACCATTATATTTACAAAAATATTATAAATTATTTGAACTGATGATGATAATGAATGACCTAGGATAAACCTAAAGTGTATTAGGTAGAGAAAAATACATCTTAAAATATTGGTAAAATTCTTTATATATGATGGGTATAAAGAAAATATTTTCCAATGAAAAAGGATGAGTAAAATAGAAGGAAATAAATATCATTATAGTCATTGATTAGTAGTTTTCTATCATAAATTTGGAGAAATAGGGAATTATCAAAGTCAATACCATCTTATAAAGGAGAAAAGCTTGACCAAGTAAGGCCTACTATTTAAATAAATTATTTTGATTATTTATTGGGATTCTAGAATTATAATATTGAATCATTTTGGACGATGGTATTTTTGTAAAATAATTATGAAACATTTAATCATTCTATCACATTTTGGAAGCATATATTTCTTCATAAATTAAGTGGTTTAAAAACAATCATAGGTAAATGAGTAAAATATTGATAATAAGTTTGATATCAATATCAATTGTTTTTGGGATTTATTTGATGGGAGTCTACCATGATTAAGGATAATTGTAGAGATATTTAAGACAATCATATTTTTATAAGAGGAATAATTCATTTTATTAATAGGATGTACATCATAATTTTTTGGTATTATATAAATATTATATTTATTTATTTTATAAGAGGGGAATGTTTTATGCTAGTTGAGAACACATCATATGCGAGAAGGCGTTGGAGCATGAACCCATGGCCAAAGGACGATTAGGTTTTAGTGCATACTATTTTTGTACACAATGTCCTCATTATTATTTCACTTTTTTTCTAATAGATTTTAAAAATAGGTAATAATGATGAACTAGTGGAGTTACATAGGAGTTAATGATAAATTTTTTATATTGGATAAGTTTTACTAACCATATTGATTTGTGAAAATAGTTAGAGATATATAGAAATAAACATCACTATTTAAGGTTTCATATGGTTTATTGAATGTTATGTTTATTACTTCAAGATTAAATAATTAATAATTTTTATATTAAATTCTTAGAGTAATTGATGAATTGGAAATTGATCAAAATATAATAAAATGATGAAACTGTACTTATGAAATAAAAACGATATCATGTTATTTGTTTAACTAATTTTTTATTCAAAATGATTATGTAAAACAAAAAAAATTAATTCCCATGGTTTAGATAAAAAGGGATTTATCATCTATAAAACTAAAAAGTCAAGGGATAAAAATGAACTAAAAACTCATAAATCACCCATTTTGTTGAAATATTTTCACATTATCTATTATATTATCTAAAATGGTCTATTTTTTATAATTTTGGCATCAATTAAACATTGGTATGATTGCTTTTAAAAAAATAATAATCTATGTGACTCATCTACCTTGTAAAAGGCCACCCTATAACCACTCTTCATAATTAACAAAATCATATTTGTTACATCTAATACTAAAACAACTCACATCCAAAATAAAAATATATCATCCTATAATCTATATTTTCATAATAATTAATACAAAGGAAGGCATTTGAGAAAACATATGAAAGATAACCAAATAAGAGGTAACATTCTTCAACGTATGTTTTTTTATTCCCCGCACAAACTCTAAAAATACTTATTTAAACAGGATGATATAATTTCCATAGTATTTTAAATATATTGGTCTGATTATTAATAAGTCAATTTCCTACCACTATCTCCACTTCCATCAAATAGGTTATGAAATCAAAGTTACTATGTTTGAATGATTTTCATATCACGAACCATTTTCATTCATTTTTTTCATTACGACCTCTCATAGATTGTTATGATGATAGATAAGAAGTATATATGTTTTATTTATAATACAATTATATACATGGAGTCATTAAATTAAATTTGAATATTTCCCTCCCATCCTTTTCAGAATATGATAATGTTGCTCAGGTGTATGGCATACTACCGCATCACGAAGCGTTGGGATTTGTTTTTCAGTAATGCTTGACATATATGATGATAATGATAAAATTAATTATGATATGTGATAAAATTAAATAATTGAAATATTCATAAAATACTAATCATTCTATATAGATAATATATATCATTTTCTTCATTAACTTTTCCTTCAATAAAAGATGATAAATTTTTTCGTGTGCCTGTGGATTACCACCTTCATGGAGCTATGGGAATGTTTGTTCCACTCAACAAAACATGGGTGAATTTAATTTAAAGATATGAAATGAAAATAAATGGTATTAATAATATTATGATCATTTTTAATTGTAATATTTTACATACCACCATTCCAAAATGTTCATTGAAAAATAGAAACATTTCACTTACATATGTATTGTCTACTATCTCGATGATAGTATAATAAATCACTTATCAAAACCATATTTAATGATTTGTATTAAAACTAAAATTGATATAAAAATATTATAATAATTTAATTATTGTTACTATATATATTATTGATCTATATAACATGTACAGTAACTAGAACATTCATAAAAAAGCATTAATTAGAAAAACAGTGAAGTTAACACCCGATGCAATGAAAATATTGAATGATTATAAAAAAACTAGGGAAAAGATGCAAAAAATAGATCATATATATAATTATAAATACGGTTATGGTTATGGTATAACTTTACAACATGTTTATAACCATTATACAAGATTGTAATAAATATTCAACCAAAATAAAATATAACGTAAGGGATTTCAACTCAATTTCACTTCTCTATAGAATATTGTTTTTATTGACATAATTTAATTTAAATGATGAATATACGAACACTTTGACATTTAATATCATAAATTAATCATTATTAATGGTATTTTAGGTTTCAGTTTGAATTATTTCATCTAAGGGTATTTTAATTAAAACATACCAAATGGTAAATAATTTCATAACTCAGTTTCTTTTTGTTGGGTAATATTACTCATTAATTATCGTTGATATTATATGTCTATGTGTGTAATTAATTTTGATTATCAACTATTTTATTTCCACTATTTATGTGTATTTAATGATGTTTCAAATAATATATTTATTGACTAATTCCCACTTCAATGTTAAAATCATATTGAATGGTTATTTTAGAATCTCATTCTAATCATGATTTTTTATCCATAAATTTCAATTCAATGAAATTATTTCATCATTATTTAATAAAACCATTAAATTTTTTAATTACATTATTATTCACGATGTTCTCATATAATTTAAACATTTTCCAAATATTTGGTCATTAATATAATTGAGAAAAAGTTGATATGAATATCAGACATCATTTCCCTCTTTGAACAAAAACATTTGTTCTTCAAAAGCAGTGTTTCTAAAAAATGAAATTTCTAAACATTTTATTGATGTGTTATTAAATAAATTATTAATTATTTTTATTTTTTATATAATACATTTTTAAAAATAATAATTATAATTATTTCCAAAAATAAAGATTCTATATTAACAAAAAATTGCAAGGAATCATTATTTTAATGTACTAGATATGTAAAAAATAATTTTCTTTCATAAAAGTTCAATGTTTTAGATAATAAATTATTTTTATAAAAAGATTATTTCTTGGTATATTTTTTATTTATTTTGTGAAATTTTAGTTTAAATAATTTATTTCTAAAACGAAAAAAATATTTTCCCAAAAGAATGTTTTAGAATATATTTTTATTGTATATAAATTTATTGATAAAAAACCATTTCACTGTACACCAATTGGTAAATGGTGGATTGATACAATCTTTATTATTCTTATTTATGGTACATAATAATAATAATAATTATATTATTGGAATTCACTTTTGGGAATTATTTTTATAAATAAAAACTTTCCCCTGCAATTTCCACATTACTATGATTACTGGACATTAAATTTCAAAAAAATTACTATATTATTTTTAATGGATATGCTTATTGCTTAAACCATATATAATGTCTACAAATATAGTTATGGATCAAAAGATAATTTTTTTAACATGGTAAATACTCATAAATCAAAATTTCTAACACAATATTTATATTGGATGATATGATTCATTTTCATTTTGAATTAGATTGATTCATTGATATATAATGAATTATTTTTACATGAAAAACATTCATGGGGACCAGTTAATGATATCCCTTCAATGAATATATAGTCTCATGATGCAAATCAACACACTAGCATAGAATTTTTTGGTGAAACCTTATGGTATTTTATATGGATGTTTTAAATCATCTTGTAAAAGGTGTTCATGGTAGATGTAACATTATTCTTAAGATTGTGGAATCTGATAGTTAAAAAATTACTTCATTAGGAATTCAGTTATTTGTATTGATGGTATTTCTCACAATAATATTATGTCATCATTAATTTTATTCTCAATTTTCTTGATTTAATTTCATATGATTTATTTATTTATCATTCTATATTGATTATTCCTTATCAAGCTATGATAGTCATTTTATTGATTAAATGTATTGTTTTTTCAATTATTTGAATTGACATATTTATTATAATTGATGATGTTGTTGTATATATATCATCTTTCGATGCATTTATTTATTTTTTAACTTATTACATCCCTTGTGTGTATATTTATTCATATTTATACATTTATTATTATTATTTATTGATGATATAATTCTTATTTATTAACAATTTTTTGAAAATTTGAGAATATCATTATTTCAGTTCTTTTCTCAATTATTTATTGAGGTGAAATATAATTAATATTCCAGTATAATATAATAGGATAAATGATATTCAAGAAAGATGATTATTTCACTAATTTTGCTTTATAATATATAAGGGTAAACTCAAGTATGTATCTAGTTTTCCATGTTTATTAACATATTTCTTCTTTCACAATGTGATTCCCTGTATTACATACCATTGTAGTAAAGTTTGACACTAGATCTATACTAAAGGAGTTTGGGTATCTATAGTTGTTATCAAAGGATGATGTACACAACCTATGTGAACTAAATTAAGGAAAATAGGTTATGGAATAGAAACCTATGATTTCTATTATAGAGAAATATAGAATTACACCTTAATTTTTTGGAAAGGTAGCTATTAGGAGTATTATCGTACAAATATCTCATATTAGGGATAATATAAGTGGATACAGTAATGGGATAGATGTACCAAGGGTTAATAAATTCAAAAAGGGTGTAGTGGATTTCACCCAGTCATCATTCAATCAAATAAAATGGCCTAATTTCACAACAGTTTTGATATACCTTGGGGATGTTAATAGATTAATTAACATATTCATGAGAAACCACAATGAAGGTTTTGAATAGATGATGAAAGTGAATATCCTATATTAAAACTAGGGAGTATTAGATTGAAAAGAATATATTCCAAAGTAACATGTAAATTGTTTTTACAATAAGGGTAAAATTAGTGATTTTAGAAGAAAAAAGGGAGTGTTTTATAAAAATATGATACTTTTTAAAAATTTATGTTTCTGTCATTGTTGTGGTTTTCCTTTTTCATTATATAATATGTGACGATAAGGATTTAAGAGGATACCTATAATAGTAAAGTCAAAAAAATATGGAATCTAATTTAATATCTCTCATTTATAAACCCTAATAAATATTTACATTTTTTATTATATAATTAACCACATTTTAAATATTAAAATACAAATAATTCATTTTTATCATGAGGGGATGGTTTTTTTAGTATCTATGAAAAATTTCAATTACAAGATGTGTAATTAGTTTACACGTCTTGTAAAACTTCATGATTTGTTTATAAATAATCATCCGCTTTGAAAAACTCAATTTGTTTCTTCTAAATATCATTTCCCCCAGACTAGAGGCCTAATCATGGATATTTTTGAAGCCTCTAACCCCTTAGGGTATTTTCTTTTTTTTTTGATTTATCATTTTTGTGATCATAGAGTGACATTCTATGAATAATTATCCATGTGTCATTATCTCTTAATATTTTCATCATAGCAGTCGAATAATCATCATGGTATTAATGAACTAAACTCTCTTTTGAGAAATATTCATTATAGGATTGATTTCCTGGATGTTCTATTCCTCTATTCCTTTTATCATGTTCCATTTCATGCATTCTATTTCTGTGAGAACGATAGGTGGCTCTATTACAATTGACAATTTATACTAACTATAAATCTCATTGTTTAATTTAAATTGTTTAAATTAAAGGATATTTATTTGTTTTTATTGAATGTATTTAAATTGGTATGTTGTGAAAACCCAATTCAATTGAAATAGGGTTTTTAAAAAAATGGATTTTTTGATTGAAATTAGAGAACCCCCAAATCCATTTAATTTGGGGGCATTATGTAAATTGGTGGAATTTAAATTTATTATTTTAAATTGTGTATTTGATTGAATGTGTTTCATTTAAATTTTATAATTTAATTTTTTAAAGGGATTTTGAGTTTATTTCAAATCCATATTTTTGAAAATGGCTTAAAATGGGTTTTATATAAACATCTGGGTTTTATCATAGTGAAAAAGATTATTTATTTATTAATAACTCATTTTTATATTTAATTTATTATTGGCATGGTTGAAATGGATATTGGAATTATTTATATTATAAGAAGTCTTAAAATAAATTTCCAATCATTATTTTGATAGTAGAGAACATGCAATCCATAGGTGGTTAGTGAGTTATTTGGATGAAACATTATGATTTTAAACATTCTAAAACACCATATCAGCACATCATATACCATATGTGATGGTGATGAGTCCTCTATGGCTTAATTTCAAATTGATGTATTTGCCTATTTTCTGTATAACCATGATTGTGCAGTCCCTATAGTCTAGAACTATCTTACCCACTCTGTAAGATGACCTTTTTGGTGAAAGGTTTGTATTTCAAAAAAAAATATTCAACTTTTTGAATCTATTTAATATTCCTTGTTCATTTATATAAAATATTTTATATAATGTCGTTTTGTTTATATCAATTTTCACTAGTGACATTTCTGCACAGGTCCCTTTTGACAAAAGGTAATTTTATTGTTTGAAATGTATTTACATTATTTGAAATGTGAAGCATGATTTTTTTAAACATTATTTTGAAATAATAAACCATTTTATTTCATAATTTAAAACAAATTCATGGTTAATTTCATATTATTATATTATTATGGAATGTTTCTGTGAAATCCTATTGGGATTTTTATCACACCATACATGTTCCTTCATGTGTTTGTAGATTCCCTTTATAGAGGACTGAGCAAGGGAAAAGGATCACTTAGAGGTGGTTCTTGCTATTGATTTGTAGACTTTGTGAGTTTTGTCTGTTGGGAAATGGGAAATTGTTACTCTTTATGGTACATGGATTATATACTATGGTTTTTTATACATTTTTGACTTATGGTACATCTCCTTGTGAATATAATTACTTTACATATACTTATTTTTTCTTGCATCCACATTATTAGTTAAAAATAGATCCATAAGTTATTTTATATGATGAGAGGTTCTAGTAACTCATATATGGGCACCAAGAATTCCTTTCAGGATATGTCATGACCAGATCTATTAGTAGGAAACTATGGTTCCAGAGATGTTTCATGACAATTTGGTGTTAAAGACAGGTTGAGATTTTTCTTGACTTCTGTTTACATTTGTGTATTCTTTTTAGAAATATGATGTATTTGTGAATGGATTTATGACCAACTCCCCCCGAAGTAAATCTTATGTCACTAGGGGTGGTTTGGGAAAGATACTTTGATGTTTAGTTCCATTATTTTCCATGTATTGATTTTTATTGAGTGAAATCACTATCATGTTTGTTCTATTTATTGGGATTAATTTTCCTTATTTTATTTGAGTGTTTTTAATATGTCATCCTTATTTTTGATGATGTTGTGTAGCATCAATCCTCTAATAAGATGTTTTAATCCGATGTAAGAGGAATCCAATGTTGAACCAAAGAGATATAATCCTATCATGTACACTTGTATAGCTACAGAAATTGTTCCCAATTTCCATGCTTTGGGACAGACACCAGCTCGAGGTCTCATTCAGGCTGTAGCTAAGGATCCTGAGTGGGGTGTTCTAAATATATTCTCTCAAGAGTTCATTCTCCAAAATGTATCACCATTCAAGGGTTCAAATGATCTGCATGAGGCTTAGGAATGGTTGATCCCGAAGGAATTTTGTTTTTGGTTTGAAGATTCACTTCAGGAAATTAATGTGAAGTGTTCCATATTTGTGTTGGAAGGACCAAACATGAGAGATAAGACAATATGGTGAATTAGAATAAAAAAGTGATCATAGATTGAAAATATGTCAATGGTCATTTCACTAACCATTACTATCCATTCTCTATGTTATTTCCCAAAAAACTATTTTTTTCAAACTTAAGCATACAGATAAGACTGTGACACATTATAAATCCTGTTTTTTAGATCATGTGAATTTCAAACTGCATATAGTACCGAATGAAAATATCAAGTCTTAACAGTTAATATTGGGTATTCTTTAGGATATTCATTCCCATATTTTATTACCGAAGCCATCTTATTTATCCAGTGTACTGGATAAAGAATTGATGGTCATGATGGACCTATTTGAAAATACATGGTTATTTGGAGTTTTATTTTATCTCAGTGGCAGTGTGAATTTTTCTAAAGGATATAGGTAGCATAATGAATATCATTGTATTTCTTGACATAAGGGTCATTCTAGACCTATTGTTGTTCCTAGAATATGACTTTTTTTTCTACCAGTGTGGAATATTGGGACATTATAAGAGTTATTTAACTAACACAACCATGATTTGTGGCTCCTACGGATTTTTGGGTCACATTCATTGATTATTTAATGTTTATAACACTCTGTTTAATTGCAAGGTATCATTATAACCTTCTATAAGAGTAGTTTAATAATATGATTCATGTGAAAAGGGGTTTCATCAAAATGAATCTATAATGAAGCGTATCCAGGTTATAGTTGAGTATTCCTAAGAAAAGGATACATGTCCAAAGATCATGAGAGGTACAACTACCATATATTCATCAATAGTGATTCCTCTACTTGATATTGTTCCATCTAATTCATTTATTTCAACTCTTTATTTTAATCTACAGAATATTTCTATACAGATTTTATATTTTTTATGAGATATTTATAAACCCATGGTTACAAAGAGAGAGTGAGCTCTTTATAGTCAATTTTTTTCTACCTATCATATGTTGAGCATCCTAGGAGTTCTTCAGTTCACAACAAGAAACATCTTTTTGTCATTTTCAAAATGGATTAACTCATTTCCAAAAATTACCATATTTATTTTTATATATGATGAGTCTCATTTTGTACACCTAGGGGTGTGTGTCATGTATTCCATGTAGAATGAGACTTCTATTTCATAACAAAAAGACCTTCTTATCTCGTGTTTGGGATAGTTATATCCATTTTTTTCATTGATATAGAGTCGGAATCATTGTGCATCAATGTCACTGAAGTGGTCGTTGATTTTCCCAATGTGTTTCCATTATAACTCTCTATATTTCTTTAAGTAATGGATATTGAGTTTTAGATTGAATTATTACATGGTACTCAGATGATTTTTTACCATCTTACTACATTAAAATAGATAAACTAAAAGAATTGATGTACCAGTTGGATGATTTTAAAGTAAAAGGATTTAAATTCCATAGTGTTTCCCCTTAGGTGAATGAATTTCTATTTTCTAAAAATGGATATGGTTTACTTTTCATTTGAATCGATTGTATAATGATATATTGAGTAACGATTAAGAACAAGTATCTATTTCCCTGGATTGGTGACATGTCTGACCAGTTAAAGTGGGTGAAGTGGTTCTCAAGGATCGACCTCGGGTCTTGCAACCATCAATTGAGTATAAAATAATCAAGCATTAAAAACACATATTTATGAGTTTGTATGGACACTATGAGTACCTTTATATTCCATTGTGTCTAACCAATTCCCTTTAGTGTTTATGGATTATATGGTTGGTAGTTTCCATGGGTATCATGATACCATCATAGTAGTCTTTATGGATAACATCATAATTTATTCTATCTCCTATGAGGATCATATTAATCATCTAAGAATAGTTTTGAGTCTTATAAGAGATTACTGAATTTATGCCAGGCTTCTAAAATGTGATTTTTCTATTCAAGAAGTGATGTTATTATGATATGTCGGCTCAGAACAAGAATATTAGTTGATCCTGAGAAGGTGAATTCTTTTTTTGGATCTTTTTTTTTGAAAAATAAAACTCTTTGTTGATAAATATTGTTTCTATGATAGGGTTTCTAGATGTAATGTATTGGACCTATCGGGTCCATTCCTTTACGATAATATGCTGTCTGAGGTGTTTCGGGAGGTCATGGTGACTTATCCCTAACACTTTTCAAAATTTCTAGTTTGATGAACAGTGAATCTCAAGTCTTGGGTGAAAAGTGCCATCGGTAGCCTTAGGTGAAAAGTGAATCTTTAGCCTTAGGTGAACAGTTTCATTGGTATCCTTAGGTGAACAGTGCATCAGTAGCCTTAGGTGAATTGTGTCATCAGTAGACTTAGGTGAATTGTGCATCGGTAGCCTTATGGGAATAGTGTCATCGGTAGCTATTGGTGAACAGGCATCAGTAGCCTTAGGTGAACAGTTTCATCAATAGCCCTGGGTGAATAGTTGTAACACCCTGAGATTTTATGAAAAATATTATTTTAATTTCATTGATGTCTTGTGTTGTATGCAACAACAGGATTACCTTGCACTATACGCAACACCGTATCAGCTTGCAGTATACACAACACTATTCTTGAATCATGTTACACAGAATATTGATAGTAGTTATTCTATAAAACATTGAGTGCATATATATAAATATATATATATATATATATATATATATTCAATGTATAAATTAAATATGGTTGGATTCTTTTATATAAAACAATGGAGGAGTCTTGCACAACATGCAACCCTGACCTGGCTTGCATTACACGCAATCACAACCTTCCTCGATAGCGCGTGTTGTACACAATACCAGGTTTCACTAAACAACGATATATGGTTATAATATTATTATGAACTATCTGTTATGAATAGTATCAACTACATTTTTAATTTTATAACATTATTATTCATCTTACACATTTTCTAGAACATGTTATGAGAACAAAATCCATTTTTCGAGTAAAATAATTATTTTTTAAAAAATGTAGTTTTGCCCCCTTTTGATGGCGCACCCACTTTAAATCTTTTTTTTGACATGTCTATAAGTTAAATTTGACAAAATAAAATTATTATTTGGAATCAGGATATAAAAATTTACTTTGGATAAATTTTTCATATTATTCTGAAAACTTTCATATTTTAAATGAATAGTAAGAACATGCTATATTTTAATTAAAAACAACCTTTTCATTGCAATAATTTATATGGTTAGATTATCATTTTAATTGGGTTTAATGTTTAATTAGAATATATTTTTACCATTTAATCCAATGTTGGTCATTGGAATTAATTTCACTTTGAAATTGGATATAAACAAGTATCAATCTTTAGATTTTTTTTGTTTCTTAAAAACACGTCATTTGTTTTGATAACGGGAATTAAATTTAAAATCAATTAATTCCACTTATATGTTATGAATTTGAAAAAATAGGCATCAATTTTGAATTCAGACTATCAAATAATTCTTAGGCTGAATTTTTGGTATATTTCTGAAAAACATCGATTTTCGATGAATAGTGAAACCACTTAGTGGTAGTTATAAAACTGACTTTTTTTAAATTTAAATTAAATTTTACCACTTCTGTGAAATGATTTTCAAAAATCCTAGAGTCATGTTAATAGCATGTACTAAAATGTGGTTCAATGAGATGAAAATAATTTTTGGTGATTAGTAACTTTTTACTTTTATTTACCACGGTTAAAAGTAAATAGATTAATTAAGGGTACAAATGATATTAATATTACCTTAAAACATGTTCTCATTCTATTGGATAAGTATAATTAGACCAAAAACAACCTTAGGAATAACATATGATCATTTAGGCCCACTTGGATGAGATTAGGACATTTATTATTAATTTATTTAAAGAAGGGTTAAAATAGTTAAAATCAATGTTTAATAACTAAATAAATTTTAATATAAGGTGATACATAAGATAAATTCGACTATAAATATTCATTTGAAAAATAAAAAATATTTCCTACATAATTGTATTTTATTTTTAATTTTTAGACATTAAATAATTTAATTTATTTATGACACAATGATGATGCAGTAATTATCTTATTAATGAAATATTGACATAATTGATGATAAAAATACCCAAATAAATGTAATTTGAGACTTTTTAGGAATTTAACTAATTTTATAGGTTAATATGACATGTTAGTATTGATTTAGTTTACTTTTTTTGAACTAATAATTCTGTTATGATTTTTACAAAAATCAATTACCAAATAGTGTCAAAATTGACATAAAATAGTTTTTAAAAAAATATTATATTATTAATTGTAATTTTATTCTTAAAAATATAAGGATCATAAAAATGACAGAGATAAGGTTATATATATTAATAATAATAAACTGGGGGTTTTTTGGCTTGTTATAGTATATTTATTAACCTTATAGTGTAAGAAAACAAGAAGACACGGTAAAAGAAAAATTATTTAACTTAAAGTTAAATCTAAATGATAATGTTAAGATAGAAACCTAAACTTGTCTAAACTCTATTGGATGAGTGTATTTAGACCCATCCCCACCTTATCTTATAAATAACTCAATTTGGAGCTATTAAAAACCGAATATGACTTTATAATAAAATAATATTTTTAGGTATTCCAAAGGTGACCCTCTCCTCCCTTATAAAAGGGCACCTCCTCCCTCTCTTCCTCACACCACAATGAGCCTTCAATTTGGGAAAAACTCTACCAAATTCTCTTCTCCGCCTCCTTAAAATCATCTTAGAGGTCCGGGTCTTCTTCAAAGACCAATTTTAGTGCCCTAAAAGGAGGTTTCAAAGAGTCTCTTCAAAGAAGAGGTAATGTCCGTTAACGATTCTTTCAAATTTATTTCTTATTCCACTTCTTCTTCTTTAGTTGTCTCATTATGAAGTAATAACATCAGTATCAATAATATACTGATATGGTATTATAATTATGAAACAAACCTATTTCACCATCTATCCTTCCTACAGAAAAATAAATCACTGTGCCTGCGTACGTACGAAATACCGTCTCCACGTCGTGGTGTAATATATTTTCCACCACCACCTTACATGGATGGGTATAATGGTGTAAATAAATAACTATATAAGTTTATTGTTAACTGATATTGATTCTGTAATATTATACATACACTTCAATATAATTCCACGATCATGGGAATGATATCATCGCTCGTGCGTACGTACGGACTACCGTCTCCATGAATGCAATGAGATTCATTTTCCATGATTAACCATTCAAGAATGATTATGATGTATATATAACGAATAATTATGAAATATATGACATAATAAATCTATAGTATTTATGTATACATATAAATATATTTATATATATATCATCTACTTAATTCCATTCAATTCACTAAGGAAACGAAAACAGCGTTCATGCGTACGTACGGACTACCATCTCCATGAACGGTGTATTTCATTACTTTTATCAATCTATAATATATATGTATATGATGAATATATATTATATATAAATCATGTTTTACATTCTGGAATTATGTAAATCAGGATATACATAATAATATCAAGAACAACAAGTCGAAACACATATGATAAATGAAATGATTTTACCCAAAACGCTGCTTTTACATGGAATTTACAAAAGAACGGGTAATATAAAGTCATAAGTGAAACATATATGATATAATAACAATGAATATGATTATTTAATAAGTAAATTAAAGTATTTAAATCAATATATAGGAGGTTCGGATCCATACGAAGCATATCAGACCTAAGGTAAGGGATAATTTTGCAAATCTCTTTTTTATCTGAGATTGCTTATTCGTAAGTATTTGCTGGGGTTATTGCTATCATCCATGTCCAAGTTTTATAAAAGTGTATTAATGTATGTTTAATGTCCTTTTTACCCATTTTGACTTTTACCCAATGGTATGGAAGGAATCTTTCTTTTATTACCCTAAAAGGCACTTTTTCACTTTTCCGACAAAAGTACGAGAAGAATGTTTTTTTAACGTATACGGCATGAAAGGATTTTTACGGTTTTATAAAGCCTTATTTTCATGAAGCTTCCTCCAAAAGCTTTCATGACTATTTTACAAAAAATCTATTTCTTTTAAAATTGCATGATGTTTTGTGAAAAGAAATTGATCTTGAAGAAAAAAGGATATTTTCCTCAAGAATTCATTTCAGGTGTTTTATCAAAACCATTTGTCCATATAAGATGAAATTATTTCATATGTGTATGTTTCAAGTATAATGACACTATGATTTACATGGTTTCAATTTCCTTATGATGAAATGTCCATTTGTTTTATATGGATTATGATATGATGGGATGATGTTTATGAAACCCAATTTATTATTTGGGTCATGATGAATGTTTTATGTTTATTTTGTGGATCAATTAAGAATGATTTCATTTTGATATGGTTGGTACCAATATCTCTCTCCAATGCATTGGGTAAATATTATATATATCATGAGATAGACATGGTTGAAACGGTAAGTTAATCCGGTTCACTGATACAGGACTGGATCGAGGAGTGAACTTGATTCCGAAAGGGACCTTGTCCACTAAGATGGTCTTGGTAGCAATGCCTCTGCTACTATGGAAATCATAACAAGTTCTGAATGGTTTCAAAAATTACATGTTTTATTCCAATGCTATTTTATATTGATTGGTGTTCCTTTTTGATAAATGCCTTATTTACTTCGTAGATTTATGTCTATGCTCGATGTTTTAAGGTTTAGATTTCATGTTCATGTTTTTCCTTTCAAATATTTATGAATTGTTTTATGTTCTCTATGTTTTCCCATACTGTGCATTTGAGCTCACCCTTTTTATGTTTTATTTTCCCCAGGAAATAAAGAAAGGTTATAGGTAAGGAAACAAAAAGGGGAAGATCGTTATGGGAGATGTTGAAGATCTTTCAACATGATTAGATGTTTATATTAAGGGTTTCCAAAGACACAAAACTATTATAGTCCTTGTGTTTTTGTTTTTTGTTATGTATTAAGTATTCCGAAAAAGTAATGTAATGTACATGTACATCAAGCTTCAGGTCCTTACGGTTGGTATCAGAGGAAAGGTTTAGTCAACCTTTGGAAATTAGGATGCGAGAACTTTAGTGAGATCCCTAGAGATATTTATAAGTTATATCTAGGGATGTCCCTAAGGATAAGTATAATTATAGGTTATACTCCTAGAATTACGGTAATGATCTTAGAATTAATCACAAGATGTTAGATATTGAAGGTACTCCCCCTTTATTATGTTGTTTTCCCTAGTATTATTTTTGACTCTCACATTATTCTTTTTGGGTTTTAGACGATGGCTGGAACCTGAAGGAACCGTGTTGATCAATGCAATGGAAAATGCAATCATTGTCCTCATGAACAAACAAATTTTATGGGACATAGAGTGCAAAATCTTATTGCTATACTTACACAAGCTATGAATCCTTCTGGACTTCTAAATGACCAGAGAAGGGAACAATATTTATTGATTCCTTCATGAGGCAACATCCACCTTCATTCAGTGGGTCTTCTGATCCACTTGTTGATGAACAATGGATCAGTACCACTGAAAAGATATTTTCAGTTCTTCAATGTTCAGAACATGATAAAGTCATCTTAGCAGTATATCGTTTGATAGGTGAAGCTGATAAATGGTGGAATCTTATCAAGAATATGAGGCCAAGAGATGAAATTCATTCCATTATATGGGCCGAGTTCAAGAACTTATTTTTCAATAAGTACTTCCCTCGTATTCTTTGAACAAATATGGTGAAAGAGTTTCTTGAACTAATGAAAAAGGATGCTGAATCTTTTGGTGTATATGAAGCGAATTTTATAAGGCTTGCAAGGTATGCATCTGGCTTTATCATCCAACCTGAAAGTAAAGTTGATCAATTCTTCAGTGTCTTAAAACCAAATCTTTGAAGGGCATTAGCTATAAGAGACTTCAGTAGCTATGAAGAAATTTTGTGTTGTGATATCAAGGTTGAAATGGAAGTCTGTGTTACTTATCCATCTCATGGTTTTGACAAGAAATGAAAGTTGGATTTCAAAGAGAAATCTAAGAATAATGGTGAAAAGAAGATGATTGTTTCCTTATTCTCAAAGTGTGGAAAGAAGCATGGTGGATATTGTCTTGAAGGGACTAGAAAATGTTTTATGTGTGGAAAATATGGTCATCAAGAAGCTGAGTGTCGAAGTAATGGAAAAAGGGTTGCTAATGATGTGAAGAAAGAAAATACTGCAGAGAACGCACCACCAACACTTCAATGCTTTAAGTGCGAGGAAATGTGTAAGTATTCTAATAAATGATCTAATCCAAGTGTTAGTGATGATCTACATGAGAAACCATATAAGGAAAAGGAAAAGGGGAAGTCACATGTGATCACTATTGGTGATGTTGAATATGACAACGATGTGGTTGAATGATTAAGTGTTTATGTAACGGGATTCTAAAATAATGTTGTATATAGTATCGTGGAATATTGGAATATTTATGTATTGCTCTATTGTGGTTTTCAATAATTATATGGTATCGGTAACCATGGAAAGTGATTGAGATATTTTTGGAAAAAAGATGATATGAGCATAATGAAGGGATAAAAAGAAAATGAAATGTTTGACAGTATTCATGAGCCCATGACCGATATTAGAAAATATCTATATCATGGTTTGAGTATATAGAATTTTGGGGTTTTGGTATATGGAAAGAGTTAACTTTTTACAGCACTCATGTTTTCACTATGATTCAATGGGTATTCATTTTTCAAGAGAATACATGATTAAGGCCTTCGAATGTTTGTAATGTGACCAACAAGACATATCTTATAATATATGGGGATCAAAGATGGTATTAACATGCTTGTTATAGGAAATATTTGGTAATCATTTTCACTATAATATGAGAGTGGACTGCAGTATTATGGATAAGCCTAAAGATTGGAATGGATTATGTAGGACATAAGTTTGTATTGTTTAGTGATAGTATTTTTTCGATATTATTGATGGGATGTTATTGTAATGTAGTTTTAGGAAAAGAACAACCTGCAGGATGGGCGACAACCCATCGCGTCGGACAAGGCTGTGGGATTTGAACCCACACCTGAAGTGCGACTAGCCTTTATCGCCTACCACTGGCCTACAAGAAGTCCCTGTTTAGTAGAAACTAGTTTTATTATATTAAACAGTATGATATATGAGGTATACGTCCATTTTAGGAACCATATATGATTAATCTCACTATATATGGACTTATGTATTTTTGATAACTTTTCTAACCTTTTGTTTGAGATAGATGGAATGACCCATCATTCTATCACATGATCTGCTGACACTTCACGAATGACAAATTCAAATTCATTTATTTAAGAACTGAAGTGGGAATTTTCCAAAGAACAAACAACGGTGAGACTATACCAAAATCACAAAAGTATTTCTTCTAATTCCAATTTCATCAACTTTAGGGAAATGATCTTGAAAACAAAAAATGTTGTCCTAGTGCCCTTATATCCGACTAATCAGATGGTACCTTAGATCTTCACAAATCTATGGCTTTGTGATTAATGTCTTTTTCATAGCCATGTTCTCTACCACTCTCCATCACAACTTGATGGTTAGATTTTTCTTCCATATCCATATTTTCACCTATGTTCTTCTATATGGAAACCCAGTGATGAGTTACTTTGGGTAATCGTTAAATTTCATACTTTAGTTTTTAAAATTATGTTTTAGTGTTCCTTTTTATGATGTGCGTTTCTATAAATAGTAAATGATTTATAACCCCGACGAATTTCGAAGGCAAAATTCATTTTAAGGGGGTAGAATGTAACACCCCGAGATTTTCTAGAAAATATTCTTTTAATTTCATTTATATCTTGTGTTGTAAGGAACAACAAGATTACCTTGCGCTATACGCAACAGCTTATGAGCTTGCAGTATACACAACACTATTCTTGGATCATGTTACACAAAATTTTGATAGTAGTTATTCTACGAAACATTGAGTGTATATATATATATATATTCAATGTAAAAATGAAATATGGTTGGATTCTGTTATACGAAACAATGGAGGAGTCCTGCACAACACGCAACCCTGACTTGGCTTGCATTACACACAATCGCGACCTTCCTCGATAGCGTGTGTTGTACGCAATACCAGGTTTCACTAAACAATGATATATGGTTATAATATTATTATGAACTAGCCATTATGAGTACAATTTAATTCATTTTTAATTTTATAACATTATTATTCATCTTACACATTTTCTAGAACATGGTATGAGAACAAAATCAATTTTTCGAGCAAAATAAGTATTTTTCAAAAAAATGTAGTTTTGCCTCCTTTTGATGGCGCACCCACTTTAAATCTTGTTTTTGACATGTATATAAGTTAAATTTGACAAAATATAATTCTTCTTTGGAATCAGGATATAGAAATATAATTTGGATAAATTTTTCATATTATTCTGATAACATTCATATTTTAAATGAATAGTAAAAACACGCTATATTTTAATTAAAAACTACTTTTTTAATCTCAATAATTTATATGGTTAGATTATATTTTTAAATGGGTTTAAAGTGTAATTAGAATATATTTGTACCATTTACTCCAATGTTGGTCATTGGAATTAATTTCACTTTGAAATTGGATATAAACAAGTATCAATCTTTTGATTGTTTTTGTGTCTTAAAAACAGGTAATTTGTTTTGATAACAGATATTAAATTTAAAATAAATTAATGCCACTTTTATGTTATGAATTTGGAAAAATAGGAAACAAATTTGAATTCAGAATATCAAATAATGCTAAGGCTATATTTTTGGTATTTTTCTGAAAAACTTCGATTTTCGATGAATAGTGAAACCACGTAGTGGTAGTGAAAAAGAGAATTTTTTTTATTTAATTTAAATTTTACCACTTCTGTGAATTAAATTTTAAAAATCGGAGAGACACAGTTAATATCAAGGACTAAAATGTGGTTCAATGAGATGAAAATAATTTTTGGTGAATAATAACTTTTTAATTTTATTTACCACGGTTAAAAGTATATAGGGTAATTAAGGGTACAAATGATATTAATATTACCCGAAAACAAGTCCTAATTCTATTGGATAAATATATTTCGACCAAAAACAATCTTAGTAATAAAATATGACCATTTACGCCCTCTTGGATTAGATTAGGACATTTATTATTAATTTATTTAAAGAAGGGTTAAAATAGTTAAAATCAATGTTTAATAACTAAATCATTATTAATATAGGTTTATACATAATATAAATTCGACTATTAATATAAATTAGAAAGATAAAAATATTTCCTACATAATGGTATTTAATTTTTAATTTTTAGACATTAAATAATTTAATTTATTTATGACACAACGATGATGCAATAATTATCTTATTAATGAAATATTGACATAATTGATGTTATAAATACCCAAATAAATGTAATTTGAAAATATTTATGAATTCCAATAATTTTATAGGTTAATATGTCATTTTAGTATTTATTTGGGTAACTTTTTTAGAACTAATAATTCTGTTATGATTTTACCAAAAATAAATTACCAAATAGTGTCAAAATTGGCATAAAATAGTTTTTAAAACAAATATTATATTATTAATTGTTATTTTATTCCTAAAAATATAAGGTTCGGCCAAATGACTTATATAAGGTTATATATATTAATAATAAACAACTTGGGTTCGTTTTTCTTGTTATTGTATGTTTATTAACCTTGTTGTTTAAGAAAACAAGAAGACATGGTAAAATAAAAATTATTTAACTTAATGTTAAATCTAAATGATAAGGTTAAAATAGAAACCTAAACTTGTATAAATTCTATTTTATGAGAGTATTTCGACCCATACCCACCTTATCTTAGAAATAACTCAATTTTTAGCTATTAAAAACCGAATATGACTTTATTATAAAATAATATTTTTAGATATTCCAAAGGTGCCCCTCTCCTCCCTTATAAAAGGGCACCTCCTCCCTCGATTCCTCACACCACTTTGAGCCTTCAATCTCGGCCAAACTCTGAAAAAATTTCTTCTCCACTTCCCTAGAAACATCCTAGAGGTCCTTTTCTTTTTCAAAGACCAATTTTATGCCCTAAAAGGAGGTCTCAAAGAGGTGCTTTAAAATAGACGTAATGTCCGTTAACGATTCTTTCAAATTTATTTCTTCTTCCACTTCTTCTTCATTAGTTGTTACATTGTGAAGTAATAATATCAGTATCACTAATATAATGATATGTTATTATATGTATTAAACAAACCTATTTCACCATCTATCAATCCTACGGAAAAAGAAATCACCGTGCGTGCGTACGTACGGAATACCGTCTCCACGTCGTGGTGTAATCTATTTTCCGCCACCACCTTACATGGATGTGTATAATGGTGTAAATAAATAACTATATATGGTTATTTTAAATTGATATTTATTCTATAATATTATACATACACTTCAATACAATTCCACGATCATTGGAATGATATCATCGCTCGTGTGTACGTACGGACTACGGTCTCCACGAATGCGATTAGATTCATTTTCAATGATTAACCATTCAAGAATGATTATAAAGTATATATAATGAATACTAATGAAATATATGGCATTATGAAGCTACTGTATTTATGTATACATACATACATATATATATATATATCATGTACTTAATTCCATTGAATTCAATAAGGAAACGAAAACAGCGTTCATGCGTACGTACGGACTACTGTCTCCATGAATGGTATATTTCATTCCTTTTATAGATCTATAATATATATGTATATGATGAATATATATTATATATAAATCATGCTTTACATTTTGGAATTATGTAAATCATGATATAAGTAATAATATCAAGAACGAAAAGTCAAAACACATATGATAAATGAAATAATTTTACCCAAAACGCTGCTTTAACATGTAATTTACAAAAGAACGGGTAATATAAAGTCATAAGTGAGACATATATGATATCATAACAATGAATATGATTATTTTATATGTCAATGAAATTATTTAAATCAATATACAGGAGGTTAGGATCCATACGAAGCATATTATATCTAAGGTAAGGGATAATTTTGCAAATCTCATTTTTATCCGAGATTGCTTATTTGTAAGTATTTACTAGGGTTATTGCTATCATCCTTGTACATGTTTTATAAAAGTATATTAATTTACTTTTAAAGTCATTTTTACCCATTTTTACTTTTACCCCATGGTATGGAAGGAATATTTCTTTTATTTACCCTACAAGGTACTTTTTGACTTTTCCGAAAAAAGTACAAGAAGAATGTTTTTTAACGTATACGGCATGAAAGGTTTTTTAGAGTTTCATAAAGCCATATTTTCATGAAGCTTCCTCCAAAATATTTGATTACTATTTTCAAGAAAATCAATTTATTAAAAAATTTCATGAGGTTTTGTGAAAAGAAATTTATTTTGAAGAAGAAAGGATATTTTCCTCAAGAATTCATTTCAAGTGTTTTTTCAAAACCATTTTTCGATCAAAGATGAAATTATTTCAAATGTTTATGTTTCAAGTATAATGTCTCTATGATTTACATGGTTTCACTTTTCATATGATGAAATGTCCATTTGTTTTATATGGATTATGAAATGATGGGATGATGCTTATAAAACCCAATTTATTCTATGGGTTATGATGAATGTTTGAAGTTTATTTTGTGGCACAAGTAAGAATGATTTCATTATGAGATGGGTGGGACCTATATCTCCCTCCAATGCATTGGGTAAAGATTGTATATCTCATGAGATAGACATGGTTTAAATGGTAAATTAATCTGGTTCAGTGATATAGGCTGGATCGAGGAGTGAACTCGATTTAGAAAGGGACTTTGTCCTCTAAGATGGTCTTGGCAGGAATGCCTTGGCTACTATGGATATCATAACAAGTGCTGAATGGTCTCCACAATTACATATTTTTTTCCCATGCTATTTTATCTTGATTTATGTTCCTTTATGATAACGACCTTACTTCCAAGATTTATGTCTTTGCTCGAGGTTTTAAGGTTTAGATTTCATGTTCAAGTTTTTGCTTTCAAATGTTTATGGATTGTTTTATGTTCTCTATGTTTTCCCATACTGAGAATTTGAGCTCACCCTTTTTATGTTTTATTTTCCCCAAGAAATAATTAACGGTTTTATGTAAGGGAACGAAAAGGGGAAGATCGTTATGGGAGATGTTGAAGATCTTTCAACATGATTAGATGTTTATATTCCAAGTTTCCAAAGACAGTAAACTATTACAGTCTTTGTGTGTCTGTTTTTTTGTTATGTGTTAAGTATTCCGAAAAAGTAATGTAATGTCAATATATTTCATGCTTCGGGTCCTTTCTATAGTGCATCGTATCCTTTGGTGAATAGTTCAATGGTGACCTTATGTGAACAATGTCATTGGTAGCCATAGGTGAACAATGAAACAGTGACATTATTTGAATAGTGTCATTGGTAGCCTTATGTGAACACTCCAACAGAGAGGTTCCAACTGTGAGGATCCAACATTGAGGTTCCAACAGTGACCCCTTTCTTTTTCCATATTTGGAGTTCATGAACATTTTTTCCAGAACGGTTTGGTTCCAATGGTAGCCTCAATTTCCATTCCCAAATTTCCAGTTCCTGAACAGTGTTTCCTGAATAGTGAGGTCCATCAGCAACATCTATTTCCTTTGCATAATTTTGAGTTCATGAATCGTGTTTCTAGAACGGTGAGGTCCATCGGTAACCTCTATATCCTTTGCCAAATTTTGAGGTTGTGAACAGTGTTTCAAGAACGGTGAGGTACATCAGTAACCTCTATATCCTTTTCGAAATTTGGAATTTATGAACATTGTTTCCAAAATTGTGAGGTCCATCAAAAAACTATATTTCATTTTCCAAATTTTGATTCCTCAACTATGTTTCCTTCTTCCTATAGTTTCGCCCCTTTGATGTTTCCTTTGACATAAAATGAATTTAAAACCTCATTTCAGGGCTCTACGGTCAATTCCAAGGCCATGAATCCTATATTAAATTCTCTATGTCTCGAGATACATTTACATGGTCAATCCTCTTTGATAAATGTGATCAGTTTTTAATAGAAAAATCCATCATATCTTAAACTGTTGCTCCGTTAAATATTTTACAGGGATGAGATATCTTCCTCTATGTTTCATCACCCTTGTTTTTGTCTATGAGACGCTCGAACCTTTCATTCCATCGTGAAGAAGTTTCACAATAATACTTTTCCACTAGGACTGGTTCAACTATGTTTTGATGCAGACAAGAAGTATCGATCAATCTTCGATATATTGTAGGTTCTATCATTATTAATTTGGGATCATCTACTTCTATTTTACCTTGCCATTTTATGTAATTCTATCTCCATGTACCTAATGGGTTTTTCATGGGAGTTGATTGGTGTGGTGGTGTCTCTCCATCCTTGGGTGGATACAGTTGTCATAGGGGGAGGAGATCATAACCAGTTTTGTTGCTCATTCACATATAAAGGACGTTAAGAACCATTGGAGGTAGGGGATTCATTGCATATCTTTTCTTTTATGTGTAACTATAGAGTTAGCAGGTTTATCCCATTGGGTCGCAATGGAATTGATATATTAAAATTTGAACTGGAAAATTTTTCTTGATATCCATCATATGATATTGCCTGTTATTTTTCATGATCATGTGATATCTATGCTTTATTTCATTATCTTTTCATTATTGATGGAAATTGGTAAAGAACATAATGCCAAAATTAATTTTCAATTATTTTGCTATAGATAAACAGGAATATGAATAAATCTAATGGTTATAATTGTAATTGATGTCAATCCAATTGATGCCATAATTATGTTTAATTATTTGTGATAGCTTACTAGTTAGGTTTCCAGAAATTGGAACCTATGAATGTGAAATCAGTTAATCCAAGATGGACTAAATAACAGGTTGTTTGATAAAATATAATTCTTTGTAGGGTTCGGAGATACAGTCTTGCATGTTTAAGGGCCAAGAGACCAAATGATATGATGTTTGTTTTCCTACTTCTTGTGTTGAGATATTAGCCAGGGTGGCTATTGTTTTATGTGGCGTTAGGGAGGCTTACTGGTTGTGGTAGCAGTTGATACCTTGTGTGGTGAGATGAATCGGTTTAGGCATGTAGGTGTTGCAGAGGACACCAAGGATGAAGAAATGGGTTGGATGTGAATGTTTTGATTCTTGCTGAATCATTGGCTGTTTATCTACTTTACATTACCCACTACATAAGGATACTGGTCTTGCATACCCTTCTTATGAAATGGGAAATGACGGGTGGGGTATGCCACATGATTTCCGTGTTATGCTTCTCAAGGGAGGATGGGTCTACGATCTTGGAATAGGCTACAATGACTCAACAGGTAGTTCATCTACTCGCAATGTTGAGAACTCTTGTGATTAGTAGCATAGAATGTTTTTCTAGAATTCCTGGGAATATCTGAAAGTAAAACTGTAAATAATTAATTGAATAAATTATGTTAACCCATGGGTTTGCATCTTGCTAGGATGCAAGGCTGATGATAGTGGACTTTGGTTGTGATGCTAATGAAATTCAATGTGGAAATTGACAATAGTTAATTAATGATTAAAACATTAATTAACATAAAGAGAAAATAATAAAAAGGGAATGAAGAAATGTAATAAAGATTTTTAAATGGTTGTGTGCTTATAGGATACATTGTCATAGAAGTAGCATTTGGGAGACCGAGAGACGTTAGCTTCAGTTGAGTGTAAGACTAGGTTATTCCCATGGTGTGGTAATGAGGTTTAATATATTCTTTATTTTGTGTGTTTTTATATAGTAATATGCCTCGTCAGTTAGGGCAACTAAATCCCCATGGATTATGAACCCTATGGGTGTTATTCCCAGCATTAAGGTGGGAGGATGGATGGCTGACTACCCCCTTTGGCCCCACACTATTATCACGGTAGTTGCTTGTGCTGGTAGGAACATCAGTTAGTTTTCCCCATATATGTATGTAGAGGGTGGTAATGGATTGTGGTTATTCACACACATATATTTTGGATATAGTATCTTATGGACTATAATAGGCATAACATGTATAGGCTGTGATGACTTGAGGATTCTTACTCAATGTGTCAGCTGTAATGGATTGAGGTATAATTCTTGATGTATAATACACGTTATGTGATCAGTGGTGGCTCCCAGAAACTACTTGGTTAGTTTCGTGTGTGGACAAGGTGGTTTTGCTTCAAGAGGTGCATGTTGTGGTGCTTCGCCCAAGTGTCTGCGGGCAATACTTTTTAGAATGAGATGCTTAGGACGTGCGACATTGGGGCAAAGTGAAAATCTAGTGTGGAAGTAGTAGCGGGGTAGCCTTGATATTATTTATTACAATATATAATTTTCAAGGAATTACATGGTTAGATTAGCCATGGTGTGGCGGGGACCAAGTATACCGGTTTAGGTGACAAGTTAGTTTCACTTATTGTTAAATATGATTTAACTATCATTCTTTACAATTGCACGAAAGGATTCAGGGAGGATCTTACTTAGTATACAATTATACACAGCCTATGTATATATATATTTTTTCCAGTCACCTAGAATAGGTTAGAGATCATGCTGGTTTCTACTTGCTTAGGGTTGTAGGACCTGTTCGGGCTTCATGGTTGCTGTTGTTTTTTCTTATTTTGGGTACTTGCAGTTTTCCCATTTCGATTATAGTATTTTTTCAAGACATTACCTATGTGTACATGGGTTTTATTTTATATTATTTTTTTGATATTCAGTTGTTTGGTGTCTATCATATCTCTCTCTTACACATGTGTTATCTTATAGGGTAATTTATCCCATTTGGGAGTTTATTATACCCATAGTGCTAGTCGCCTTCCCGAGGCCTACAAGAGGTGGGACTCGGGGGTCATTATCTCCCTTCTCATGTTGCCAGCCTAGGATGGGTACACCTTGTGTGGAGGGGGTCATGACCGAGTGGTATCAAATGCATCGTGAGGGATAGGATAGAGTATGGTGTTATGAACTTGTGAGGTTTCATGGGTTGGTAGTGTAATGGTGTCATACAGGTTTAGCATGTGATGTATGCATTGAATACCAACTAAGACATATGTGTTCATGGCCCCATATGATCTGATATATGAACCATTATGTTAACAATGGATACTAAATGAGGTGATACTAGTTCTGGGGTAGAGACCTAGAAAAGGATCCTGAATCATTCTTCTTTGTGCATGTGTTTGAATGGGTAGACCTTGGGATAGAATAACCTAAAACGAATAAAATAAAACAATTAATTAATTAATGATGAGTCTTCCATATTCTAGTTTTAGGAGCTATAAATATTTTATATTTTTCATGTTTGGATACAGTTATATGTCCTTGTCTGGATCGCATAGAATATGTCCAGATGGTTATGCCTATAGATCGCTATCAGGTAGTGGCTAATGATGACGACACTTGGAGGAGGACAATAAAATAGTTTCAGCATCGACATCTATAGAAGTATGAGAGATTTGATTTAGATGTAGTCACAAAATTCTGGTAGGAGGAGGTCCAGATAGTCTTTAGTTCGATCCAGGCATGGAAAGAGCACTGCGTTTCCTTGGTTGTGATGATGCTATCTGGAGAAGTGATGCAGTGGTGGTTCATGTTCCTCAAGGATCGCGAGGAGTCAGTTATCTCATAGGAGGTGTTCAGAGACATGTTTAGAGTCGGGTTTCTTTCCTCGACCATGAAGGCATCTAGTCACTAAGAGCTTCGAGTTTGGAAACCATTTCAGGATGCTTTTACGATATACTATGGACCTATTTTCAGATGTAGAGGCTATGGCGAGGCATTTAGAGGAGGCCTTGTATCCAGATATCTAGTTCTAGGACACTTCATTAATGTGGAAGACATATCATGAGGTGCTGGCTAGGGTAGTGGTTTTCAAGATTACATTGGCTAGAACTATTTTTTAATGAGAGGGATGTCGTCATGATTCTTCACAAAGAAGAGTTGTGGACCATGGTTCGTTGTTTTCATGATAGAAGAGTTTCCATTCAGTCGGGGGTAGGTCCCAACCCTCAGTATCTAGTTTCTTTGGGGAAAAATTTCTATGTCTTATGCCAAGGGATCAAGCGCTTTTTTTCATGTGATGGTCGAGGTTATCACCTGCAAGATTGGTCACCCTTTCAAAGAAGTCATCGTGCACTAGGTGCTTTACTCCATGTTCCTCCACTGAGGTAGTTCAAAACGAGGAAGCAATAATAGGTTTCACCTTCTTTGAATCTGCAGAGTGAAGATCAGGCAGACAGAGGACAAACACTTGATGCTACCCTTCCTTAGAGAGTAGAGCACTGCCGTGGTGGTTGTCATCATTAGGTTCAGAGAGGTGGTGGAGAAGGTCATTGTTAGTATCGTGCTTTATCGTTGCCATCTCTAGGTGAGCCAGAAATTGTTCGAGGTACCCTTTTCTTGTTTTATAACTTGGTTTTTGCATTGTTTGATACACGAGTGAAACACACCTTCTTATCACCTACCCTTTTCCATGTTTTTAGACATGAGGTAGAGAGGCATCCAGTGATCTTCGCGTTGACTATGCCAGCTGGAGGCTGAGCTGACTTGTGTGAAGTTTGTAGAGACTATGAGCCTGTATTGGGGAAGCACCGCTCTTTGGGATATTTCATATGTTTATGAATACCCCCATATGATGTCATCCTAGGGATGGATTGGTTGTATTCCATGTAGGATATCATGGATTTCTTCAGGAGGATAGTTTTGTTATTTGATGAGGATGCAGATCCAGGGGTGTTCTATGCCAAGAGAGACCCTTGGATGAGTTATAGGCATGTTCTTCCTTTATTATCCATGATGGCTGGGCTGATTCTATGTTCTTCAGAGGATCAGTAGTGGCTATTTCTTGTGTAGTTGAAGAGTACCGTGATTCCATTCTTGAAGAGGTTGTAGAATTACCCCCTCGATGAGAGATAGAGTTTAGGATCATGATACAACAAGAAGCATCTCTTATCTCTATGTCTCTATAGAGGATAGAACCTTCTATGTTATGATAGCTACATATACAGCTTGATGATCTGTTATAGTTTAGTTTTTTTCGGCCGACTGTGTCACGATGGGTTCACCAGTTATTTTTGTGAAGAAGGATTATGACAGTTTTGTGTTGTGTGTAGATTATCGTTTTGTAAACGAAGTTCCAATAAAGAGTCTCTATGTTGTTCATTATATTGATGATTTATTCTAACAACTGAAGGGTGAATGTCGGTTCTCAATGAACGATTTTTGGGCAGGATGTTGTTAAATGTGTGTGAAGGATGAGGATATCCTGAAGGCTGCATTCTGTTGTCATCATGGGATTTATAAGTTTATTTTAATGTCGTTTAGTGTGACGAATTATTGAGCTATGTTCATGGGATAGATTAAAACTGTCTTCAGTGAGTTACGAGACATATTTGGGGTGGTTTTCATTGACAACATCATTTTGTACTTAACATCTGAGGAGGAGCATACAGAGCATCTACTCGCCGTTTTTGGAGTTCTTCGTCAACAACAGCTGTTTGGGAAGTTGTCGAAGTGTGAGTTTGTGGCTAAAGAAGTTCATTTCATTGGGCATGTCTTGTCCTAGAATGGTGTAGCTATGGATCCATTTATGATAGAAGCAGTTGTGGCTTGGTAAGCCCCCATGATAGTATGAGAGGTGCGAATCATCCTTGGTCTTGCATGCTACCATTGGATGTACATAGTTGATTTGACTCAAGTTTCCACTCATTTGACCTCTATAGCCAGGAAGCTCAGGCATTTATATGGGCTGATCAGTGTTAGGAATCATTCGAGTATCTAAATGAAAAGTTTGTAAGAGCTCCAGTTTATTGTCTTCCAGGTGAGGCTGATCGGTTTTATATTTTCTACGATGCTTCACATCTAGGGTTAGGATTTCTTCAGAATCTTCCATGATCAGTTGTTTCTTATGCGTCTCTTATATTGTATCTTCATGAATGTAACAATTCCACCCACGATCTTGAGTTGAGAGTTGTGCTATTTTCTCTGAGGTTGTAGAGACATTATATCATTGGTGTGCACTTTGTGGTTTTCACCGATCATAAGAGCCTGATGTATGTTCTCTCCTAGTGTGACTTGAACATATGACAGATTCATTGGATGGATTTCATACATGAATACAACAACAAAATATCATATACACATGTAAAGGGGAATATTGTAGATGAAGCGATGAGTAGGAAGTCACATAGTGATGCATTTCGTGAATTTGGTGATTCATGGAGAGTAATGGAAGAAATTTCAACATTATATCTAGATACGGGAGAATGTTGGGGGTAGAGGTTGTATTTTTCTGATGATAGTTTAGTCATCTCTAGTGCAGTAGGTGTAAGGGTCCCAGTTGGGGGATCATGGGGTATAGGTCTGGAGAGACTGTGTTTTTTGGGGTGAGGCCCCTAATGGTTGGTCTGAATATGAAAATCACTGAGTGTTGTATCATGGTAGGATATTTTTTCCTTTGGTGATGTAGGATATAGTTCTTAGAGAGTTCCATAGTTCACCATTAGCGGTGCATCCTAGCATGACAAAGATGTACTAATCCTCGAGGAGTATGTTTTGGTGTCCTGGGTGGAAGCATGCAGTTGTAGAGTTTCTCTCTTGATGTTTGGCCTATCAGAAGGTGAAGGTCGAACACCGTGTTCCTGGTGGTTTTCTCCAGCCATCATATATTCCTTATTGGATGTGGGATGAAATCTCAATGGACATTTTTACCAGTTTACCACGATCTACTAGAGGACATAATGTTATTTTCGTGGTAGTGGATCATCTAAAAAAATCATCCCACTTCATGGCAATCTAGGAGTCAATCTCAATGGAAATGTTTTTGAGGCTGTATCTAGAATAGGTGGTGAGACTTCATGGAGTCCTATGGATGATCATTCCTAATCGAGATCCTTGTTTTACCTCTAGGGTGTAGAGAGGTCTTTAAAATGCATTTGGTTCTCAGTTATACTTTAGCAGAACTTTTCATACTCAAATGTATGACTAGACATAGCGAGCCATCTAGACACTTGAAGACATGTTATGCTCTTGTGTCCTAGATTTTGGAGATTCATGGAAGAGGCACATACCCTTGGTGGATTTCTCAATCGATAATAGTTTTTACTCTACAATAGTTGTGGTGCCATTTTATGTCTTGTATGGATGGCCTTGCCTTTCTCCATTGTGTTGTACTAGGGTCAGAGAGTTCACAATTCTCGGACAAAAACTAGTGCAGAATAGAACAGAGATGGTTCAAGTGATTCGTGAGATGATGATGATAGAAGAAGATCATTAGAAATAATATTCCAAACAAAGGAGGAGACCCTTAGGGTTTGTTTTTGGGAACCACATGTTTTTTAGGGTGAATCCCCATCATGGGTAGAAAAGGTTTGATTGCGGGAGTATGTTTTCTCCCCAGTTTGTTAGGCATTTCTAGGTTTTAGCTCGTATGGGAGTTATGGTGTATCGATTTGCACTTCCCCCACAGATGAGCTGGACACCTGGTGTTTTCCTTGTATCACAGCTCTATCACTATCTTCATGACAACTCTAACATTATCAATTAGGTAGAGATCAATGTTGATGATGATACGACCTTCGTAGAGAGGCCTGTGGAAATTCAAGATCACAAATAAGAGGTGTTTCACTTGCATTCTATCCCTTTGGTTTGTGTCTTATAGAGACACGATGGCATGGAGGAGAGTAACTAGGAACATAAGTCATAGATAAGTTCTCATTACACAGAGTAGTTTGATGTTTAACTCATTTCATGTAACGATGTTCACCTTGTGGTTGTATACCATTCGTGTTTTTGAGATAGCTTTCTTAGGTGGCTTCATGTGTCTTGATCTCTTTTGGGAGGTTTCTCGATGGGTGGTTTATTGGAATTATATTTTGTTCCCTTTTATGCAGGTTTTGATTTCTCAAGGATGAGAATATTTTGAGAGGTATCTGATGTAATGGCCTAGACCACTCTGGTCCATTCCTTTGTGAAAATCTTTTGTTTAAAGTGTTCTTAGAGGTCAAGGTGACTTATCCCATACACTTTTCCAAATTTCATGTTATGTGAACAATTCATAGGTAGCCTTAGGTGAGCAGTGTCATTAATAGCCATATGTGAATAGTGCATTAGTAGCCTTAGGTGAACTAGGTGATCAGTAGCTTTAGGTTAATAGTGCATCAGTAGCCTTAGGTGAATAGTGTAATCAGTAGCCTTCGGTGAACAGTGCATCCGTAGACATAGTTGAACAGTGTCATCGGTAGCCTAAGGTGAAAACTATCATCTGAAGTCTTATGTCAACTGTGTCATCGGTAGCCTTAGGTGAAAAGTGCATCGGTTTCCTTATATGAATAGTGACATCAATAGCCTTAGGTGTATAGTGTAATAGTAACCTTAGGTGAATAGTGCAATGGTTACCTTATGTTCACAGTGACATCAGGAGCCTTAGGGGAATAGTGCAACCGTAACCTGATGTGAACAATGTCAATGGTAGCATTATGTGGATATTCCAACAATGAGGTTCCAACGGTAACCTCTTTTCCAAATTTGGAGTTCATGAATAGTGTTCCCAGAATGATGAGGTTCTAACAGTATCCTATATTTCCCTTTTAAAATATTGAGTTCGTGAATAGTGTTTCCAGAACAGTTATGTCCATCGATAACCCTTATTTCCTTAGACAACCATTGAGTTCATAAACATTGTTTTGAGAATGGTGAGGTCCATTGGTAACGTCTATTTCGTTTTCCAAATTTTGAGTTCGTGAATAGTGTTTCAAGAACGGTGAGGTCCACCGGTAACCTCAATTCCCATTTCCAAATATTTATTTCATGAATAGTGTTTACAGAATGGTGAGGTCCATTGATAACCTCTATTTCCTTTTCAAAATTTTGAGCTTGTGAACAGTGCTTCCCGAACATTGAGGTCCATCGATATCCTCTATTTCCTTTTCCAAATTTCAAGTTCGTGAACAGTGTCTCTAGCTTCATACAGTTTTATCCCTTTGACATTTCCTTTGACATAAATTTCATTTAAATCCACATTTTAATGATTCTAAGGTCTATTCAAAGGCCATAACTCCTATATTAATTTCCCTAAGGCTTGCAATTCTTTTACTTCTTCTAACAGTGTTGCTTAATGCGATCCATTTTAAATAGAACATTTCATCGTATCTTAAACTACTACACCGTTAAATCTTCTATCAGAATGAGAAATCTTCCTCCATACTTCTTCCACCTTATTCTTAGCTGTGAGACGTTCAATCCTTTCATTACATTCCTTATGAGTTTCATAATCAAACATTCCTCCTTGGATTTCTTTCAAAATGTTGGATGCAAGTAAGAATTATTGATCAATCATTGATATAAGGTATGTTCTATCGTCATTATTTTGGGATAATATCCTTCTTTTTTCCATATCCCTTTTATGGGATGCTATCTCCATGTTCTTAATTGGTTTTTATTGGGTGTTGACTAGTGTAGTGTTGTCTCTGCATCCTTGAGTGGATATAGTTGTGATGGGGCAAGGAGATCGTAACCCGTTGGGTGGCTCATTCTCGTATAAAGAACGCCATGAATAGATTTAGGTAGGTGATTTTTTGGTTGTTTCTCTTTTCTCTTTTCATATTAATAATTTGAATAGGATAAATGAATTTATATCCATTGTATGTTATTGCCTCTTTTTTTCTAGTTAATGTGATATCAATGCTTTATTTTTTTATCATTTCATTCTTGATGGAAATTAGAAAATAACATATATCTAGAATTAATGGAATTTTTTTTGGCTATAGATAATGACTCATATGAATGAATCTGATGGTAGTTGTTTAATTGATTTTAATCAAATTCATGCAGTAAGAATGTTTTATTATTTGTGAAAACTTACTAGTTAGGTTTCCCAAATTTGGAACCTTAAAATGAGATATCTATTAATGCAATATGGATTGATTAACATGTTGTTTGATAGAATATAATTTCTTGAAGGGTTATGAGTTATCATCTTGCTTGTTTAATGGCCAAGAGTACAATTGATATGATGTTTGCTTTCCTGCTGCTTGTGTTGTGATGTGATCCTGGATGGCTGTTGTGATATGTGGGGGAACAAAGGTCTACTGGTTGTTGCATTAGTTGACAAATACAGTGGCGAGATGCATCAGTTTATGCATGTGGGTGTCGGGAAGGACACCAAGGATGCGGAATTGGGTTG
Source organism: Viscum album (assembly GCA_963277665.1). Lineage (NCBI taxonomy): Eukaryota > Viridiplantae > Streptophyta > Magnoliopsida > Santalales > Viscaceae > Viscum > Viscum album. The sequence continues at coordinate 372,988,584 of OY728126.1, read as the reverse complement.
GATATGAATGTTTGGATGCTTTTTGATAAATTTTTTGTTTATCTACTTTTCATTCCCCACTTTTCAAAGAAGCTGGTCTTGCTTACCCTTCTTTCGAAAGGGGCGAAGACGCATTAGGTATGCACCAATATTCCATGTTGAGCTTCCCAAGGGAGGATGGGTCTACGATCTTGCAATTGGCGGAAAAGACTTGATGGGTGGTTCATCTACACACCTTGTTGATCCCCCTTGTGTTTAGTAGCATAGAATGTTTTTCTATAATGCCTGGGAATATGGGAAGGTAATGATGTAAATAAATAATTGAATAAATGATGTTTACCCATGGTGTTGGATCTTTCTGGGACACAATGGTGAGGATAGAGGACTTTGGGTGTGATGCTAAAGAAATTTAATGTGGAAATTTATAATTGTTAATTAATTTTTAAAGAAATAATTTTTCAAAGTAAAAATCATAAAAATGGAATGATTTAATGTAATAATTATTTTTAAATTATGGTGTTCTTATAGGATACCTAGTCTTAGAAGTGGCAGTTGGGAGTCTGAGAGACCTTAGCTGTAGTTGAGTCTATGAATAGGTTATACCATTAGTGTGGTTGTGAGATATAATATATTATGTACCTTTTGTGTTTCTATAAGCTACCCCACCCCATCAGTTAGGGAAACTGACACCCTAAGGATTCTTATCCCTTGGGGCTGTTCTACCCATCATTTTGGTGGGAGGATGGGTTGCTAACTACCCCCTTGGGCCCTGCTCTCTTTTCTTGGTAGTTACTTGTGCTAGTAGGCACACCAGTTAGTTTTTCCCAAATATTTGTGTAGAAACCTATAACGGCTTGTGATTATTCACACACATATATTCAAGATATATTATCTTATGGACTACAATAGTCATAACGTGTATATGCGGTGACAACTTGAAGATTCTTACACAGTGTGTGGGATATAATTGATTGAAATATAATTCCTAACGTATGATTCATTTTATGCGAGTTGTGGTGGCTCCCAGAAACTATCTGGTTACTTTCTTGTGTGGATGTGGTGGTTTTGATGCACGAGGTGCATGTTATGGTGCTTCGCCCTGGTGTCTACGGGCACACCTTTTTGGAGAGAGATGCATAAGATGTGCGACATTAGGTAAAAGATAAAAACTAGTTTGGAAGTAGTATTAGGGTACCTTTGATATTCTTCATTCTAATATATACTCTTGTATTCATTACTTGGTGATAGTAGCCTTGGTGAGGCTGGGAACTAACTATATCTGTTTATATGATGAGTTAGTTTCACTAGTTGTTCAGTATGCTTTAACATGCTTTCTTTACCTTTTTATTAGAGTCTTCGCCGATGATCCTACTGAGTATACAATTATAATCACAATATGTATGTAAAATATATTTTTATAGTCACTTGGAGAAGGTTGGAGATCATGCAAACATCTACTAGCTTGTGGTTGGAGGAGCCGTTCAGGCTTCGTGGTTGCTGTTGTTTCTACTTTTTTGGGTACTTGTACTTTTCCCTCTTTTAGTTGTTTTAGTTTTTAAAGACCTTACCTATGTGTACTTGGGATTTATTTTATATTGACATTTGATATGTGTTTGGTTGGTGTCTATATTATCTTTCTCTTCTGCATGTGTTATCTTAGAGGGTAATGCCTTCCATTTGTGTGATTACTATACCCTCGATGCTAGTCGCCATCCCAGGGCCTACTGGAGGTGGGAATTAGGGCTCATTATCTCTCTTCTAACATTGATAGCATGGACGGGTACACATTTTGGGGAGGGGTCATGACAATTGAAATCATGCGCCTTTGATCTTATTGGTGGTTTTGTTGTGGGACTTTTGTTTCTATGAGATAGGTAGGTGGTTTTGTTATAATTCCCTATTTTTATTATCACTGAACTCCATTGTTTAATTTTAAGTGCATTAAATAATTTCAATTTCATGATTTTGATTAATTTATTTTGAAATGATTTTTTTCTTAAAAATACAATTATGTTAAATTGGTTATTTTAATAAAAATGAGGTTTTGTCATAAAATCAAAAGACCCCAAATTCCGCTGAACATGGGCATGCTTATGGAAATTGTTTGAATATAAACTATTAAATTTAAATTCTGGTTTTGGTGGAAGGTGTTCTATATAAATTATTGAATATAATTATTAACATGGATGATTAATTTTCTTCAAATACATATTTTTTAGAATTTATTAAAATGGTTTTTATAGAAACATTAGAATTTTTTCAAGGTGAAAGGTATTTTTTAATTATAAACCAGTACTAGTTTATAAATGGAAATTAGAATATTTAAAATGGACAATGGGATTAATTGTATTCTAAGATATCATGATATAAATTTTCATTTAAGTTTTTGTTAGACCAGATGAATTCCTTATTTAGTTAGTGCATTATTTGTATGGCATATAAATATTTACAATATTATAAAACAACATCTCAGCACATCACATCCCCTAGGTGATGGTGACGAGTCCCTTTTTCCCCTAGTTCAAAGGGGATAATTTTCATATTTTCTATACAACCTTGATTATAGAGTCACTTAAACCTATAACAATCATACCTTCTTTGTCATATGACCATGTGGATTTCTTGTTTTTATTTTAAATGAAGGTAGGAAATTTATGTAAACTATTTTACATGCCTTTTGAATTTATAAAATCATTTTTATATAAAAGTGTCTATTTATTACATTTGTGAAGTGTTTCATTTCTGTAAACCAAATTTTGGAAAAATGTAATTCAATCATTGGAAATGTATTTACATCATCTAAAATGTGAAGCATAATTCATTTAAATATGAATTTTAAATGAAAAAACTTTTTATATGAAAGTAGAAATCACTTTAATGGTTAATTTGATACCAAAATATTGTTATGAAATCTTTGGATGAAATCCTTCTAGGCTTTAGCTCATATTATACTCATTCCTTTGTGTTTTTGTAGAATACATCATTTTAGGATCGGTGTCGAAAAATACATAACATGGAGGTGGATCTATATATTGAACTATTATCCTAGTGAGTTGTGTCCATTGGGAATTGGGTATTTTTTTCACAATTCTAGTTCTTGGTTGTAGTAAATTGGTTTTTTAATCCTTTAGGCTTTTGGTAGATCTCCCAGTGGTGTTTATTTTGAATGCATAATAACATGTATTGTTTGTTCTGCAATTTTAGTGGAAAAATATTTACCAAATACATTTTTATTATACTAGGTTCTAGTTTTCAACCAACGGGGATCAGGAACACCATTCATGCAATGATAGGATCATCTTGGTTTTTGTGTTACCATGAATATTAGGACAGTTCTTGAAAAGTGTAATTGATAGAAATAAATCTCATCCTGAAGATGAATTTGTAGTTTTTTTATTAAATGTAGACATCATAGATATTTAATGAGGAAATTCCATGATCTAAAGGAATAAACCATGGTCATAAATGAGGCAATTTTTATATAAATTATTCAATATATTCATTGGTATTATAAAATTATATTTTGAAGTAGTTTTTCCAATGGTATTTTGGTATTACAGTTATGAAAATTTTATTATTATTTTAAATTTCAGAATAATTTATGTTTTCATTAACATAACATTAAAAATGAAAATATGGGATAATTATTTTATGATTGATCAAAATATCATATTTTTAAAAACCTCATTGGAGATTTTATGTGTTGGGAGACTACCATGTTTAATGATATAGTCAGATAAATTTATGAAAATCATATGTTTTAGTGTAATGTAATTCGAGTAACAATTACAATGAATTTTATATAAATATGTGTAATATTATGGATAACCTTTATGTTTAATATAATTATTTTTTAAATTACTATAATTTTTAGATAAGATTATTAGACATTTTGAAAAGTGGTTCAATGGAAAACTATAGTAAAAAGGTTATTAAATTATTATTATTATTTATAGTATGACCAAAATATTTTTTTGGGAATTCTATACTAACTATATTAATATATTATAGAAAGAGTAAAACTATTATGACAGTTGAAAACCCTATATCATATGGCATGGCTGTAGGGCTTGAACCCTAAAGTGAAGGACATTAAGGGTTTAGTTCTATTAATGGGACACACAATATCTTGGTTAATATGACATTATTTCTATTTAAAATATTTGAAAATTAACTATTAATAATGAACTTGTGGTGTTACACTAGTATTTGGAGATTAATTTATTATATTGTATACATTTTGAAAACCATATTGGGTTTCATAAATAGTTATAGACAGATGAACATACTCAACACTCTATCATGGATAAAACTATACATTAATTGTGTATTTTTGTTCTTCAAGAATAACTAATTTATTTTTTATATTAATTTCATAGAAAATGTGTAAATTGGAATTTGATCGAATTAAAAAAAATAAATAACTATATGAAATAAGAAAAATAAAAAAATAAGTATATTTTTTTATATTTTTAGACAGAAAAACAATTCACAATCTTTATGAAAAGGAACATGATAAAAATACTACATTCATATTTTATGAATTAGATGGTAATTCAAATCAAAAAATATTTATAGTTTTGGACCCTTAATATTCCAGTGAATATTCACATGCTAGTGAACAATGACCTCTATCATTCTCAATAATTACATAAACCTTTTCTCAATGTACATATCATCACCTTCTATCAATGTTTTCATGTATTTTATCCCAGTTGTGTGTTATTTCATATTGCATTTATACTTTCACATATCTATTATTAAGAGGATATTTAATCACACCATTTATGATATGTGGTTTGGATGGAAAAAAATTCAATTATCAAACCCCTGATTACTGGGATCAAAATTATATTGGGAGGACACAATTTATTTCATGTGGGTAGAATGTGACACTCTGAAATTATAGAATAAGAAAACATTACTCAATAGTGTATAGGATATGAAACACCAATAATTGAAAATAATATAACACCTTATTACTTTATGATATACTTGTATTTATAAGAAGTCAATATCTTTAATAACATTCATTACATAGAAGACAATGTGTTAATGAAATAAATAATTCAATTAATTTTAGAATTTAATATGCCAATTAGTACATATACATTGTAATAGTGGTTATGAATAGGAATAACTAACATAAAAATATTTACATTTTACACATTTTATTATTTATCTACTGATTGTTAATAAAATAAAAATCATTTAAAATAAAATAAATATTTTACAATTTTTTTTCTTTTCTATAAGACTGTTTATTATCACTTTTTAAAAATAGTTAAAAATTTGTTTTTAACAGTTGTAGAAAATTTATTTCATAAAATAACCATCACACTTGAAATAGGAATATCAAAATTAAAAGATTTTTAATTTTTTTATTTTTGTGAAATTGTTAATTTTTTTGATGAATACTGAATGATAATAAATTTTCATTGAAAAATTCGATTGTATTTCAATAATTTATAAATTAAAATTTTATTTTGAATTTATTATAAATTAATATAAGATAAATCATATATCCAATAATAAGGTTTCATTAATTTGAATTATTTTCATTTTTAATTTTTATATAATATCATTGTAATCTTTTGAACATACCACTTTAATAAATAACATTCTCATTTCATCCATGTGATAAATTTTAAAATAATTATTTTTTATTTGGATAAATACATATTATCTTTTTATTCAAAATAGTTTATAATTTCTCATATATTCAAATTAATTTTTTATAAAAAAAAGAATAGTGAGAAATACAAATATTAATTATTGTGGTCAATGTAAAATGGGTTTTACAGCGGTCAATGTATAAAGTTAAGGGATAAAATTGACATAAAAATAATTGAATACCATACTCTAGAAATAATTTTACTTTTCCGATTATTAGATCTTGAATAAACCATATTTGAATAATTATTAATGATTAAAACATCGATATAATATCATTTTTAAAAATCATACAATTCTACCACTCACCTCACTTATGGAAGGCCTCCCGCTATCCTTTCAAGTTAAATCCTACACACCTAATTTTTATCACCAATAACAATTTAAATTAAACCCACAAAAAACTTCAGTCATCCTATAAACATTATTTTTTCAAAAAACCCAATATTAGAAGGATTATTATCATACCTAAGGATGATACCCGAATAAGAGGTAACATTATTCAATGAGGGTTTTTATTTTATTCCTTTTTATACGTACATCTAAATTTATTAGGCCGTGATTATACAACTACATTGGTATCATCCATATAATGGTATAATTTTTAATATTAATGTAATGACTTATAACCATCTCAAATTCTATCAAACAGGTTATCAAAACATTATTCATGTGTACATCAGACCGCCCCTTAATTAAACGATGTCATTTGTTTTCCCATTACCACATCTAATGGCATGTTAAGATGATAAATAAAAAGAATATATATTATATTTATTAAATAATTAAAAATATAGAGTAATTAAATAATATATAATTTTTTAAATTACCTTTCTTAGGGAATATGATAATGTCGCTCATGAGTAAATACGTTAAACACCTCGTGAAGTGATGTGATCAAATTTTCACAAACATTTAAAATTTAATGATATAAAGATAATTTTATTAATAATATGTTATATAAATGAAATATTTATTATATTCATGACATATTTATCTTTCATAAAATATATTATATAAAATTATCTTTCTTAACATTTCACTTAATGAATGGATGATAACATCATTCACGTACTTGTGGACTACTGCCTACCCTAATCAATGTGATTCTCTATTCCTTACCACACCTCATGGATGATATATATATAAGTAAATATAAATAAATAATTTGGTATTTATGAAATTTTTATCATTATTTAATGAAAATATATTACATAACTATTTTCATTAATGATTACTGAAATATGGAAATAGTACTCATGCATCAATATGACCTATAATCTTCAAGACTGTAACATACATTATTTATCAAAATCATATTTCATGATTTGTATGGAATGTATAAATGCGATAAAAATATGATTATAAAGATTATTCTATGTTTGGATATTATGTTACGATGCAATATTCACACTAACTTTAACTTCCATTAAAAATATTTTATGAGAAAACAGAGCAATTTACAACCAAAGAAATGAAAATAATGAAATATTGTTAATGAACTGGTGAAAGGATGTTATAATGGGATCATAATTGTTATTTTAAATATTAAAATGGTTTTGTAATGGTTTAATGTCATAATTGAAACAATTATACTAGATGATAAGTAATTTTCATCCAAAAGAATATTTAAGGTAATGGGTTTCATATCAATTTAATTTCAGCGAGGCATATTGTATTGTTATACAGTATATTTATATTATAGTGTGTATATAATACAAAACAAAAAATTACTATCATTAATAAATTATTATTCATGTTATTTTATGTGTCAATTTTATATAATAAATCATATCAAATAAGTATTTAAATATTACAATTGGTAATGAATTTAATAACTTAATTGCCTTTAATTTTGTTTTTACACCATATTTATCTTTGATATTTGGATAACATGTATGTAATTACTACTAAAAATATTTAATATTATTTACTCTAGTTTAACATGTATTTATATTTGATATATATAACTGATTTTTTGAATAAAACATTATAATCATTTTAAGGTTTTATTTAATAATATCATTCTAATCGTGATTGTTTATTCAAAAATTTAGATGAAGAAAATTATTTTGTCATTTTATAATAAACCAGTTTACTTTATTCAAATCTAGTTACTAATTATTATTTTTAACATTGCAGTATTTTTTCTCTTTTCTAATAAAAATAATTGATAATTTTTTTATAAAAATCAATCATCATTTCTCAGTTTGGTCAGAAAAACATTTTTTCAAATGATATGTTTTTCTAAAAAATTTATCTAAAATGTTTTTAACAGTTTATGAATGAATTACTTATTAGTTTTTTTCACAGTTATTAAATTATAAAATTTTTATCGGAGAAGTATTTATGATGTTTTGAAAACAATACATGTTTGGATTTTTAAAATAATGTTAATGTAATGTTTGTTTTAATATACTCTTAATGTATGAAATTTCCTTCCATCATGACCACTATTTGTTTTAAAACATTACTTTTATATATCAATAGATATTTTCAACGATTACTTTGTTGAAAATATGTTGTGTGATTTTTTTAAAGTTATCTCCCAAATGAAATTGATATTTTAGTCAAGAATGTTTTTAATGATTATATAATATTACTTATATTAATTAATTAAGAAACGTATATATTCTTACTCTAATGTGTATATTTTGTATTGATACCACCCTTATTCTTCATTTGCATTTTTATACATTCACTTCCTTAGTTAATTTTTTATAATCAATATGTTTCCCTTGAAATTTATACTTTTGTAAGATCACATCATTTTCAGGTACATCACTTTTTTTGTTTTTTGTTTTATCTTTAATGGATGAACATTTTTTAGTGATCGATAGACTTTATCAGGGAAAATGGATTAATATCCATAGATGTATTCCCAATTGAATTAATCAAGTATGTGTAAATGGGTTAATTGTAACAATGTATTTTTTGGTAATTTCAGAAGATTTAATAGGGGTTGAGTTGTTTTAGAAGTATTATTTTAAGAAATCACATGTCCATAATTTTTAAACATAATTTAAAAATATTAAAAATTATGTAATGGTTGGGATAATTTAATATTTAGATGAACAGATTGAATTTTCATCATATCCCATTAAAAATAACAACACACCATGAATCAATATTACATGACATGTAATTCACTTACATGTAGTTTTAATGTATGTCATGCAGTTTATTATCTTTCATCTTGCATTCAGATTCCTTCTCTCGAAGCTAGGGATCTTTCTAGGAATTTTTAGAGTCCCAAATTCATTTCAATATTTCTTATATGGGTGATAAATCCATGGAATGTTGTTTTCATCAAGTTTTCCCTTCCCCCTTTTTTCTCAAAATGATGTGATGTAATCACTAGTCCATGTACATTGTTGGATTTGTTGTTGTTATGTGGGTATTTAGATTCCTTCATGGGATTATCTTCAGCTTCTTCTTCAATGTTCTCTTTAGTTAGAAGTGTTGTTTTATTTTATGTTAATGGTAGGGGATCTAAACCTCAATCCCATTGCGTGATAACTGTCAAGCATGTGAACGATTAAAATTATAACAATATATCATGTAAATTTAATATTTAAATATTAATTTTAATTATTCCTTGGAGTCTGTTTGGATTCAATTGATGATTGACCTTTCAGTATGCTATCATTCGGGTGAGTGATCTTTTAAATGTAAAACTATTTTTTGAATGGAATAAAGTGTGTTTATCAGGTCATGTATTGTGGGTGATTTCTTACTATAGTTTCACCTTATATTCTCTTGTTTATTAACATAAATAGAATGCAATTGGTTATGAACAATTAATATATTAAATCTATAATTGAATGATAAGTGGTAATGTTAAAAATTATGCATTGTGCCATGTGATGTGAAATTGTGATATCATTGTTTCTATGACTTTATAGTAAATTAAGTGATGTAATTATTATATAGGGAGTTGTCCCTATAACACTATATGAAATTATTTTATAGAGGTCTATGTTTAGTGACATGTGGTAAAATTATTAATTGAAATATTTGCCTAGTGATACTAAAAATAATTATTATATAGTACGATATGTATAGTAAAACATGTTGAAAGGCACATATAGGGCGCTATGCGTAGAAAAAAATTTAAAGGAACATATATAGAGTTCTATTCTCAGTTAAAATTTTGATTTTATCATATAGTGGTATATTCCAAGTGACACATGATAAATTCATATTATAATAGGATAATCCCTATTTAAATGTTGCAATTATTATGTTGTGGGTTGACCCAGATTTGGTATATTTATAACATGGTTATAAGGTAATGGTTTACACATTTGTGATACATGCACAAAGAGATTTTGGTATTGTATTGAGGAAAGATGTTCTTTTACATTGGTTATAACAATATGGTTGAAAATAATGCACTAAATGCTCAAAGTCATTATTCCATGGAAAAGAGGAATGTTATGTTTTACCATGGTTTTGGGGTTATAATGGGGCAGGTCATGGCACATTATTAGAGATATTCCGACTTGGCACTGATGTAGGTTAATATGGTATTAATCAATTATTTAGTTTATTAGAAATTTTTAATATTCTATTATTATATAAAATTTTTATTAGACTGGTTATTTCAAGACATAGTGGTGTGAACCTATTGAGATATACACACATCATATTTAGGTAGTCCTTAGGTATTTGAGAAGCTTTCATGGATGTTGGTTTCGAAAAGGTGAAATGACCTTTTATTTGATTGTTTTCATATTATATGTGCTAGATTTGGGATATGAGACTGACATGGGGGTTGGGATCAGAAACGCATTGAGTCTTTTGTTGAGTATTTTAGTCTATTGTTTATTATTTATTCTAACATGATATAATTTTTACATTATATCACATCAAAAAATTATTCCTTAAAAAATATTGGATTATTTTTATGTGTTTAAAAATTTTATTTGAGGGATATAGACTTCCCAATATATATATCACACCCCATATAAGAGTTAGAAGACATTGGAATATGGGGAGGCTTGTTTGAAGCCTTGAAACCAGCCCATTATGGACACATGAGCGAGGGTTTTATTAGGGTATGTTAGAAAATAGTATCATATGAAATTTATTCATTTCGTTTTCTGTATTATTTTGGAATGGTATATAGGGTAAAATATTTGTTATGACTTTGTAATTATCATGAGCATGGGAGTAGCTATCCCATGTGTAGGGAAAAATATTGGTTCCAATGGGTGGATTACTTTTTATAATATGTACATATTATACATGATGATTATTCTTCTTGTGTGACTCACATGTTGTGGGATGTTATTGTTTTATGATGATATTGGTTCCTGAGATTTATACTAGTTTCCATTATGGAATAATATTAGTATGAATGCAATATAATTGTCAAATATAGATATATATTTAAATTCACATTTCGAGATATGAACATTTTTTTCTTCAAGTGATATATATGTCCATAATGAATTGTAAAATGAGATATCTATTGTAACTGGGAAATAAAGAAAATGAGATGTTATTCCAGCCTAAAACAATTTTATGAAAAGTATAGAGAGATTTTAAGTTAGTGTATATCTATTGTAGTTAGTTTTTGTGGATGAATGATTTATAGAATTTTTTAAATGGTGTCTTTTTTTATTGTAGGGAATATTACTCTTCATTATCTTTGAGTTGAGAGTCAGGATAGTGGTAGTCAGTATGCCTCTAAAAAAATTTAACTACACATTTAAATCGATAATATAGAAGAAATTTTTTTAGCATCACGAAAGAATTCAGAGGGTTATGAGATCCTTGGAATGAGATACTATTCACAAAATTCTCATTCCTGATTGAGCAAATCAAAGATTTCCATCTATAGCATCTGCCTACTTTTACAATGGGGGGAGGCCCCAAGTGGCCGAATTGTAACACCCTGAGCTTTTATGAGAATTATTCTTTTTTAATTTATTTGATGTCTTTTGTTTTACGCTACACCATGATTATCTTGCACTATATGCAACACTGTATTAGCTTGTAGTATACGCAACAATATTCTTGGATAGTGTTACACACTATTTGAAGTTCGTTTTATAGAATTTATTCGACACAACATTGAGTGTGTATATATATATTCAATATATAAATGAAATATTGTCGGATTATGTTATATGAAACAACAAAGTAATCTTCCACTATACGGAACCCTGACTTGGCTTGCATTACATGCAATCATGACCTTCTTCGATAGCATGTTTTGTACGCAATACTGAGTTTCACTAAACAATGATATGTTATTAAAATATTACATAAAATAGCCATTATGAATAGTAATACCCACTTTTTGAAATTTGATAAATTTTTTCTTTCAAAATGGACTTCATTTTTGGATTCGGAATATCGAAATTAGATTAGGGTGAATTTTTGTTATATTTCTGAAAACTTTCAATTTTTGATGAATAGTGAAAAACAATGAGTTTTAGTTTAAACCAAATTTTTTTTAAATAATTATTTATTTTATTATATTTATTTTAGGTAAAAATAGATACATAGTACCTATATAAGTTCAACTTAATTCATTGGAGTCATTTTATAATAATTTTAGATATATAAAAATTTTATTGAACTTTTTACTGTCTTTTACCCACCTCCAAGAAGCATTTGAAAATTTACATAAAACATAATCTTACTGATTCTGTGAGTTGAATTTCAAAATTTCGAGAGACACGGTTAAATCACAGAGTAAAATGTGGTTCAATAAGATAAAAATAATTTTTGGTGAATATTAACTGTTTACTTTTATTTACCACGGTTAAAAGTAAATAAAGTAATTAAGGGTGAAAATGATATTATTATTACCCTAAAACGTGTTTTAATTCTATTGGATAAGTATAATTTGACCAAAAACATCCTTAGGAAAAAATTATGAACTTCTTTGGTCAACATGGATTAGATTAGGATACTTATTATTATTTTATGTAAAGAAGAGTGAAAATAGTTAAAATCTAAGTTTAATAACTAATACATTTTCAATATATGGTTATATATAAGATAAATTATACTATAAATATTAATCATAAGGATAAATAAATTTCCTACATAATGGTATTTTTTAATATTTTTTAGAGATTATATAATTTAATTTATTCCTAACATAATGATGGTGCAATAATTACTTTATTAATGAAATATTAACAAAAATGATATTATAAATATGCAAATAAATGTATGTTAAGACTTTTTATGAATTAAAATAAATTTATAGGTTAATATATCATATAATGGTCGGTTAGATGAATTCTTTTTGATGAAATAATGCTGTTATGAATTTAGAGAAAAAAATACCAAATAGTCCCAAAATTGACATAAAAGCATTTTTAAAACAAATATTACATTATTTATTGATATAATGGTCCTAAAAATCTAAGGGTCTTCCAAAAGACTTATATAATAATATATAGTATATTAATCAAGCAATTGGGGTTATATTTTCAGTTTATAGTATGTTTATTAACCATATAGTGTAAGAATAAAGAAGACACGGTAAAAGCTAAATTATTTAACTTAGAGATAAATCTAAATGAAAAGGTTGTAATGGTACCCTAAACTTGTCTAAAACCTAATGGTTGAGATGATTTCTACCCATACCAACCATATCCTAGAAATAAGTCACTTTTGAGCCATTATAAATCGAATATTAATTAATAATAATAAAATATTTTAGGTTTTTCCTAAAGTGCCTCTCACCCCTCTTATAAAAGGGCACACCCCCTTCTTTCTAATACACACCTCCAAAGCCATTTTTCTCAGCCAAAACCTACCCAAATAACCTCCCAACTATCCTCCCTTCATCCTAGAGGCCTTAATTTAGTAATAAATCCAACCTAAGGAGCCCATTTGATCAAATCAAAAGGAAGAACCCGAAGAAGAGGTAAATATCTCACCACATATTTCAATTTCCTTTCTTCTTCAACTTCCTCCTTCTTTGTTGATTACATTATAAAATAATAAATACACTATATTGAATATATAGTGATGTAATTATAAAAATCAAATGACCATATTAGTTTTTTTATCCACCATATGAATGAAAAAGTCACGACACGTGCGTACGTACGACTAACCGTCTCAACATCGTGGTATAATTTGTTATTCAAACATTTCATCATTTGGATGGGTATAATAATGAGTATAAATGATGTAAATACTAAATATAACATTATAATGATTATTTTTATATAATATACCATCCAATTATACAAGATTTTAATATCAAAATAATGATATCATCGCTCGTGCATGCGTACGGACAACCATCTCCACGAACGCGATGAGATTTATTTTACATGATTAACCATTCAAGTATGATTATAAAGTGTATATAATAAATAAAAATGAATGATAATATATTATAATTATACTGGATGTATGTACACGTATTTTTAATTTACTTAATTCTATTCAATTCAAAAAGCAAACGAAAATAGCATTCATGCGTATGTACGACCTACCGTCTCCATGAACGGTGTATTTCATTCCATTTATCGATCTATCATATATATTTATTTGATGAATATATATTATATATAAATCATGTTTTAAATTCTGGAATTATGTAAATCAGGATATAACTAATAACAACAAGTCAAAACACGTACGATAAATGAAATAGTTTTACCCAAAACGCTGCTTTAACATGGAATTTACAAAAAAACAGGTAATATAAAGTAATAAGTGAATCATATATGATTTAATAAATATTATTATGATTCTTTTACAAGATAATAATATGTTTCAAACCAATATAAAGGTGTCTTAGGCACATATAGATGAAATTGGACATAAGGTAAGGGAAAATTATTCCAATCTCATTCTTATCCAAGATTGCTTTTTCGTAAGTATTTTCTTGGGTTATAGTTATCATCCTCGTACATGTTTTCTAAAAATGATTTCATAAATTTTTTACAATTCTTACAAGTATGGTTAAATTCATTTCTTCCATTGGTTTAATTTTTTTACATGTTATGGAAGAGATCCTTCTTTTATTTACCATACGAGGAACTATTTGACTTTAAAAAAAAGGTACATGGAGAATGTTATTTAACTTATAAGGTATGAATGGATTTTAATGATTTCATAAAACATTATTTCCATGAAGCATAAATTAAAAATTTTCAAGTTTATTTTCAATTACCTTCTTTTAGTTTAAAATTATACGAAATTTTTAGAAATGAAAAACGATTTTGAAGAAGAAAGGATATTTTCCTCAAGAATTCATTTCAAGTGTTTTGGAAAAACTATTTTCCATATAAGATGACATTATTTAAAATGATTATGTTTCAAGTATAATATCTCTATTATTTACATGTTTATATTCTTCTTAGGATGAAATTATTTCCAGTTGTTTTGTATAGATTATGTTATGATGGGATGATGTTTATGAAACCCATTTTATATTTTAGGTTATGATGAATGACTTCTGTTTATTTTGTGTCACAATTAAGAATAATTTATTTGTGAGATGGGTGGGACCTATATATCCAACCAATACATTAGATAAAGATTTATATCTCATGAGATAGACATGGATTGAATGGCAAGTAAAGTCCAGTTCAGTAATACAGGGCTAGAATAGGTAGTAAACCCAATTTAGTAATAAAATTTGTCCACAATGATGGTCTTGGTATCGATGCTTTGACTACTATAAAAATCATATCAAGTGCATGATGGTTTTCCAAAATTACATGTTTTATTTGCATGCTATTTTATCATTATTGAAGTTTCATTATGATCTATGCCTTATGTACTGCCAAGATTCATGTCATTGCTCAATATTTTGATGTTTTGTGTTCATGTTTTTACGTTCAAATGTTTGTGGATTGATTATATGTTCTCAATTTTTACCATTACTGAGCATTTGAGCTCACCCTTTTTATGTTTTCTTTTCATGAGGATATAAAAAAAAGGTTTTAGGTTATAAAACAAAATGGTAAGATCTTTATGGGAGATGTTGAAGATCATTAAACATGATTAGAAGTTTATGTTCTATGTTTCCAAAGACAATAAAATAACACGGTCTTTGGGCATCTGTTTGTGTCATGCATTATGTTTTTAGAAAAAGTAGTGTTATTTCCATGTACGTCATTCCTGGGTCTCTACAGTTGGTATCAGAGCAAAGGTTTAGTTTTCCTTTATAAACTAGGATGCAAAAACGTTGTTGATATCCCTAAAGATATTTCTAAGGTATGTCTAGGAATGTCTCAAAGGTTAAGTTTATTTATAGGTTATAGTTTTAGAATTATGGTAACAATCATAGAATTAAACCTAAGATGTTAGATATTGAAATTACTCCCCCTTTAATATTCTGTTTTTCTAGTAAGAGTTTTTCCTCTCATACTATTCTTTTTGTGTTTTATGAAATGTTAGGAAATAGGAGGATTCATGTTAATAGGGAATATGATGGACAATGGTATGATATTCTTTATGAGAAACCAAATGAAACGGTATTTAGATGTCCAAACATCATTATTATGCATAATTAGAATTCTCATAATATGATCAATAGTATCAACTTTTTTATGTATCTTAACTCGGTTAATAGAAGAAAGATAGAGTTTCATGATGATCATAGAGGAAAGAAAGTTCAATTTCACTCATGTAAATAATGTGGGAAGATGAATCAAGGAAAATGTTTCAAAGGAAATGAAAGATGCTTTTGGTGTGTTAAAGAAGGACACATATCTAGTAATTGAAAAATAAAAGGTTCAGTTAACTCCGTGGACAAAGATAATGGTATTGCTAAGACATCAACAATTTTTAAATGTTTTAAATATGGAATGTATGGGAATTATTCAAACCAATGACCTAAGGGAAAGTCTCATGAAGAGAATCAGAATGGTCATATGGGTAGTATTTATGTTGATGATGATGAAGAGACTACAAATGATATATGAGATAAAAGAGTTTTCAAGCTCGGTTAATGGTTTATGAAGGTTGTGGAATGATTGCATGTTTATAAAAAATATAGTATGGTACTATGGAATAATGAAACATATATGGATTGTTACACTATTGTTTTTCCTAAAGTATCTGAATGTATATGTTGAATGGTACCGGTAACCATGAAAAGTGATTGAAATATGTTTGGAAAGAAGATGATATGCACATAATGAAGGGATAAAGAGATAATGAAAATTTTGATAGTATTATTGAACTCGTATAATGAAAAAGTGATATCATGGTTTGAGTATATAGAAATTTTGGGATTTTGGAATGTGGAAAGAGTTGACATTTGATAGCATTCTTGTTTTCCCAAAGAATCTTTGGTAATTCGTATTTTAAGAGAATACACGATTAATGTATTCACATGTTTGAAATGTGACCAACTACAAGATGTATCTTATGATATGTGGGGGATAAATGATGGTATTCACATGCTTGGTTGATGACATTTCTAATAATCATTTTATTTATACTATGAGCTTGGATTGAAGTACTTTGGATATGTCTAATGATTTTAAATGGATTATGTTGCACATAAGATAATATTGTTTAAGGATAAAACCTTTTCTCGATATTATTTCTCGAATGTTATAATACTACAGTTTTAGAAAAAGGACAGCCTGGAGGACGGGCGACAACCCGTCGCATCAGACAACGATGCGGGAATTGAACCCACAAACAAAGTGTGACATGACTTTATCGCTTACCTATGGCCTACAGGAAGTCCCTGGTTAGTAGAAAGTAGTTTTATTTTATTAAGATTTATTATTGATGATCTATAAGACCATTTTAGGAACTATATACGATAAATCTCAATATAGATGGACTTATGTATATAAATTTTTCAATCCATAGGTTTGAGACAGATGGAATGACCTATCATTCTATCACATGATCTTCTAACACTTCACAGAAGACAAATTCACCTTTATTTATTTATGATATGAAGTAGAAATTGTTCATCGACCAACCAACGGTGAAATTGTACCAAAATCAAGTAAGTATATATTCTAATTAAAAATTTTCAACTTTGGGAAAAAGAAATTGGAAACCAAAAATGTTCTACTAGTACCCTCATATCTGATGAACCATATGGTACCTTAGATCATCACAAATTTATGGCTTTGTGATTGTTTTCTTTTTCATAGCCTTGTTCTCTACCACTCTTCATCCAAACTTGATGGTTAGATTTCACTTCCATATAAATATTTTCACCTATATTCTCTTATGTTGAAACATATATACGAGTTACTTTGTGTATCCATTATGTTTTTAATGTTCCTTTTTAAAAAGACGATTTAGTATTCCTTTTAACGATGTGGGTTTCTATGAAAGAAACTTTTAAGTAGAAAACCAATTACAACCCCGACGAATTTCAAGGGTGAAATTATTTTTAAGGGGAATAGAATGTAACAACCCGAGATTTTATGAGAATTATTATTTTTAATTTCTTTGATTCTTTTGTTGTACGCTATAGCAAGATTATCATGAACTATACATAATTACGTATTAGCTTTTAGTATATGCAACACTATTCTTGGATCGTGTTACACACAATTTCAAGTTCATTTGATTGACGTTATTCTTCACAACATTGAGTGTGTATAAATATATATATATATATTTATTGTATAAATGAAATATGGTTGGATTCTGTTATACGCAACAACAAAAAAATCTTGCACTTCACGGAAAAATTACTTGGCTTCCATTACACGCAATCAAGACCATCCTCTATAGCATGTGTTGTACGTAATACCGAGTTTCACTAAACAATGATATGTTATTAAAATATTATATAAACATTCTGTTATAAATAGTAACGCCCAATTTTAGAAATTTTAGAAATTTTATCTTTCAAAATGGACTTCTTTTTTGGATTCGGAATATCAAAATTAGCATAGGGTGAATTTTCGGTATTTTTCTAAAAACATCCAATTTTTGATGAATAGTGAAAAACACCGAGTTATAGTTTAAAACCGAATTTTTATTTAAATAATTATTTATTTTATTTAAATTTATTTTAGGTTAAAATAGATACATAATACCTATATATGTTCAACGTAATTCAATGGAGTCATTTTATAATAATTTTAGATATATAAAAATTTTATTGTACTTTACCGTCTTTTACCCACCTCCTAGGAACATTTACAATTTTACTTAAAACATAATTTTACCGCTTCTGTTAGATGAATTTTGAAAATCCAAGAGACACGGTTATTATCAATGAGTAAAATGTGGTTCCATAAGATAAAAATAAATTTTTGTGAATAGTAACTTTTTACTTTTATTTACCACGATTCAAAGTAAATAGGGTAATTAAGGGTGAAAATGATATTATTATTACCCTAAAACATGTCCTAATTCTATATGATAAGAATAATTAGACCAAAAAAATAATTAGGAAAAAAATATGAACCAATTTGGTCCCCTTGTATTAGATTAGGACACTTATTATTATTTTATTTAAAGAAGAGTTAAAAGAGTTAAAACGGTGTTTAATAACTAAAACATTATTAATATAGGGTTATACATAAGATAAATTCGACTATAATAATTCATTAGAAATATACATATATTTCCTACATAATGGTATTTTATTTATATTTTTTAGAAATTAAATAATTAATTTTATTCATGACACAACGATGATGCAGTAATTACCTCATTAATGAAATGTTAACATAATGGATATTATAAATACCCAAATAAATGTAATTTGAGAATTTTTATAAATTACACTAATTTTTTAGGTTAATATATCATATTATGGTTGGTTTGATGAATTTATTTCGAAGTAATAATTCTTTTATGAATTTAGGAAAAACAAAATACCAAATAGTGTAAAATTGACATAAAAGAGGTTTTAAAACAAATATTATGTTATTAAATGATATAATTTTCCAAAAAAAACTAAGATTTGGCCAAATTAATTATATAATAATATATAGGACATTAATGAACCAATTCAGGTTCAATTGGCAGTTTATCGTATTTTTATTAACCATATAGTGTAAGAATAGAAGAAGACAAGGTAAAAGATAAATTATTTAACTTAGAGTTAAATCTAAATGATAAGTTTGAAATGGTAACCAAAACATGTCTAAAACCTATTGGTTGAAAGGATTTAGACCCATACTCACTCTATCTTCAGAATAATTCACTTATGAGGCATTATAAACCGAATATGATTTAATTATAAAATAATATTTTATGTTTTTTCTAAGGTACCCCTCACCCCTCTTATTAAAGGGAACTCAACCTTATCTCAAGTTAACACCTCCAAAGAAATTTGGATCATCCAAAACCTCCCCAAATACCCTCTAAAATGTCTTACCATTAATACTAGAGGCCTTCCTTTAGTCAGAATGCCAACCAATGGAGCCATTTTGATCAAATTAAAAGGAAGAACCTGAAGAAGAGGTAAATATCTCACCACCTATTTCAAGTTCCTTTCTTCTTCCACTTCCTCCCTCTTTGTTGTTTCCATTATAAAATAATAATTCTATAATATTCTATATACTGTGATGTTATTAGAAAACTTTTACATCCATATTAGTTATTTTAACAATCCTATTAATGAAAAAGTCACCACACATGTGTACGTACGGCTTACCGTCTCTACGTCATGGTGTAATTTGTTATTCAAACATTTCATCATTTGGATGGGTATAATAATGAGTATAAATGATATAAATAATAAATATAACATTATTATGTTTCTTTATATATGATATATCATCCAATTATATACGATTTTAATATCAAAATAAGGATATCATCGCTCGTGTGTACGTATGGACTACCGTCTCCCCGAAAGCGATGGGATTCATTTTCCATTATTAACCATTAATGAATGATTATAAAGTATATATAATAAACAATAAATAAAGATATTACATAATAATTATACTGGATTTATATACATATATGTTTCATTTACATAATTACATTCAATTCATTAAGGAAACGAAAACAGCGTTCATGCGTACGTACGGCCAACCATCTCCATGAATGGTGTATTACATTCCATTTATCGATCTATCATTTATATCTATATGCTGAATATATATTATATATAAATATTGTTTTAAATTCTGGAATAAAATAAATCAGGATATAATTAAGAACAATAAGTTGAAACACGTACGATAAATGAAACAATTTTACCCAAAACACTGATTTTTCTTGGAATTTACAAAGGAACGAGTAATATAATGTCATAAGTGAATCATATATTATATCATAAATATTATTATGATTCTGTTACAGGATAATAATATGTTTAAATCCACTATACTAGAGTATCGGACACATACAAATGAAATTGGACATATGGTAAGGGGTAATTATTCAAATCTCATTCTTATCTGAGATTGTTTATTCATAAGTATTTTCTGGGGCTATAGTTATCATCCATTTCCATGTTTTCTAAAAATGTTTTCATAAAATGTTTAATATTCTTACATGTATGTTTAATTTCATTTTAACCCTTGGTTTATTTTTACCAAATGGTATGGAAGGAATCTTTTTTTTTTTTACCATGTGAGGAACTTTTTGACTTTTCTAACAAAAGTACAAGGAGAATCTTTTTTTAACTTATATGGAATGAATGGATTTTTATGATTTCATAAAAACTTATTTCAATGAATCTTCCTTTAAAAGTTTTCAATTTTATTTTCAATTAGATTCTTTTAGTTTAAAACTAGTACATCGCCCGTGTGATCCACAACACTATAAAATAATTCTTATTATTAAATATAGATTAATATTTATAAAATATAATAGTTTATATAAGTTATGAATAATTAATATAAATAGTGAAACATTCAAACTGAAACTACAATTGTTTCAAAGTTGATTTTCAATGGAACACATGGTAACAAAAATGGATTGTTTGGAAACATTTTTTATTTTGCAAAGAGTTGGGTGAAAAATATTTTAGTAACAGAATACATTAATAGTATATGGTGTCCCCTTTGGAATGAAACTAAAACCAAAAAATTGTGGTAGTAAGAACCTTCCAAAACTGGGTTCATGTGGCACTATAGTAGACAAGTATTGGTGGTTCCTGGTTGGTAGTAATATGGTACCTGCACATGTTTGTAGAAACATGTTACAAATGCAGAAAATATTTTTAGATATCATACATACACAATAACACCACTTTCTGCCTCTACTATTCTTGAAAAATCACACAACCATGCAAATAGAGATAGGGAAAATAATCCTGAAAATTAAACAAACCAAACAATTCTGCCATTTGAATCTCACCATAATTTCAATTAGCCTCGTTTCAAACATATCCTGAAAAATCTAAAATCCAACTAAAGCAGTTATAATTGTAGGATCACAAAAACACCAAGAAGAAAGACGTAATACACAACTCTAGCAATGAGTAAAAGTGAAGGAAATGACAAACCAACTTAACCAAAAGTACCCATCCATCCATTAAATCTCTTCAGTTGCGGTCTAGTGGACTCCTGCAGAAACTACTAAACAATTTATAACTTGTAACCTTTTAATAATAATAACACACTACAATGAATTCTTTCAATTATCAAATATGCATTAGATAATTTCACCAATAACGTCACATGATTTTTTTTTGTAGTCATAAAATCATAAGTATAAGATATCCAATATTCATGTGTAGTGTAATGTCATTCACATAAAACATCCAATGAGTCAATAAAAATGTAATGCATAACATTAAATAAGAACGTACTTTGAATACCTGTATAGAGTTCCTTGCAATACACCCCCACCCCCGGTTGATATGGAACCTGCACAGAGAAGTTAAAATTTGGGAATCATAAAATTAATGAATAAGTGATTAACATTCACTAACAATGATCAAAAAACCTGTATATAACAATCACACCATGCAAATGCAGGTTGATCATTCATATATTTTTGTCACCAACGTAATAACCAAAAAGTTGATTAAAAAACATTAACATGTCTAAATCGTAGTGTCAACATAATAACATTCTAGTAACAATTATAACCACTTTCTATTTTAAAAAAAATTCTCTTTGGGATGAATTGAAGATTGAGGAATGTCTCAATGACCTCAATATTGGTGTGGAAAAAAACTAAACAATCCAAACACACCAGCCCCCTCCCCCACCCCTCCCCCATGCCCAGCACCATCCCCCACCAGGACCCTCTCCCCTACCCAGCCACATCCCCACCAGACCCCTCCCCACTTCTCAACAGGCCCTGCCCTCTCCCCCACCCCTCCCCTCCCCCATTACTAGCCGCTCCCCTACCCTTTACACACCCGTACTAGCACCATCACCCACCAAGACCCTCTCCCCTTCCCAGCCACATCCCCACCAAGACCCTCTCTACATTCCAGCCACATCCCCACCAGCCCCCTTTCTACATCTCCGAAGGCCCTGCCCTCTCCCCCACCCCTCCCCTCCCCCATGCCCAGCCGCTCCCCTCCCCTTAACACACCCGGCCCAGGCCCTACCCTCCCCCCTAACCAGAATAATCTCCCACCATTTCCCAGCACCTCCCCCTCCCCCCTCCCCTCCCACATGCCCAGCATGTCCCCTCCCCTGCTTCTCATCTCACCCCTTCCCATCACCTCCCCCTCCCACATCCTCCACCCCCTTCCCAGTCCCATCCCCCACCATCCCCCTCACCCATGCCAAGACCCTTCCAACACCATCATTAAAACACATAAATTTACAATTGATATGTAATAAAAGAATAAGAATCTAATGTCATAAATAGTAAGACAGTAGTTATAATATAAAAACAATGACATTCTGTAGAAATAATCTCAAAGATGTTCATATTATTTAAGTTAAAGAATTAATATTAATTAGAAACATGTTAAAGGAGTATTCATACATTTAGTTTATTATAATAATAATGGACTATATTAATTTAAAGAAATAAAATAAAAATTAAATGAATAGTATATCAAAATATAAAAAAAAGCATACCTAAAGGATTGTTCATGAGATAAATCTGCAAAGAGTTTCAAAACACATACTCAATTTACATGCTTGGTCTTGACACATGAAAAATAAAAGGTCACAAAATAGGACCCCCGCAACAGGTTCAACCATAATCGATTCCACCAGGCTATAGAGTACCCTGCAACCAAACATAAACACTTAAAGAATTATGTCATAATTTTTTGTTAAAAGTATTGAAAATATATGATCAGCCAACTATAAAAATACAAATTTAAACTTTATATGGATTTATATGAACTATAGTCTTTAATAAACTAACACTCATTCAAAATATGTGCAGATTACACGATACAAATGATTGATAAAAATCACATTAATTAGCAGATTTCATGACAGACATGTTAACCATGTTTGCAAAAAATATTACATATTTTGTGAGAAAATGTTAAAAAAATTGTCAGAAAATTATAAAAATGTTAAGAATGTATAGGCTATAGATCACAAAAATCATAAACATGTTTGAAAATAAATTGTATATATTTCAGATAGCAGAATTCCATGGGTAATTGTCTTATAATCTATAAAAATTACCTACCTACTCGATAATGTTAAACATGTATGTCAAAAAACACCCTAATCAGTAGAAATGTTAACCATTTTTAGATGATAGTAATGAAAAACATGTTTGTCAAAAAATGTATAGATTACAGATAGCAGAAATAACACTAATCAGAAGATAAAATTAAAAACGTGTTTGTCATCAAATTTATGTACTGTAGGTTCTTATGAAGATAGCACAAATACTAAAAATGTATATATTACATGATAATGAGGTTTGTCAACAATGGTTACCAGATAAGGTGTTAGTTCCATCTCTATGGTTCATTGTCATGATAAAAAAGATGGAAAAAATTGAACTATTTAGGACAATGATAATATTTAAATTGACACACTCCTGTAACTGTAGACACTTACGAGATGGAAAGAAAAGTTTGTGTGAAAGACATAGAATACACTTTCTATATTGAATAAATACACATGTGTTTATGTTAATGAAATTAAATTAGTAGTCATTAAAAATAACTATTGAATACCTGTGCAGTTGACATATTCAAGGTTGTAGTATCAAATCGTGTTCCAATGCTTCAAGTCCCAAGAGAAGACCTAATATTTTGATGCTCCAATCATGAATTGTTAAAATTAACATAACAGTAATAATAATTTCAATTATTAAAAAAAACAAATTAAAGTCCAAATAAATTTTACCTGGATATATTCGATGCCACTACATACTTATGAAGATGCATTACATTGATCTCCCCATTCAATAATGAAGAAAAATTTAGTATTTTGTGTATTTTTTTTTCTAGTATAAATAGAAATTTTTATACACTCATACCAGAGTGTCTTAAAAGCATTCAGTAAATATGCTGATGTAGTTGTCATTATTGTTGATGAAAATTACTTTGTAGATGTATTGTTCGAGAGAATAATTCATAATCACATCACAGAAGATGAGTTCATTTTCATATAGTAAACCGCATGCTGATGTGTTGATGCTCCCCCTCAATAGTAAAATGTTACACACTAAATTAAATGTTCATTAAACTTCGATGTAGCCTACTCCTGCATTGAAAAATAATTAAAAAAATTACTATAAATATAAATAGATGATATTATGGGCATATTAAAAAATAATAATGTTTAAATCTAGTAGAATCATAAGGAGATCCCAAAAAGGAAACAGTACAACAAATTAAAAAGGAAGAAGAAACATAAAAGAATAAAAATTTCAAAGATATATGGACCTCTAACATGAATAGTATGCATTGTGTCCAAAAAATATAAATCTATAGAAGTTGTTTCAAGGATGTTCATACTTCAATAACATGAAATTTTGATTTCCAGGCTTTACAAAATCAGACAGTATCTCAATGGATATGATTTTTTTTCATAATGTAGTTCAATCAAATTGATGCATATAATAGATATGTGCATTCATAAAAAGTATTTCTAGGTATTAATGTGATAATAGAAAAATGAAAAAAGTACAGCTAAATAAAAAAAGAAACACAAGAGAATCAAAATTTCAATGATACTTGGTCTCCTAACTTGAATAGTATTCATTGTGACCAGAAAACCAATATCTATAGCAGTTTTTTCAAGGATGTTAATACTTCAGTATTATGAATTTTTTATTTCCAGGATTTATAAAATCTTTCAATTACTCATTGGACTTGATTTTTTCCCAATGAAGTTCAATCAAACGGATGTATATAATATATATGAGCATTCATAAAAATTATTTCTAGGTATTAATGTAATCATACAAAAACAATCAATGGAAGGTAGTCCTTCATACACCATGGTGAATGGGAAACTGCCAACAAATTGAAAATTTCAACATAAATATCATCTTCAAGAAAACCATGATCATTTCATAGACACGTTTCAACTCATACTATGTTCTTGTGTTTGTAATCATTATCTGTAGCACACACACAAACCCAGCTAGAATCACAAATAGATATGCGATAAACCCTTATTTTATATTTTAACATATACCTTATAGCTGCTCAAATTGAATTCATGTATGTGCTTGAAACTCTTAAAAAGATGTCCAATTCTGAGTTCTGTCACCCTAAATTAGAATTTTGATTCCAGAGACCCATCAACCATGGCAAATAATACTGATTAATCATCTAATAAAATCACCAAAAAATCAAATACATTAAGACCTGATGATCTTTGATAGTGGATTATACATTTGACACTAGTTTATAAAGTAGGCTCTTGGTTTTAGTGGGTTGGGGTCTTAGTACATTAAATGGGAAAAATAATATTGTTTGGAATCAGCAGTGAATCAATGGATAAAACATGTCTCCTGGCCATCCTAGTTTAACATAAATATAGTTACTGCATCGAAACTGAGCAATTTTCTGGGTCATCTTTGGAACTGACCAAGATGGAGATCTTGGCACGAAGTATGTCATAAAATGACGTTCGTTCAGAAGACCTGAGAACCTTAAAACCATTATCCACCAACATCTCGAACATCATAGAGTTTTCCGTTTTGGAGCCAGCAAGGGTCGCAGTGGTTTGGCATAAAGTGCGACGAGAAAGGATAGGGGAGCCGAGGATGGGGCGGGGATTCACGCGGTGTGGAGAGGGGTTGAGGGATTTGAGTACGGAGGCGTTGACGAGACGGGGAGTCGGGGATGGAGGTAGTCAGGGAGGAGGAGGAAAATCGAGGTGGAGGGAGAGCGGAGCCGGGGATAGAGGAAGTGGCTGGAGAGGCGACTCGGGGAGGGAGATGAGGCATAACCCAAGGCGCATCAGTGGAAGGTCACTGAGAATGGGATGGAGGATGTGAAGAAAGGAAACCCTAATAGGTAGGGAAGAGTCGATGAAGCATGGGGTAATGAGACCACGTAAGAGTAGAATCACGATTTTGGAGGGAGGAGAAATATGTTTTTGGTGCTATGGAGCAATGTGTAGGTGACACATAGGGTTGGAGGAAGCCAAGTTTAGTATAGATAATAGATAATATATTAATATTAAAAATGAATAGACATTGTTAACAAATATAAATAGGTATATTCCAGTTGAAAAATTTTAATAGAGATGAATAGAGTAGTAGAATACAAATTTGTATATTAAATAAATTTGAAAAAATAGATCCCTGAAATAAATTCAATAAAATTACAGAATGTTGTAACAAAAACCATTGTACTACTGCTCAAATAGGTCAATTAATGTGAGAAATTTGATCCAATTATTTCTGATTGAGGAAAAGATTTGTATTATACTAACATAAGAAAATTTATTAACAACTGAACTATGATATAGAATACATATATATGATTATATTTTCAGCAATCATTAAAACCAATGCACATAGATGGATGGTTTTCAAGCATTAACTTGGTTGATACATGGTATAAAAATCGATTCATGTATCTGAACTTATACACTATATAATATTTTTATTTTGCATGTATATAATAACCATTGAAATAATACACTACAAAAAACAAAATTTTTAGTTAAAAAAATAAGTCTCTTAGTTGAAAAACAATTTAAAACATATGAAACACATAACACAATGTTTTTTCATTGATTGAAATCCTGTAGTCATTGAATAGATCACCTTAGTAGCTCCCCTTCACAAAACTTCGGACTCTGGTTGAGCTGTATTCACATTTTTTATCATCTCTCCAATCTGTATATTTGAACTATTTTAGGAAGACATGTATTCAGTAGGCCAGAAAGGCATAGCCCCTCCTCTTTCATTGTACCTTTATACAAATGGAATAGGTGGGATAAGATCATGGGATAATAAATGAAGGAAGAAAATAATGAAAACAATTTATATTAATATTTCCCCTACTCAATAACTTACAGGAAAATTAATGTACCTACAACTCAAGCCTTAAATATAGAGATTACAGTTGTAACCATATCCTAAAATCAATAATGTCCATACATCATTTACCAAAAAAACAAATCCCATTAAGTAGAAATGTTAGAGAAAAAAAATCAAAAAAACCAATATGCATTTGAACATATAACCAAGTACAAATAGAAAAGAGGTTTCTACCAGAAATAATCTCAAAATAATATTCATCTTATAATACTAAAGGAGCATACATAAGAAGCAGTGAAGGTACCAACTAAATTTCCAGGTACCAATTTCATTTTGAACTGATATCTTCCCATAAAAATAAATGTTGTTTTTATGAAAACCCAACTCCTGAAATAAAAAAATGTAAATAACATATGAAATGTCTCCTATTAATAACTTTTTACTCTGTACAACTCTACACCTGAAGGAAATCTGGATTATATTTTCACAAAAGTGAAAGAAGCAATGTATGTTTGAGCAGATAAATCAGTAATCATGCCATTCATAGGGATACTAATCTACTAAAATTAAAAAAGGAACTTAAATTTGTCTTGTTTTGATTCCATAAAAGGGCTAAAAATTGCAGTGCATCCATTTTTCTATTTATTTAGAGATATATATGGAAGTGTGGTGCAATGAAAATCATCATCATTTAGTAATGACATAATACCAATCAAAAGTCATATTGGCGTTTATTAAATGAGAAAAGAAAAAATAAAAGTCTCTTATAGTTGAACAATTGGTAATTTGAAGGCGACGGTTTACGGTCCCCGGAATCCCTCATAAAAAATTGTTCTATAAGGCACTAACCACAACAAAACTGGGTTTATTTTCATTTTCAGTGTTTTTCCATTCGTGATAATCTATAAGTTAGACAATTTAATGCAATTCACAAGGAGATACATACCTCATTGTTTCCTAACCTAGAGAAAAAATGAAGCTACATGATATGAAAGGCTATTCAAAATTATAGAATTTACTAAGATTGACCTACACATGTCTAGTGTCAGCCTAATATGTGCATATATGGGGTGTTTTGAGTCATGAACATATACTGTTGACACATCCATCATGTCTAACCTTGTGGAAATGTTAAAGCACATAGAAGTGGTAAAGAGATAGATAATAACTAAGACAAGGAAATGAAGACACGACAATGATATATTTTATAATGAAATGTAAATAAAGAAAATGTGAATTGGTCAAAAAAGGTACCATGCATAACTGAGTTCGGATATCCTCTATACTTCTCATCTTCGTCATCTTCATCAATTTCAATTCCATCAATACCAATTTCAGATTCATTAGAAAAAGATTTATTTTTCACTAAATCTCACCTTTTCCCAGAAATTTTTGACAACTTAAATATCACAACTGAATTCCAATAGGCTCTTTCTGCCTATCATATGGTGGTTGTAATGCTATGGATGAAAAAAAATCATGCACCCATAGATTTGGAATCAAGAAATACATATCATAGATATTGAAAATTGGAGGATGGAAATAGTGGAAAAACATACCTTGCATGACACTTAGATAAGGTTGTGGACTTATACAACAGCCTGGTAAAAAATCTAAACGAAGTAACAATGGAAAAACAAAATATTTACTTTGTGTAATATTCCCCCAAAAATAATATTCAACCAAATTAATATTCAACCTAAATTATTAAATCTTGGACATAATGGAAAATATTTCAAGAAATTAAGAATAAAACGCCTTTTTCTTAGCTCTGGATCTGCAGGGTCTCTGAAGACTCATAGCCATATAAAACTGGTGGAAGACTGAACATCATGGATCCCTATTTCCTGAGTTATGAATGAAAATGTATTATATATGAATATGTAAATTGTAGTATGAATAGATTGAAATGTGAAACTTTGAAATAGATTAAAATGTTACAGATATTTTATCAAAGAAATATTATAGTATGCAGGATCTGTATTTAAAACTTTGAATCTGCATTTATAGAAAATGTCGACCAGTCGGTGAGATATGCAATGCATAATGATGGTTGATTATTTCCAAGATATTAAAAGAACATACATGTTTCATAAATTTGAATCTATAGGATCTCTGAAGAATGTATATGGGGTTCATGAAGAGGTTGACCGGCGTCCTGGACGACGGTTGATGGTATAGAAAAACTGGATGGGCTTGCGGCACAGGGTCCGAAGGATAAGGCATGGAAACTCACGAGCTGAGAAGACGGAGTAGAGAAGTTATAATTATAGAGGAAAAGAAAAGAGGAGATGGGATTCGATGACAAAGGAGCCATGGGAGGCGATCATGAAGGAGTAGAAACCCTAGATTGGGGAGACCAAACAGAGAAGATGGTTTCAGGAGTCTAAATGGAGAATCTAAGGAAACCGTAGTTTATGGTGGAGGGTGGAGAAGGAGGAGAAGGTGAGGTGTATACGGAGTCTTGGTGGAAGAGTAGAGTTGGAGAGGGAGACAGCATCGACTGAGGAGTCGACGATGCAGGGAGACGGAAATCATGGCGGAGGCGCAGTGGGAGTGGTGAATTATGGGGATGGAGTCGACAATATTCTGCTGAAAACCTAATACGACCAGAGTAGCATTGTGAGCGGTAGGAGACGCAGGTAGGTCACAGCGAGCAGGATTTTACGGATTGGATGGAGGAATATTATTTTTTTGGTGGTGTGGCTTCATATTTAAGTGACACATCAGCTTGGAAGAAGCCAATTTTAGTATAGATAGTTGATTTTATGACATGTTGAGAAAGGAAAAATGATTTTGAATAAGAAAATTTATTTTCTTCAAAAATTCATTTCAAGTGTTTTGTCAGAACTATTTTCCATATAAGATGACATTATTTAGTATGATTATGATTCAAGTATAATGACTCTATTATTTACAAGGTTTTATTCGTATTATCATGAAATAATATCCATTTGTTTTATATGGATTATGTTATGATGGGATGTTGTTTATGAAACCCATTTTATTCTTTGGGTTTTGATTAATGATTTATGTTTATATTGTGGAACATGTAATAATGATTTCATTATGAGAGGGTTGGGACCTATATCTCATTCCAACGCATTGGATAAAGATTTATATATCAATAGATAGACATGGCTAGAATGGAAAGTAAAATCCAGTTCAGTAATACTGGGTTGGAACGACAAGTAAACCCAATTCAGTAATAGACTTTGTCCACTATGATGGTCTTGGCAGTGAGGCTTTGACTTGTATGGTAATCATATCATGTGCTTGATGGTTTTCCATAATTACATGTTTTACTCTCATGCTCTTTTTTCATTATTGATCTTCCATTATGATCTATGCCTTATGTACTGCAAAGATTCATGTCATTGGTCATGATTTTGATGTTTTATGTTCATGTTTTTATGTTCAAATGTTCATGGATTGTTTATATGTTTTCAATGTTTACCCTTACTGAACATTTTAGCTCACCCTTTTTATATTTTCATTTCCCCAGGATATAAAGAATGGTATCAGGTAAGAATACAAAAGGGGAAGATCTTTATGAGAGAAGTTGAAGATATTTCGACATGATTAGAAGTTTATGTTCCAAGTTTCCAAGGACACTAAATTAATAGGGTCATTTGGCGTCTTTTTGTGTCCTGTATTACTTTTTCTGTAAAAGTAATGTAATTTCCATGTACGTCAAGCATGGGTCTCTACACAAATTCTGCATCAAATCAGTCTAGAAAGTCATGAATACTCATGATACACCCACTTATAAGAGAGTGAATCATAATGTGAATATAATTTTTAGACCATCCAGGCATTGGTCAGAGATTCATAAAAAGGAATGGATGAATAATGGGTTATCATAAAGGAGATTTGATAGAATTTTCCTGATCCATTTCTACCTTGAGAGGTTGATAGATGAGAATGATCATGAATTCTTGAACATAAAATAAGAGTACTTGTAAGTGATAGACTAGGATGACCATTTCAGTATCCTTTAGTACATTGCAATATATATGGTAGCTAATGAGATCTCAATGAAGAAAATATTTAGGATAGTTTATAAAATGATATTATGTTTTAGGTGAACATGTTCCACCTAATAATATTTTCAATGATGGTGAATTAGGCACTAATAATTGAAAATCATCTCAGAGAGGCCCCGAGAAATGGAAATTCAATTTTAGTATGGGAAACTGAAAACTCTTCTTCTTGTGGAAATAAGTGTTTCTATGTATATTTTCACCAAATAAAATGTGTTAAGAGAATTCTTGGAAATGGATAACCATTTTTAGACCATGTCTCATTGTAGTGATTTTAGTGTGGAATGATGAGCCACAAATGGCCTTCGTGTCCATTCCTGACATTGGAGTGTCATGATTGTGGAAGACTCAATCACTTAAGGAGGGGTTTTAGGGTAATAAATAATGAGAGGTGGAATAAGAACAACATAGGTACCAGAGTCTAAGATGGACTCAACTATTCGTCTGGGTATATTTCATTGGAGTTCTATAGTATATTACGGTCGAGGTGTGGGATATGGTACAATATTGTGGTAACAATAATTCCAACAATATGGTATAGATCACGATAGCCAGGATATATCTATGGGCAGAGGGGTTGGTCACCTACGCATTATATAGACTACTGCAACTATTGTATATATAGGACCATCAACTTTCATAAGAATGAATCTTGTATCATCTACCATTTCATGTGTTTTTTTGGAATAAATGTGCTTCAAACTCATTTTTTTCTAATATTTTTGTAAATGGTTTCAGATTTGATGTGGAATTCATGAATGTAGTTTTAATAGTTGACAAATCATTGGGAGGGTATTAAAACATTACTACAGAAATAAAATAAATATCACTAAAGATTGGTGGATTCTATTTATTATGGGAACAATTTGTTTTGGAAATAAATGTATTACCTTTGATACTAGGTATGGGTTGGTTAGATTTATACATGGATAAAACAATCTATTACCATATAAAGTGGACTTTTTTATATGCAAAATTGATTGCTTTTACAACCAGGGTGATTATGATCATTAGGCTTTCCATGCATGAAATGTCCAGTTAAAATTGGCTTGTCTCATGGATCAAATATTGATGTGTCTCTAGATAATGGTGTTATATGGAAAGATCCATTTTTTATAGAGGTACAATGTATTCAAGACATCATTAATAATGATTTCAATGTCATAATACCCATGAAAGATATCAACTATACAATCAAGTTGTTTTTGGTAGAAGAACTGGTTTTTAATTTGCATATAGAGTATTACACCCAAAAAAAATCATGTGTTAAAAGTATAGTCAAATGATATGGTAGCTAATGGTCTCGTACATATCCTTATGGTTCTTGATTTCCCATCACCGAGAAGGATAATGGGACATATTTCGTCTGAGGATAGTATAGTTGGTTCAAATAAATTATTGTTATGGACCTGTATCCAATTCCATGAATCGACGATTATTTCGATTAGATTAGGGGTCCTATAATATTCTCTTTGATTTATTTGAGAACTAGATACCATCATTTGAGCATGATAGAATCATAAATTCCTTATACTACAATTAGGTAATGGTATTGCGTGAATGAGTTCATTGTTATGTTGTTTAGTTTGAGTAATTCATAGAAATTATTCATGGACTCAATGAATTGAATGTTTCATTATTTCATAAATCTGTTTGAGGTAGATTTTTTAAATCAACTACTAATGTACACATATTTAGAATAAATTCATTTCAAACCTCTTGTCATCTTCATAGTATATTGAGTGAGAATAAGCTTTATACCAAGATAACCAAATGTAATTTCAGGATTTATATTGATCACTTATGGGCCATTTCATCTCATATATAAGAGATTATATCGACCTAGATAACTATGGAGCATTTTTATAATATGAAAAACCAGAAAATGTCTTATATAATAATTGATGTTTGTTTTAGTTAGATATTATTAGTGATTTATCTATGAATTGTTCTAGTATGAAGAACCAATGTTAGGGATGACATGAAAGTGTTTAGATTGTTTGTTCAGATCCTTTTGAGACCAATTTTCATGACTTGAATGTAAGGTTTACCTCAAAATCTATTCTCAATTTACATATGTTTGTAAATAACATATCATGCACTGTGATGCATTAGATGCTGGACATGGAGATATTTGAATGCATGAGAATCCAATGGTTTCTTAGGGCTCCAACAATATGATACCACATGAGTAGAATTACCGAAATAATATGATAGATTTAGTTAAAGGGGTACAATCCCTAATATGAAATATATATTATCTAATGGGTGAGAGTAATTTATTATACACAGACTAGAAAAGCCTTAGGTAGACCTTTTCCCAATAAGAATTGAACCTTCGAGAGAGGGGTGAGGTTTCTATCAGAATTATTTTTCACATTGATTTAGATTATACACTAGGAATGGGAAAAAATAGTACCAATGAATCAAGCTTAATGACCCAGATATATGGTTTATGGGATTCATCCTATGATTGTATTGTATTTTCCCTCTTTTCGAGCACACAACTACACGTTCATGAATTACAAGGAGTAGTATCTTTAGCTTCAAAATTTGTTATACCAATACTATTGTACCATATTAAAAGCAAGAAGTTATATAATCTAGAGGTATTAGTTCTCAGAGATAGTTTTTATAGTGTGGAGACAAATTTGGATGGTTCGTTAGCAATGGTAATTCTATTCCTTTTTATGGATGAGTATGGGTATAAGTGGTCCTACGATAGGAGAAAATCAATGATTTCCATTATTATAAATAGTACATACAACCTAGTTTTACAAAGTTGTATCTTGATCAACATATACATTACTAGGGGTTCGGAATGAAGTAGGTGGAAAAAAGAAAAGTGGCAAGATTAATAACTTGTTTTCATTTTAATGTAGAGAATTAGAGTCCAATTACTCATTTTCATGATTTTCCCATTACATAGTGGAAATGGGACAATGTCCCTATGGAGTTTTTGACAGTATTACCACAAAAACCCATATGAATGATTTTGTATGGGTAAATTTGGATCCACTAATGAAGGTATAACATGGATTCCCAATATGGAACACCATCATAGTTGATGATCTGGTTAATATTTACATGAAGAAGGTACTTTGGATTCATTGTGTTTCAGGGAGTATAAATTTAAAAATATAAAAACATTTCACATTGTATTTATAGCATGTGATTCATTAGGATCTTGTATAATATGTTCTTATGACTATGTCAAATTATCATTAAACTTTTGGTAAATTTGATAGAAAAATTCATATATAGAGGATATGTGACACTCTCAGGTTCTGGATTTCAATAGTCCATAATTGAATCATAAGTCATTCATAGAGTTTTCATAGGATAACATCTTCCACTACTGGAAAGATGATCTTTCACAACACTTCTATACCAACGGTTTGTAAAAACCGTTGTTATAGCTACCATTTCCCAACGGTTCACCAAAACCATTGGGAAAGCCATAGATTTCCCCACCTTTCCCAACGGTTTGGCAAACCGTTGGGAAAGGGTGTGTTTTGAGCCTCTTTCCCAACGGTTCACCAAAACAGTTGGGAAAGAGTGACCTTTCCCAACGGTTCACCAAAACCGTTGGGAAAGGGTGTGTTCTGAGCCTCTTCCCCAATGGTTCACCAAAACCGTTGGGAAAGAGTGACCTTTCCCAACGGTTCACCAAAACCATTGGGAAAAAACACCCAAAAATCCAACCTTCAGCCTAAAAAACTCAACCCACCCCTAACCTATCCCAATGGTTTTGAAAACCGTTGGGATAGGTTCTTTAATTTTTTTCCAGATCTACTAACCGAGAACATTATATAAATAAAATTTTTAAATAATTATGATAATAAAAATATATATATGTGAAATTATGTTTACAAAAGTGATGTTAGCTTAGTGGTTAAGTCATTTGATTATAAACGAGGGGTCCTGGGATCAAATCGTAGCGGATGTTTTATTTTTGGAATTTATATACCAACGGTTCCATTACCGTTGGTATAGATTTCATATTACCTATACCAACGGTTTCCAAAACCGTTGGTATAGGTCTATACCAACCGTTTTTGGAAAACTGTTGGTATAGACCTATCCCAATGGCTTACTTGGCTACGGTTCTCCAAACCGTTGGTATAGGCTATACCAACGGTGTGGAGGCCTATACCAACGGTTCCAAACCGTTGGTAAAGGTTAGTTTTCCAGTAGTGTTCCCTGAATATATCAATATTTCACATTCTGAGGGATTTTATAAGATGCAATGTTGTCAGCCTCTTGTTTTTTTAAGGTTGATGGATCATTTATTTTGGTGCCTAGTATCATTAAAGATATTTTTGGAAAGGATTAGTTGATTAAATAGTGGTTGGTGACTACAAAGAGTTGGAAGAAATCATATGCTAACATTTATAGATGACCTCTTAAGTTATAGGTTGGTCATCATGTTTTTCTTTAGGTGTCACATAGAGTGGGAAAACACTATTATCAATTTTGGAGAAATATATTACCTTGCTTTGTCCAGCTATTTGAGATAGCGTATTATGTCTCTTTACCATGTAATTTTATAGCCTTCCCAAATGCTATAGTTCAATAGATGATGTGTTCCACCTATTTTAACAATGCAGATATATTTCAAACCCTTCTCATATGGTTGACTTATAAGATATTGAGATTAGTGTTAACACATCCATTGATGAGAATCAAATACTAATTGTGGAACATAGTGATAATAATCTCATGGGTAGGAATATTCCATTGGTTTGAGTGTAGTGGCAACATGGGTGAGATAGTGAGGAGACCAAGGATAAAGAGGCTGATATATGAGCATAGATTACATGAAATATAAATATGTTAAAGGACATGTAATTCCCTTATCATCAAATTTAATGTATGATGTGCCGTTTATTTTAATTTCATATTACTTGTATCTTCCTCCTCTCGACCATAGAGAACAATCAAGATTATTTTGGAGTGCAAACCTCAATTCATGACACACAAATTTTGTGATCAATAAATTGTAATGGGCTTTGGAATAGTTTTCTACTCTATCCATTGTTTCTCTAAAAATTAGGGTGTAATTATAGAACCGTGTGCATTGATTAAATTTTTCTAGATATGTTTTGATCTTTGAACCTTCTTTCACTCATCTTTAATTTCCCCCATTGGAATTTTACATTATAAGAATTGTCTATTTATTAGTAAATTGTAGGTGTTCTAAAACCTAACCCTAAGGTTCATGTATTCTCAATATTGAAATTTTTCAAATATATCATGCACAGATTAAATTGAATGGCTAAATTGAATTATTATGTGGACTACATCTTGATAAAATTGACTAGTGGCCTGGATTATTTATACTATTAAGGTGAGTGACCTTAGGAATTTAAATTAATTATGTAATCCATTCATGTATGTTAACACTGATTGTGGGTGATTTCATGATATAGATTTACATTTTCTAGGATTTATTTATGAGTTAGCTATATTGTGATTAGTTTTGAAAAATTGATATGTGAAATGTGAATTTTTATGGTAAATGATAATTTTTATAATTAAACATTAGGCCATATGATGTGACATTGTGATATCTTCTATTCTATTACATGGGATGAAATTAAATTTTGTAAATATTATATAGAGATTCGGCCTAGAGATAGATTCTAAAATGCATAAATAGTAGGACAATCCCAGTGACAGAAGCTGGAATTCAAATATAGTAGGCTATGACAAGTGATAAATGTTTAAATACTTATATATAGAGATATTCCAAGTAAATTATGTTGAAATGTTTATATATTGGACTATTACCAATGAAACATACTGAAATGCTCAGATTTTTGGCCATGCCTAGTTGACGTAAAAACATTATTATATAGTGTGATAGGCCCCAGGGCACATGATAAAATTTTGATATAGTTGGGCCATCCCCCATTAAATTATGAAATTGATTATATAGTGGTTTTGACATAGATTTGTGTTATTTATACATTGGATATAAATTTAAGGTTGTCATAGATATATGATATTCTCCTAGACATTTTTTAATGGAATTGAGGCAAGATATGGTTTACCATGGTTATATGGTTATGGTTTTTATGGTTGTGGGACATGCTATGAGAAAATCTATCATGGCTCAGATGTGTATTATGTTGTACTATTATTATATGGTTATGGTTGAAATGGTTGTGAGAAATGATAAAAAATATTTTAGTATTGTTTTGAGGCAGGTTAATATGGAATTAATTTAATTTTCTAACTAATTAATTAATCTCATTATTATATTATTGAAAATACTAATTATAAAAATTTTTATTCATATAAATGGTTGTGTTAACTAACTATGTTATAATCAAACCCTATTTAGGAATCTATTTGGTAACCGATTAAATTACGTTGATTGAGGTTTGGATAAGGGAAAAAGATTGTGATTATGAGAATTTTAATGTTGGATGAACGATATTTTTTTATCATACTGACATGGGGTTTGGGATAGAGTATTTTTGGGTCCTTTTTGTTGAGTCTTCTATTATATTAATTTATTATTACAAGTGGAATGAAATTTAGTTGCATTATAAAACATAATTAAATTATTAAATTATTATTTATTGGATTATTTAGTTGTATTATTTGTTGGTTTCGCTTGTATAATTCTGTTTCCATTTTTTTTTAAAATAGTATTTATTTATTGGTACTTAATTATTATTCTATTTTGTAACTCTTTAACTAGGGACTATATTTTCACCACTATACATATCAAAACCATGAATCAAGTTAACAACCTCTAAGATAAATGAAGGCGTTCATAGTGTCTCGTTACGAATCTTTTATATCCATGGGAGAGTGTGTCACATCGGGAGATGTTACAAATTTTTTGTGAAAATTGGATATTAAATTTACCATAAATTGAAATATAGTTTATCTCGGATATGTTTATTGATTAATTCATATTCCATCTAATTAGACGATTTCATTCCTTTAATATAGGTTTTTTTATCTTGATAAATATTGATTAATATCTATTACTAACTCAATACATATATTTAATGATAATGAAATTTTATTATTAAATAGATATGTTAATGGATATATGATGAATTATTTTGACATGCACGAATTGGTTGGGGCCCAGTTTTTTATATCCCCTTGATGATTGTGCTGTCTCATGAGGCGAATCTATAACCTTTCATAAATTCAGAATCCCAAACCCAGTGGATTTTTACGAATTAAAATTGAATCAACTTTTGGAAGGTCTCGATAGTAGAGGTATCCTGGGAATGATATCATGGAATCCATTTTTAATCACTTCCTTCAATATGGATTAATTCATCCTTACCTTTGATATTTTAAAAATTATTGTAACTTTTGATACATTTCATTCTCTTTTTTTTGATTAAATGTCATATGTATTTGTTATTTACATCATAATATTTATTATTATTTATCCTATTGTGATAGTCATGTTATTGATTAAATTGAATGCATGTTTAGTTATTTATGTTTCCATATTGATTTCTACCCATGATATTTCAATAATTATATTAATAATAGATTTAATTCCATCTGATTTTATTAGTTACATGGAGTTTCTGATCATGAAAATTACCTTTCCATGTTTATTATTCTTATCAATTCCTAGAATCATCTGTTACACATATCCTTTAATATGAATATCAGATTATAATTATATTTTTTATATTCCCTAGGAATATAGTACTTTTAATATGAATGATATTCAATGATATTCTATATT
The DNA here is from genome assembly GCA_963277665.1 of Viscum album. NCBI lineage: Eukaryota > Viridiplantae > Streptophyta > Magnoliopsida > Santalales > Viscaceae > Viscum > Viscum album. The sequence continues at coordinate 372,948,879 of OY728126.1, read as the reverse complement.
TAATAATTAAATTCTCAAAACAATTGTGACTTTTTTAGATTTATGTTTGTATTTATATTTCAAATACATATAAACAATTAATTTCATCATGATGAGGTTCCTTATATCATATACCATTGTAATAAATTATGACATTGTATTAAGGATACTAGAGTCGGGGTCTCTGCCTGCAACATATTGGATCTATAATAACTTGGAATATTATAGTTAGAATAATCATGATCTATTACACTATCAGGAATTAAAAATCAAGAATAATTTTTTTTAATACAACTCGAAATAATACGTACAATATAATAAATTAAAAAATTAATGGTAGTTTTATATAAATCATTAAACTTATTCCCTTGTATACATTATAAATATAATAATAATTATATGAAAAAATATAACACAACACATGTGATCAACATAGTAATGAAACATATTTTTATTTTAATATTGGCATTAAAAATAAGATTAAATTGTGAATATGACCACTGAAAATTTTAGCTATTGGAAAATTATTTAAATTGGAATTACAAACATGCAAAAATATGACTATATAGTATTACATGTGTATAAAATTTTTACCATTGGGTTGCATGACCACAGTTCGTATAACCATTACAAATAGACTACTAAAATCAGTTTTAGTTATGGGTAATTAAAATGTTATATTATAATGTTAGTGCTCAAAAATAAATTTTACTAGCTGTAACAATCCATAAAAAGTTTATTTATAACAACAATTAAAAAAGTTAAAAACATTAGGGTTCACCATAGACAAATCCCAACTAGAACGTGAACACTATTGTATGGAGTTGAATCGTCTATGATAGAAGTTCATATTATTATATATTACTAACATAAAATTGTTTGAATACCTAACCCATAAAATTAGCACCATTAAAAATTCCACTTTTATAAAGGTTTATAAATTTTATAGAAGGATATGTATCTACAGTTTATGTTGTATTACACTGTTATTTTTTTTCAGAAATGTGACATTGTTCAATCGAATACCCATTTTTTATTAATATTTCATCATTATATAAAATGTAAAATGTATATATTTATATAATGAATCTGATTAAATTAATTGAATTTATTGGAATTGGTATTTCAGGATAATCTTATGAGTGGAATTATGTAATTTTTGCTAAAAATTGTAAAATTTGGAGAAAAATGTTGAAATGTTGTAAAATATGGAAAAATTTCATTATATATATAAACTTTTTCGATCGACATAAATTTATATTAAATTATTTCCATAGGTTAACAATGATATCTCATAATAATAAAAAATCATAGGAATTTAATTTTTTGGGTGATTGGAGATTAGATATAAATAATCATTTTGTGAATATTTCAAAATAATTTAACTATACGAGATTCCCTTATAGATAGCTCTTTGTTTATTCCCATCTTTATAACATGGGGAGATAAAACTTATTAATGTTTGGAGCTTATATGGTCAAATATGGTAGCATAATTGATAACAACTAACCATTCTATGTGAGGAAAATATAACAATATGGGTATAATAACGTAGAAAATACCTATGAATAAAATATTTTAAAATAAAACCAAAATAAATATGGATAAAAAATATAAAACTATTAAATTGTTATCTAAGAATAACATGACATATGATTCATAGGAGTTCATAAAATCAGACATCATTTTGAACATTATTTCAATAATAAATGTTAAATATTTTAAAATACCATTATTTAAATATCACATTGTATAAAGGGTTTTTAAAATTTCCTCTTTAAAATAATCAATGTGTAAAACAAAGGCCAACTCGAGTAACACATTTCTAAGTTTCAATATTTCAAAACAATTGTTCTGTGTGATAATGTATAAATGGAAGAAATTAATAATGAAAAAATAATGTCCAAGTGGGATAATGATTATTGATATCAAGAATGTAAATGACCATGAGATGGTACACGATCACAAGACCATAAACCATATAGTTGTGAAAAAAGTACAATGATTCATTATGAGAGAATGTAATAGGGTAAAATTTTTATTTTAAGGTTATTTTTCAAATATCTGTGGATTTATTTACCATGAAGATTATAAATATAATATTATATATTTACGTGAAAAGTATAATTTCATTCATTAATCAAATTCCCAGAAAAAAATCATCTTTCTCTATAAAAAATTATTATTCATTATGATTTTATTTCATGAATAACTAAAATATTATTTTGTAAGATCATATACCTACACAAAAAGATAACAAGATAAACATCATAAATTTAGACACTAAAAATACCATTACTATTAAAATAAGCTATGATAAATAAAAAAATGAAAAAAACCATAATATAATGAAATAATACATCATCCTTCAAAATTTAATAATGAAAAAAAATTACAATAAATGATCGCAAACATTATAAATTTTTTATCATGTATTCTACCAAGATAAAGTTAACATTCAGGGTTAAATAGATGAAATAATTCGTAACTCTTCATTAAATAATTAATATACCCTCATCACATAATCTCCATTATATTATAATAATGTCCAAAAATAAAATGGATCACTCTAAGGCAAAATACAGGTCATATATGCTTTCAAATGACATTTAATCCTTGAATCATAAAATAATAAATAAATTTAAACCAATGGGTTACATATAAAATAAAAAATAATACATCACCTAAAATATCATTATCTACCTTAATATTCCCTGATTTAAAATAAGAAGTGGGGTGTTAGAGAATTTGAACATATAATCAACCTAAAAATTATAAACCCATGATGGTATCCATAACTAATTAGATAGCCTCAAATAAAAACATCCTATTCTCCAATTTTATCTAAACCCACTCTAATACAAACTATAAAAACTATAAACCTACAATCATGTCTGGTAATAAAGGTATTTACCTTTAATTTCATGATTTCAGACCAATACATATTACAAATTAATTATTATGATATCTTGAAACATAAAAAATGAAATATTAGATCACTTAGACAACCAATGAAATTTTTGACTTATAGTTTTAGTTAATTAGGATAATCTATTACAAGAAATACAATTATGCCATCAAGAGAATAAATTTTCAACTATACGTATCCTTTTATATTCCATATTACGTCCTCGATATCTCCCAAAAATTATCACATATATGATACACTTCTAGATTAAAATAAATTTTCATCATTGATTATAATGTCGATAAATAAATAAATAAATATATATATATTATGGGTGAGCTCAAATAATATTAAATGCTAAAAATAAGCACTAATAATTCAATGTCATCGGTGAGATTAAGATGACAATAATTTAAATAATAACATAATCAATGTGAAAGATCATAATAACAGGATAAATCATGCCTATACATACAAGGATCACCAATAGTGAAACATGTAATGACGTTTTAACAAATTAATTATTCATTGGAAACAATAATCATGTCGTATGTGATGTCAATCTGGATAAAATGAATCATAAGTAACCCATAGGAATCACAAAAAAAACATCTCGGTCATTTATGGAATGTTGTTCATATCCCAATGAAATTCGGAAAAACCATAATATTTTTAAATGGTGTAACCATCATTATAAAAATCTCAGTTACTATCATAGAACACTTTAAATAACCATCATAGGTTTACATAGAATAACCATTAGGGTAAATTACTATAATATCTTATTAGAATCCTAATCCGTTATATTCATTGTGGAGACCTTGACCCCAGTAGCCCAGAGTTTGTGAATTACATTAATACATTGGAATGAATAATAGGCTCAAATCATAATGTTTTAATTAATTTATTATTTTTTAATCCATATTACATACATTAACAGTACATTACTACTCAAAAAGAAAATACAAATAACAGTTCCACTAGAAAAATCCACAAACTACTATATTGTCCCTAGAAGTCATTAATCATTTAAATATTTGCATCCTGAGGAAAAATAAAACATAAGAAATGGGTGATGTAATTCCCGGAACCTCATTACCCAGAATAGGTGCATTATTACATAACATTGGAATGATCACAAAATACCATGTCTTGAAATAACAATTAGATTATTATCCTTGGAGACACTAGATACATTCATAAGTCTTACATTACATGATAAAATGGAAAACTACAACAAAATAGTCTCCATAATCTACACTCATATCCCCTCAGAATATCCCTCTAGGTCAGTGATAAAATAATTCTTCACATCTGGGAAAAAATAAAACATAGAAAGGGGTGACCTCATATGCTTAGTAAGGATAACAATATTTTAGAAACATTCATAAATAAGAATAAACATTTAAGGAAATGTATAACTAAAACAAAAGACTTTTAAACATGAACATCAGCATAATATGACAATAATAAAAAGAAATAATTCCATTTACTTGTTAACATGGATATTCTACTAGTGTAATAACCACATGAAATATCAATAAACACTTTCATAGTGAAGGAATGCATAATTCCAGACTTTCATAAACACATATTCAAGCCATTGTGCCAAGACTACAAATAAGATTTAGTCAAGGCCTTGTGCCAAAACACTAGTTTGTCTCATGAGACCTTCCGATGCCTCGATGAGCTATAGAGGTCTCCACCCATCATTTACTAAGTCCAATTCATTCCTCATAAGAAGAGGTTTAATCATAACATAAAAATTCATATTAAAACTATCCTACGAAATGTAAATACTTTCTCCATAAGCCATGAATGGTATAAAAATAACACATCCACAGTCAAACATATCAAAAATTCTTCAATACAATAGGAAATTTTTTTATCATAATAAATCAACTTCAAATAAGTTTATAATCCATAAAAGATGTTGACATAGATGAAATCAAATCTATTTGAGTGAAATATCTTTTCTTTAAATCATTTAAATGTAACATAATTATAAAAGAATACATTTCCTTTGAAAATATTCTTATAAACCCGTAAGGGAATCTTCGATGATTTTTATAACGACGGAAAATAGTCACACCCGCCGAATAAGTTAAAAATGACATTCTTACTGTAATTCTGTCTAAATGGTTAAAAAGTACCTTGTTTGGAAAACGATAGAAAGATTCCTTTATAAACATCTTATGCATGCAATTAGTTTTTTCCATTTCTAGGAGCTGGTTTATGGGTTCCTGGTACCCAAACATACAACTATAGACATGTTAGACAGCACAAAAGAAGATAGAATTACAAATCAAAATAACAAGAATCATCTCTGCATCCCAAGCAGTAGTCCTCTTCAACAGTAGCTGATTCCCATTCCGGATGCCTCAAAAAACATCCACTTTGAACCTGACTGTAAATTTGTTCAAGAAAAAATTGATCTGGGGGTGATTTCTTGGTCTTTCAATCCTTTTTACGAGCCAAAGTCACCTCATTTTTCCGCTTTGATAAAGATCTAGTCTGCATCGACCTCAGAAGAAATGAGTAGTCCTTACTAGGTCTTCTTTATGGAGGAGCAGACAAAGGTCCATAAGTTGTAGAAATCATCTAATTCCCACTTTTAACAACATCACTAAATGATCGACCAACTGGACCACTCATATTCTCTTTCCCTACCCCCAAATTCTCCCTTCCAATTCCTACTCGTGCCCTTAAAGCATCAGCCGCCACCTCTGGCTGTTTCCTGGATTCTGGACTGGAGTATTACACTCCATCAAAGGGGGACACCAATCTTCAGTAGCATCATTTTCCACCATTGGTTTGACATTGTCTCACAGCCGCTGTTCTGTGCTCTCCACTGAAGGGCCGCGCCTTGCCCCATTAGAATTTTTATCCACATTCATGACATCTGCTTCCTACCCCAGACCTTTAACATGTTGCTCCTCCCTGGCCTCTTCACCACCTGAAGCTGGATCGTGCACCCTACATTCAACCTGTTGTTCATCTGAGATATCCAGACTAACATGAAGTCCTATCATAACAGCCTCTTCCAAACCCGCGTCCAACAAATTTTCAGAGAACCCTTGGAACCTTTACTCAAATCTAAAAATGGTTTGGCCAGCAAATTAAGGCCTTTAGATGCCTTAGCACAAGTGGTGAAACCCCCCACAGCACTGACCACTCTACTTTTATCACTCTATGCTGAACTTCAACCAACCATGGAAGCAACATGTACTCCAAAATACTACTTTATCATTTGAAAAACCTTAAACACCAACGGATTATCCTGTATCACCTTCACACCTGAAGCTTCAGGGGCCATGTCTTCCTCAAAAGACACCCGACGAGGAGTCGAAGGATTGACATACCCCTTCTAACCAGAACAATGTGGTCCCTGGCCTTTGTCAACTTGTTCCATAGCACTCGAAACCAGACTCTCCTTACCACCATTACAAGTACCATCCTTCGTTCTCACCGAAGCCGAATTCCCATTACCGCGGGCCTCGTGAGCATCCTTCTCGATGTCACTCGCCTGATGAACGTCCCTGGTTTTGGACCCCGAAGCCTCTATGGACTTACCATCATGCATAGTGACTTTCTGGATCTCACCCAGTGTAGCCTCCCCTTTACATGCCAAAACCTTTTTCCCCATTCGGCCATCACCCATCGACGGTACATTGACTCTCCTATGGAAAGCATCCAAAGAATAACCCAAACGCTGGAAAGAAGGGAGAAAATTGATCCAGTTCTCATAAATCACTCGCTGTTTCAACCTGTAATCTTCTCGGATAGTAATCTAAACAAAATCGTAGGGAAACCATGAAGCATCCACTTCAATACAAATCTGAGGATTCACCAGGTGGCACACGACCTCCGTGCGACTATCAGAACACATGAATCATCAATCTAGGCTGCCTATCATACGAGTCGCCGAAGGATTCTGAAATGGTAAAGGGCGGATAGGAAGATTTACCCACACCACCGTAGTAGGAGAATCTTGATTCATATGTAGATATAATCACCATAGTAGAAGAAAGAAGTGAAATCCATGGAAGCTATGCGGAGCCCTTGACAGGGCCTTGATAAGATATGCCTCTGATTCAAATAGAAACATGAGATGGTTTCTATCAAGAAATACTACTACCGCTATCTATTTAAGGTCACAGAAACCAAAGACAACCTGGTAGAAGGCATCGATTGAAGGTCTTATATGCTTAAAACGGGCAACCAACATGCGATTCAGGAGCGCTGAAGTTTCCGCAAACTCAGAGGTTGAAAGCTGGAGGTTAGGGATGTCATCGAGAGTATCTGAAACCACCAGGCATAGAGGAACTTATGGAAAAAGGAGGGAGGTAATCAGGATTATCGAACGGTCAGAAGACCCCACCTCTCTCGTTTAACGCCGATTCCCCCTCCCCCGCCAAGGGGGGAGGGGCCGCAGATGGCGCCATCGTCACCGAGAAGAGGAGTTCAGCCCCGAGGACCTAGGGTTTCTCGAGCTCCCAGGTTACGATTAGAGGTACCTTTATAAACATCTTATAAAAAGTTAAACAAGGGTATAAATGACTTTAAAACATAGTATATAAAATAGTATGAATGTTTTGAAATACATTTATAAGAATCATGGATGTGGATGATAAAGAGGTCACAGTAGATACTAATATAAAAAAATCCTCTGATAATAAAGAGATTTTGAAATTAACCCTTACCTTGTTCATTTCCTTGGATGAGGGTAGGCTAAACTCCTGTATAATGGTGAAATATTATTTATTAAATTATACAATTATCATATACATTAATATAATACAATATATGAACTTTTAACATTGTTTTCTTAAAAATATCTTAGTATTATCGTCGTTTCGGTTGTTAACGGATTCATTTTCTATTATATTATTTGTTATGTGACTCATATTTTTTGTGTACGGGATATATCATATTCATATCCTAAATGATATCTAGTTTTTAAACATTATTTTTAATCATCTAATGATAATTTGTCTTGAATTGATACGATGGGGAATGAATCTCATCGCGTTCGTGGAGAATGTAATCCGTACATACGCATAAGCGACAATATAATTGTTTTGATATTAAAATAATATATAATTGGATGATATATCATATATACAGAATCATTGTCATGTTATATTTATTATTTAAATGAATTACACATTCATATTATACCCATCAAAATAATAATGTATTGAATAAAAACTACACCACGACGTGGAGACGGTAGGTTGTACGTACACAGGTATGGTGAAATTTCATTCAAAGGATGGATAGAATAATGAATTTGGTTTTAACATATTTATAATAACATCATAGTATGTATAATACACTAGATTTATTATTTTAGAATAGAAAAAACAAAGAGAAAGGAAGTGGAAGAAGAAAGGAACTTGAAAGATGTGGTGAGATATTTACCTCTTCTTCGGGTTCTTGCATTTGATTTGATCAAAAGGGCTCCGTAGGTTGGATTTCTGACTAATGGAAGGCCTATAGGATAAATCGATGACATTTGAGAGGGTATCGGGGTAGAGTTTGGCCGAGCCAAAAGGCAATGATGGTGTGAATTTGAGGGAAGGTGGAGTTTCTCTTTTAGAAGAGGGGTGTAGGGAACCATAGGAAAAGTTACAAATATTATTTTATAATAAATTCATTTTGGTTTTAAAATGGCTAGAAAATAGAATATTTAATGTATAAGGTGGGGATGTGTCAAAAATAACTCAACCAATAGGTTTTAGACAGGTTTGGATCACTCTATTAATCATAACTTTTTGAATTAACACATAGTAAAATAGTTTGACATTACCATGTCACTTAGTATTTTTTATATTATAAGGTTAATAAACTAACTATATACTTCCAAACGAACCCCAATTTTCTCATTAATGATAAACCTATCATTATTTAAGTACTTTGGCCGAGCCTTATATTTTTAGGAATGGAATATCAATTAATAATATAATATTTTTTTTAAAAATAGTTTTATGTCAATTTTGACACTCTTTGGTATTTTGTTTTTTGTAAATTCATAACAGCATTATTACTTCAAAAAAATTCATCTAACCAACTTTAATATTTCATATTAACTTATAAAATTATGTGAATTCATAAATAGTCTCAAATTACATTTATTTGGGTATTTAAAATATCAATTATATTAATATTTCATTAATAAGGTAATTACTACATCATCATTTTGTCATTAATAAAATAAATATTTTAATGTATAAAAATTATATGTAAAATAAAAATATATTGGAAATCTTTTTAGCTTTATAATGAATTTTTATAGTGGAATTTATCTTATCTGTAACCATATATTAAAATTGTTTTACTAAAAGATATATACTTTTGTCTTTTTTGTATTACTTTAACTTAATTAATATAAAGAGTAATTATCACATACAAGTGGTTCCATGGGGTCCCACAATCGACCCAATGATTCCCATGGTTAGATATGTATCATCTAATAGGGTTAGGACACGTTTTAGAGTAATTTAATATTATTATAATATTATTTTTTTACAATTATTTACCGGATTTACCCTTTAAACATGGTAAATAATGTATTTACCAAAGTAATTATTAAAAATGTTTAATATAATATACCTATTTACAAAATTTGGACCTCCTAATTCTAAATATGGAATCCATTTTTTTAAATTCAAAACATAGAAAATGCAGAAATTAATATAACATTAATTATCGTTGTCAAAACAAAAAAGGTGTTTTAAGAAATAATAACTATCAAAAGATTGACACTATTTTATGTCTAGTTTAAATGTGAAATTACGACCAATGAGAAAATTCTATTAAATGGGAAAAATATATTCTAATTATACTTTATAACCACTCAATAGTATAATTTATCACTATAAATTATTTAGATTTAAAAAGTTGTTTTTAATTAAAGTTTAGTATTTTTCACTATTCATAAAAATTGAATTTTTTCTAAAAAATACAACAAATTTACCCTAGGATAATTTTGATATTCCGAATACAAAAAATGAAGTCCATTTTGAATGATAAAATTTATAAAATTTCAAAAACTGGGTATTACTATTCATAACAGCTAGTTTGATTGGTTTTGGTGTGTGTTAGAACTCAAAGTTGCATACAACACATGCTACTATATTATTCAAAGAGAAGAATAATGTGGATTCTTGGGGTTTTAAATTATCCCCTCATTCATATAATTTCACCGTAGAAATTTGAAGAATATTTCTGCATAAAAAGATTAGATTGGTTCTTCATCATAAGTTCTATGGGTTCCCACGTTACCTCTTCCATCTTATGATTTCTCCGTAGATCTTTTACCAGACGAGTCATCCAGTTTCTTAGCAGTTGTCCTCTTATATCAAGAATCATGACAGGTTACTCGCAATAAGATAGATCGGTTTCCTATTCTAATTCCTCATAGGTGAGTACATACGTTTGGTTAGGCATGTATTTTCTCTACAGTGATAGTGTAAGACATCGTGAACTTTGGAGAGACATGGCGACATTGCCAAACAATAAGCTACAACACCAATTAATTCTATAATTTATAATGTTTTGATGTAGGTGGGACTCAATTTACATTTCTTACTGAAACTTATGAAACCCTTCCATTGAGATACCTTCAAGAAAACATGATCTCCTACCTGAAATTCCAAATCTTTTCTTCGGTTATCAGCATAGCTCTTCTACCTACTTTGAGCTTCATTGATGTGGGTTTGGATCACCTTTACCTTCTCCATCATTTCCTCTAAAATTTACGGGCCTCCGAGTTTTCCTTCTCCAACATCATCACAATAGGTTGGTGTGCGACATCTATTTCTACATTACGCTTCATATGGTGTCATCTAAATATTTTAATGGAAGCTATTGTTATAGGAAAATTCTACTGAAGGTAAATATTTATCCCTCATACCCTGAAAGACATGTTAGAATGATCATAACATGTCTTCTAAGGTTTGAATAGTCCGTTCTGGTTGTCCATCAGTTTGGGGGTGATAGGGAGTCCTCAAACAAAGATCAGTATCCAAGTACCTCTAAATACTCTTCCAGCATTTTGATATAAAACATGGATCACGATCAGAAACAATTGATATGGGTAGTCCATGAAGTCTCAAAACCTCATTAATATAAAGGCATGCTAGATGTTCATGTGGTAGATCTTATCTTAAAGAACTAAAATGTGAAGACTTGTTAAGATGATCAACAATGAATCATATTGCATCGTTCCTTCTAGAAGACTTTGGTAGTCTCATGAGAAATTCCATCGTGATATTATCCCATTTCCACTCAGGTATGGGAAGATGTTGCATGACTCCTCCAGGTTGTTTCCTTCCATCTTTCACTTTTTGACAAACCATACATCTTGACAAAAAATCAGAAACCTCTCTCTTCATGTTGTCCCACCAAAATTGTTCCTTCAAATCACTATACATAATAGTGCTACCAGGGTGTATAGAGGAATTGGAACTTTGAGCATCATCCAACAATTCAATTTTTAAATCAGGTATATTGGGAACACAAAGTCTCTTCCCAAATTTCAAAATTCCATCTTCATACACAAAGTCAATCAATCTACCATCATTCATAGCTTTATTCTTCTCTTGAAACTCGTCATCATCGGTCTGAGAACTCTCAATCCTTTTTAGTAAAGATGTTTTGGCAACCATTTGAAGATGCATTGATGTTTCACCTTCCATGGTTATTCCAATGTCCAACTTCAGTAGGTCCATGAAAATAGGATCCTTTTAATTTATCATCTTGTTCAAAACTCCATGATCCTTTATGCTAAATTCATTCTCCATCTTATTTTACTTCCCCGAGTGGTAGTGTATCGTGCAATCATAATCCTTGAGTAGTTCAAGCCATCTCATTTTCCACATTTTGAGTTATTTCTGTGAGGAAATATACCTAAAACTTCTGTGATCGGTATATATCTCACATTTTTCACCATAGAGGTAATGTCTCCATATATTTAAAGCAATGATTACAGCATCTAACTCATGATCATGAGTATGATAATTTTTCTCATCAATTTTCATCTATCGTGATGCATAGTTAATAACCCTATCATTCTGCATAAGGACACAACCAAGTCATTTCTTTGTGGAATCACTATAAATAAAAAATCCTTCATTCCCTGATGGTAGAGTAAATATAGGGGCATTGACCAATATTCCCTTCCACTATTCGAAACATTATTCACACTCTTTTTTACAAACAAATTTAACCCCCTTATGTTTGATCTTTGTTAATGGGTTAGCCAAATGGGAAAAATTTAGGATGAAAACCCAATAATAACATACTAACCAAATAAAAATGTGTACCTTAGTTATACTCATCGGTGTTGGCCATTCTTGGAATGCTCTTGTCATAGAAGGATCCACATAGATTCCATCCTTAGAGACAATATGGCCAAGAATAGAAATCTCCTAAATCCATAATTCACATTTGCTAAAATTCCCATATAATTCATTTAATCAATTGATCATTATTATAATGCACAAGGTATTTTCATGATCTTCATATCTTTTGGAGTATAACTAGATGTCATCAATAAATACCACTACAATGTCATCAAGAAATTCCTTGAAAACTATGTTCAATATATCCATGAAAACAGATGGTGCATTAGTCAGCCCAAAAGTAATTACTGTAAACTCGTAATACATGTTTCTAGTTTGAAATGTTGTTTTGGGAATGTCTTATTTCTTCACACACAATTGATGATATACAGATCGAAGGTAAATCATTGAAATGTATTGACCTCCATGAAGTTGGTTGAATAAATAATCAATGTGATGTAGGGGATACTTGCTCTTTATTATTATAGCATTGATCTCCATGTAGTCAATGCACAACCTCATAGATCAATATTTCCTCTTAACAAAAAGTGTAATGCCCCGACCCTAGTTACCCAGAGTCGGTGCATTATTACATAACATTGGCATGATCACAAGAAAGATCAAATCTCGAAAGACCGATTGGTTTAGTAGCCTTGGAAACACTAGATATATTCATAAGTTTTACATTACATCATAAAATGAAAAACTACTACAACAACATAATGTCTCCATAATCCATAGTCATATCCCCACATAATATACCTGCAGGTCATTCATAATTTACTTCTTCACTTCCTGGAAAAAATAAAACATAGAAAAGGGGTGAGCTCAAATGCCCAGTAAGGATAACAATATAGTGGAAACTTTCATAAATAAGAATAAACATTTAAGGGAATGTATAATTAAAACAAAAGCCTTTCAAACTTGAACTTTCAACATGGTATGGCATAAATAAAATGAAATAATGCCATTTACTTATTCACATGGATATTCTACTAATCGAATAATCACATGCAAAAATCAATAACAACTTTCATAATGTTGGAATGCATAATGCCATACTATCATAACCACATAGCCAAGGCCTCGTGCCAAGACTACATATAAGATTTTGTCAAGGCCTTGTGCCAAGACACTAGTTTGTCTCATGAGACCTACCGATGCATCGAGGAGCTATAGCAGGCTCCACCCGTCACATATTAAGTCCAATGCATTCCCATATGAAAAGGTTTAAACATAACATAAACATTCGTATTAAAACTAGCATACAAAATGTCAATAATTTCACTATAAACTATGAATGGTATAAAAATAGCACATCCACAGTCAAACATATCACAAAACCTTCAATACAATATAGAAGTTTTGTATCATAATAAATCAACTTCAGATAAGCGTAAAATCCATCAAAGGATGTTGACATAGATGAAATCAAAACACTTTTTAGAGAAATATCTCTTTCTATTTTTGAAATCATTTAAGAGCCATATAAAATAAAACATTTTCTTGAAAATATTCTTATAAGCTTGTAAGGAAATATTTGAAGATTTTATAACGGCGGAAAATAACCGCACCCGCCGTATATGTTAAAAAAACATTCTTACCTTAATTCTGTCGAAAAGGCTAAAAAGGACCTTGTTTTGAAAACGACGGAAAGATTCCTCTTATAAAAATTCAAACAAGGGTATAAATGACTTTAACCCATATTCTTGTAAATAATAAAAATGTTTTGAAATACATTTTGAAGAAACATGGATGTGGATGATAAAGAGATCCCAGTAGATATTTACGTATAAACAACCTCGGATAATAAAGAGATTGTGAAATAACCCTTACCTTGTACTTTTCCTTGGTTGGGGAAGGTTAAACTCTTGTATAATGGTGAAATAATTGTTATTAAATTATACAAGAATCATATACATTAATATGATATCATATATGATCTTTTAATATTGATTTGATAATAATATCTTAGTATTATCGTTGTTTCGGGTGTTAACTTACTTGTCTTTTATATGTTTTGTTACGTAAGAAATGTTTGTAAAGGATAGGTTGTATATTATTCATATCCAGAATGATATAAAGTCCTTAAAAACCATTTTTTAAATCATCAAATGATAATTATACTTGAATGGATACGATGGAGAATGAATCTCATCGCGTTCGTGGAGACGGTAGTCCGTACGTACGCACGAGTGACAATATGATTCTTTTAATATTAAAATAATATATAAATGGATGGTATATCATATATACAAAATCATTAACATGTTATATTTATTATTTAAATGAGTTACACATCATTATTATACCCATCCAAATAATATATTATTGAATAACAATTACACCACGACGTGGAGACGGTAAGCCGTACGTACGCACGTATGGTGACATGTTATTCAAAGGGTGGATAGAATACTGAATATGGTTTTACCATATTTATAATAACATCACAGTATATATATGATGCTGGAGTTATTATTTTATAATGGTAGCAGAAAAGGAAGAAGAAGTGGAAGAAGAAAGGAACTTGAAAAAGGGTGGTGAAATCATTACCTCTTCTTCGGTTTCTTCCTTTTGATTTGATCAAAAGGGCTCCTTAGGATGGCTTTTTGATCAAACTAATACCTCTAGGTTGTAGTGAGGGAATTTGGGAGAGTATTTGGGTAGAGTTTGGCCGAACCAAAAGGCTTTGAAGGTTTGAAGAAATGAGAAGGAGGTGTGCCCTTTTATAAGCGGGGTGAGGGGTACCTTTGGAAAAGTTAGAGATATTAGTTTATAATAAATTCATATTCGGTTTCCAATGGCTCCAAAGTTGATTATTAAGAGGTTAAGGTGGTGATGGGTCTAAAACAACACAACCAATAGAATTTAGACAGGTTTGGGTAGTTATATTAACCTTATCTTTAAGTATTAACTCTAAGTTAATTAGTTTCACTTTTACAATGTCTCTTTGTATTTTTATATAATATGGTTAATAAACATACTATATACATCCAAGCGACACCCAAGTGGTCCATTAATTATTAACCTATCATGATATAAGTCTCTTGGCCGAACCTTAGATTTTTAGGAATTTAATATCAATTAATAATATAATATTTATTTTAAGAACTCTTTTATGTCAATTTTGACACTATTCAATAGTTGATTTTTTTGAAACTCATAAAAGATTGATTACTTCAAAAAAAAGTCAATTAAATCAATCCTTATATATCATATTATCCTAGAAAATTAGTTTAATTCATTAAAAGTTTCATATTATATTTATTTGGGTATTTATAAAATCAATTATTTTAATTTTTCACTATTATAGTAATTACTACATCATCATTGTGTCATAAATAAATTAAATTATTTAATGTCTAAAAATTATAAATAAAATATCCATAGGTAGGAAATAGTTTTATCTTTCTAATTAATATTTATAATCTAAAATCCAACATATATAACCCTATAAAAAAATTGTTTTTCTAAAAGATATATGCTTGTGTCATTTTTGTATTCATTTTAACATAATTAAACAAAAAGTGTCCCTATCACCAACATATGGCACCTTGGGGTCCCAAAATCGACCCAAAGATGCCTATGGTCGAACATGTATCAAGAAATAAGGCTAGGACACGTTTTAGGGTAATTTAGTATTATTATAATATTTTTTTTAACCCTTATTTACCAGATTTACCCTTAACCATGGTAAATAAAATATTTACCGCAGTAATTATTCAAAATGTCTAAAAATAAAAGTTACCTATTTACACAATTTGGACATCCTGATTTCAAATATGGAATCCATTTTTCTAAATTCAAAACACAGAAGTGGCAGAAATTAATTTAAAATTAATTCCCGCTGTCAAAATAAAAAGCGTGTTTTTAAAAGATAATAACTATCAAAAGATTAAGACTTGTTTATGTTCGGTTTAATTGTAAAATTTTGTCCAATAACCAACATTATATTAAATGGTAAAAATATATTCTAAATATACTTTAAAACCACTCATATTCATAATTTATCACTATTAATTATTTTTTTTTAAAAGTTGTTTTTAATTAAAATTTAGTAATTTTCACTATTCATCAAAATATGAAAGTTATCTGAAAAATACCAAAATTTCACCTTAGGCTAAATTCGATAATCCGAATCCAGAAATAAAGTCCATTTTAAAATATAAAATATATATAATTTCAAAAATTAGGTATTACTATTCATAACATCTCGTTTGATTGGTTATGGTGTGTTAGAACTCGGTGTTGCGTACAACGCACGCTATCACATTATTCAAAGAGAAGCGTACCATAGAAGCTTGTGGTGTTACATTCTCCCCTCCTTCAAATAATTTCGTCCTAGAAATTTCAAGAATACTTATCACATGAAAAGACTCTGGTGGTTCTTCATCATAAGTTCCTCGGGTTCCCACGTTGCCTCTTCCATCTTATGGTTTCTCCACAAAAAAATTTACCAGACGCGTCGTCCGGTTTTTCAGTACTTGTTCTCTCGTATCAAGAATCCTGACGGGCACTTCACAATAGGAAAGATCGGGTTCCAGTTCTAATTCCTCATAGGTGAGTACATGCGTTGGGTCCGGCATGTATTTCCTCAACAGAGATACGTGGAAGACATCGTGAACTTTGGAGAGACTTGGCGGCATTGCCAATCGGTAAGCCACAACCCCAATTCATTCTAGAATTTCGAAAGGTCTGATGTACCTGGGACTCAATTTACCTTTCTTACCAAAACGTATGACTCCCTTCCATGGTGATACCTTCAGGAAAACATGATCACCGACTTGAAATTCCAAATCCTTCCTTCGATTATCGGCATAGCTCTTCGGCCTACTTTGAGCTGCTTTGATGTGATTTTGGATTACCTTCACCTTTTCCACTGTTTCCTCCACCAATTCTGGGCCTACAAGTTTTCTTTCACCAACGTCATCCCAACAGGTTGGTGTACGACATCTCTTCCCATATAACGCTTCATATGGTTCCATCTGAATACCCGGATGGAAGCTATTGTTATAGGAAAATTCTACCAGTGGTAAATATTGATCTCACATACCCTGAAAGTCAAGTGAGAAAGATCTCAACATGTCTTCTAAGGTCTGAATAGTCCGTTCTGATTGTCCGTCTGTCTGAGGGTGGTAAGCAGTGCTCAAATGAAGTTCAGTATCCAGGGATACTTGAAGACTTTTCCAAAATCTTGATGTAAAACGGGGATCACGATCAGAAATAATCGATAGGGGTACTCCATGAAGTCTCACAACTTCATTAATATATAGTCTTGCTAGACGTTCCAGGGGTAGATCATCTCTTACAGCAAAAACATGTGCTGACTTGGTAAGACGATCAACAATAACCCATATTTATTCGTTCCTTCTAGGAGTCTTTGGTAGCCCCATGACAAAGTCCATCGTAATACTGTCCCATTTCCACTCCAGTATGGGAAGAGGTTGCATGACTCCTCCAGGCTGTTGCCTTCCAGCTTTCACTTGTTGAAAAACCATACATCTTGACACAAAATCGGCAATCTCCTTCTTCATGTTGTCCCACCAAAAATGTTCTTTCAAATCTCTATACATTTTGGTGCTCCCAGGGTGTATAGAGTAATTGGAACTATGAGTATCATCCAAAAATTCCCTTTTTAGATCAGGTATATCTGGAACACAAAGTCTCTTCCTGAATCTCAAAATTCCATCTTCAGACACAAAGTCTCTCAATCTCCCATCATTCACATCTTTAATATTGTTTTGAAATTCTTCATCATCGGTCTGATAACTCTTAATCCTTTCTAGTAAAGATGGTTTGGCAACCATTTGAAAAAGCATTGATGTTTCACCTTCCCTGGTTATTCCCATGTACATCTTCACCAGATCCATGAAAATTTGATCCCTTTAAATTCTCATATTGTTCAAAACTCCATGGTCTTTTCTACTCAAAGCATCTGCCACCTTGTTTGCTTTCCCCGAGTGGTAGTGTATCGTGCAATCATAATCCTTGAGTAATTCAAGCCATCTCCTTTGCCTCATGTTGAGTTCTTTTTGGGAAAAAATATACTTCAAACTCTTGTGATCAGTATAAATCTCACATTTTTCACCATAGAGGTAGTGCCTCCATATCTTCAAAGCAATGATCACAGCTGCTAACTTGATATCATGAGTAGGATAGTTTTATTCATGAATTTTCAACTGTCTTGATGCATAAGCAATAACTCTATCATTCTGTATAAGGACACAACCAAGTCCTTTCTTTGATGCATCACTATAAATAACGAACCCATCATTCCCCGATGGTAGAGTCAATATAGGAGCATTGACTAATCTTATCTTCAGTTCTTTGAAACATTCTTCACACTCTTTTGTCCAAACAAATTTAACCCCTTTACGTGTGAGCTTCGTTAATGGGTTAGCCAATCGGGCAAAATTCTGGACGAAACGTCGATAATAACCTGCCAAACCAATAAAACTACGTACCTTAGTTATACTCATATGTGCTGGCCATTCATGGATTTCCTTGGTCTTAGAAGGATCAACAGAGATTCCATCTTTAGAGACAATATGGCCAAGAAAAGAAATCTCCTGAAGCCAGAATTCAAACTTGCTAAACATCCCATATAATGCATGCCTCCTCAGAGTCTTCAAGATAATGCGCAAGTGATTTTCATGATCTTCGTAGCTTTTAGAGTATACTAAGATATCATCAATAAATACCACCAAAAATTCATCGAGATACTCCTTGAAAACACTATTCATCAGATCCATGAATACAGAGGGTGCATTAGTCAATCCAAACGGCATTACAGTAAACTCGTAATGCCCGTACCTGGTTCGAAATGCTATCTTCGGAATGTCTTCCTTCTTCACACACAACTGATGGTATCCAGATCGAAGGTCAATCTTTGAAAAGTATTGAGCTCCATGCAGTTAGTCAAATAAATCATCAATGCGTGGTAGAGGATACTTGTTCTTTATCGTTATAGCATTGATCTCCCTGTAGTCGATACATAACCTCATAGATCTATCTTTCATTTTAACAAAAAGAACAGGGGCTCCCTATGGAGAAACACTAGGGAGAATAAAACCCTTATTACTCAATTCCTCTAGTTGTTTCTTTAGTTCGAATAATTATACAGTGAACATTCTATAAGGGGTCTTCGATATAGGCCTTGATCCAGGAATCAAATCAATGGAAAACTCAACTTCTCGTTCTGGAGGATGTCCAGGTAAATCTTCTGGAAATACATCTACAAATTCTTTCACAACAGGTACATCCTATATTTGAACATTCCTTTCCTCACCGACAGTTATTTCATTCTCTTCCTCCCCAATAATTGAATTTAGTTGAGGTATTAAGGGTGGATGTAAATAAGAATTAGGTGGTGATGATTCTGCTCTAAAGATAAGGTGTTCCTTATCATTATCATCATGAATCGTAACCTATTTATTCTTACAATAAATCTTCACATGATAGTCTGAAAGCCAGTCCATACCGAGGATTATATCAAACTCAATCATAGGTATGATGATGAGATCAGCAGATAAAGAACATTTATGTGCTCTAATGGGGACGGATTCACAAAACGTTGTTGCAATGATACTTCCCTTAGGAGTTTTAACTGACAACTCCCTTATTAAATCAAATTGGAAATATCTAATTTTCTTAGCAAACTAGGAAGATATGAAACAATGCGATGATCCAGAATCAAATAATGCATTTGCTAAACTTGAGGAAACCATTAAATTACTTAACACCACGTCTTTCGGAGCTTCTACCTCAACAGTAGTGATAGCATAACCTAGGCCTTGATCCCTTGGCCTTTTCTGAGGTATGTTCTCCTGACTCTTAGGACATTCATTTGCATAATGCCCCATCTCCCTACAATTGTAGCACTGAACATTGGTAGCTTCCTTCCTCCCCTTGCAATCACGAGCTTGGTGGCCTTTTTCACCACACTTGTAACAGACTCCCATTCCCTTCAAGAATGTACCGGGATGTTTCTTCCCGCATTTACCACAAGATGGATATTCAACCTTTCCCTTCTTCCCCTTATTTCCATTCCCAGATTGATCATCATGTCTCTTCTTCTCTTTCTTTTCTTTAAAGTCATAAGACTTAGAGAATTCCTTTTCGGTCTTGATAACACATGAGACAATGTCTTCGTACGACGAAAAGGATTGTGAGACTAATGCTTGACGAAAAAATGGTTTTAACCCATCAAAGAAACGATCAATCTTACTTCCTGGGTTACGTATATATTATCCAGCATACCTTGCTAACCTTGTAAAGTTAGCCTCATACTTTGTGACATTCTCATCCTCCTTTTGTCTCAGACTCAGAAATTGCCTTTCCATATCTGCTCGATGGTCGCGAAGAAAGTATTTTTCTAAAAACATATCTTTGAACTCCCTCCATTTTGTATTTGATACTTCATCATCTTCCTTCATGTTTTGAATCAATGACCACCACTGATCAGCTTCTCCAGTGAGACGGTAAACTTCCATGATAACTTTTTCCCTTTCACTGCTCCCCAAAGCCTGAAATATTTTCTCTAGGGAATTTATCCATTTCTCAGCTACTAAGGGATTTGTACTCCCATTGAACGTTGGTGGTTGCTGCCTCATGAATCGATCTATCATTGAGCCTCCACGCTGTGGATCAGGGTGCTCCATACGGGTAAGGTTATTATTCATAACCTGAGTAAGTTGTCCCAGTATGGTGATTAGCTGATCGGAACCAGGTGCATCACCAGCCCCACTATAATTATCTTGAGCAGGAGGGAAATCCCTACATGGAGTGCATGCATTGATATAGTTTCCATTTCTTCCACTATGCACCATTTATAAACAATTGCATAAACTAGATCAGTTTATGAATCAAAATACATAATCCCATACTTATAAAACACTTAACATAAATTGAACTATTAATGGATATAATCCATAATCATAAAAATGTTTTCTTTGAGGAAGTATATACTCATAAACCCTTCATAATTATTTGTAAAGAAAATGAGAGTTATCCTAAGCATATCCCCTGCGAGTGTCATAACCAAGAGTGCAGCAAGGCCTGTTGTCGTGCACCAGTTCCCGTTCGAGTCTAGCTCAAATCAGTGTTTTCGGGTTTTACCCCTAGGTACATCTGTGCCAGAGCCGCCTCTACCTGCTCGTATCCAGATAGGGATTTATTGCTCGGAAAACTCACAAAATCTCTACAATACCAAAATTATAGGAAGTTCTTCTATACTAATCCTCAAAGTTCATCTTAGGTCTACGTGCTCTAATCAGAGTTTATCTAAATCTAGCTTCCAAGGTTTGTACTAAACTTCCTCTGATACCAACTGTAACGCCCCGACCCTAGTTACCCAGAGTCGGTGCATTATTACATAACATTGGCATGATCACAAGAAAGATCAAATCTCGAAAGACCGATTGGTTTAGTAGCCTTGGAAACACTAGATATATTCATAAGTTTTACATTACATCATAAAATGAAAAACTATTACAAGAACATAATGTATCCATAATCCACACTCATATCACCACATAATATCCCTGCAGGTCATTCATAATTTACTTCTTCACTTCCTGGGAAAAATAAAACATAGAAAATGGGTGAGCTCAAATGCCCAGTAAGGATAACAATATAGCGGAAACTTTCATAAATAAGAATAAACATTTAAGGAAATGTATAACTAAAACAAAAGTCTTTAAAACTTGGACTTTCAACATGGTATGGCATAAATAAATTGAAATAATTCCATTTACTTATTCACATGGATATTCTACTAATCGAATAATCACATGCAAAAATCAATAACCACTTTCATAATGTTGGAATGCATAATGCCAGACTATCATAACCACATAGCCAAGGCCTCGTGCCAATACTACAAATAAGATTTTGTCAAGGCCATGTACCAAGACACTAGTTTGTCTCATGATACCTACCGATGCATCGAGGAGCTATAGCGGGCTCCACTCGTCACATATTATGTCCAATGCATTCCCATATGAAAAGGTTTAAACATAACATAAACATTCGTATTAAAACTAGCATACGAAATGTCAATAATTTCACCATAAACTATGAATGCTATAAAAATAGCACATCCACAGTCAAACATATCACAAAACCTTCAATACAATATAGAAGTTTTGTATCATAATAAATCAACTTCAAATAAGCGTAAAATCTATCAAAGGATGTTGACATAGATGAAATCAAAACACTTTTTAGAGAAATATCTCTTTCTATTTTTGAAATCATTTAAGAGCCATATAAAATAAAACATTTTCTTTAAAACATTCTTATAAGCTTGTAAGGAAAGCTTTGAAGATTTTATAACGGCAGAAAATAACCGCACCCACCGTATAAGTTAAAAAAAACATTCTTACCTTAATTCTGTCGAAAAGGTTAAAAAGGACCTTGTTTTGAAAATGACGGAAGGATTCCTCTTATAAAAAGTCAAACAAGGGTATAAATGACTTTAAACCATATTCCTGTAAATAATAAAAATGTTTTGAAATACATTTTGAAGAAACATGGATGTGGATGATAAAGAGATCCTAGTAGATTATTACGTATAAACAACCTCGGATAATGAAGAGATTGTGAAATAACCCTTACCTTGACTTTTCCTTGGTTGGGGTAGGTTAACCTCCTGTATAATGGTGAAATAATTGTTATTAAATTATACAAGAATCATATACATTAATATGATATCATATATGATCTTTTAATATTGATTTGATAATAATATCTTAGTATTATCGTTGTTTCGGGTGTTAACTTACATGTCTTTTATATGTTTTGTTACGTAAGACATGTTTCTAAAGGATAGGTTGTATATTATTCATATCCAGAATGATATAAAGTCCTTAAACAACATTTTTTAAATCATCAAATGATAATTATACTTGAATGGATACGACGGAGAATGAATCTCATCGCGTTCGTGGAGACGGTAGTCCGTACGTACGCACGGGCGACAATATCATTCTTTTGATATTAAAATAATATATAAATTGATGGTATATCATATATACAGAATAATTAACATGTTATATTTATTATTTACATGAGTTACACATCATTATTATACCCATCCAAATAATATATTATTGAATAACAATTACACCACGACGTGGAGACGGTAAGCCGTACGTACGCACGTATGGTGACATGTTATTCAAAGGGTGGATAGAATACTGAATATGGTTGTACCATATTTATAATAACATCAAAGTATATATACGATAATGGAGTTATTATTTTATAATGGTAACAACAAAGGAAGATGAAGTGGAAGAAGAAAGGAACTTGAAAAAGGGTGGTGAAATCATTACCTCTTCTTCGGTTTCATCCTTTTGATTTGATCAAAAGGGCTCCATAGGTTGGCTTTCTGATCAAACTAAGGCCTCTAGGTTGTAGTGAGAGAATTTGGGAGAGTATTTGGTCAGATTTTGGCCGAACCAAAAGGCTTTTAAGGTGTGAATAAATGAGAAGAATGTGTGCCCTTTTATAAGAGGGGTGAGGGGCACCTTTGGAAAAGTTAGAGATATTCGTTTATTATAAATTCATATTCGGTTTCCAATGGCTCCAAATTTTATTATTAAAAGGTTAAGGTGGTTATGGGTCGAAAACAACTCAACCAATATAATTTAGATAGGTTTGGGTACTTATATTAACCTTATCTTTAAGTATTAACTCTATGTTAATTAGTTTCACTTTTACAATGTCTCTTTGTATTTTTATATAATATGGTTAATAAACATACTATATACATCCAAGAGACCCCCAAGTGGTCCACTAATTAATAAACTATCATGATATAAGTCTCTTGGCCGAACATTAGATTTTTAGGAATTTAATATCAATTAATAATATAATATTTGTTTTAAGAACTCTTTTATGTCAATTTTGACACTATTCAATAGTTGATTTTTGTAAAACTCATAACAGATTGATTACTTCGCAAAAATTCAATTAAATCAATCCTAATATTTCATATTATCCTAGAAAATTTGTTTAATTCATTAAAGGTTTCATATTATATTTATTTTGGTATTTATAATATCAATTATTTTAATTTTTCACTATTATAGTAATTACTACATCATCATTGTGTCATAAATAAATTAAATTATTTAATGTCTAAAAATTATAAATAAAATATCATTATGTAGGAAATATTTTTATCTTTCTAATGAATATTTATAATCTAAAATCCAACATATATAACCCTATGTAAAAATTGTTTTTCTAAAAGATATATGCTTGTGTCATTTTTGTATTCATTTTAACTTAATTAAAAAAAGTGTCCCTATCACCTACAAGTGGCACCATAGGGTCCCAAAATCGACACAAAGATGCCTATGGTCGAACATGTATCAACCAATAAGGCTAGGACACGTTTTAGGGTAATTTAGTATTATTATAATATTATTTTGTTTAACCCTTATTTACCGGATTTACCCTTAACCATGGTAAATAAAATATTTACCGCAGTAATTATTCAAAATGTCTAAAAATAAAAGTTACCTATTTATACAATTTGGACATCCTAATTCCAAATATGGAATCCATTTTTCTAAATTCAAAACATAGAAGTGGAAGAAATTAATTTAAAATTAATTCCCGCTGTCAAAACAAAAAGCGTGTTTTTAAGAGATAATAACTATCAAAAGATTGACACTTGTTTATGTTTGGATTAATTGTAAAATTATGTCCAATGACCAAAATTATATTAAATGGTAAAAATATATTCTAAATATACTTTAAAACCACTCAAATTCCTAATTTATCACTATTAATTATTTTGTTTAAAAAAGTTGTTTTTAATTAAAATTTTGTAATTTTCACTATTCATCAAAATATGAAAGTTATCCGATAAGTACCTAAATTTCACCTTAGGCTAAATTCGATATTCCGAATCCAGAAATGAAGTACATTTTAAAATATAAAATATATATAATTTAAAAATTAAGTATTACTATTCATAACGGCTAGTTTGATTGGTTATGGTGTGTTAGAACTCGGTGTTGCGTACAACACACGCTATCACATTATTCAAAGAGAAGCGTACCGTAGAAGCTTGGGGTGTTACAAAAAGAACAGGGGCTCCCCATGGAGAAACACTAGGGTGAATAAGACCGTTATTACTCAATTCATCTAGTTGTTTCTTCAGTTCCACTAATTCCACAATGGCCATTCTATAAGGGGTCTTCGGAATGGGGCTTGATCCAGGAATTAGATCAATGGAAAACATAATTTCTCATTCTGGTGGATGTCCTGGTAAATATTCTAGAAAAAAATCATCAAATTATTTAAAAATAGGTACATCCTCTATTTGAACATTTCTTTCCTCACCCACAGTTATTTCATTCTCTTCCACCTCAATATTTGAATTTAGTTGAGCTATTGGGGGTGGATCTATATAAGAATTAGGTAGTGATGCTTCTACTCTAATGATTAGGTGTTCTTTATCATCAACATCAAAAATCATAACCTCCATCTTCTTACCATAATTCTTCACATCATTGTCTGAAATCCAATCCATACTGAGGATTATAACAAACTCAATCATAGGTATAAATATTTGATCAGCTGATAAAGAACATTTATATTCTCTAATGGGAATGGATTCTCAAAACATTGTAGTGATGATACATCTCTTAGGAGTTTTAACTGACAACTCCCTTGTTAAATCAAATTGGAAATATCTATTTTTCTTAGAAAACTAAGAAGATATGAAACAATTCAATGATCCAGAATCTAATAAATCATTTTCTAAACATGTGGAAACAATTAAATTTCCTGCCACCACGTCTTTCAGAGCATCTACCACAGTAGTAGTGATATCATAATCTTGTCCTTGATTACTTTTCCTTTTCTAGGGTATGTTCCCTTGACTCTTAGGAAATTCATTTTCATAATTTCCCATGTCCATGAAATTGTATCATTGAACATCGGTAGCCTCTTTCTTCCCCTTACAATCATGAGCTTGGTGCCCTTTTTCACCACACTAGTAACAGAATCACATTCCCTTCAAGCAAGTACCAATGTGTTTCTTCCCACATTTAATGTATGATGGATATTAAACATTTTCCCTTCTTCCCCTTTTTTCCATTTTTATGTTGTTTAGTAGATCTCTTCTTCTCTTTCTTTCCTTTAAAGTCGTAAGACTTAGAGAATTGTTTTTCTGTCTTAATATCACATGAGACAATATCTTCGTATGACGTGAAGGATTGGGAGACTAATGCTCGATGGAGAAACAGTTTTAACACATCAAAGAAATGATCAATCTTACTTTTTGGGTTACATATATAATCTGAAGCAGTCCTCGCTAACCTTGTAATGTTATCCTCATACTTTGCAACATTCTCATCCTCCTTTTGACTTAGACTCAGAAATTTTCTTTCCATATCTGCTCGATGGACACGAGGAAAGTATTTTTCTATGAAAATATCATTAAACTCCATCCATTATATATTGTATACTTCATCATATTCCTTTTTGTTTTGAATAAATGACCACCATTGATCAGCATCTCTAGTGAGGCGGTAAATTTCTATGATAACTTTTTCCCTTTCACTACTCCCAAGGCATGGAATATTTTCTGTAAGGAATTTATCCATTGCTCAGGTACTAATGGGTTTATACCCCCATTGAATGTTGGTGGTTTTACCTCATGAAGCAATATAACATTGATCCTCCACGCTCCGGATCTGGGTACTCCATATGGGTAAGGTTATTATTCATAACTAGAGTGAGTTGTCCCAGTATGGTGATTAGCTGATCAGCACCAGTTGGATCACCTGCTCCACTATAATAATCTTGAGAAGGATGGAAATCCCTATATGGACTGAGTTCATTGATACGATTTCTATTCCTTCCACTAGGCACCATTTCTAAACAATGGAATAAACTAGAGTAGTTTATAGATTTCAATACATAAATCCAAACTTGAAATAAAGTTAACATAAATTGACCAGTTTATGGATATAATCCATAATCATAAAAAAAATTCTTTGGGAAGTATATACTCATAAAACCTTCATAAAGTATTGTAAATAAAATGATAATTATCCAAACGATATCCCCTGGGAGTGTTGTAAACAAGTGTGCAGCAAGGCCCGTTTTCAGGCACCAGTTCTCGTTCAAGTCTAGCTCAAAGCGGTGTTTTCGGGTTTTACCACTAGGTACATCTGTGCTAGAGCGGCCTCTACCTGCTCGTATCCTTACATGGATTTATTTCTCCGAAAACTCACAAAATTTCTATAATAACAACATTCCAAGAAGTTATTATATAATAATCCTCAAAGTACATCTTAGGTCTATGTGCTCTAATCATAGTTTATATAAATCTTTCTTCCAAGGTTTGTACTAAACTTCCTCGGATACCAACTGTAATGTCCCAACCCTAATTACTCAGAGTCGGTGCATTATTACATAACATTGGAATGATCACAAAAGATCATGTCTCGAATGACCAATTATTTTAGAAGCCATGGAAACACTAGATACATTAATAAGTCGTAAATTAAATGATAACAATGAAAACTACAAAAATATTATTCTCCATAGTCAACACTCATATCTTTCCATACTATCCCAGCAGGTCAGTCATAAAATAGTTCTTCACATCCTGGAAAAAATAAATAATAGAATGGGGTGAGCTCAGATGCTCAGTAAGGATAACAATATAGGTGAAACTTTCATAAATAAGTATAAACATTTAAGGCAATGTATAACTAAAACAAAAGCCTTTTAAACAAGAACATCATCATAATATGGAAAAAATAAAATAAAATAATTCCATTAACTTATTCACATGGATATTCTACGAGTTGAATAATCACATGCAATATCAATAACCACATTCATAATGAAGGAATGCATAATGCCATACTATCATAACTACATAGTCAAGGCCATATGCCAAGACTAAAAATAATAGTTTGTCAAGGCCTTGTACCAAGACACTAGTTTGTCTCATGAGACCTACTGATGCATCAAGGAGATATAGCGGGATACACCTGTCACTTTATATGTCCAATGCATTCCTCATATTAATAGGTTTAAACATAACATAAACATTTATATTAAAACTGGCATACGAAATGTCAATACTTTATCTATAAACCATGAATGGAATAAAAATAACACATCCACAGTCAAACATATCACAAAACATTAAATACAATATGGAAGTTTGATATCATAATAAATCATCTTCAAATAAGCTTAAATCCATCAATGGATGTTGACATAGATGAAATCAAAACTATTTGATAGAAATATAATTTTTTCGAAAACATTTAAAAGTCACATAAATATAAAAGAAAAAATTTACTTTGAAATTTTTCATTTAATATTTGAAGGGATGATTCAATGATTTTTATAATGGTGGAAAATAGCCTCACCCGCCGTATAAGTTAAAAAAGTCATTATTACCTTAATTCTGTGAAAAAGGTAAAAAAGGACCTTTTTTGGAAAATGATGGAAAGATCACATTATAAACATCTTATAAAATTTCAAACAAGGGTATAAATTACATTATCCCATAGTAAATAAAATAGTAAGAAAGATTTGAAATACATTTTGATGAAACATTTATGTGGATGATAAAGATATCCCAGTGTATACTTACATAAAAACAACCTCAGATAATAAAGAGATTGTGAAATTAACCATTACCATGTAATTTTCCTTGGTCTAGGGTTGGTTAACATCCTATATAATGGTGAATTAATTGTTATTAAATTATTAAATAATCATATACATTAATCTGATATCATATATGATCTTTTAACATTGTTTTGTTAATAACATCTTAGTATTATCCTCATTTCGGGAGTTAACAGATTCGTGTTCCTTTATATTTTTTGTTATGTGAGTCTTATTTATTGGGGATGAGATGTATCTTATTCATATAAAAAGTTATATCATGTCATTAAACATTATTTTTAATCATCTAATGAAAATTAGTCTTGAATGGATACGATGGGGAATGAATCTCATCGTGTTCGTGGAGACAGTAATCCGTACGTACGCCCAAGCGACAATATCATTATTTTGATATTAAAATAATATATAATTTGACGGTATATATTATATAAATAATCATTATCATGTTATATTTATTATATACATTAATTACACATCATTATTATTCCCATCAAAATAATGTTGTATGGAATAACAATTACACCACGACGTGAAGACAGTAAGCCGTACGTAGGCACGTATGGTGACATGCCATTCAAAGGATGGATAGAATAATGAATATGGTGGTACCATATTTTTAATAACATCACTATATATATAAGATACTGGGGTTATTATTTTATAATGGAAACAACAAATATAAAGGAAGTGGAAGAATAAAGGAACTTCAAAGAGGTGGTGAGATATTTACCTCTTATTTGGGTTCTACTTTTTGATTTGATCAAAAGGGCTCCTTAGGATGGCTTTCATATTAAAGGAAGGCCTCTAGTATTACTAAAAGAAAGTTGAGAGGGTATTTGCGCATAGTTAGTCCTATCCAAAAGGCTTTGAAGGTGTGAATTTTAGTGAAGGGTGAGTGCCCTTTTATAAGAGGGGTGGGGGGATCATATAAAAACTAGAAATATACTTTTATAATAAAACAATTTTCAGTTTATAATGGATAAAAAATGTAATATTTAATTTATAAGGTGGGGATTTTTTGAAAAACACTCAACCAATATGTTTTAGATAGGTTTGGGTCACTATATTGACCTTAATATTTATAATTAACTCTTAGTTAAAAATTATGACATTTACCATATCACGATGTATTTTTAAATTATATAGTTAATAAACATACAATATACTTCAAATAAAACCCCAACTAGTTCCTTAATGATACACCTATCATTATATAAGACCATTTTCTGATCCTTATATTTTTAGGAAAATAATATCAATTAATAATATAATATTTTTTTAAAACTCTTTTATGTCAATTTTGGCACTATTGTGTATTTTGTTTTTTCTAAATTAATAACAACATTTATACTTCGAACCAAATTCATCTAAACAACCCTCATTTGTCATATGAACATATAAAAATAGTGTAATTCAAAAAAAGTCTCAAATTACATTTATTTGGGTATTTAAAATATCAATTATTTTAAATTTTCAATAATAAGGTGATTAATATATCATCAGTGTGTCAGAAATAAATTAAATTATATAATATCTAAAAATTGTAATATAAAACAAAATTATGTAGGAAATATTTTTATAATTATAATTAATATTTATAGTCGAATTTATATTATTTTTAACCCTATATTAAAATTGCTTTAATAAAGATATATCTTTATATCATTTTTGTATTTACTTTAACTTAATTAATATAAAGAGTCATTATCACATACATGTGGCTCCATGGGGTCCCAAAATAGACCCAAATATTCCCAAGGTAAGACATTTATCATCCAATAGGTTTATGATACTTGTTAAGGTAATTAATATTATTATAATATTAATTTTTTACCCTTATTTACCGGATTTACCATATAATCATGGTAAATAACATATTTACCGATGTAATTATTCAAAATGTTTAAAAATAAAAGTTACCTATTTACACAATTTAGACATCCTTATTATAAATATGGAATCCATTTTTATAAATTTATAATACAAAAGTGGCAGAAATTAATTTAAAATTAATACTCGTTGTCAAAACAAAAAGCATGTTTTTTATGAAATAATAACTATCAAAATAATTACACGTGTTTATGTCTAGGTTTAAATTTGAAATTATATCCAGTGACCAAATTGGATTAAATGGTACATATATATTCTAATTGTACTTTTAAACAACTAAATATTATAATTTATCATTATAAATTGTTTGGAGTAAAAAGTTGTTTTTAATTAATGTTTAGTATTTATCACTATTCATCAAAATTGAATGTTTTCTAAAAAATACAAAAAATTCACCCTAGGATAATTTGGATATTCTAAATCCAAAAATGAATTCCATTTTGAATGATAAAATTTATAAAATTTCAAAAATTGTGTTTTACAATTCATAACAGCTGGTTTGATTGATTGTGGTGTGTGTTAGAACTCGAAGTTGCGTACAACACATGCTACTATATTATTCAAAGAGAAGTGTATTGTGGAATCATAGGGTGTTACCGATGATCATAGATACTCACTATGGGGAAAAATAGTATTTATTAATAAAAATAATAAGGAGTGGTGAATAACTAGAAACATATGGCATTAAAACAAAAGCACGATCATAATATTAAAAAACAAATGCTGTATAAATATTTCAATATAAAATAATAAAATGTGAAAGAATCATAACCATGGATATTATATTACAGGAATAATCAAATGATATATTAATTAATAATATCAAAATTATGTAATTAATACTTCAAAAAATCATAAACATACTATAAGGGATTTTTCCCAGACAACATATATAAATATGAAAAACCCCATTCTTGTTTCTCACTTGAGACATACCGATACATCAAAGGGATATAGAGGGAACTATCCATCACCTACTATCTAAAATTAATTCTCCATATAAATGGGGATAAACCTAATAAACATATACATATGAAATGTTATTAAATTTCCGAAATCTATAAACAAAATCAATAACCTTTCTGAGTCGTATGGTGAATGAAATCAAGATAGTACATCAAAAATTTAACTAATTTAAAATCAAATACTAATTTATAGTATATAATAAACTTAATATATCAATATCAATAATTCATATAATTTATTAGAGGTGTATAAAAAGATGAAAATTCTATAATAACATCATTAAAATAATTTGGATTAAAATACCCCTTTTACATGCAAAGATTAGTTCTTTTAGAAAATTATTTGTATTTTTCAGAATTTATTTATATAAAACATGAAATGAAAAAATATAACATGTCAATATAAATATAGATACAATAAAAAAATCTGTATTATTAAAAGTGATTTTGGATGGTACTCAAGAACGGGTAAGAAATCAAGAAGTTGCCTTAAATCAGGCTCACATATCGGGAAGAATTAAAGAGGGAACCTTGTCAGACATTTAATTATGTAAAATGAAAAATTAAATGATCTGGATACCCGGTTTTGTAACATATAGACATAATTCAGAAGAATTACATAAAAATCATGAATAATTAAAATTGTGCAATGAGGGAAAAGATAACTTGAATGAAAATCGAGGTTCGAGAATAAACCATTACCATATGTCTGAACGTGTATTGCACTTGACCATAATGTATGAGATAAAAAATGAAATCGATTAGTAAATTAACTCATAAAATTTTATACATGTATTTTATTTACTATAATACTATTGTATTCATTTATAGTCTTTTTTATGAGTTATAAGATACAATTTTATCGATTGGGAGAATTTTTTTCTGTGGTTTTCATGATCCTATTAGTTATTTATGAGTATGGAAGTTCATGTAAAATGTGAAATATTATATATAATTGGAATTATATTTTATTTATAAAAATCCATAATGATAAATGGTTATATTGTTAATTTATTTATTTATGATGTGAAAAAGTCATTAGAGAGTTTTTTAATGATAACAGTTAATATTATTTGGGCAGTTTTTCTTCAATAAAGAAACTATATTTCATTAATTGGTTTACATCATGTGTATGAATTGTTTCTATAAATGTAAATAGGATGTAATATATAAGAACCCAGATCTTCATTTTAGGTATATTTTTCGTTTTGTGGTCCTTTTTGTGAAAAAGTGGAAAATCTGGAAATTTTCAAAATACACGATGTGTACTTTATGAGTATACGCCGTGTACATTGATTCTGTGCCAGGCCGTGTGCTGGCCATGTCCGGGAAACACACACGGTGTGTAGGTGTAATGTGGAGGCCTCTTAAAGCGGAGTATGGAAAGGCCTAGTACATGCCATGTACCCCAGAATTACATGTCATATACTTTCTTTTTTTCATTAAACGGACCAGGGTCGTGCCTAAATGATATAATTGTCTTCTTCTCAAGGTTCATCGACCGAGAGCGCCTGTACGGCCATGACATCCTCCAAGTCCCCGAACCTCCGTCTGTTTTCGGAATCGACCACCGTCGATTGGTTTGGAATGGCAGCGGTGAGCTCTTCTTTCTTCTTGTGTCCCATTCCATGATTTTCGATCCTTTTCAAGATATCATGGGTTGGACGTTTTTTGTGTTTTCATAGATCTACATTGATCTAAGGTGAATCAAGCCTCGTGGATCTAGTATATTTATCTCCTAGAATCAAGGAAGGTGTTTTGTGCATTATCGTTCTATGTCTTGAGTTTTATGTGCATATTTCACCAATACCCGTGAACGAGATATTTCGTGTTTACCATTTTTTCCCCTGCTGTTTTCGTTCCATGATTGTATGCTAGTGTAGAAGTAATTTTATCATGTATGAGGATAATTGTTGTATTTTGATGTTTTTCCCATGCCTTGTTCTATTTTCGACCTTTCGGTCTTGTTAGACTTTGGACGTTATACCTGTTTTCCATGCCTTATGGCTGTAGGATGGAATGATATTCTTGGCATGCTTGTTATGCTATAAACTGGTTTTCCAAGTAGCTCTGTAGTTGTAATTTTTCCTTATATCTTTATTATAGACTTACTAGCATGAGACCCTGAGAACCTGGTGCTATAGACTATTAGTGATAGACCGAGTGATCTTTCTAGAGAGTCTTGGATATTACAGACTACACGAGGGTAGACCGAGTGATCTTCCTCATTGAGTCTTGGACATTATAGACTAAAGGGAAAGACTGAGTGAGCTTCCCAAAGAGTCTTGGATTTTATAGACTACAGGAGGGTAGACCGAGTGAGATTCCTCAGAGAGACTTTACTTTGATTGAATTTCTTTAAAACCTTTCCTGTCTAGAGAAGGAATTGACTGAGTGAGCTTCCGTAGAGAGTATGTGATAGACCTGAGACTACAGGAGGAATTGACTGAGTGAGCTTCCTCAGAGAGTTTATAGATCTTTGGTCTATAAGAAGGTTAGACCGTTTGATCTTCCGTAGAGAGTCCATGACTACCCTAGAAAAAAAGATGAATTGACTGAGCAATCTTTCCCAGAGAGTCTTATAAATTCGTATGAGAAAACTAGATGGGTTAGGCAGAGTGCAGAGCCTAAAGGGTTGTTGGTATTTCTTGGATAAGACCAGATGGGTTTCCTGCGATTACATCCCAAAGGGGTTCCTATTGTGGATAGCAGTTTGCTACTCTGATGCTTGTTGTTCTGTGGATTGATTACTATTGTATATCATCTTGCTAATGTTTACTATTTATTGTTACTGTTTTCTGCCTGTTGTTACTGTTTCTGTTTGCTGCTTATTGTAATATTACCTGTCATATACTCATTGACTGTTAGGCATAGATCTTCATGTGGTTTCCTGCCTACTGGGATTTAGTCTCACACCTTGTATGAGCCATGAATTTGAGACCAAACACACTATGTTGTTGCAGGTATAGACAAGGTAAAGTTCCCTTCGACTTCTAGTACGTGATTGCATAGAGAAGGAGAGCATGGGACCAATACGATTCTTGCGATTCTAATGAGTTGCTTATTTGTTTTCTTTTGTACATTGTTTTAGTATGGTGATCATCATTTTGACTTGTTGGCGGATTTCCTAGACATGTGTATTGTGCATCATTTCATATATACATGTGAGCTCCAGCTATTTATTGTTTTAGTATTCCACTGTTTATTGTTGTTAGATTTTTACTGCTTCCACTATTTGTCTTCTTTGTTTACTTCGGCTGTGTACTCTACCAATGAGGGAATAGTTTTCCCATTATCACACCGAAGGCCCTCGCTGATAGTTGGTAGGCTCTGGCATTTGAGGAAACGCGCTTGAGGCCATGTTGCCAACCTGGTACGGGGATCCTTTGGGTGGCTTCCGGAACTGGGATGTGACAAAGTGGTATCAGAGGAGTTCTTTTCTTTTGATTTACTATTTGGAGCCTTTAGCATGGGATAATACGGATTCGGTACATGGTAATAAGTTGTGCCCCAGAGTAGCTAACTTACGTATAGGGAAAATCCAATCTACCTCGTTTTTTACAATTTTTTGGATTTGAGATTTTATGGTTGATATGATTTCACCTAGAGTGATTCACATGCCTTCTATTGTTATTATTCCTACTATTGCGGTTCTATTTCTGTCTCAACCCGATGAGATGAGGGTATTCCATCTCATGCATCATATATTCACTTGATAAAAATCTCATTCCATGCATTCCTGCCATTCCATATAAGGTTCATTAGCGATTTAATGTTGTTGTGATAAACGTTGTGTAGATTTTTCATGATGTTGTGATAGATGCTTTGATATAAACCCTATAGTTTGATAGAGAAATTGATTGTGTTTTACTTTACATAAATGAGTGAAAATTTTTGATTCATGAGGTGTTATGGTCTCCAATGAATTAGAGTTTGGTGGATCATTGACTTATTTCCCTTGTATATGATATGTAGGGGATGCCAAGATTTGATTCACGAGGAGTATGGGCCCTCACGGATCGAAATTTGGCCCCTCCATGCTGGTTTTTCAGCGTTTTCTAGGCTTCGGAGACGTTTCTAAGCTGTTGCCTGGAAAAACCCAGAATACACGACATTTAATTGACTACACGCCATGTAATTCTAAATCGTTTCATTGACTGTGTGAGAAGAAACATGGGGTGGTGAAAAAGTTTTCAGAAACACACTGTCTACAGTCGTTACACGCCGTGTAGTGGGGATCCGTGTACCCGACCATGTCACTAACAACATGGTTTGGGGAAGCTCATCTAGTACACGCCATGTTGGGTATAAACATGCCGTGTAGCCTTGTCCTAGGTACCCGGCCATGTCAGGAACAACACTGGCCGGTGATATCTTCTCCTGTACACGCCGCGTTGTTGGGAACACATCGTGTAAGGGTCAGCTGTGTAGTTGGCCATGTAACTAACAACACGGGCTGCTGAAACCTTGTCTGATACACGTCGTGTCCTTAGTGAACACGCCGTGTAGTATAGGGTTAAGAGAACAGTGTGGGCTAGCCATGTAAGGAGACTCGGGCAAGGGAATGGAGATCAAGTACATGCCGTGTGTGGGGACAACATGCCGTGTAGTCTGGGGTGTTACACGACCAGCTGTAGGTGAAGTACACACCCATGCGTTTGGCTTAAGAGGACACACTGTGTAGTTTTATACACGTCGTGTAGTCATGTTTTTGTCGGAATTGTTTGTTATTTTATCATGTTCCTGTTTTGTACTCTTGTGTTCTCTGTCCTTGATAATCCTAATATAAGTTGTGCTTTTGATCTTTCAGAGCTATGGCATCGAGACGTCCTCCAGTTGTAAGTCAGCTTCCAGATGGTGATCAGACACTAGATATGGCCGATCAGGGAAATCATGTATATACTCCTACAAGTCTTCCTATTGTACCAGCCTCAGCACCAGTAGTTATACCCGTTGCAGGCGCCGATGTGTAGTTCAGGGAAGAATTTTTGAGGATGATACATACATTTCAGGGAGTGCCGCCTCTTGCCCCATCGATGGCAGAGTTGACGCAGGTTTTCCAGCAGAAGCATCCTCCTACATTCATAGGGGTTGGAGGACCCTAGGATGCAGAGTCGTGGCTAGTGTCCACGCTGATGATCTTTGAGCACCTGGAGAAACCTCCATAGAAAACGGTAATGCATTCCACTTATATGCTCTGAGACACCGCAAAGAGGTGGTGGGAGGTGATCTCACAGCCAAGGCACTAGCAGAGTATGACCTAGGATGAGTTTCTACGCATCTTCTGTGATTACTTATATCCGGAGACCTTGAGGTCCGGCTGAGACTGGGAGTTTATGAGTCTCTAGCAGGTTACTCTTTATGTTATGGATTACTCATCTTGTTTTACCGAGCTGCAGTGCTTCATGACAATTCTAGCAGGTGATGAGTTGTTCTTTGCTAGTAAGTTTGAGAATGGTCTTTTGTTAGAGATCTGTTTCTAGGTGAATATCATCAGGTTGACTTCGATATCCTCTATTTTCAACCATGCGCTGATCACTGAGCGCAATCTTAAGGATTCTGGTACAGTGAGCTAGGGAGGTTAGACAGCCATAGTCAGTGTTCCTCCCACTGATAGCAGGAAGCGCCGCAGGGAGTCTGCTTGAGGAGATCAGAGTAGGCGGAATGTATCTTCATGCATCTAGGTAGTATGCCACGAGTATGGCAGGAGTGAGCATATTAGGCCCCAGTGTCAGAGAGAACCGATGGAATGCCTATCTTGCGTCAAGATGGGCCATATTTAGCGTTTTTGTCATATATTCTCACCTTCAACATGTGGTAGGGGTTCTTCTATGACCCAGCGTGCAGGAGATGTTTCACCAGTTTCTCACCAGTTTGGGAACTTTATTTCTTCCAGTTATTCGGGCTGAGGTGGAGGTCACGGCCGTGGTGGTCAGGCACCAGGTTACCAGCGACAGCAGAGCGGATCAGCACAGAGTGGTCAGGCAGGGGTGCAAGGCCATGGTACATGCCATATTTTTGCCATGGAGCAGACCTATCTACCAGGAATCGGATCCCGACCCTGCTACAATTTGAGTTACGATCTTAGTAGCCTCAATTTTATCTTCATCCCTTTTCAATACATGTGCTTCGCATATCTTTATCTCTATTGTTGTTTTGGAGAGAATTGGGCTATGTATCTTTTTGTCTACTGACATGTTGACTCTTGATACACCGTTGGGAATGAGGACATCTAGCATACGTTAGTGTAGAGAGTGCCCTATTGAGATTGTAGGGTGTCACTTCTTATGGGACCTCAATGTCCTAGAGATGACAGGCTATGATGTCATTCTTTGTATGGATAGGTTAGTTCTCTTACCTGCAGTCGTCTATTGCTATCACCGCAGGGTGCGTTTTGTATCACCAGAGGGCGGATCTTTTCATCATGGAGGCGAGTGGGATGTCTAGTTGGGTAAAGCTAGACTAGAGCATCGTGGGCTAGGAGGAGTTACAGACCAGATTTCCAGTCTTTATCTGGATGACATGGGGACTTTGCAGTTAGGATTTCCTCAAGTGGTGGATCATTTCAGGGATGTCTTTCTAGAGGAAAATTCAGGTTTGCCTTCGGAGCGTGAGGTAGACTTTTCTATTGAGCTCGTCCCCGGAGCGGCACCGGTTTCCATTCCATAGGATGGTTACACTTGAGTTATAGGAGATCAAGAAGCAGTTGTAGGAGTTGCAGGCAATGGGTTTCATCCAACCTAGTACTTCTCCTTGGGGTTCACTTGTCCTGTTTTCGATGAAGGCAGACGACACCCTTATGCTTTGTGTGGATCATCGAAAGATGAACCAGTTTACGATCATGAAACGATATCCCTTGCCAAGAATAGATGACCTCTATGATCAGCTTCGAGGAGCACGAGTGTTATCAAAGATTGATTTGAGGTTCAGTTATCATCAGTAGCACGTTGAACCATCAAATATACCTCTTACAGCCTTTTGAAGCAGGTATGATCTATACGAGTATACAATCATGCCATTCAGTCTCACGAATGTGCCAGCAATTTTTATGGAACTGATGAACCGAGTGTTCCATCCATACATGATTTCCTTCATGGCGGATTTCGTGGACAAAATCTTTGTGTACTATCACACTCGACATGACCATGCTACCCATCTTGTGACCGTTATGAGTACAATGAGAGAGCATCAGTTATATGCTAAGCTTTAGAAATTCCACGTTTGGATGGATACAATTTACTTCGTGGGTCACGTTATCTCAGAGATAGGAGTATAAGTAGACCCAGAGAAAGTGATAAATGTAGTTTCATGGGAGAACGCACAAAATATATTTGAGGTGCAGAGTTTTCTAGGGATGGATGGATACTACAATCATTTTATACATAAATTTTCAGGCTTTGCAGTACTGCTGACAGTTATGACCAAGAAAAGGCTGATGTTCTTATGGTCAGATTCTTGTGAGACAAACTTTCAAGAGCTGAAAGGTATATTGACTTCAGCACCGATCCTAGTCTTGCCAGAGCTGGGAAAGAGCTATACAGTCTACTTTGATTCTTTAGGTGTCGGATTGGGAGCTGTGCTTATGCAGGGAGATGGAGTCGTTGCGTACGAGTCTCAGAAGTTGTGGCCACACAAGAGGAACTACCCGACGCACAATCTGGAGTTGGCAACTGTTGTTCATGCCTTAAGCTTTTGGAGGCATTATCTTCTAGGAGAGAACTTTGTGGTTTTCACTGACCACAAGAGTCTCAAGTACATCTTCACTCAGTGTGATATGAATATGAGACAGCGTAGGTGGGTCGAGTATCTTCAATCCTTCGACTTTGAGCTTGCCAATATGTTTGGAAAGGGAAACACAGTGGCTGATTCATTGAGCAGGAGAACTCATATTCACGGAGTTCAGGAGGCTAGCAGTGAGTGGCAGCTTGTGGTTCTATTCTCTGATATTCATTTGGAGGTGCATGATAGTATGGGGAAGACTTTTCTATCTTCTTTAGCTGTTACCTCTACTCATTTCGATCGGGTACGGATGAGGCAGCTATCAGAATCAGATGACATAGTCTTGCGGGAGAGTGTGTCAAGAGAGGATCCTCTTTAGGGATGGATAGTGGGTGAGGATGAGATATTGCATTTCTAGGGATGCGTATGGGTGCCAATAGACACACACGAGGAGGTGATGCGGGATTTTCATAATTCAGTTTGGGAAGTTCATCCTCGCGTCATAAAAATGTATCGTGATCTACACCACCAGTATTGGTGGCCAAGTATGAATATAGATGTTGATGGGATCATCATGAGATGTTCTACATGTCAGAAGGTGAAAGAGGAGCATTAGTGACCAACGGAGTTTTTGTAGCAGTTACCCATCCCTAAGTAGAAGTGGAACGATGTCGCGATGGACTTCGTGACCGGGTTACCGAGGTCACCTCCAGGGAGTGATGCTATTTGGTTTATCGTTGACAGGATTACGAAGGTTGCACACTCATTACAGATCAAGGATACCTTCATTTTTAATGAGTTGGGCGGTTTTACATCCGAGAGGTTGGACGTCTGCATGGAGTTCCACACTCCATTATTTCAGACTGGGATGCACGTTTTACTTCTCGGTTCTGGAAAGGGCTTCAGAAGGCTTTGGGTACACAGGTACATTTGAGTATAGCATACCATCCCCAGACAGATGGCCAGTCCGAACGTATGATCCAGGTGCTATAGGATATGCTCTGATCATGAATTCTAGACTTTGGTGGTTCTTGGGAGAGGCATATTCCTCTTGTAGAGTTTTCCTATAACAATAGTTTTCAGGCGTCCATTCAGATGGAACCTTACGAGGATTTGTTTGGTAGGCCATGCGAATCAGCATTGTGCTGGATAGAGGTAGGATGGAAGGTTTACTGGGACCTCATCTTTTTCAGAAGACCTTAGAGCAGATCGAATTAATTCAGAAAAGGATGGCTACAACACAGTTTCAACAGAAGGATTATGATGATCAGCGGAAACGACCCCAGGAGTTTGAGGTTAGGGATCTGGTTTTACTGTGTGTCGCACTGAGGTTGGGACACAAGAGGATTCAGAGACAGGGTAGTCTTTCACCATGGTACGTTGGGTCGTTTGAGTGTTGGAGAGAGTTGAGCCGGTTGCCTATCGGTTGCAGTTTCCTCGGTGGTCACTACTGGAAAACTAACCTATACCAACGGTTTGAAAACATTGGTATAGGCCTCCAAACCATTTTCCAGTAAGCCGTTGGGATAGGTCTAGACCAACGGTTTTGGGAAAACCGTTGGTATAGACCTATACCAATGGTTTTCAAAACCGTTGGTATAAGTAATATGAAAATCTATACCAACGGTTATGGAACCATTGGTATATGTATTTTAAAAAAATACATTTGCTAGGATTTGATCCTAGGACCCCTAGTTTATCATTGAACGACCTAACCACTAACCTAACATGACTTTTGTGAACATAATTACGTAAATATATATATGTATTCTCATAATTATTTTAAATTTTGATTTATATAATGTTCTCGGTAAGAAGGTCTGATAAAAATTAAAAGGATCTATACCAACGGTTTTGACAACCGTTGGTATAGATCCTTGATTTTGGATGCAATTCTGTGGGGACCTTTCCCAATGGTTTTGTTGAACCATTGGGATAGGTATACCCTTTCCGAACGGTTTGGCCAAACCATTGGGAAAGGTGTCCACAAAGTGGACTTTTACCAACGGTTTGTCCAAACCGTTGGGAAAGACATACCCTTTCCCAACACTTTTGGAAAACCGTTGGGAAAGGCAGCCTCAATGTGGGATTCCCCAACAATTTGGCCAAACCGTTGGGAAAGGGGACTTATACCAATGGTTATTTCAAACCGTTGGTATAGAAGCATTGAGAAAGGTTAGATTTCCAGTAGTGGGTACCGGGCTATGCACGACGTCTTCCATGTTTCTCAGCTCTAGTGTTACTTTTCAGACCCGTCTCATGCCTTTCAACCCAAGGAGGTTGATCTTGAAGAAGATGCATCATTTTAGGATCATTCTATCTGGAATTTTGATCACAGTATAAAGGTTATATGTGGTTGGTCTGTTCCTCTGGTACGGGTGCTATGGAAGCACAAGCGAGTACAAGACAAGACCTGGGAGAGGGAGGTCGATGTATGATCGCAGTGGCCGGAGCTATTCGGGGTTTCATCTTCTAGGCCTCTATAGGGAAATTCAGATATGAATTTCTTTAAGGGGGAAAGTTTGTGAGAAACCAGATCTTTGTTTCATGTATTTTTTTCTCATCGTTTTTGAGAAAAGGAGGAAAATATAGATATTTTTAAAATACACGTCGTGTACTTTATGAGTACACGCCGTGTATTTTGATGCAGCGCTAGGACATGTATTGGCCATGTCCGGGCCATAGACACGGTGTGTATGGGCGATGTGGAGGTCGCTTAATGCGGAGTACAGAAAGGCCAAGTACACACTGCGTACCCCAGAAGTACACGCCGTGTACATTGTTTTTTTTCATTACATTGACCGGGGTCGATCCTAATCGACAGAATTGTCTTCTTCTCATGGTTCTTTGACTGAGAGCACCCGTATGTCCGCAAACATCCTTAGAGCCACCGATCCTCTGTCTGTTTTGCAA
The DNA here is from genome assembly GCA_963277665.1 of Viscum album. Taxonomy (NCBI): domain Eukaryota; kingdom Viridiplantae; phylum Streptophyta; class Magnoliopsida; order Santalales; family Viscaceae; genus Viscum; species Viscum album. The sequence goes on along the minus strand of OY728126.1, from coordinate 372,906,475 downwards.
ATCGACCACCGTCGATTGCGTTGGAACGACAACAGTGAGCTATTCATTCATCTTGAGTTTCATTCCATGATTTTCCTTCTTTCCCAAGATATCGTGGGATGAAATTTTTGTGCGTTTTAATAGATCTATTCTATTCTAATGAGAACCAATCCTCGTTGTTCTAGTATATTTATCTCATAGAATCAAGGTAGGTGGTTTGTGCCTTACCGTTCAAAGTCTTGAGTTTTATGTGAAAATTTGACCAATACCTGTGAACATGGTATTGCGTATTTTCCATTGTTGCCCCTGATGTTTTCCTACCATTCTTGTATGCAATTGTAGAGGTAATTTGATCATGTATGAGGATAATTGCAATTCATGGATGTTTTTCCCATTCCTCGTTCTATTTTCGACCTTTTCGTATTGTTAGGATTTGGCCGTTATACCTGTTTTCCATGCCTTGTGACTGTTGGATGGAATGATATTCTCGACATTCTTGTTATGTTGTAAACTGGTTAGCCAAGTAGCTCTGTAGGTGTACTTCGGCCTTATATCATTATTATGCACTGACTGGCATAGGACTGTGAGAACATGGTGCTATAGACTATAAGGGATAAACTGAGTGAGATACCCAGGGAGTCATTGATATTATAGACTAGAGTAGGGTAGAATGAGTTAGCTCCCTCATAGATTCATGGACATTATAGACTACAAGAGACAGACTGAGTGAGATTCCCAGAGAGTCTTGGATTTTATATACTAAAGGAGGGTATAGCGAGTGAGCTTCCTTCGAAAGTCATTACATTGTTTTAATTTCATTAAGACCTTTCCAGGATAGAGAAGGAATTAAATGAGTGAGCTTCCTTAGAGAGTCTATGATAGACCTGAGGATATAGGAGGAATTGACCGAGTGAGCTTCCTCAGATAGTTTCTAGACCTTGGGGATATAAGAGGTTTAAACTGCGTGATCTTCATTAGAGACTCCGTGACTGCCATAGACTATAAGGGGAATTGACCGAGAAAGCTTTTGTAGAGAGTCTTATAATTTCATATGACCAAACAATAGGGTTTAGGCTAAGTGAACTTCCCAAAGGGTTTTTGGTACTTCTTGGATAGGACCAGAGGGGTTTTCTGTGAGTACTTCCTTGAGGGGTTCATGTTGTGGTTATATGCTTTCTTCTCTGCTACTTGTTGTTCCGTTGATTGATTACTATTGTATATCTTCCTACAACTATTTACTATTTTTTGTTAATGCTTACTGCCTACTGTTTCTGTTACTGTTTACTACTTAGTGTACTATTACCTTCCATATACTCACTGACTATTAGGCACAGATATTCAGGTGGTTTCCTACTAAGTTTTAGTCTCACATCCTGTTAGGGGTAGGCTTTAGGGCCCAAACAGACTGTGTTGTTGCAGGTATAGATAAGGGAAAGCGCCCTTCGATGACTGGTACTTGATTGCTTAGAGCAGGAAATCATGGGACCAAGCTGAGGCTTGCGATGCTTATGAGTTGCTTATTTTTTTCTTTTTATACTTTGGTTTAGTATTGCATTCATCATGGTGACTAGTTTTCTTCTTTCCTAGACATATATATTGTGCTTCATGTCATATACACAAGTGTGCTCTAGCTGTTTATTATTATAGTCTTTTGCTACTTATTGTTGTTGGATATTTACTGCTTCTCATATTTGTCAGCTTTGTTTACTTCCGCTGTGCACTCTTCCAATGAGGGCATTGTTTTCCCACTATCACACACATGGTCCTCGCTGCTAGTCGGTAGCCTCTGGAATTTTTGGAAATGCACTTGAGGCCATGTCACCATACGGGTATGGGGCCCCTTTGGGTGGTGTCTGAAACCGGTATGTTACATAAAAAATATATCATAATTTGAAAAATCCTAAAAACCATTTTATGACCTTCTTGTCACAAACTAACCCTGGTCGACCCTGAACCGGTCACCCGATCCAATTAGTATCAAGGAACGAAGCACATTCTCGATCCCCATGGGCTGGAAACTATTTTCAGGAATCAATAGAGTGCAAGTAGGAATGAATTTTACAAAAAACACATGGATAAATAATAAAAAATGTACTAAATATCATCATATTTAAATAAAAAAGTGGTGAACATATTTTACATAAAATCTGAAAAGTTGAAAAAACATCACAAAACAACTAACCAGACGATAAGACAACACAATATCTATGTTACCTCTTTGGTCACTCTCTAACACAATGATCACTCCCTAAATGAGGTGACAAAATCCTGGGGAATCATGTTAAAGGTCTAAAAATAGAAATGAACTATATGTGTGAGTATGAAAACACAGTAAGCAAGCCTGATAATCTATTCCCAATGAACATACATAAAAATTTATGAAAAATCATTTTCATGTTTGAACTAAACTATATTAAAGTATTATTTTCTACAAATTTTTATTAAAAAAATAAAATCATTAACCTTAATCATTTACTAACCCATTTCATTTCATTGGTGTGGAATTATCATTTTTAAGGAGAAAGTGATTTCTATATTTTTTATCTTACACAAATAGGGTAAAACCCTTTACTTAAAAACAATTTTCATAATCCATATTAAAAAAACCATATTATTCATGGAAAAAATTTCCACAACATGACACTATAGTAATCTAACAACAAGGGAAATGAATATAATTGTTATACAATCATGTTCACCAATCAATGAAACCAAAAGCTAATAAACAAAGGTGAAACCCAATGATTAGTGACAATCCAAAAGACACCAATTATTCAGACCCCATTTGTGGTATTATTCCAAACATGATGAAATCAAAATTCTCAATAAATTAGGATGCCCATTCTTAGGATATATTGAGGTGAAATCCCATATAATGCAAACAAATATATCCACATTATATGGGACATTAGTCACTAATGTGACTTTTCTGTGCAACAATCATTCATAGAAAACTCACTCAATATGAAAAGTTTACATGTATCAGGTATATATTATGGGTGAGCTAACTGATAATATCTGATCATCAAATCTCAACATATATATAATAATAATTAACAACATGCATCACACCGAGCTACTCCAATAACTGTTCTAATGCTGTAAAATAATTTGAACTAAAGATTCCAACCTGAGGCACTCTCATAATAGAACAATAGGATTCCACATCGAGGCCATCGAATCGATTATATATACTTATATGTCATGAGGAAAATCTAAGTTGGTTTTCATAATAAATTCATTCCACATTTACAATAAAAATTCCAAACAAGCCTTTCTTCACTATTCATAAAACAATCATTTATCACTATTAAAAAACTCAATTTTATAAAGAAGATTAAACAAACTATTTACACATCAAAACATCGACAAATTCCATCAAAATATTCCGATTACACATCCATGGGACAACATGTTTTATTACAATTCCAAATGGGCCATTTATCGACCACTCATGCTAAAGCTAGATAAAAACCAATACCATTTTTTTATAAACCAAAACCATATTTGTATCATCATAAGGAACCCAAATATAGCAACATTATGGCTTCTAATATATTTATAAATAAAAAACAATAATTTAAAATCGCACATAACTCATAAACATCTTACACGAAAATTACCAAAATCAAGGCACATAATATTAAAAAAATCAAATTTAACACCTAAAAAGTTGTAAAACCAAAATTTTATTTACAAAATATATTATTATTTTTAAACTTGTTTATATACATCATAATCCATAAGTGAAAACTAATGGAATATTTAATCAAATACGTGGTGTGTAAATTTTTTACAAAACAAGTCTATTTACCATAAAAAAGACATTAACAACAACATTGCACACCTAATTATTAATAAAAGTATTATAAAACAATTTAAAAAATGAATATAGACTAAAAATACCATGAATTATATGATTATTAAATTATAAAGTAATGTGAAATGGGAATCCTACCTCAAATACTTAGATTAATTGAAACTCACAACCAAAAACCATCCACAAGGGTTCAGAAACCCTAACTATATGAAGACCATCTTTAAATAAAAAAACCCCCATGAAAAATCACAATAAAACATAACAATATGTCATGAATGGATGAGGGAGAATAGAAAAACAATATAAAATGAATGAATATTGATGGTAGAGGAGAAATTAGTAGAGAAAAACCATCGTAATGTTGCCCCACCTTGAGGGTTTCACAGATATTCCTAAAAAGTTGAAGAGGGATGGATTTGAAACCATCATAGAGTTCTCTGTAGGTCTGTACGCACTAGGGGAATCCATTTTGGGTGGAAAAGGGTTCTAAAATCCATTGGGGGAAACAAAAGAAAAATTAAAAAATTTAATTTTGGGTCGACTTGTCTGGTTTGGCCGAGGATTTAATATATTTTGCACCAAACTGTGCGGAAGACACATGTGTGACCACACAGTCACTCCAAAGTTACAACACACCCATGTGCCAACCATACTCTAGGTTTTAAACCTTCCACATGGTTACTAATGTCGGACTGCACAATTAATCAAACGGTGCCCCAACTGTGCGTAGGGCCTTTTGAGGCTAAACATCCATTTTTTCTTCGAAAAAAATAAAAAAAAATAACAATGATTAAACATGAAGGAAAGAATTTATAAATAAAACACATCAAAATAAAACACCTATCACACCCATAACTTTAGTAAAATAGAATGATCCCAAACAAACAGGATCCAACAAAAAAATTGAAAAAAAACAGGGGGACAAATCTCCATACCAAAAATTCATTCCAACCTCTGAAATCCATAACACTCTCAAGATTATTGACGAAAACCTAATGATTATTTATCAACATGTTCCAACCTCTTATTCCATTGATATATCATCCACCATTAATGGATCTTAAACTTCGTTCCAGAAACAAAACAACAACCCATAGCTACATCCTGGGAATCATTAGAAGGATCAAGCCATTACATCTGCAACCTAGCCAAGAAACATATTATTGGGCATTCTCCCAAAGATACCAACAATCACCCATATCAAAGAGAACTAACGAAGGCCAAAAATTTCAAGGGAGGAAATAATTGACTCCCCACCATTAGATAACAACTAACATTTGAGATCATCTTAGGAGAAAAAACAATGAGACACATGGTGGGTCTCCCAACCATTAGGACCACCTAATAGTGACCAAACGATAATTCAACATGAACCCTATACCAGGCCTATTCCAGATATACCATCCCAAATATATTTTACAATTACCTATCATCACATGTCAAGAATAACACAATACAAACTTTGAATCTACCCACTCTCGAACGGAGGTGGGAAAATATAAGTTCACATCCCTCGTACGAACCATATAACCCCACCACATGGGGAGTGGATGGAAGGGGGATAATGATTGGACAACTAAAAATGTAACTAACAACATTCCACAACTCTATCCCACATGGGTGGAAAATCACAGTGTTGTGAAACCACAATTAAAACACAAGAATTTCCCCACTAAAACAATGGAGGCACGAACCGAGCCAAACTTCTTAAAACATCGGGATTCTAAACTACCCACCAGCATCACACCGGGACCTATGGTTGGTGCTATTGTGGATGAAGCATCTATTACCTTATAGAAAGTAACATCTAATCCTAAACTAGAACATGCATAACATGATTTGATAATAGAGAAATATCATAGATATCTAATATAGAAACCACGCATCCATTGATTACATGAGCTAAAAAATGACCTACAACATCCCTTACATCACCTAAACCAAAACACCATCATCACAAAGGCCATCCCTAAATATACCTTACGCTAGAATGAAAATTACAAAAAGAAACCTTAAAAAAAATTCTAACCACACATCAATTCTATGATTTAATTCAAGAACTATTTATAGAAATTACTCAAAAGAATCGGTATAAGTGACCCTAGAATCCACATGAATGGGATGAAATTGGAGTATTTGGATATGATAGCCTCTTATGACCTATATTTACACACTAATAGATTAAAAAAACATCATTTATAAAATATTTTGATTGAAGATACTGTGGCCTTTTGATTCCATGACCTTTTCCACTATCATTCTACTTATTTCTCTTCTCCATTCAAGATTCAACAGCACTGCTATAATGAATTGAAGGATGGAGGACTACTTTGATCACTCCCGCCATCATGGATTCAACAAGAAAATCTTTCCACAGAACATTGTTAAAATAAGTTAGATTGATAACTAACTCCATTGATTGCAGATCGGGATGGATCCCATCCTCGAAATTCAGAGCATTCATCTAGTCATCTTTAGAATACCCTGAGTCATAGGGGACCAGATCCACAATGATATTGAAATAACCTTACATTGACCGATCACCTTGGTACAAACGTCCCATATTAATTCACTTTTTCACAATTTCTTTCTCATGGATATAATAACGGATGATCGAAGCCTTTAATAACTCCCATGTAAGATCTTAATGTGGCTCGTTTTGTGATACTGACTTCCACCACATCCATAACGAACCATCATGCCTTTTTAATTCTAAACATATCCTTCAAAAACTTCGGAAACTCAACGAGGATAAATTTCTTATCAATCTTTCTCATCCACTCTATTACTATAAGAGGGTCTTATTGATAATAAAAAATATGTGGATCCAACTTCTTGAACAAGAGCATAAATTCCATATTTTGATAAATCACACTATGATCGCCCATCGAAGCTCCATATGGAAAACTTCTGGACAAGAAAAATCCATAAACTAAATCAAGGACATATGAACAAAATAAATCCTAAAAAAATACATGGGTCAAATTTTTGGAACATGTGAAAACAATAAACTATAAAATTAAAAAATTCATTTTTTATAACATCTTCAATTTTAAAAAACATGGTTTACTGATCACTCACCATTGGTATTCCTTGGAGTCTCACTCACATGAATGTTCCCGTGACACCCCAGACATGCATCATCTATGACACACTAATAATCCATTGAAATTCACATATACCACCATGCATGTAAGAACCCATAATAAGGCTTAGGCTAAAATAAAACATTATCATTTACCAAAACCAAACATTCAACCCGTTTATACAATCATGAACCTTCCAAAGTCACATTAACCACCCAACCAACAAAAATTTCAGATTCCCACATTAAACCATTTTACCATACATGAAAATAAAATTCCATAGATTTCCATCAAATATAAATTCCACCTTTAAACAAAACTTTTATATCACCTCAACAAACATATCTATGATAGCTTCCTAGATAGTTTTTCCATAGTTGGAGGCTATGAATAATTAACTGGTTATTTCAAGAAGGATTAAATAAATGTTTCTTTGATAAATGAAAATTCCTTATAGGGTTTGGAGTAAACCTATTTCTAATAAATACAAGAGCCTTAGTCTTGAAGTTGTGAGAGCTTGTTTCATGTGAAAGAAGAAATACTTGTTTATAGGAAAGTGACCATTTTCTTTGAGATATTCTGCTGCATGTGATTTTTTATGAGTCGGGGAGGATGTATTGATATTTGGGGGCATGGAGGCCCATTGGATGTGGTATCATTTACTACCTAGAGTATCGAGATGCATTATTTTATGCATGTGGTTATCAGTGAAGACACTAAAGATGATGAAACGGGTTTGATGAGAATATTGTATTCTTACTGAATCTTTTTTGTTGTTATCTTCTATACATTCCCAACTACTCCAGAAATCTGATTTTTCTTACCCTCCTTTCAAAGGGGGCGAAGACAGTCAGTGTATGCCACATTCATTCTGTGTTTTTCTTCCTATGGGAGGGTGGGTCAACAGTATTGTTATAGGTGTAAAATACTAGATGGGTAGTTCATCTACGCACCGTGTTGAGCCCCTTTTGTTTAGTATCATAGACTGTTTTTTTTAAATTACTGGAAATATGGGAAAGTAATAGTGATGCTAATAAGTTGTGGAATAAATGATCATAACCCATGGGGTTGGATATTGCTTGGACGCAATGAATAGGTTGCAATTTAAAGGGACATTGGACTTTTGGTATGATTCCATTATATATAATATGTAATTGATAATGGTTAATTAATTTTTATCTCATTTATTAAGGTAATGTAAAACTAATAAAAAGAGAATAATATAATATAATAAATCACATTAAATAGTTTTTTTTCTTATAGGCTTCCTTGTCATAGTAGTAGAAGCCATGAGTCCATGATACGTTAGCTACAGTCTAGTATACGACTAGTTTATTCCCATAGTGTGGTTGTGAGATATATTATATTATGTAATTTTTTTGTTCTAAATGGTACTCCACCCTATCAGTTAGTTCATCATAATCCTAGAGGGATCTAAGCCATATGTGGGGGGGGGGGGGGGGGTTCTACCACATTCCTGGTGGAGGATGGATGGATGACTACCCCCTTTTGTAACACACTCTTCTCTTTATAGTTACTTTTGTTGTTTGGTAGAGTGGTGTGTTTCCCCATATATGTGTGTCGATGGATTTAATGGATTGTATTTATCCATACACATATAATCTAGATATAGTATCATATGGAATATAATATGTGTAATGTGTAAAGGCTGGGATGGATTGAGGATCCTTACTCAGTGTATGGGATGTAATGTGTTGAGGATTAATATCCAATGTAAGATACACATTATGAGAGCTATGGTGGTTCCCAGAAACTTCTTTTTCACTTTGATTACATGGAAGTGGTTGTTTTTTTCACGAGGTGCATGTTGTGATGCTATGCCCAAGTGTTTTCATGAAAGCCTTCTTGGGGATAGATGCTTAGGACATGCAACATTGGGTAAAAGTGGAAAACCAGTGGGGATGTGGTTATGGGGTACACATGATATGATTTATTATATTATATAATCTAGATTCTGATTATTTGGAGATTATCCTTGGAGAGGATGGGAACATTGTATAAATGATTAAGTTATGGGTTAGTTTCACTTTTTGTTTAATGTGCATTAACGTTTTTTTATTACTTTTTCACGAGAGGCTCTCGGGAGGATCCTACAGAGTATACTATTATACTCAACCTAGGTAAATATATTTTGTTTTTATGTCACTGGGCCTAGGATAGATATGAGGATGATTACTACTATATTGGGGTTAGAGGAGCTATTTAGGATTCGTGGTCACTAATTTTTTTACATTTAATTGGTACATCTATTATTCTGTTCCAGCTGTAGTACTTTTTCATGATATTACATTCGTTTAATTGATATTTCATTTATATTGCAGTCTGAGTTGGAGTCTGTTGGTGTCTATCTTATCCCTCTCTTTCTCATGTGTTCTCTCTGAGTTTAATGCCTCCCATTTCTATGTTTACTATACCATCAGTGATAGTCACCAACCCGGGGTCAACTGGAGGTAGGACTCAGGGGTCACTATCTCCCTTCTCACATTTCGAGTCCATGAGGGGTACACCATAGGGGGAGGGGGCATGACATAGTGGTATGAGAGGAATTTCATGATGTATAGGTTGTTGTTGTTATTAGAAACATGTAAGGTTTCATGTTTTGGAAGGTAAACATTGTATGTAATATCTTTACAGTGATGTAAAAACTATAGAGCAGTTGAGACATAGGCGTTTAGGGTCCCTTTGTTCGGATGCACAAAGTTTTATGTTTACAATGGATACTAAAAGAGGTGATACTAGTTGAAGGGTAGAGACCCAGGGAAGGATCTAGAATCATTCATCTTTGTGCCCATATTTGAATGGGTAGATATTGGGATTGGTTAACCAAAAATGAATAAATTAAAATAAATAATTACTTAATGGTGAGTCTTCCATATTCACGATTTTGGAGTTATATATATTTTTTTATTTTGTAGGTATGGCTCCAGTTTGATGTCATGGTCAGTTTTGTGAAAAAATATATCTGGTTGGCTTTTCCAGAATAACACCACATGTTTGAGGTTGATGATGATGATAATTTAAGGTGGACACTCCAACAGTTTTAGCAACAATGTTTGTAGAAGTATGAAGGGATCTGTCTGAGATGAAATCATAGAAGACTAGTTGGAGTAGGTTGAGATATCCTTCAGTTTGATTTATGCTTGAATTTATCACTGGGTATCTTTGGTCATGATGATGTTTCATGGGGCTGTGAGGAAGTGGTGGTTCTTATTACTTGGGGATCGCGAGGAGTCTGAGATCCCATGGGAGGTGTTCCAAGACATGTTCGAATTCGATTTTCTTTCTTTTTCTACGAAGGAATCTAGTCTCTATGATCTTATTACCCTTCAACAGGGGAGTTATAATGTGCTATAGTTTAGATTCCATTTTAGTAACCATTTATGATATGATTTGGACCTATTTCCAGATAATGTGGTCAGGGTGAGGTATTTCGAGGAGGCTTTGCATTCGGAGATCAAGTGCTTGGTCACTATGTTTATACTGAAGAAATATCTTGAGGTGTTGGAGAGGTAAAGGGTTGTTTAGAGGAAATTGTCTAGAACTAGATCATCATTAAACGGTAGTGATCATGATTTTTGGAGAATAATATGTATGATTTGGGTATATGAGTTTTTAGAGAATAAAAGTTTCAATTTTTTGGGGGTAGGTCCCTCCCCTTAGAATTTTGTTTATCTAGGGGAAGTGGATCATAAGTCTCTACAAAGGGATGAATCACCTTTTATTATTTTTGAGGATAAGGCCATCATTTACAAGAGTTCCTGACCATTCAGAGTGGTCATCGTGCACCATGTTTTCTAATCCAAGTGCCACTATTGAGGTAGTTTCTGCCAAGGCAGCAGTAAAATGTTGCACTAGTTTTGGAATAGTAGAGAGTAGACAGGGTAGGTGGAGGAAAACCCATGTGACACTCCCCTTCCTTAGAGAGAAAAGTGCAACCATGTGGTGGTCCTCATACGGTTTAGGAAGGATTTAAAGGATGTCATGGTTAGTTTCATGCTTTAGTGTTGCTAGCGCAAGGTGAGCGAGATGTCACTTGAGGTACCATTTTCTTGTTGTCTACATGGATTTATGTCTTGATTGATTCAAGAGAAAAGAACTCCTTCATATCACCTTCCCTTATCCATGATTTTTGACATGATGTATAGAGTCTTCTAGTGCCCTTGGTGTTCACTATGCCAGTTGGAGGTGGAAAAGACTTGTTTGAAAATATACAGACTGTGACATAGTCTTGGGGATACATTGCTCTTAGGGAGATTTCCCATGTTTACTGATACAACCATATGATGTCATTATCGACATCTATTTGTTATATTAGATGGTGGATGTCATTGATTGTTTTAGGAGGCAGGTGGTGTGATTTGATGCGGATGTAGAGCAGTCAGTGTTTGTTGGTGAGTAAGACCCTCACATGGGTAAGAGCCGTGCTCCGTCCTATTCATACTTAATATATGAGATGATACTGAGTTCTTCGGAGGTCTAGTAGTTGTCATTTACCAGCATCATAGAATATTACCTTGATTTCATTCCATAATAGGTTGTAGCATTACCCCCTCTATGATAGATCGAGTTTTGAATCGAGATATATCTTGGATCTTCTCATATCTCTATATATCTATATTGGATGGCCCGTTCTGAGTTACGAGAGCTGTGTATACTTCTCAATAGTCTACTATAGTGTGGTTTTATTTGGCTGAGTATTTCACCGTATGGTGCATCATTTTTGTCCAAGAAGAAGGAATAGGGAATTTTATTGTTGTGTACATATTATTGTCGCTTAATGATTTTGATAGCGAAAAATCGCTATCTTCTTCTGCGGATTGAGGATTTATTTGATCAAATGATGTGTTCATGTTGGTTCTCAGAGTTCATCTTGTGGTCATGATATCATCAGATGCATGTGATGGATGAATATACCCAGAAGACTACATTCTGTTTTAGTCATGGGCATTATGAGTTCATTTTAATGTCATTCAGTGTGACGAATGCTCTAGTTGTGTTTTGGGGTTGATGAATTCTATGTTCCAAGAGTTCCTAGATAAGTATGTTGTTGTTTTCATAGACGAAATTCTTGCATAATCCACATATGAGGAGGATCATGTAGAGAATCTATGACCTATTTTGGGAATTCTTCATTAAAAATAGTTATTTAGGATGTTTTCTAAGTGTGAGTTTTGGGCTCAGGATGTTCATTTCCTGGGGCATGTGGTGTCCCAACATGGAGTTGATGTGAATCCATCAAAGATAGAATTAGTTGGGCCATTGGTAGCCCCCAAGACATTGGGATGAGAGTTAAGTATCTTTGGGCTCACATGATAATACAGGAGGATCATATTAGTTTTCTCACAGGTTACAACTTCTCTAACAATATTGACTAGGAAGGATCGAGTGTTTGTGTGTACTGATCAGTATCGGGAAACATTTTAGTATCTATAAGAGATCTTGGTAACTTCTTCCATTCGTTGTCTTCCTGTAGGGGGACATCAATTTTATTTTTTCAACAATTCTTTACATATGGGGATAGGCTGTGTTTGGATGCAGCAATGATCAGTCAATTTTATGGGTGTTAGCAGTTTAATCCCAATTAACATAACTATGCCACCCAATATCTGGATTTTTTGGTTGTGGTGTTTACTCTAATGTTGTGGAGAGATTAACACATTATAGATCTTTGTGTGTTTTTCACTAATCATAAGACCATAAAGTATGTTTTCTACATCATGACTTGAACATTCGACATCATTGGTTGACATAGTTTTTAGAGGAATATAACTTCAAAATCTCTTATAAACCTGGTAAGGGGAATGTTGTAGCTAATGCACTAAGAAGAATGTCACGTAGAAATTCCATGAGTGGATCCAGTGATTCGTGGTGAGTGATGTAATAAAATTCATCATTAATCCTCAATATGGGAGAAGTTGAGGGTATACGGTTTATTTTTTAGATGACGGTACAATTATCTCAGCTGTAGTAGGTGGAAGAGTCCATGTTGGGGGATCTTGAGGTGGAGGTCATGAGAGAATATTTTTTTGCAATGAGGCCCCTGATGTTTGATACATGGATGATCAACACCTTGGTTTGTATCAGTGAAGTATTTTCATTCCTTTAGTGATGTATGAGATATTTCTTATAGGTTTCTATAGTTAAACATTAGTGGTGCATCCTGGCATGACAATGATGTACCTAGCCTTGAGGAATCAGTTTTGGTGGCCTAGGATGAATTGTGTAGTTGCAAAGTTTGAGTCTCAATGTTTGTTCCGCATGAAGGTGATGTCTATGCACCATGTATCTGGTGGTTATCTCGAGCCATTAGATGTCCCTTAGTAGACGATGGAGGATATATCAACGAGGTTTGTTAATTCTTTACCTCAACCTCAAGGAGTCCATGATGCTATATGGGTTGTAGTGGAGAGGTCTCCAATATTATTTTGGTTATCTTTTATTACAGAACACAACTTTTCATCCACTGACAGATGATCAGACATAGTGGACCATCCAGACTCTTAAAGGCATGTTGTGCTCTTGTGTCCTATATTTTGGATGTTCGTGGTTGAACCACTTACAATTGGTGGAGTTTGTATATAAAAAAAGTTTTCACTCCACCATCGATATAGGTACATTTAAAGACTTGTATGTAAAACCATTCCATTCTCCATTATGCATGACTGGGGATGGAGAGTCAGCAATTCTCAGAGTGGAACTAGTGCAGAATACGACAGAGTTTTTTTAGGTTATTTGTGAGAGGACGAAGGCATCGCATGATATTCTGAAATCATATGTTGATCAAAGGAGGAGACCTTTATATTTTTATTGTGTGGATCACTTGTTTCTAAAGGTGACTCCCCATTTTGGACAGTGAAGGATTGGTCTAGGAAGTATGATTTCTCCCCGGTTTGTTGGGACTTTCTATGTGTTGGATCATATTTGAGCCATGGTGTATCGAGTAAAACATCCCTTATAGATGATCCAGATACACAATGTTTTTCTAGAGTCTCAACTTTGTTGTTATCATCATGATGAGTCTCACATCATCAATTGGACTGAGATCATCGTTGATGACGATGTGACCTTTAGGGAGATTCATGTCGAAATCCAGCATCGTAGGGAGAAGGTGTTGCATGAGCATGATATTACCTTGGTCTATGTCTTGTGGTGGAACAGTGGTGTGGATTGGATTACCAGGGAACATGAGTACCTGATAATTGCTTAATACAATGAGTTGTTTAATGTTAATCTCATTTCTTATAAAAATGTTAATTTTGTGGTTTTAGGTCCTTTTGTGTTTATGAGTTGGCATTATTTTTGTTTCTTTTTATGGCTTTGTTTCATTGAGAGTTATTTCAATGGTTGGTTGTTCAGACACCTTCCAATTAGTGTTTGTTTGGGATTATAGAGGTGGAGAGTGTTTTGAGTTGTATCTGATGTAATGGTCTAATCCTTTCTATTTCATCCCATTGTTGAATTTTGGTTTTTGAGTTTTTTTTTGGGAAGTTAAGGTATCTTACCCCCAATACATTGAAAAAATTACAACATGTTTCATAAACAGGTTCCCCCAAAAATGTGGAAAAAGAAACGGAAGTACAAAAATGATGTCAAAAAATAGTGTCACAAAAATAGTGTCATAGAAATGTTGGAACAAAACCGTATCACATAAAATATTTCACATAAATAGTGTCACAAAAATGATGGAACAGAAACAGTGTCATTGAATTGGTGGCAAAGAAATGGTGTCACATAAATGGTGTCAAATAAATTGTGTTACAGAAATAGTGTCAATGAAATCATGTCACAGATTCAGTGTCAATGATATGGTGTCACTAGAATTGTTTCATTGAAACGGCGGTAGAGAAACGGTGGCATAAAAACAGTGTCACAGAAATGGTGTCACATAAACAGTGTCACAGAAACGGTTTCATAGAAACGGTGTCACAAAAATGTTGTCACAGAAATAGTGTCACAAAAACTTTATCATGAACAATGTTTTTAGAAATATTTCACTTTTCCTTTTTCAAATTTCAATATTATTCCAATTATGACAATTTAATGATTTTGTTGACGAAAAACACATAAAAATCCTTATTTTACGGGATTTAAGGCCGATTCAAAGCCCATAACACCTATATTAATTTTTATATGGTTTGGGATTTCTTTACATGGTCAAACTTCGATGTTTAAATCAATATTATTTTAATTGAAAATCCAGTGTATAATAAAGTAATTCTACATTACATCATATAAACAGATGAGATATCTTTATCCATTATTTTGATTTATTGTTCTATGGTGAGAGATACCCAATCCATTCCTTCCTTCTTGTTGGAGTCATGCATAGTGTTGTATCATTGGGTCATGTCTTCCCATGATTTTCTTCATACTTCATGTGCACCCCCTTTTTTTGCAACCAAGAAGTGTTGATGAATCTTCAATATAAGGTATGATCTAACATCATTCTTCTGGGTTCCTCTACTTCTTTTATCGATTCCTATTATAAAATGTTATCTCTATGTTCGTAATAGAATTTTTTGGGTGTTGTCTAGTGTAGTCGGGTCTTCGCATCCTCAGGTGGATGCAGTCCTCTCCGATAGTTGATCATGATCTGTTTTTTGTTATTTTTCATGCAAAGAGCATAAAAAACATGTTGTGGTAGGGGATTCATGGCCACTATATCATTTTAAATGCATTTATAGAGTTATCTTGTTTTATCTCACTGTAAAATAATGGAATTACATAATGTATATTATAACTGGTTAGACAAGCTTGTATCGATCTAATGATATTTACTATTGTTTTTTGCTTGTTAGTATGATATCTATGCATGTCATGTTATCATGATATTCATGATGAAATTTGAAAAGAATATAAACCAAGAAATAATTGATAATTATTTGGATAATGATAAATAGGCTTGTAAGTGAATCCTCTTGTTGTTGTGATTTGATGTTAAAAAATTGATATAGTAAGCATGATTAATTATAAATGAAAACTATGATATCTTTCTGGTTTGGTTTTCCATAGTTAGAACCTACAAATAAAGAATTGGTTAATTCATGATATATTAAAGATATTGTTGTTTGAAAAAATATAATGACTTGTAGGTTTCTTAGTTACCCTCTTGCTTCTAAAGGCCAAGAGGCTTATGCTTGGAACTTTGGGATCTTGTTTAATTTTAATACAGAATGCCATTATAAGGGACAAGAGCCTAGTTGCATTGTTATTTTATACTACATGTGAGTTTTTGATCCAGGGTGGATGTAATGATATGTGGTGGAAGGGAGGCTCTTTGGTTGTGGCAGTAGTTGATGCCTAGAGTGTCGATATGCATTGATTTATGCACGTAGGTGTCAGATAGAACACCAAAGATGATGAAATGTTTTGGTTGTGAATGTTGGATTCTTGCTTAATCCTAATGGTTGTTATCTTCGTTAATTTCTCAAATTATAAAGGAAGCTAGTTTTTCTTACCCTCCATCCAAAGGGGGCGACAATGCGTGGGGTATGGAACATTCATTCTGTGTTTAGCTTCCTGAGGGAGGATAGGTCTACACTCTTTATATAGGTGGAAAAAACATCGATAGGTAGTTCATATACTATCCATGTTGAGTCCCCTTGTGTTTAGTATCATAGAATGGTTTTCTAAAATGTCTGGGAATATAGGAACACAATGACATTGTTAATAAAACATATAATAAATGATGTTAACCCATGTGGTTGGAGCTTGCTGGGAGAAAATGATGATATTGAAATTTAAAGGAATAGTAGACTTTTTCTATGATTCCAATTAAATGTAATGTTTTACTAATAATGGTTAATTAATATTTATAAAATTAATTAAATTAATGTGATACTAATACAAATGGAATGTAGTTAATATAATAATGCTCTTTAAAGGGTTTCATGCTCATTGGTTTCCTAGTCTTAGTAGTGGTCACCAAGAATCTAGGAGATGTTAGTTGTATATGAGTCCAAGTGTTGGATATTCCCATAGTGTGGTTGTATGATATATTACATTCTTTCATTTTTTAGTTTTTATATGCTACAACACCCTGCTAGTTAAGGAAACAGAGACACCGGGGATTTTAATCCATGGGGGTGTTTTCCCGAACATTCATGTTGGAGTATGAATGGATGACTAGCCCATTTGGTCCCACTATATTCCCTTGGTAGTTACTTTATCTTGTAGGCACATCTATCAGTTATTCTCATATATATGTGTAGTGGGATGAAATAACATGTAGTTATTCACACACATATATTTTGGATATAGTTTCTTAATGAAAATAAGAGGTAAAATTAATATATTCTGTGATGGATTGAGGATCCTTACTCGGTGCATGGGATATAATGTCTTTAGGTTTAATACTTGATATTTGATGCCTATTAAGCTTGCTGAAGAGGATCATGAAAACTACATGGTTACTTTGGTTACATGGACATGTCGGTTTTGTTGCATGAGGTACATGTTGTTGTTATACGCCCCAATACCTACGGGAAAGTATTTTTAGAGAGAGATATTTAGGACATGTGATGTTGGGGAAATGTAGAAAACTAGTTGGGAAGGGGTAGCAGGGTACACTTGATATTCATTATTATAATACATAAAATGTTATGCAATACATAGTGAGGTTGGAAACATAGAATAACTATTTTTGGGACGAGTTAGTTTCACTTGTTGTTTACTATGCTTTAGAATGTTTTCATTAATTTTTCATGAGAGGATCTAGGGTGGATCTTACTTAGAATAATTTTATTCTCACCCTACATATATATAAAATAATTATTTAGGTCACTTGGATTAGGTTTATGATCAGGATGGTTACAACTATCTTTGGGGTGCATAAGCTGTTTGAGCTTCGTGGTCACTATCATTTTTACATTCCATTGGTACTTGGGTTTTCTTTTTCAGTTGTAGTAGTTTTTCATGGAATTACATATGTTTAATTAGAATTTCTTTTATAACCATTTTATGAAAAAACCAATCATTTATCATTGATAAATAAATTCCAAAATAGAAAACCACCTTAAATAAATGAATTTTTTTATTAGTAAATCACAATCTAATAAACCATTTCAATTTCACCCCAAGAGGATATCTTTTAGAAAATCAATTTTAGAAATCCTTTAATGAAATTAATTTTAAAAATATTGTCACCAACACTCCAAAATCTAACAATTACCTATATAGCCTATTTTTTTTTACAAATCCAACATATGGGTTTTCAAAACATTTTTTCCATATCAAAAAAGACAAAAAAACCTAAAAAAGGAAAATAGTATAAATGGTTTACATGAACATATGGATAGAGGCCATATACCAAACACACCACCAAAATTGAGAAACTTTTAGGACCATCCCATAGATCTACTTGGCACTGAAGGCTCTATGAGCTCACTAAAACCATTAGTCAAACTCTATTTATTGTATCTGAATCACCCAATAATTCCTAATCACCCGTAAAACTAATATAACAAGTCATCCCATTGAAACATATGGTTCAAATCGATCATGTGTTCAAAAAACTCTTCCTTCACCGACCCCTCAAGTATCGACAATCATAATCCCTCTACCATGGCATCCCCATTTAGAATAAGGTGCTATTTGAGGCTAGTTCCAATAAGATTTAACCTCCATATAATACCATTTTATAATGAACCAACCCCAGTCGACCCTGAACCGGTCACCCATTCCAATCATTGGAAAGGTTCCAAGAGCATTCTTGATCCCCATAGATTGGAAACAAATATTGGGCATCAATAGAGTACATGAGGGAATGATTTCTCTAAATAATAAATAGAGAAAAAAGATTCAAAATGACCCAAATAACCCATTATTTTAATAAAAAACAATAGTTGAACATATTTTATAATCTGTCATAAAATTACTAAAACATCATAAAACCCGATAATAAGACAACAATGTCATTATGTGACCTCATTGGTCACTCTCCAGCCCAATGATCACTCCCCTCATAAGGTGAATAAACTCTCTCAGATGTTTGAACAAGGTATTAAATTAGAAAATAACTATTGGAGTTACAAATAAAACATAGTAATATATCTGAATAATTTTTATCCAATGACCTCCCTTTATAAATAAATGTAATATAAATTTCAATTTTGAAATACAATATATATATAGTGTGACTTTATATACATTTTACATAAAATTAAATTAAAACACATCTCCCCTACTCATTTCTGAAACTAGCTTCACTTCCTCAGTGCATGACTATCATTTTCAAGGGGAATGTGATGTATACATTATAATATTGCACAAATATGGTAAAAAAATTGCTTGAAAACAATTTTCATAAACCATATTTAAGAAACACATCCATTTTGATGATAAAAATTCCACAATAAGGCACTACATTAAACATGAAACAAGGGAAATTAATATAATTATAATTGAATAATGATCACCCCTACATGAAACTATGAGCTAATAAACATAGGTGACCCGATGAGATCATGAATAATCAAGAATAATACAATACCTGAAACCCAATCTATGGTATCATCCCACAAATGTTAAAATAAAAATGATCAATAATCTCAACCACCTTTTCCATGGGCATAATAATGGAAACTAATGTAGAATTAAACCCTATATATCCACCTATTATGTTCAAATAGTCAGTCCCGTGACCTACCAATGTACTAACAATTCATAGAAAATAATCTCAATACTATAGGTTCCCATTTCGCATGTATATAATAGTGGTGAGACAACTGATTCTAGTCGAGAAACCTATCACTTCATATATATATATACATATTAATAAATCACAACATGTATCACCTTGAGCCACATAAAAGACTGTTCTCATGCCAAACAATATCTCATACAGAATATTCCAACTTAAGGAAC
The DNA here is from genome assembly GCA_963277665.1 of Viscum album. Lineage (NCBI taxonomy): Eukaryota > Viridiplantae > Streptophyta > Magnoliopsida > Santalales > Viscaceae > Viscum > Viscum album. The sequence continues at coordinate 372,886,705 of OY728126.1, read as the reverse complement.
TCTCGTAATGGATCAACATAATTCCACAGTGAGGACATCTAATCCATTATATACAATTATAATTCATGAAGAATATAATTGGTTATTTTCATAAAAAAACAATCTACACTTATATAAATATCCCAAATTGGCATTTAAACTCTATTCAAAAAACAGTTATTTATCACTAATAAAAACCCCATTTTTCTAAAGATATGTAAAGACACTATTTTTTACATCAGCAAATATATATTTATTTAAAATTATTCAAATTACACATCTAAGGCACAACCATTTTGATAAAAATTCCTAACGGTCCATTTATGAACTACTCATGCCAAAACATGCTAAAAATGAATATTTATTTTTTATAAAACAAAAACAACTTTGGAACCTCAAAAGGTACCCAAAAAACCATTTCTTATGCTTATAATATATTTATAAATTGGAACAAATCATTTAAATCCCACATATCACATAAAATCGAATTGGGGAATTTACGAAAAAAGAAGCCACATAATATGTAACAAAAAAATTCCCATTTAACACTAATAAATGTGTAAAACACAACTTACAGGGCCTAAATTTATTTCTATTTAAAAAAAATTTTCTATAAATGACAACCCATAAGCGAAAACCAATGGAATGTTTAATGAAATACTTGGTGTGCACATTTAAAAAAACAAGGCAATTTTCTATAAAAAGAGACATTAACTGTAACTTTGCACACCAAATTCTTTTTAAAGGATTATAAAACCATGTTCTGAATTTAGAGGGGGTAAACTACAATTAAATAAATGAATCTCAAATTATAAAGGCCTGTGAAATGGGAAACCTATCTCAAATCCATAGCATAATGGAAATAAAACCCTGGAAACCTTCGATTAGAGTTTATATACCCTAAATTTATGTAGAACAACCCTAACCAAATAAACCCATATATACATCCTTGGAAAACAAAACCCTAGGATTAGAATGGCTATGGGTGAAGAGATAACTAATATAAAATTTATGAAGTTGGATGGGAGAGGACAATGGAAAGGAGAAATACCTTGGAAATGTATCCCCACAATGAGGGTTTCTAAGATCTACATCAAAGGAGGAGGAGGAAGGTCTTGGGAACCAAGAGAGATCCCTAAATAGCTCTGGATGTATCTAGGGAAGCAATTTTGGGTTCAAAAGGGGTCTAAAATCCCAAGGGAGTAGTTTATAAAAAATAAAAAATATTTATTCTAGGCAGACATGCACTGTTTTGGTGCACGGTTTTATAAACTGTGCACTAAACAGTACATCAGACACATGATCGACCACAAATTCATGCCTAAGATACCGCACTGTCAGGCACCAATGATACAGCTTCTTTTAAATATGACACATGATGACCTGTGTTTAGATGCATGTTATATCAAATCATGTGTTAACCGTGTAAAAGTATTTTTAAAGATAATATTATATGTTTCCTCCAAAAACACAAAAACTAACCAATGATAAACCAGGAGGGATAGATGAAACTGATAAAACACTTCAATATCCAACTCATATGACACCCAGAACTTGAGAAAAATACCAGGATCCCAATTGAATCCGATGACAATCCAAACATGAAACAAATTGGGTGTGGCATTCCATGATGTTGTTAATTGAAAACTATGATTAATTTTCCTGGATGTCGGAAAATTGAATCATCACATGCACATATTTTATTTATATTCTAATGAGAGAGAGATAAATAGAGAGTATTTTTATGATAGATCATATATTAACATGATATAACTCCTGTATAAATAATACTATAATTATCATGTATCTTTGGATAGGTGATGTGAGGGAAGGATATGAAAATAAATGAAATTAAAATGAAAATAGTAGAAAAGAAAGAGGATTATTACATCTTGAATTCTCCTCCAGAGAAACTCCCTATGGAGATACGATTTGGTCTTCTATTGAGACAAAATCCCCATGGATGTGGGAGATGGTCTTGGGAAGAGGATTTTGAAAGTTTTTTACAAGGCTAATATCTTAGAAGGTGTGAGGGGAAGGGGTGGTGAGTGGTGGTATTTATAGTGGAGGAGAGGGGTGATTAATTATTATTATAATCATTAGATTATTATATTAGATTAATAATATGATTATTTTTGGGAAATATCAAACAATATAAAATATTAAAGGTGGTAGATAGATATTACATCCTTACATCATCCATGCTTCGCCATTGACTCAATAATTAATTTACTTTACATTTATCGTAAATTATCATATTTTACAAATCATAAAAAATTCAAGTATTTCATAAAATCTCCAAATGTAAAAAATAGCCATTTCCATGATGTATAGAATTAAAAAATTAACACAATCTTATGAATTTTTTTTATATATGTTAAATTTATTTTTAATTTAAAATCATCATTTACTCAAAGTATGCAAATTTATATTTTAGAAATTATTTTATTAAAATCTTGATAATTAACTAAGGTATCATAAAATAATCATAAAATAATAAAACAAAGAAATATTATTTTATGAATAAAATTTATGATTGTTTATTTTAAATCATTTTGTTAATTAAAAATATCTAATTACATGTAAATTACTCAAAAAAATACCAATAGTTAATTAAAAATTTTAAAATATTTATTTAATTATAATATGATTTAATTATATAATACTATTATTTATAAAATGAATAAACATTATGTATAATTTTATGTTATTGGTTTCTATTCATTTGTTCAATTTACTTTTCATAATGTTCATTTTTCTATTCCTAAGGTTATGTTACTATTTCATTGGTATAGGATTCCTAACTTATAGAAACATCTTTTATTCCATTAATTCTTAATTTTAATCATTTTTATTATGTTATACAAGAAATTAAATGTGATTTATACTATATAAAATAATTACCATATGGGAAGTTTCATTGATAAAATACTGGGTCTTTATATTCTCCTCTCTTATAAAAATTCCATCCCTAAAATTTACATAATGTCACCAAATAAAATGATTTCTGTACTTATTCATCATAATTTTTCTGGTTCCCATGTTGCCTCTTCAATTTGATGAATTTTTCAATATACTTTTACCTTATGAGTCCTCTAATTACTCAACACCTTCTCTTTAGTTTCCCAAATCTAGAGAGCCTCTTAAGAGTAAGATAAATCTGGTTCCAATTCTAATTATTCAATAGTGAGAACATGCATTGTGTCTAACATGTACGTTCATACTAATGTGATGTGGAGACTATTTTTAACATTGGGAATTGTAGGTGAAATTTCCAAATTCTATGTTGCAACTCATATTCTATCCATAATTTTAAAATAAATAATTTACATTGGCCTTAGTTTCCTTTTCATTCCATATCTAATAAAACCCATCAAGGGAGATACATTCAATAAACAAGATATTATACTTTAAATTCCTTATCATTCATTCAATTATTGAAAATATATCTTTTTCTTACATTGGGATTAATTGATATGAGTTTGAATATTCTTTACCTTTTCTTTTGTTTCCTTGACATGCTATGGGCCTACAAGATTCCTTTCATCCACTTCATCCAAAAAAGTTGGTGTATTACATATCCTTCCATACAATTATTCATATGGTTTTATTTTTGTTATTGAATGGAAATAATTATTACGAAGAAATTATACCAAATGAATATGCGGATCCCACATACCATGAATGTTGAGTGAGTATGATCTCAACATGTATTCCAATTTGTGAATGGTCCTTTCAGAATTTTCCACAATTGGATGGTGATATATAGTACTCAAAGGATCATAGTATCCTCTTATTTCTGAAGACTTCCTTATAATATTGATTGTAAATCGTGGATCATGATTAGACATAATAGAAATAAGTTTTCCTCTAGGTCTCACAACTTCATTAATATAGAGTCGAGCAAGAAGATCTAGGGTAAAATACCCCCATATAGCCAGGAAATGAGAATATTTGGTATGTCGGAAACAAATTAACCATATTCCATCATTATTTCTTGGATTTTTTTTGTTAATCCAAAAAATAAAATAAGGTAATTCCATCTCATTCCCTTAAGAAAGTTACTAGGTTTTCTCTTCCCACAATTATCGCAAAATAGAACATCAACTATTCCATTCTTATGCTTTTCCTTATTTCCTTTTCATGATTGTTTAATATCCCTCTTCTTCAATTGATTTATTTTTTTACTTCATAATAACAACATAATTCATTTACAATCTGGATATAACAAGCTACAAAATATACATATGATAAGAATGATTGGGAGACCATCTTATTTCGAATGAATAGTTTTAACTCGTCAAATAATAGATCAATCATACTCTTTCGAATATTTATATAGTCTGCACCATACCATGATATCCTCGTAAATTTATCTCTATACATTCCAGAATTCTCATCCCCCCTTTTCATAAGAATAAATAATTTTCTCTCCATATATTCACACTGTTAATTAGAGAAATTATTTTCCATGAATATTTCCTTGAAATCATTCCATTCGATATTTTCAATTTCTTCCTCATCCTTTGGGTTTCGAATCATCAACAACTATTTAAGAGCATATCTTGAGAGAAGAATAATTCCAATTATAACTTAATATATTTCAATAATTTCCCTGGAAAAAAATATCTTCTATATAGAACATATCAATAGCACAACCAAAAAGGGAATGAAGACCAATTACAAGAGTGATTTTGTTCTCTAATGAAGTGGCCTGACAGTGCACCTCCACATTCTAGATCAAGATAATCTAAATAAAAAGGGTTTTGGATCATTACATGAGTCATCTATCCCTGTGTAGTTATATATATCTCATTTCCATTTTCATCTTCTTTCCAACATCATTATCTTGGATAGGGGGAATACATAAATCTATTATGTGAATTGGTGTGGTTTATGTTCCATCCACTAGTTGCCAATTATATGAAAATCAATACACTAAATTATGTTATGCGTAATTTGGAAGAAGAATTTATTTTACTTAAATTGAACATTTATGCGAAGAAAATTTCATAATCATATTAATGGGTTATTCTAGGACATATTTCCTTTTAAATCCTCCATAATCAATTAAATAAAATCTGAATTATCTTAAATAAATCCCACTAGAGTGTCAAACCAAGTGCGTAGTAAGGCACGATGTCAGGTACTAGGTTACCCCGAGTCAATCCTATTACACCTAATAGAATTTTTTACCTTTAGGTACATCTATGTTAGAACCACCCCTACTTGTAGTATCCATACATGGATGTATTTTCAGGAAGACCTACAGAATCTCCACATTTCTAATATATTAGGATTTTATTCTCTTCTTATCCTCAATAATTATCTTATGGAAATGTTACCAAATATATATTTTCTAAATCTAATTTACAAGTTTTCTACTAAAACTCTCTCTAATTCCATATATAGAGACTCAAACCCCAGTATCTAGGAGTCGATTACTTAATTCATTCATTAGCATAGATACAATTCTCTAATCCAAATGGACCATCCATTTTATTTGTTTTAGAAGACAGATTATGTACATGAACTTTACATTAGATCACTAAGGGAATTAAAACATAGTAACTCCATCGGAAACAGTGATAAAATACTATATTTTCCAAGAAATTCATTCATAAAATAAATATTTGAATCCTAGGAAAAAATGAAAAATAATAAAGGGGTGAGCTCAGATGATTAAATTGGGTGAACAATAAATCGTATTCTATAAACATAAATAATAAGGCACTATGAATAACAATAAATAAATTTTACTAAAACATAATCATGAGAATAATATGGACAAAATAAATGATTCATAAATTATTCCATATAACATAATCACATTAAGAATAATACATAAACATGGAAATTATACTAGAATAATAATCACATCAATTATCAATTAAAAATATTCGAGTGTGGAAATTCATAGTTCCAGACATCATAAACATGCCTTGAAGGCCTCATCCTAGACACCGTACATATGTTGGAAAAAACCTAGTCAAGTCTATCTCAGGAGACCCACAAATTCATCGAGGAGCTATAATATAACCCACCCATCACATTCTATATCCAATTCATTTCATATATGAACATGGTTAATCATAAACAATATATATTATGGAATATAAATATCTCACCCCAATCTATAAACATAATCAATATCCATTCTGAGTAGTATGGTGAATGGTATTAAGATAGAAAATCCACAGTAAAGCAGATCATAATAATTCATGAAACAATCCCGAACATCATTTGAACTGATACCCAACCTGGACCGTGGAATGTCCCAAGGGGCATTCTGAATCACAAGGAACTGGGACAGATTCTCTGGTTGTGAACAATAAAACATGGAAATAATTTAACTCATCTATATAATCATAAAAAACAATAGTTATACATAAAACCCAATGCAAATATCATATCTAAACATGGAATAGTTATTTTCATTTTATCTATTTACATATTTGAACAGAAATGAAAATGCGATAAAACAGAAAGGGAATAATAAAAATGTCCAAAAAACTACTTCGAAACTAGAGGAACATTTAAATCATGCCACCACTACCACATCTACATAGGTAAACCCCTCTCATCTAGAACCCTAATCTCCAAAGATCATGCTATTTCTTGGGTCTATGATAACAAAATCTATAAACACCCAATTTTATAAGTAGGGTATGAGGCAGAGCCCAGTAGAATTCCACCAAATTTATTCCCCATACTATAATCATTAAATGGGAATATAACATGAATGTCCTATTAATATAAATACAAGGAAAATTTCCAGAGGGGATATTTTAAAAGAAAAAAAAATATTTTTTAGATAACAAAATGTATACACCATATGTCAGCGGGGAGTATGATATTACATGCTGGAATTATGTTACACGATATACCTATTTTTACTAGCAAAGATTTGACCCCTAGAGATATTGTATCTCAGCGAAAAGTGGTTTAGAAACCATACATATATGAATCTTCATGCATGAACCACTATTGAGGAGAAACAGAAAGAATTATCATCTCTGATCGTCATCATTATTTAATTATTTTTTTCATTTAGAATCTTGTTGACTGAATCCAGACCAAATACACTTATGAATCACTATCATATTATTCATATTCTTCCAAACGAGTAACCTAAGATTCCCTTTTTTATCAATTAAAATTTCACATATAACATAGATCACCACTTTCACATATATAAGGCAAATAATATAAACCTGTGTAAAAAACACTATTTCACCAGCCGAAGTCGCTTTAAAAACCATACACAAAACAAAACAACATCAAAACATGTTTCTTATCTCATAAAAATTATATCAAAACCCATTATGTAAAAAGACATGCAAGGATGTTTGAAACACACATGTAACATATCCCATTTTCTATAAAAACACATTTTCAGCACCAAATCCCCATGAATCATTTTAAAAATACATTTCAAACCTTAGAAAATCCATAAAACATAACCAATAATCAAATAATGATTCATAAAAACATTAAGTATTGTTTCTATATGGAACCAAATTCATGAAGTGAAAAAAAATTTAGGAATTAGATGGAAAAAAAGTTACCTCCCCTCAATCAAACCCTATAATAGAAAGACTCTACTATAAGAATTAATATAAATCTCACAAAATAAATTATCTAACCCTAAATATTAATCCAACCAACTAGATAATAAAAACCCGAAATAATGTGGTTGAAAATCTTATAAATAAATGATACAACACGAGAGGAGTGGACTAACATGATAAATAATGAAGTAACCACCCCAAATATACCTCAAAAGTGAAGATCCATAAAGGCCAATGGAGGGAGGAGATGTTCCTAGGGATAGAAATCCTGAGTGGGGGTGAAATTCTGAGATTTTACATTATATTTGGTGTTGGGAAAAGGGTAAAATTTACATTTTTAATTACCATAATAGGGCTCATGGTTAGTTTGTATGGTTTGTCAAAATGTACGGAAACTGTTTTTCCTTTAATATCAACTTATTACAGGATTCATAGTTATTCCACCTGGTATAAAACCATTTCACTAACTATGGGATAGGCCTCTATCTAAAAATTATTCCATAGAAAAATGTTTTCTTAGAAAGGTTCACAATTTCCCCCAACATTACACAGGTCATGTACCACCATTTTAAATGAAAAATGATCAACTTTCTCCCAAAAATGCAAAAAAACTCAAAGGCATATACATGAATAACATAAAAAATTAAATACCTAGAAAATATATCATTATTTTTAAATTTCATCCTACAATGAAAACATTATATCCCCATAATATCTACCCAAAGCATAATCAGAGAGCAAAATTAAATACTCTTGATCCACCCATGACTACCACTCCCATGTCTGATTCAGCTCAGTGCTATACTGCCAATGAATATAGACCAACAGAATAGGCTTCCCTCGAATCACCTTCTCATTGGAATATATAATATATACTATTCATTCAAACATAGATAAATTAGGCTCTAACTCTAACTCATCCCAATTTAGCACATGAGAATGATCTGTATTATAAAGCTACAACTACGTGACATGAAACATGTAATTAATTGAAGTTAAATAAGAGGTAAATGCTAACCTATAAAATAGTCTACTTACTCACATTGTGATTTTGAAAATTCTGAAATTCCTCAGAACTACCTTCCCTTATTCCCTAATAAACGTTGAGCCATGTGAGTTGCTACTCCTAGGAACACCCGATCACCCAGAGAAAACTCAAGATCTCCGTGCCTATTATTTTCTTAATATGTGTGCCAAAATTGAGATTTAAATAACCATTTCCCATTTTACATCACCCTTTTGATGTCTCTTTCCCTAATCTGAGTCCCAACTACAAGGTCTCACCACCTCTTCAGAAAACAATGTTGACATACATGGGTAACCATAGTTCACCTCAAAGGGTTCCTATAAAATCGAGGTTTGGTAGTTATTTTTATATGTGAACTCAACTAATAACGTATGGTAACGGCAAAGAAAAATGAAATCCAAGACACATTCTTTGACAATGAATTTTAGAATTTGATTTTCCCACTATGTTTAACCATCCGTTTGAGGGTGGTATATCATGCTCAATTTGATATGATACCCCAATGACTTTGAAAGCATTCCAAAATCCGTGAAGTAATATGGGGGTCCATATCAGACATTATTAATGACAGAACCCCATGAACCCTCAATATCTCTCGACATACAAGTGTACCAACTCATTAACCATAGATAAATATTTTATCCAAATGAAATGGGAGGATTTGGTCAGAGGATCAATTACTACACAAACAGAATTCATTCCCCAAAGTGTACGAGGTAATACAACAATAAAGTCCAAGTCTCTCTCATCCCACATACATGGTTGGACAGGTAGTGGCTGAAGCATCTCATAGGGTCTTTGATGTTTCTCTTTCACATTTTTACAGGTATATCACCACAATACAATGTCATATATATTTTTATTCACACTGGGACACCAAAGCTTCTAATGATCATCATTATACATAATGGTATCACCAGGATGAACTATCAACTTAGACTGGGGACTATCTGACATCACTATCATCCTCAGAGACAAGGGAACCAGAGAGAGGCCCATGAAACGTAACACCATAGGTAGACAATGACCAAATATATGGTGTCTACCCAACATTCAGGGTCATCATAGACTACTGGCGTATCTCATCAACAGGATTCTCCTAGTTAATTAACATCTGAACAGAAGGAGGCCACTGAACAGTAGCCAAATATATACCTCCACTATGCTCCTTGTTTTCTAGGTGCATATTATAAAAGAGAAACCTCAATATATACTTATAAATTGACTCATTCAATGCCTTAATTAGATCCATTCTACTCATATGATCATCTATAACCTTCCAATTTCTTGGGGTATAGATGATATCAATGTTGAATCCATATAGGTGCTCCACCAAATGATGTTCTCGTAGATTCTCCTGATTCAATGAGAATATGTAAGTCACGCGCTTATGATCACACTAATCTAAAAATTTCTACCCCAGATGATAATTATTCAAAGAATTAAAGTCACTCATCACCACTTCTAACTCCATGTCATGGGCTAGGAAATTATTATTATGTTGACATATTTTCCATGAGTCATATTCTACCATATGGATATCCTTCATAAGAACACGTCTGGGACGCAAAACCGAGGTATTACAATAAAACAAAAAACACATTCCTAATTATGGTAGGATCAACATATATGAATTATTCAACCACAAATTCATCACCTCAAAGGATACATGACATTATGTAGTCTATTCAAAAGTCATCCCTTTCCGAGTGAGCATTTTCATGGGCGATGAATGCTGAGAGATGTCCCAAAAAACTACCTGTAATATTAGTCTAGGCCTATAAAAAATATGATCTCAAACTCATTCATAAGATTTTCCCAAAAAAATAATCTCACTAATATTATCAGGGTTCCACTAAAACCCTATACTCCATAATAACATGACATATATACATAACATATTTGCTCTGTAATGATCACTTTGAAAATATGTCGTAACGATGATGGTCTCAAAGTGTTCCAAATACAACCCACAATTGATGTTCATGATCCTAATTAGATTCAATATAGAAAAAATATCAATGTCAAATACCACAACAGATGAATCTAGATACTGGTGGAACCCCCTGTTTATAAGAACCTTAAAAACACTAGACAATTCTCAATCTGAAATGGTTGACCAATTACCCAAAATCATCATAACTGGATTGGAAATCTATTTTTTGGGATTTCTTCCTCTCTCACACTAACATGATGATAATAAAAATGAAAATCAATATTAGAAAAACACCATTCCCCCATTATTAGGTGAAAAATTTCATCATATCAGGTAAAAGGATATTTTTTCTCGATGGTTACCTAATCCACCTTCTGGTAATCAATACACTACTGAATATATCCATCATCATTCTATGAGAATAAAATTTTCGTGGTCTAAGGAGAGTGCTCAGTAGAAATGATCTTTTGGATTCCAATTATTCTACTATACATTTAAGTTCCTCATCCCGATGGGGGAATACTATACTAGTGAAGATATATTATTTGTGTTATCAACATCAAATCTATCAAGAAATCCACATCCTACTCTAGAGATAATCCTGAGAAGTCATCTAGATATAACTTAGGATACTCATATACAATTGGAGTTAATCAAACCATTGGATAACTACTATCACCCTCCAACGTGAGTGATGATCAATGAAGAACAAGATTACAAAATTCAGGGAGAGGAGGTCCATCATGACTCAACTGAAGATCCCATTATCCATAAAAAACATATGTACATCCATTTGGTGCCCCAAAACTCACCCACCACCTAAATAAATAAGTTTACTTTTGAACTCACAACATCCAATTTATTCCAAAGATCACATCAAATGGTTATATTTCTAAAATACTAATAGTCCAGTATAACTCAACCCTAACATGGTTAGTACACAAGATGGAAACTAAAAAACCTACTCTAAATTATTTCAGAGTGGTGTTACCTACTCCAGTATGTATGATATATGTTCAGTTGGAAATTTAAATAGATTGTAAATAGATATAGAGATAAATGAAATGGAATCACTAGAATCACACAAAACAACAGATATATATGATGCAATCAAAATGGTAGCTTGAACAATAAAATTCCCTACATCTGATCCTATGAGTGCATGATACACTTTATAATGATTATTCATATCTTCCTAAGCTGGTGTATGACCTCTCACATGAGGTTATACCCTGAATATGATCCAACCCTACCACCATGACCACTGATCCATGATTCCAATATAATGGATAGCTCTAACTAGCCAAACATCCCCCTAGAAGCCAATTATCCGACGAAACATTGATAAGAATGTGTGGCTCTATAGAATTGAGAAATGTTCCACATCGCTCCGCATTGGTAATAGGATTATGTAGGATATTTTCATGAAGTATTTATGTTCCCATCCTTTTCAAAATGATGGAACACAATTGATCCAACATCATAATCCACCGATGAAGAGAGCTTGGAAGGGTGTCTTAATCTACCACCTCCCTTCTTTCCCATCTAACCCATCATTCTATTCTTTTATGATGAACTATCAATTCCCATTGTAGGCATTGATCCAGGGAATCCATACATTCCCTCACGATCGATCTTAATAATATATTCATGATAAACCACCGCAACATTGGACATGGGATGAAAACAAAAAATCATGAGAAAAAATATTTGTCCATAATCCCATCTCCAACCTATGAGCCATAATTTTTTCATTTGAAATGATATCGAGTTTGTAACATATTATATCAGAAAATATATTGACATACCCATCACTATCTTCACTCACTAGGAAAGATCCATAAACTCGTGATATATGGAATAATCCACGACCAAAGAAAAATACTTCTTGTAGAAGAATATCTTGAAATATTTTCATCTCATATCATTGGTCTTCCCACTTTTTACCATAGAGTCCCATCATCTCCAACTAGGACCCTCTAATAAGAAATAATTTCATTTCAATCTATCAATATCTATAGTGTCATTGAATTAAAACATCCCCTCTATCATCTCTATCCATATATCTACATCCTAATGATTTATATTTCCCTTGAAATAATGGATGTTGCTATTGAAAAACTCTTGATATTTTTCCATTATCGGACTTCGTTCCAATTCCCTAACCAGAGTAGGACCAGAACACACTCCATGTCCCAAATATTGCAAATCTCAGACAATAGATTCAAATAATCATTTAACAACTAGTGTGGTAGAACTCTATCAGGTCCTTTCCAATATTTTCCCCAAAAGACACTGGGGAGTCATTTTATGCAAGAGGCAACAGCCACAAGAAAAACCATTAACACAATATTTCATACTATTTTCAGAAATAAATACAAATCTCAATACCATACATGTATGAAATAAAAAACAATACAATAAACATAATAGAGTAAAAAAATGAACCACTCCACCTATACCTAGTATCTGTATATACTCTGCAACCTATACATCTCACCTACAAGTGAAATAAAAAAATACCATCTTCCCATGAAGTTATTAGTTCGTCCAAGTGGTGTGATGGACCTAAAACCTACTCGAAACTAGAGCCTCATGTTCAAAAAATACTATCTCGGGTCCCCCCAAGACTCATCCAAGAAAAAACATGACCCAAAAAGAGATAATTTTCTATGGTTGTATTTTTGTCCTAAACAATGGTGATACGTCTTCCAAACAAGGAATATATAAAACAACCAAACAAGGAATAATTATTTTTATATTCATTATTTACATAATTTAACAAAAACTAAAATGGTTCAAAACAAAAATGGAAAAATAAATCTATCCATGAGCCCACCACAAAAAGAGGACGATATTTCCCATTATATCCCTACGACACATGTATGGGAAAACCTCTAATATCTAAATCCCCAATATTTAAACATAATTAATTTAACTAAGTCAAAATAACCAAGTATACTTTCACCAAAAAGAGTAAGTATGTTGTGATCCAAAGCCCTGTAGGATGCCACCCGGTAAACACATTACTTGTTATACACATTACAAGATAAGATAACTTGAATTTTTTATAAAAATGAAAAACATGAAACATTTATACAAGAAACTTTTTAGAATAAAACATGATTTCTCATTTGATAAATAAATATATACAACATATGTTAATATTGAGTATGATATCACATGGGAGCACTATATAATGGGGGTCGTTGTAGGCACTAGCTAAGAGTGGAACTGTATAGTCATCGTATCTAAGTGAAATAAGGAATAGAAACTAAAAACAATAGCATCCTCATTCATGAGGTACTATAGAGGGGAAAGATAAAAAATTATGGATTTAGTCAATCATCATCAATATATAGTTAGTGTTTTCATCATCAATCCTGTTAAGTGAATACAGACCAAATACACTTCCAAATCTCTAGAATACTAGTTATATTCCACCCACCTAGTCCCCTAGGAATACCATTGTGCTCAAAATTTCATTGGGGGTGTTAGTCAAAACAAATGGCATAACAAGGAACTCATAGGATCCGTAGCTTGTCATGCATGTGGCCTTCATCACATCAAGCTATAAAAATAAAAACATGATTATATAAACACCATTTTCCCAACAAAACTAACATTTAGAAATAAACACACACCAAAACCAATTAAAAGATGGCATGTGTTACTGGCACATTTTGTCAAAAATTATATAGGCACTAAACAAGGATCAATTATGAAAGAAACAAGGAACATAACCAATTTACCATGGGAAAAAATCAACAAAAAATCTATTTCAATCATTTTAGAAAAATATTTCATACCTCAAAAACAATCCATAATACATCACTAATAATAAAGTAATCTATATTAAAATCATAATATAATGATTAAGTACAGAACCACCTTCCTCATGTGATGTAAAATATAGAATCCTTTAGAAAACCACAAACTCACCTCAATTGAACCCTAAAAAGGAAATACTGATCCCTATAAATAAATAATAAACCCATAAAACAACGATATATCCATATATACTGACCCATCATATTGGAAAATAATACCTCCACATAAATAATAAGATTACCATTTAAATGATGGATAAATAAAGAGAGGAGGTTACTTGACAAATATTGAGTAATACATACCAAATACACCTCAAAATTGAAGAACAAAGGAAGCCAAGGGAGGGAGGACATGATCCTACGGTTAGAAATCATGAGTGTCGGAGAAATGAGGTGATTTAGGGTTAAATACAGAGAGAGTAAAAAGGGAAAATGCATCATTAATAATAACCTAGATAGGATGCCTTATTTATTCTTTATAGATTGTAAAACTATGTGGCTACTATACACCCTTTACTATCCAAGCTGGTAATGTCACACGGTTAGGATGCACGGTTTATAACAAGTGAACTAATTGTGTGATATGTGTATATCCAAATTTGACACCTTAGAACACGGTTTTGTGGAAAAAGCATGTAGTTTCTCATAACCATGCACAACTTGTGCACCACCCCCTCTCAAAGACAAATTTTCAACTTTTCCCAAAAATCACAGGAAAATCACCAAGGAAAAATTGATGTCAAAAATAAAAATAATAATGATGTCAAAAATAATTCACAAGAATGAAATAAACCATTTAATAAATTTTTTAGACGATAATAAAATGGTATCAAACTAAATAAATCAATTAATTCACTTGTGGTATTGAAAAATATAAAAATACCCTAACAAAATCATTGAGTAATTTTTTTTATAGAAATATCCCTTTTACTTTCAATGAAGAGTTAATTTAGGAAAAAAAAAAAATTTTCAATTTATTCTTTATAAAACCAGAAATGAAAAAAATATATTTTTTAATTACAGTATTATTGATTTTATTAAAATAATTTTGTCTTCAAAAAGATTATTGATAGTACTTGAAAATGGGTATGATATCCCTAAGTTCCTTTTAATGGGGCATTTGTATCGATAAGAAATTTTAATAGAACATTATAAAACATGTAAATCTCTATAAAAAGATATGTAATTATTAAAATAAATGATTTTTATTCATTTAAATATAATTTATAAGAAATTTATAAAAATAATGGGGAATTATAATAGTGAAAAGAGGGAGAAAACATATCCAGAATGGAAATGGTGTTTCGAGAATAAAACCTTATATTTTTAAAAAAAGTGTTATGAACATGACCTTAGTGCCTTGGATAATCAAATTAAATTCATAAGATAATTTATTGAGAACTTTTTATTATAAATAATTTAATTATTATGATTTTATAAACATCATTTATGGTATTTTGATGAGTTATAATGTTCAATTATACCATTCAAGATCATTCTTTCTTTTGTTTACATGATTTGATTACTTGTTTATGAGAATGGAAAATCAAGTAAATTGCGTATAATTGTCCATAGAAGGAAATATATTGTATTGATGAAAATACATAAGATTAAATATATATATATATAATTAAATTTTTTATTTGGGATTATAATTAATCATTAGAAAGTTGAATATTTGTAGAGACTCGTATCTTGACGTACATTGACATTACATTACATTTGCGGAATACTTAGTACATAACAAAAACACACACGCAAGGATCGTAATAGTTTAGTGTCTTTGGAAACTCAAAATATAATCTTCTAATCGTGGTGAAAGATCTTCAATATCTCCCATAAAGATCTTCCTTTTTTTACCTAAAACATTTCTTTATATCCTGGGGGAATAAAACATACAAAAGGGTGAGCTCAAATGCTCAGTAAGGGTAAACAAATGAAATATCAATCACATCATATACATAAGAACATAAATTTTTGAAATCTTAACCTGCAAAAGAGATCATAATATCATTACATGGGATAAATCATAGAAGTGAAATGTAATCCCAATAATCATAACATAAAACATTAAACTTTGTGGCATACACACATAATCATAATGAATAATTTCTTATTAGTCAAGACTCATTGCCAAGACTATCTTAGTTGACAAAGTCCTTTTCTGAACCGAGTCACCCTCGTTTCAGTCCTGTTTCACTGAACCGGTATAACCTACCATTCCAGTCATGTCTATTTCATGAGATATAAAATCTTTACCCAATGCATTGGAGGGAGATATAGGTCCCACCCATCTCATAATGATACCATTCTTATGTGTGCGACAAAATCATAAATCATACATCATTGCATAACCCATGTAATAAAATGGGATTCTTAAACATCATGCCATCATAATACATAAACAATTGATATCATTTCATCATAAGAAAATTTAAACCATTTAAATCATTGAAACATTTTACTTAAAACATACATATCAAATAACGTTATCTTAGATGGAAAATAGTTTGGAAAAAACACTTGAAATGAATTCTTGAGGAAAATATCATTTCTTCTTTAAAAACATTTTTCCTTTCTTAACATGTCATAAAACATTAAAATAAAAGAAGTTGATTAAAAATAAACTTGAAAACTTGTAAAGGATGCTTCTTGGAAATAATGTTTTAAAAATCCATTCATGCCGTATAAGTTAAAAAAACATTCTTCTCGTACTTTTGTCGGAAAAGTCAAAAAGTACCTCATATGAAAAACGACAAAAGATTCCTTTCATATCTTTTACTATAAACTCGCCAAAGGGTAAAAATGGATTTAAACTATTGTAAGTGGATGTAAATAATATGTCATATCGAGGAAACATGAATGTGGATGATAAAATGCACCCCAGTAAATGCCAATGTATAAACAATCTCGGATAAAAATGAGATTGTGATATTTCCCTTACCTAAGGTCCGATTTGCTTCGTAAGTGTCCGAACCTCCTGTATAATGATTTAAATAATGTCATTGACTTATTACAGAATCATATTCATTGTTATCATATATGGTTCACTTATGACTTTATATTACCTGTTCTTTTGTAAATTCCATGTTAAAGAGCGTTTTGGGTAAAATTGTTTCATTTGTCGTCCGTGTTTTGTCTTGTAATTATTCATATGATTACTTAGATCATGATTACTTATTTCCAGAAAACATGATTTATATATGTATATATATTTAGAATATATATATATATATAATAAATCAGTAAATGGAAATAAATACACCGTTCATGGAGACGGTAGGCCGTACGTACGCATGAACGCTGTTTTCGTTTCCTTATTGAGTTGAACGGAATTAAGTAGATGAAATTCATATATATACACATAAATCTAGTATCATTATTATGTAACATATTTCATGATTACTTATTATTTATACTTTATAATCATTCATGAACGGTTTAAATTGGAGAATGAATCTCATCGCGCCGTGGAGACGGTAGTCCGTACGTACGCACGAGCGATGATATCGTTCTCCTGATCGTGGGACTATATTGGAGTGTATGTATACTATTTCAGAATCAATATCACATTAAAATAATAATATATAGTTATTATTTACACCATTATACCCATCCAAGTAAGGTGGTGGTGGAAAATAGATTTCACCACAGCGTGGAGACGGTATTCCGTACGTACGCACGCACGGTGATTTCATTTTCTATAGGATGGATAGATGGTGAAATAGGATTGTTTCATATTTATAATAACATATAAGTATATGAGTGATACTGATGTTATTACTTCATAATGAAACAACCTATGAAGAAAAAGTGGAAGAAGAAATAAAGGTGAAAGAATCGGTAACGGAAATTACCTCTTCTTTGAAGCGCCTCTTTGAGACCTCCTCTTAGGGCACTAAAATTGGTCTTTGAGGAAGACCAGAACCTCTAGGATGTTTCTAGGGAATTGGAGAAGAGAATTTGGCAGGGGTTGGCCGAGCTTGAAGGCTCAAAGTTGTGTGAGGAAGAGAGGGAGGAGGTGCCCTTTATAAGGGAGGAGAGGGGCAACTTTGGAATTCTTAAAAATATTAATTTATAATAAATCTAAACCCACTTAAAAACCTCCAAAAATGACTCATATTCGAATATTAGATGAGATAGGGTTGTAATATCATCAACCAATCAAATTTAGACATGTTTGGATCTTATTTTAAACCTTATCATTTTGATTTATCCTTATTTAATCTATTTAAGTATATTTGTGGTAATAAAATTCTAAATTTAAATTATAACAAATAATTACTTATTTGTTGTGGATTTTCCATAATTGTTTAATTAATAACATTATAGACCATATAAATTTAAATTTATAATTTTTAAATATTTTTGTGCTTTTTAAACAATTTTATAATATGTTATTTTTATAAAATAACAATAGTATCAATTTTGACACTATTCATTTATTTGAATTTAAATAAAATATATACAGAAGATATGGTCGAAATAAAAGCTTTAATATATTAATAAAAGGTCATATGTATCTATAAAATTATTGGATCACATTAAATAGTTCATTTAATATTTATTTTATTATTTTTAAAACCATTTATTTGGTTTATCTCTTAATAAAATAATTACTACATAATTTTTGTATAATTATTTAATATACTTATTTGTTGCATAATAATTTAAGATAAAATCCTATGATGAAGATAAATATATTACCTTTCACAATAATACTTTTACTCGAATTTATCATCTTAAAATCACAATATTTTAATTGTTATATTTATTAAATTATGAAGGTGACAACTTTGGCATCATTTAAAATAAAATAATATAAGTGTCATAATTGCTTTTATAAGGCTTTAAATGGTCAAATATTCGCCATTGGATGATTATAGTTTACCTTTACATGACCAATAAGTTTTGGTTAGGGTTTTGTGCCTTTTATGGTCACTATTAGTTTAATAAAAACTATATTCTTAATTTTTCACTTGATAAATAATTTCTGCATCACTATTGTGTCACAATTAATGATAATTATTTAATCCCAAAAAATTCTAAATAAATTCTCATGATGTAGATAATTTTTTTATCATTCTAGAGACTATTCATGTTCGATGTTTTATGATGTTTATCACTAAGTAAAAATTATTATACTTATAAGATTTAAGAAAGTGACATGTTGTCACTTTCTTTGGTTTTAATATTAATTAAACAATTTTCATGGTCATAAGTCCATAAAATGAATCTAATCCAACCCTTAGTTGATATGGGTTTACTTTTAGCCATCAAATATAATTTTGGCATGTGTTAGGGTAATTTTATAATATTATATTTACCCTTAATTACCCGATTTACCTTTAACTATGGTAAATAAAATTTACCGTAGTTACTATTCATAATTCCCAAAAATAAAAAGTATCCTATTAACATAATTATGACCCACTGATTCCAAATATGGAATCCATTTTTTAAAATTCAATACACATAAGTTGCAGAAATTAAATTAAAATTAATCCCGTTGTCGAATAAAAACAGGGTTTTTGTTTAAGACATTGCAAAAGATGGAATTGATTTAACCTACAAATTCAAGGTAAAATAAATGCTAATGACATACATTATATTAAATGGTAAAAATATATTCTATTTATACTTTAAAACCATTCAATATTATAATTTAACAACATAAGATATTACGATGAAAAAAGTTGTTTTTAATTAAAATATAGCGTGTTTTTACTATTTATTAAAATATGAAAGTTATCGGAAAAATATCAAAACATTATCTAATGTAAATTTTTATATCCTGATTCAAAAGAAGAATTTTATTTTGTCAAATTGAACATATAAACATGTCAAAAACTATATTTAAAGTGGGTGTGCCATCAAAAGGCGGCAAAAATGCATTTTTTGAAAAATACTTATTTTACCCGAAAAATTTATTTTGTTCTCATACCATGTTCTAGAAATGTGTAAGATGAATAATAATGTTATAAAATTCAAAATTTAGTTAACAATATTCATAACCGCTAGTTCATGACAATATTATAATAATATATCGTTGTTTATTAAAACCCAGTATTGCGCACGACACACGCTATCGAGGAAGGTCGTGATTGCGTGTAATGCAAGCCAAGTCAGGGTTGCGTGTTGTGAAAGAATCCTTCGTTGTTTCGTATAACAGAATCCAACCATATTTCATTTATACATTGAATATATATATATATATATATATATATATATTATATATACTCAATGTTGCGTAGAATAACTATTATCAAAATTGTTTGTAACACGATCCAAGAATAGTGTTGCGTATACTGTAAGCTAATACGGTGTTGCATATAGCGCAAGGTAATCTTGGTGTAGAATACAACACAATACATTAATGAAATTAATAGAATATTTTTCATAAAATCTCGTGGTGTTACATTCTACCCCCCATAAAATGAATTTCGCCCTTGAAATTCGTTGGGGTTATAAATGGTTTTCTATTCGAAAGTTTCTTTAATAGAAACCCACATCGTAAAAAGGAATACCAAAACATGGCTTTTAAAAACTAAAGTATGAAATGTAATGGTTACCCAAATTAACTCATCACGGGGTAGGAGAACATAGGTGAAAATATGTATATGGAAGAAAAATCTAAACATCAAGTTCTGATGGAGAGTGGTAGAGAACATGGCTATGAAAAAACCATCAATCGCAAAGCCATAAATTTGTGATGATCTAGGGTACCATCTAATTCATCAGATATAAGATCACTAGGACAAAATTTTTGGTTTTCAATATCATTTCCCTAAAGTTGAAAATTTTGAATTAGAAGAAATACTTACTTGATTTTGGTACAATCTCACTGTTGTTCGTGCTTTGAACAATTTCCACTTCATCTCTTAAAGAAATTAAGTTGAATTTGTTATTCGTGAAGTGTTAACAGATCATGTGACAGAATGATGGGTCATTCCATCTGTTTCAAAAAAAAGTTTAGCAATAGTTATCAAATATACATAAGTCCGTCTTTGGTGAGGTTTATCATATACGATTACAAAAATGAACCTATACATCATATATCATACTGCATAATAAAATAAAACTAGTTTCTAGTAAACAGGGACTTCCTGTAGGTCAGTGGTAGGCGATAAAGGCCAGTCGCACTTCGGTTGTGGGTTCGATTCCCACAGCCTTGTCCGACGTGATGGGCTGTCGCCCGTCCTACAGGTTGTCCTTTTTCTAAAACTATATTACTATAACATACCATCAATAATATCAAAAAAACTTTTATCCTTAAACAATACTAACTTATGTCCAACATAATCCATTCCAATCTTTAGGCTCATCCATAATACTGCAGTCCACTCTCATAACATAGGGAAAATGATTACCAGAGATTTAATACCATCATTGATCCCCATATATCATAAGATATTTTTTGTTGGTCACATTCCAAACATTCAAAGTCCTTAATCATGTACTCTCTTGAATACCCATTGAACTATACTGAAAACATGAATGCAGTTAAAAGTTAACACTTTCCACATACCAAAATCCTCAAAATTCTATATACTCAAACCATGATATCACTTAGTCCTTATATCAATCATGAGCTCATGAATACTGTCAAACATTTCATTTTCTTTTTATCCCTTCATTATGCGCATATCATCAACTTTCCAAAATATTTGAATCACTTTTCATGGATACCGGTACCTTAAAATTATTTAAAACCACAATAGACCAATACATAAGTATTTCAATACATCATAAAAGTACCTCAACAATCATTATTCTTGAATACCAATACATAAACACTTCAGTACATCCACTTCAATGATTGTCCTGGAATAAGTACTTCTTTGATTTAGAAGTAACTTTTTAGGTCAGGGCATTGAGTTGGGTAATGCCCATGTTCTCCGCAAATAAGACATTGAACTCCATAACAGTCTGTCACTCTATAACCCTTTTCTCCACATAGATAACATCGGTTCCTCCATTTGAGTTATTCCTCAAGGTTCTTCTTACCTTCTTTAGAAATCTCAATCTTCCTTTCTTTATGCTCCTCAACATGCGAACATGAATAATAGTTTATCTTCCTCTTCTTTGATGAATTAGGCATACCACTAAATTTCACCTTGTTAATCATATACCGCGATGACTAATTCGGCATAATCACAATATCTTTCTCTCTAGGAATTACACAATTTTGTTGCTCATAGTCACCAATTTTTTCATTAGATTCAATGTTAGCCGAATTCCTTCTGGTTCCCTCCATTAACTAAAACACAAAAAGAATCTTGTGAGAGGCAAAAATCATGCTAGAGAAAACAACATAGTAAAGGGGGAGTACCCTCAATATCTAACATCTTAGGATAAATTCTAAGATCGTTACCGTAGTTCTATGACTATATCCTATATGTATACTTATCCTTAGGGACATCCCTAGACATACCTTAGAAGTATCTCTAGGGATCTCACTAACGTTTTCGCATCCTAGTTTCCAAAGGTTGCCTAAACCTTTCCTCTGATACCAACTGTAGAGACCCGTATCTTGACGTACATTGACATTACATTACATTTGCGGAATACTTAGTACATAACAAAAACACACACGTAAGGATCGTAATAGTTTAGTGTCTTTGGAAACTCGGAATATAATCTTCTAATCGTGGTGAAAGATCTTCAATATCTCCCATAAAGATCTTCCTTTTTTACCTAAAATCTTTCTTTATATCCTGGGGAAATAAAACATACAAAAGGGTGAGCTCAAATGCTCAGTAAGGGTAAACAAAAGAAATATCAATCACATCATATACATAAGAACATAACTTTTTGAAATCTTAACCTGCAAAAGAGATCATAATATCATAACATGGGATAAATCATAGAAGTGAAATGTAATCCCAATAATTATAACATAAAACATTAAACATTGTGGAATACACACATAATCATAATGAATCATTTCTTATTAGTCAAGACTCATTTCCAAGACTATCTTAGTAGACAAAGTCCCTTTCGGAACCGGGTCACCCTCATTTCAGTCCTGTTTCACTGAACCGGTATAACCTACCATTCCAGCCATGTCTATCTCATTAGATATAAAATCTTTACCCAATGCATTGGAGGGAGATATAGGTCCCACCCATCTCATAATGATACCATTTTTATGTGTGCCACAAAATCATAAATCATACATCATTGCATAACCCATGTAATAAAATGGGATTCTTAAACATCATGCCATCATAATCCATAAACAATTGATATCATTTCATCATAAGAAAATTGAAACCATTTAAATGATATAGACATTTTACTTGAAACATACATATCAAATAACGTCATCTTAGATGGAAAATAGTTTTGAAAAAACACTTGAAATGAATTCTTGAGGAAAATATCCTTTATTCTTTAAAAACATTTTTCCTTTCTTAAAATGTCATAAAACATTAAACTAAAAGAAGTTGATTAAAAATAAACTTGAAAACATGTAAAGGAATCTTCATGGAAATAATGTTTTAAAAATCCATTCATGCCGTATAAGTTAAAAAAACATTCTTCTCGTACTTTTGTCGGAAAAGTCAAAAAGTACGTCATACGAAAAACGACAAAAGATTCCTTTCATATCATTTACTATAAACTCAACAAAGGGTAAAAATGGATTTAAACAATTGTAAGTGGATGCAAATAATATGTCATATCGAGGAAACATGAATGTGGATGATAAAATGCACCCTAATAAATGCTAATGTATAAACAATCTCGGATAAAAATGAGATTGTGATATTTCCCTTACCTTAGGTCCGATTTGCTTCGTAAGTGTCCGAACCTCCTGTATAATGATTTAAATAATGTCATTGACTTATTACAGAATCATATTCATTGTTATCATATATGGTTCACTTATGACTTTATATTATCTGTTCTTTTGTAAATTCCATGTTAAAGAGCGTTTTGGGTAAAATTGTTTCATTTGTCGTCCGTGTTTTGTCTTGTAATTATTCATATGATTACTTAGATCATGATTACTTAATTCCAGAATATAAAACATGATTTATATATATATATATATATTCAGAATATACATATATATAATAAATCATTAAATGGAAAGAAATACACCGTTCATGGAGACGGTAGGCCGTACGTACGCATGAACGCTGTTTTCATTTACTTATTGAGTTGAACAGAATTAAGTAGATGAAATTCATATATATACACATAAATACAGTATCATTATTATGTAATATATTTCATGATTACTTATTATTTATACTTTATAATCATTCATGAATGGTTTAAAATGGAGAATGAATCTCTTCGCGTCGTGGAGACGGTAGTCCGTACGTATGCACGAGCGATGATATAATTCTAATGATCGTGGGACTGTATTGGAGTGTATGTATACTATTTCAGAATCAATATCACATTAAAATAATAATATATAGTTATTATTTACACCATTATACCCATCAAAGTAAGGTGGTGGTGGAAAATAGATTTCACCACGGCGTGGAGACGGTATTTCGTACGTACGCACGCGCGGTGATTTCATTTTCCGTAGGATGGATAGATGGTGAAATAGGATTGTTTCATACTTATAATAACATATCAGTATATGAGTGATACTGATGTTATTACTTCATAATGAAACAACCTAAGAAGAAGAAGTGGAAAAAGAAATAAAGGTGAAAGAATCGGTAACGGAAATTACCTCTTCTTTGAAGCGCCTCTTTGAGACCTCCTCTTAGGGAACTAAAATTGGTCTTTGAGGAAGACCATAACCTCTAGGATGTTTCTAGGGAATTGGAGAAGAGAATTTGGCAGGGATTGGCCGAGCTTGAAGGGTCAAAGTTGTGCGAGGAAGAGAGGGAGGAGGTGCCCTTTTATAAGGGAGGAGAGGGGCACCTTTGGAATTCTTAAAAATATTAATTTATAATAAATCTAACCCCACTTAAAAACCTCAAAAAATGACTCATATTCAAAGATTAGATGCGATAGGGTTGTAATCTCATCAGCCAATCAAATTTAGACATGTTTGGATCTTATTTTAATCCTTATCATTTTGATTTATCCTTATTTAATCTATTTAAGTTTATTTGTGGTAATAAAATTTGAAATTTAAATTATAACAAATAATAACTTATTTGTTGTGGATTTTCCATAATTGATTAATTTATAACATTATAGACCATATAAATTTAAATTTATAATTTTTAAATGTTTTTGTTATTTTTAAACAATTTTATAATATGTTATTTTTATAAAATAACAATAGTACCAATTTTGACACTATTCATTTATTTGAATTTAAATAAAATATATACAGAAGATATGTTCAAAATAAAAGCCTCAATATATTAATAAAAGGTCATATGTGTCTATAAAATTAGTGGATCACATTAAATAGTTCATATAATTTTTATTTTATTATTGTTAAAACCATTTATTTGGTTTATCTCTTAATAAAATAATTACTACATAATTTTTCCAAAATTATTTAATATACATATTTTTTTCATAAAAATTTAAAATAAAATCCTATGATGAAGATAAATATATTAGCTTTCACAATAATACTTTTACTCGAATTTATAATCTTAAAATCACAATATTTAAATTGTTATATTTATTAAATTATGAAGGTGACAACTTTGGCATCATTTAAAATAAAATAATATAAGTGTCATAATTGCTTGTATAAGACTCCAAATGGTCAAATATTCTACCATTGGATGATTATAGTTTATATTTACATGACCAATATGTTTTGGTCAGGGTTTGTGCCTTTTATGGTCACTATTAGTTTAATAAAAACTATATTCTTAGTATTCACTAGATAAATAATTTTTCAATCACTATTGTGTCACAATTAATGATAATTATTTAATCCCAAAAAATTCTAGATAAATCTCATGATGTAGATAATTTTTTTATATTTCTGGATAATATTCATGTTCAAAGTTTTATGACGTTTATCACTAAGTTAAAATTATTATACTTATAATATTTAAGAAAGTGACATGTTGTCACTTTCTTTGGTTTTAATAATAATTAAACTATTTTCATTGTCAAAAGTCCATAAAATGAATCTAATCCGACCCTTAGATGATATGGGTTTACTTTTAACCATCAAATAGAATTTTGGCATCTTTTAGGGTAATTTTATAATATTATATTTACCCTTAATTACCCGATTTACCTTTATCTATGGTAAATAAAATTTACCGTAGTTACTATTCATAATTCCCAAAAATAAAAAGTAGCCTATTAGCATAATTTGGATCCACTGATTCCAATTATGGAATCAATTTTTTAAAATTCAATACACAGAAGTTGCAGAGATTAAATTAAAATTAATCCCGTTGTCGAATAAAAACGGGTTTTTGTTTAAAACATTGCAAAAGATTGAATTGATTTAACCTACGAATTCAATGTAAAATAAATGCTAATGACATACATTATATTAAATGGTAAAATTATATTCTATTTATACTTTAAAACAATTCAATATTATAATTTAACCACATAATATATTACGATGAAAAAAGTTGTTTTTAATTAAAATATAGCGTGTTTTTACTATTCATTAAAATATAAAATTTATCGGAAAAATATCAAAACATTATCTAATGTAAATTTTTATATCCTGATTCAAGAGAAGAATTTTATTTTGTCAAATTTAACATATAAACATGTCAAAAACTACATTTAAAGTGGGTGTGCCATCAAAAGGCGGCAAAACATCATTTTTTGAAAAATACTTATTTTACCTGAAAAATTTATTTTGTTCTTATACCATGTTCTAGAAATGTGTAAGATGAATAATAATGTTATAAAATTCAAAATTTAGTTAACACTATTCATAACGGCTAGTTCATGACAATATTATAATAATATATCGTTGTTTATTAAAACCCTGTATTGCGCACAACACACGCTATTGAGGAAGTTCGCGATTGCGTGTAATGCAATCCAAGTCAGGGTTGTGTGTTGTGAAAGAATCCTTCTTTGTTTCATATAATAGAATCCAACCATATTTCATTTATACATTGAATATATATATATATATACTCAATGTTGCGTAGAATAACTATTATCAAAATTGTGTGTAACACGATCCAAGAATAGTGTTGCGTATACTGCAAGCTAATACGGTGTTGCGTATAGCGCAATGTAATGTTGGTGTAGAATACAACACAAGACATTAATGAAATTATAAGAATATTTTTCATAAAATCTCGGGGTGTTACAATATTGATAATCGTTTCGATTGTTATGGTTGTTTTACGACCATCAAAAACTAGATTTTCTTTATAAATTTTCATAATGTGTATATATTTTTTCTAGAAGCATTCATAGACTATAATACATATATCATAAATTTCTTGAACCATAGAAATACTTTATGACTGACATTGTTGTTTTTAGTGGAAAAAGAAGAGGCATCATCCTTTATGTCGGTAAATTGAAATATCAAATGAGATGTTTTCGTTTATAGAATAAAAGAGGAAGATAATGAATTTGGATGGTGGATCATACATAAAAAATATATAATTAAATTATGTAAATGACAATAAAGTTATCATATCTCATTGGATAGGGTAGGTGGGGCAAGTAGAAAAATATAAAATAAATTGAAAAGAAAAAAATTAATGAGGATTTTACCTTCTGAATAATCCTCCATGAAAAAATCATTACAGAGATTGTATTTGGTATTTTATAGACCATAGGATCCCTGATGATGAAGAGGGTATTTGAAATTGGATTGGTCAAATATTTTGAGAAGGTTAAAGACATGGATGGAGTGAGGAGAATGGGTGATTAGGGGTGGTATTTATATTGGAGGAGATGGGTTTTTTATTTTTTTAATCCTTATGTTATTATTTTGTCTCACAAATTGAAAAAGTTCATAGATTATAACTAAATATATAAAAACAATAATTTATTTTTTGAGATTATTTTCTTTTAATGACATATATCACCTATCACTATATAATTCAAGTATTTAACATTTATCATCAATTGTCATATTTTACTATTCACCAAAAATTCGAGAATTTTAGAAAAATCCCCAAAAATAACCAAATCCTTTTTGGATGTGTATTATTAAAATATTAACTCCATATTAAGAAAATAATTTTCTAAATATGAGATGTATAATTTTAGATAAAAATCTTTATTTATTCAAAAAATCCAGATTTTAAATTTATAAATAATTTTATAACACTATTGAAAAATAACTGAGTAATCAAAAAATTTACCCAAAATAATAATAAAAGAAAATATTAATTTGTGAAAAAAATTTACGAAAATAAATTTTATTTTAAATCATTTTAGTAATTGAAAATTTGTAATTAAAAATTTATTACTTACAAAAAATACCAACACCTAATTATTAATAATAAAATATATATTTAATTATAATATGATATAATTATCTAATACTCTTCTTTATAACATTCATAAATTTTATTTATACATTCATGGGTGTGGAAACTATTCATTTGGTAAATTTACTATTCAAAAGGCTCATATTAGTAATCCTAAGGCCATGTTATTATTTCTTCAGTATCGGTTTCTCCACAACAACAAATACCTCTTATTTTATTCATTAATTATTTATAATCATTTTATTTCCTTCTATATATTATTTCATATGATTTATGCTATATCAAATAATTATAATAAGGGAAATTTCATTGATAGAATCATTGTTCATTACAACAATCCATTTTCCCAGTGCATTTGAGAAAAAAAACATGTTAACCCTCAATCAATTCATAATAGAACCACTTGTCATCATATTTATTTTCTATGAAAAAAACATGAATAAAGTACATAGACAACAATTTCATTATAAATTCATATAAAATAGAGTATTACATTCAGAAATTGATTAACCTATGGAAAATAAATGAAATTTATGAAAATACATTTATTTGAATGTATAATGGGAAACATATATCATAATATTTTAAAAAATAATTGTCA
This sequence comes from Viscum album, assembly GCA_963277665.1. Taxonomy (NCBI): domain Eukaryota; kingdom Viridiplantae; phylum Streptophyta; class Magnoliopsida; order Santalales; family Viscaceae; genus Viscum; species Viscum album. The sequence continues at coordinate 372,857,383 of OY728126.1, read as the reverse complement.
TGATGCTGTTGGATTTCACTCATGTTGCACATATTAGATAAAAAAATTATATTGAGAAAAATTGAAATGGGGGTAATAAATGACCCATTTGGACAATTATTTTAAATTTACCTTTTGAAACATTAAAAAAGAAGGTCAAAGAAAGTGGGAAACATATTAGAGAAGTATATTTTTTATATAATATTAGTTTTAAAAAAAATAAAATAAATTTATATGGACGATGAAAATTACCAATTTAAAAAAGATTGAATATTTTTTTCACATAAAATATAATGATAATTCATTATTCAATGATGCTTCTAATATAAATTCAACATTTAAATTGAATCCAAATATTGTGATTATAATAAATATATTCTTCAAGAGAATAAGATCATGTGATTTCTACAAAGGAACCTTGAATAAAAACAACCAATAATAGAATGGATATCCAAACATAAAACTCGTCCATTACAGTAACATTTCAATTGTAAGATCCATGAAATAATAACAAAACTTGAAACACCATATATCATATAAATAATGATTCCATAATCAAATTCTAGACAATAAATAACGAATAATCAATGATGATTTTATTTCAACTATTTGATTATTTGGTTTTCATAATAACATTCACGAATCTTCATGGGGAATGAGATATCATTGTCAAATTATCATCCTTTGATAAGGTGGAAGGATAAATTTTATATTTCATCATCTTCACTTATACATATTATTTTTAACCATGATGATTCATAACAAATGATTTGTAAGCATTTTTACAAGAAGGTATGGATACTTCATTTTTTTCCATAGATGTTTGTGATAAATCATTGGATGGGGCCATGATCTTATTATTAGATGTTGTATGTATTTTGGAATCTTAATCCTATAATGGGTATTTTTGAGTATCAAAAATATTTAATTACCTATGTAAATACTAAATAAAAGTCTTTTTAAGATTATTATACATGAATTCAAATTCTAAACATCTCATATTGAGGGTTTTTATGATATTCATACAAAATAATCTTCTCATGGAAAAAATTATTCAATCATTAAGTATTACCACAATAAATTTTTACATATCATTGTAATAAATATTCTTGTAATCGTTATTTCCCATATATTACTTATTATTGAAAATCCTTGTGATCTTTCCAAGTATCCATCATTTCATCAAGAAAAAGTTTTTTTTTCACATTTATTATTGATGTTTTATATCACTTAAAATTATTTTAGATACATAATCAATAATTTTGGTGAACATACTTTATTAACCACTATTTTTATTTCAATTATTCCTACATGATTGGGTATCATTATATAATCTTTAATTTTTTAATCTTTCTCAATATTACCTCATTCTTCATCAGGATAGTTTATATACTTGTACATCATATCAATGTCTCAAAATATTAGAGAAAATAATTCATTGGGAATGAAAAATAACATATATTTCAATCTATTAACATAAATATTATAGTGTGCCAGATTTCCCCATGCAATTCTTTTTTTAAAACAATGTTCTTGTGGTATTCATGTGGGTTGTTGTGGATTGATTCAAGAGTTTAACAAAAATCCAATTTCATCAAACTATTTCACTGAAATGGTGTCACCAAAACTATTTCACTATAATGGTAGCACCAAAATAGTGGCTCACTGAAATTCTAGCACACCAAAATTGTGGCACACATAAATGTTGCAACACCGAATGAAGGTACACTAAAATGGTGTGACATCGAAATGGTGGCACCGTAAGAGTGGCACAAAAATGCTGGCACATTGACATAGCGGAACCAAAACAATGGCATTGAAATGATGGCGTACCAAAATAGTGGCACCATAATGGGTGCTCCAAAAAATGGCACTCCAATATGGTGTCATTGCGATGGTTCCACATAGAAACAATGGCACATTAATGGTGGATCCATGACGACACCACACCAAAATGGTGTCACACCAAATGTTGTCTTGCCATTTTTCAAATTTCTAGTTTCCCTAGTGTTTCTGATTTCACCCCTTGTAAGTTTTATTTGATGTAAACTAAGTTTAATCCCTTGATTAGGTATTTTAAGGATGCTAAAAGGGATATTATGTATTTCATTAATATTTTAAAACTATGGGGACTTTGAGGTACTAAAACCACGCGATCTAGAACATAATCCCACATAAATAACTTTTGAAACTGTTTGACCTTTAATGTTGGAACTAAATCTTAAAAGATTAGATATTCACTTCCATGTGTTTTTTTGATCCTTATTGGTGTTCATTAAATCCTTACACTCTATATGAGTCATGTACCATTTATAGATCTCATTTGTGCTCAGTTTTATTGGAGTTTCCTACTTCTCATGAGATCCCCAGTTTTAGAACCAAGAAGTTATTTGGACGCTTGTAGTTTCTGATAGGGATACTTCCACTTCTATATATTTCTGTATCATGAGGGGTGGGTTTACTAAAGAACCATGTGATGAAAAGATGAATCTTTTCTTAGAATAGTAATAAATTAGGGCAATGTTATTATTAAAAGATAGTGGGTACAGAATTGAAGGTAGTGTTATATTGATCATTTGTTATATTTTTTATCTGATTTCAAACATTGATTTTGTGGTTTTATGCATCCTAAAAATTATGAATTTTGGTGGAATTTTCATGTTCATAGGTGATATTCTGTCTTGGTTGTGATACTTCATTAAATGGATATAACATGAAATATTTTTAATCATGTATACTTGGTTAAATGAAATAGATTCCCCATGATGAAAACCCTTATATTATCACCGCTATTTATCAAAGTTGAATTAAAGAATATTGTGTACCAAAACTGAATATATCATGTTAGATAGGTTTGGTTATGTGATGTGTTTTTTGGGTCTTTGTTTTATTGTGTTGTTTGTGTGGTTCTATTGTTGGGAGAACAGTTTTGGGTATATATGTGGGAAGGGTGAATGTTTCTATTAGAAGGGGGTGGTATGTGTGTGTAGGAGTTGGATTAATTTTCCATCCTGTAGGATTTTGGTGTGGGGTGTTAGGGGTGGAGTGTTGGAATCTCAAGTTGCGATACTGATTGATTGTGGAATGGATGTACTTATAGGAAGTGGGACTTTATTTTTGTTGTAAACATCAAGAAATGTTGTCTAGTGGGACTATAATTTGGTCATGGACTTTTAAAGCAGTGGGAATTCATTTTGGAAAATGTTTGGGCAGCGGGGAAATGGGATTGGGTTGTGTCGTGACTTCTTGTTAATAGGTGTGACAGATGTTGTGCTGTTGTGCAGTAGGGTTATCAGGTTTAGTTGTGAGAAGATGATTGAGCAGGACAACATTGAAGAAGGATGGTTGGTAATGGTTCAACGGGTGTCCCGGTAAATAAAGGGTTGTCTAGCGGGACTGAAGGTTGGTTATTTTTTTATGAAGGGGTGTTAAAATTGAAATTTATTACATTGGTCCCTCTTCTCTTTTTCCATAATTTTAATTCCGAAGAACGAGGTGGGTTGGTTTCTATGAGTTTACAAAATCAGTTTCTTTGACATCCGTGAATGGTTTCCAAAGATGTGCTTGGTAGTTCCCGTGGGTAGTGCTAGATTAAATTAAATTGAACACCTTAATTACTAAATAAAAAACAGTTAAATAAAAAAAAATTTGGGTTATTTTTTGGTTTCGAATGTTTGGGTAGTTGTGCATATAGGGGTATTTACAATAGTGGATCTAGTGTAATGGTTGTTGTTTTGGGACCCCTAGAATGGAATGAGTGTTATTTATCTCATATGTATAGATATTAGTTCCTTCTGATATTTATATGCACCTCATCCTTATTGAGAACCATGTTCAAAACACCCCCATTTCAGTTGGGTTGGTGTCTTTCCAAACAACATCGTGGGAGGATGGATGGCTAGTTACCAAATTTCATCCTCGCACCCTCTGATGCATTCATACCACCTGAGCATATCTAGAGAGGCTACAATTCCTTCAGGATTACCATAACCCAATGTCCTTTGGTTAATTTTTTTTATGAGGGTCCATGGTGTTTTTGGGCCATGATTGTTTTACGATGTGTCTTCAAGATTAGACACATGTGTCTGCAGGCAGGATGTGTGGTGTTGTTGTGAACAAGGTGTCTATGAGTGGGTTTTGTGTGTAGTTGGAGGAACATGTGTGTGCAGTGAGGTTGAGGTAGTGGGACGTCATTTTGGAATAGTGGTACCATTAATACATTAGCTATCATGAATAAATAGTTAATTAGTGGTAAAGTGGTGCGGGGTACCCAAATGTTGATATTCCTATAATACAACGTTACATGATTTAGATTATTTAGGGAGTGTGACTTGGTGAGGTCTGATTGGTTATGTCTCCTTGGTATGAGATTTTAGTTTCTGTTATTTTCACATATGGGCATTAGTATGTTACCCCCACTAATGGACGGTTGGCTTTTGTTTTCCTACTGGTTGTACTTATAATATAACTGTACATTTGTAAAATTATTTTTATGTTTCATAGAGAATATAAAGGATTTTTCGAGACATTACTAGCAAGGCCATAAAGTTAGTTTCCATGATGCTAAATAGTCCCTTTCTTCTGGTACTTTATTTGGTACATTGGTTGCACTTTTGTTACAATTTTCATTTAAATCATGAATGGGACAGATTTTAGGTTCCCACTATATTAACCTATGGTGTTGTTTCAGATTTTACAATCTTAAATCAAAATCATGTTTCATTAAAAAGATAATTCCTACCTTTTTGTGTGATATTATATACCCTTTTTCTAGTCCCCACTTTGGCGCCATTTGATGGAGGGGCTCAAGGGTGTCATTATCTCTCTTTCATGTTGGTGAAGTATGGGTGTGGAACATTTTTATCCCTTCTGGAACCATGAAGAAGGTTGGACTTGATAGAATGGAATTAGAGAGAAGTTGATAGATATGTAGGAGTTTGAAGTAAGGAATAGTGAGGATTGCATGGCATGGTCATGAAATGGTGTTAGGTGATCTTTGTGTGTGACAAAGGTTAGGGGAGACTGAATAGGAAATGATAATTTAGGTCCCCCTGTGATCTCGTGTAAGAAATCTAGTCCTAATTAATGTCCTAGTGAGGATACATTGATTTTGGGGTAGTGACCCTAGGAAAGATACACAAATCATAATGACTTTGGTTCTTGTGTTTATTGTGTGTTTTGGGAGTTTATAATAAATTAAGAGTTAAAATAAATTTAATAGAAAATGTCTATACCAACCAAGCTTAGGAGTTCCTTGTTTGCCCTTTTTCGATATGTATCTCAGAGGTCCCACATGTTTGGTACGAGTAGTTGAGGCCCATCAGGCTGGCCTAGTTGATCAGCAGAGGTCCGATCGGGAGGAGGAAGATGACATGTGTTAAAAAAAACCTTTTACATTTCTAGAAGATGACCATGGGGATGTGTGAAGGAAGTGTTTTAGACTCATAGACTGAGGGATGTCGGGATGAGTTATGAATTACCTAAATCTTGATATGTTCTCTAAGGGAGTACTGTGTTCCTCTGGAAATGAGACAGATGCTAGGAGAGTCATGTTAGTGGGGGACGCTTTACCTTAGGGAGAGGACGGAGGCCGATGTCTTGTGGGTTGAAGGCCGAGAATAGAATTGAGCTACTCTCCCTCCATTATGGGAGTATTTTAATGAGGGAACTAGGGATCATGTTCAATTTCCTCCTACACTTTAATCAGAATCTCGTTTGAGATGAGGAGTCGATGAAAATACCAATGGAGGAGGCACTCTGACCATCTATTAAGTAATTTATCACCCCCTTTACAATAATGACATAAATAAAAGTTCAGAATAAGGTCGACGTAGTAGAGAATATGTTCTTGTGGGGAGGTGTACTGTAAGATGGGAGCCATCCGAGTTCTTCCAAGGGGAAGTTAGTCAGCAGTAGGTCTCCAGTGTCAGGGATTTCTCGATTTCATCCAGCAGTAAGTAGCCTCAAGAGGTCAGGTTCTGACCTATTGGTCCTCAACCATTTCCCATGGCCCTGGAAACGATCTACATTGATTGTTGAGGATGTAGACATATAATAAACTATTTCATAGTTAGATAATAGTATGGTGTGGGTGGATAAGATGAACTCCCACCTCAATAACTACAGTTGTCATTAAATATATTTCAGTAGTAGTGGCAGTGAGCTCCCGCTCCACTGAGGGTAGATGATGTTGGAGGAAGCTGACCAAACATTTCTCTCCTTGGACAATGTCCTTGGTGTGGTTGGGGGTGATCGACAACTGAGGGGTAGAGAATCTAAGTGTGGGTAGTTGTATGCCTCCAAAAAAGCAGTCCAAGTAGGACTAGAGGTTGTTCGAGGTACAATCACTTTGTTTATCACTCTTGCTTAGACATTTTTTTATTCTAGAGCCTCTCACTCCTTTGTTTCACCCACTATATCCCATTTACTGGGATGTGAAATAGAGATGATAATCATTACCAGATTATTTTGTAGACTAGTTAGAGGTTAGAGCAATTTTTTTGATGTTGTTCGGGGATGTAGACCAATGTTGGGGATGCATAAGTCTAGTGAGGATCCTCTTCTACTACAGATGAATAAATACAATTTAATTCTTGGAATCAACTAGTTTTTTGAATTCGATTCCATTATCAACATATTATGTAGAAAAGTCATATTCTTTGGTATGGATAGCTAGCGTGTAGTTTTTTTAGTGAGCGGGGTAGTCCGGTGGGAAGCTGGTGTGTGGAGCCTCTTATCTCATTGTCAGTCAAGCTATCAGTGGGATCAGTAATAACAGAGATGGTGGCAGTTCTGGGGGTTTTCAAAGAATTCATGGATTTCATCCTAGAGGTTGTTGTAACTCTACCCCCTCAACGCGATGTTGAGTTTCGAATAGACATGAAACCCAGTTCTCGTCCAACTTCGATGACACACTGTGAGATGGTACCTTCTAGGTAATGTGAGTAGAGGATTCATGTTGTTGACCTGATGAAAATGGGATTTATCCAGCCATGTGTGTCAATGTGGTGTGGTCCAATATTTTTTGTGAAGAAGGATGATGGTGTTTCGAGGCTATGAATATACTACTAGAGGCTAAATCAAGTAATAGTAAAGAACTATTACCCCTTCCCATTATAGACAAACATTATGACCAGCAGAGGGGAGGATGTTGGTTCTCTAAGACCGATATGGGGTGTAGATATCACTAGTAGAGGGTGATGGAGGGTAACATCCTGAAGAAAACTGTCAGTTGCAGGTATGCGAACTTTGAGATTGGGGTCATGTCATTTGGTATTAAAAATGCACCATCCATGTTAATGGGGCTCATGAACTCTTTCATTCATGAGTTCTTGAACTGGTTCATCATCATATTCATCAATGATATTCTGATTTTTTGAAGGTTATAGGTGGAGCACACTAAGCACCTCATGACTGTCATGGAGTTTATTTGGAACCACCTACACTATGGGAAGTTCTCGAAGTGAAATTTCAAGATGTGAGAGGTGAACATACATAGAAATGTGGTGTCTTATCAAATGATAAAAATGGAACCATAAAAGGTCAAGGAGTTTGTTTCTTTGGAAGAACCTATGAACGTGGTAGATGATCAAATATTTATAGGTCTAGTGGACTATTACCCGAAGTTTCTATGTGACCTCTCCCATGTTGGGATCCATTGATATTTGACTATAAAAAACAAGGCCTTTGTGTAATGTTAGAAGTTTTAGGTAGATTACAACTACTTGAAGGAGAAGTAGTTCAATGCTCTAGTGGCTTGGTCTCCACAGGTGGGTTTGATGTTTAATGTGTTCTTTGATGACTCTGGCTTAGGTTTAGGATGTGTGTTGATGAAACAACATGGAGTGATCTGTTATGGGTCTTGGAAGTTAGGTCCCCATGAATGAAACTATGACACCCATGATATAGATCATATACCATCAGTATATTCAATGATGTAATGGGTACATTACCACATTAGGGAGAGATTTGTGTTATTTAACTATTACAAGAGAATGAGGTATATCTTCTCCCAGTGAGACCTGAACATGTGGCAGTGAAGGTGGATGGTGTTTCTCTAGGACTATGATTTTGATATCTCTAAACATAAGAAAAGGGGAATGTGGTGACCTATGCCTCAATCATGATGTCGCAGAAGGAGGTTGATTGTGAATCAGCTAATGATTGGAAGGAATTAGAGGAGTTGATGCTTTGCATCTAGACGCAAGAGTGGATAATCGAAAAGGTTGTCTATTTCATGTGATAGTTTAGTCTTCATTGGTATGATAGTTGGAAGAGTCTCCCTGGGGAGACTGAGAAATTGATGTAATATGTGATGATGATGTCCTAGGTGATTCTCTATAGGTATGGTGGGAGGATAGTTAGAATTAGATTCTGTTTTGCAGGATGTTGCATTTCTATGGGGCAATGTGTGAGGTAATTATTTGTGCATTCTGTAGATCACCCCTGTAGGTGCATCCAAAAGTTTCTAAAATGTACCGTGGCTTGAGGGAAGACTTCTTTTGGGATGAGGGGAAGCAACTAGTTGTAGACTTTGTCTAATAGTCCCTAGTGTGTTAGTTGTTGAAGGATGATCATTGTGTTCCTGAAGATATATTACATCACATAAGTGTTTCTGAGTCAATGTGTGATCAGATCATGTCATATTTCGTCATAGGAATACATAGAAATCAGGGATAATATGATGCTCTTTGGGTAGTAGTATATTGGTTGAAAACAATTTCTCACTTCCTGGAGATCAAGGAGTCGAGCACAGTATTTTCATTAGCAATGATGTATGTGGATGAGGTTGTGTGGGTGCATGGAGTTACATGATCCATTATTTTGGATTGGTATACATGTTTTAATTTATGATTATGGATGGAATTACAACATCCTTTGGCACCTAGTTAAATGTCATCACTACATTACACCCTCATACGGATGGACCAACAGAGAGGACCATCGAAACATTTGAAGACAAGTTACAAGCACGTGTTATGGACTTTAGTGGGTGTTGGGTGTGACATTTTCCCTTGGTATAGAATGATTAGAATAATAGATATCACCATTCCATTGGTATGGATCTATTCAATTCTCTATATGGGAGGTTGTTTCATCCTTCATTTTTATAGAGAATGGTGGGGAGGCAGCTATTCTTGGTTTGGGCATGGTGCATAATAAGACAGAGACGGTGCATCTTATATGTGATAAGAAAAAGGTAGCACAGGAAAAATATATTTTTAATGATGATCATAGGAGGAGGCCTCTGGATTTAATGTTTGGGGACTGGGTATTCATGATTTCTTCCCTTAAATGTAAAAAATGGATGGTTGTCTTATGGAGAAAACTTTCTCCCAGGATCATGGAACCATTCAATGTATTGGAACCTGTTGGAAAGATGGCATACCAAATGGCATTGTCACCACATTTAATTAGGATCCATGAAGTATTCCTTGTCTCTATGCTCCTTTGGTATCTACAGGATGACTCCCGCATCGTTTCCTATGGAGATTTGTATATCAAAGATGGGACAACATTCAAGGAGCGACCTGAAAATATTGAGGATAGTGTGGAGAACATGCTTCGCGGATGGACCATTCATTTTGTCTATGTGTTATGGAGGCATGATATCCCCAAGGAGAGTACATGGGAGAGGGAGGCACAAATGCATACCCAGTACCCAGATATTTTCTATGTTTTTTTCTTTTTTTAATTAGTGATTTTTTTATGAAGTAATGCTTTAACTTGTTCATTATTAGATTTGTTGTTCCCTTATTCTCAATTTTTTGTTGAATGTTCTCACATGTTGAGTGGGGAGGACCTAATCCCATATTGAGATGCATTAATGTGGATATTATTAAACCCATGTGGGTGAGTTAGTTCCACCCAAATATGATAGTATATGGACATGGAGGAAAGATCTACCTAACCTAAGTGTATGTATAAGGTGACCATTAATGTTTTTTGGTTGTTTGGTGAAGTGGGGACTAAGTGGTTGTACAATTTTTTAGGAGATACATGTTAAGGTGGTGTCCATGGATGTCATGGTTTTCACAATAGTTTTCAAATAATGTAGGGTGGTTTTTCAATGTGTTGTATCTTACGGGTAGGTTTCAAGGAAACCTCTTTTTTTGAGTTTGGTATTAAATTCTCTGGTACAAGAATAGTTTTAGAGGTTTCTGATTTAATGACAAAAATTTCTTCAACCCATTCTTTTGTGTAAATCAAATGCATGTGGTATTTTTAGGGGTCGTAGTGGTTTGTATTAGGTGTTTTAAAAATTTGTAGTTTCACCGAAATAGTTTCACAGTGAAATGGTCAAACCAAAATGGTGGCACTAAAATAGTGGAACCTTAATGGTTTCATCGAAATGGTGGTGCACCAAAATGGTGGCATCATATAGGTGGCACTGAAATGGTAGCCACCCAAAAAAGCAGCACAATAACTATGGAAGCATAATAGTGGCACCAAAATAGTGGCACACCAAAATGATGGGACCACAATGGTGGAAACATGATTGTTCCATAATGACACAGTGGAACACCAAAATGGTGTCTCACCATTTTTCCAAATTTCCAATTTCATGAGTTTTTTCATTTTCTATTTTCTTACGTTTTATTTGATGAAAACAGATTTTAATGCCTTATATTGTCATTTTAAATGAAGATTCAGAGGGTGTTATGTATAAAACTAATATCCCAATTATCATGGGATTTCGAGATACCCAACTGCTTGATCTTGACCATTATCCCATGTTAATGTCTTTTGAAACAATTCTCCCTTCAATGTAGGATCTAGTTCTTCAATTCTAAAATCATATCTTCATGGCGATTTTTTCCATTCTATCTTGTCATTTCTAAAGCCATAATTTCTAGATGAGTTGTGTTCCAGTGCATGATCCCCCTCCTGCATAGTTTTCTTGTAATTTAATGGTGATCATGTGATCCCATATTTTGGAGAAAAGTGGAGTTTTGGTCACTTGTAGCTTCAAATAGGTATTCTTATGCTTCAAATTATTAGTTTATCATGCAGGGTGGTTGTACAAATCATAATTGTTCTAAACATATGAATCTTTTCATGAAAGAGTAATAAATGAGGGGATATGGATGAATAAAAGATAAAAGCCACGGAACTTAAGATAATTTGTTGTTGATCATTTGTTTTACCTGTTATCTTGTTTCTTTTAGGATTTGTTGTGGCTATTTACCTTCTAAAACTCATTGTCACCGGTTGCCTTTGATTTCACAGTAGTGATGTTCTATAATTATTTTGGTGCATCGTTAAATGGTTGTATGATGATATTTTTTTAATAACTTTTACCCAGTTAAATGAAATGGATTCCCCCAGATGAAAACCCGTGTGTGATAACCCATGTTCGTAAAAGTGCACATAAATAATAGTGTGTACAAATCCTGAATATAGCATGTTTAACATGTGTGGTTGTGTGATATGTTTTGTTGGGATTTGGACTCTATGTGGGTTTTGTGGTGCTATAGTTAGAAGCACTATTATAGGTACAAGGGTGGGAAGGAGAGTTTGATCTATGATAATGTAGTTGTATGTGTGTGTAGTGTGGCTATGTGATAATGGTAATTAGTGTGTGAATTTTATATTTGGGAGGTACAATTGGTTTGTTTGAATCTCAGGAAGAAATAATTATTCATTGTGGAATCCACGGACTTGTAGGATGTTGGACATCCTTTGGTTGTGTTGTGGTCATAGGGTAGTGTTGGGTAGTGGGACTAAAATGTGGTTATGGAAATGTTATATAGTGGGAATGCATCTATGAATTGATTTGTTAGTGGGACCACAGGAATGGGTTGTGTCATGACTTCATGTTAATAGGGGTTCTGGGTGTGGTGTGGTTGTGAAGCGAGGCTGTCATGATTAGTTGGTAGAGGACGATTGGGTGGGATAACATTGAAGGACAATAGGAAGTTGTTGAACAGGTGTCTAGGGAAAAATGGTTATGTGTAGTGGAACTTCAGATTGGTTTTCCTTTTATATGAATGGGTGTTTAAATGGACATGACTTTCCATGGTCCATATTAACATATTAGATAATGAGAGTATAGAAGAATGAAGTAGGTTTATTGCAATGTGTTTATTTAATCAGGATCTTCACCTTCTATGAATAGTTGTCGATGTTGTGCAAGGTTGTTCCCTTGGTTAGTTTCGGAATATATTAAATTTAACCAATTAATTAATAAATGGAATGTGGTTAAATGAAAAACGGGATTCATTTATTCTATGGAACTAGCAATTTGTGTAGTTATGAAAATAGGGGTTGTAGAGAAAATGGTTATCGTGGTTTGGTTATCTATTTTTGGGAAATGTAGGTTGGGCTGATTGTTTTCTTACTTATATTTATAGATTTTAGTTCCTTGTGATTTCTATATTCACCCAACCCTTGTTGTAAAACTTGTGCCTAACACCCCCATTTGTGGGGGAGGGTGTCTTTCCCAACATCCTAGTGGGAGGAATGATAGATGGTTACTAACTTTTTTCCTAACACCCACTTCCATGTTCTTACCACTCAACTGTATCTGGTTAGGATGTAATTACATGAGTTATACCATAGCCCATGATCCATTAGGTGGGTGGGTTGTAGATTAGGGTCCATGTTGTTTTCCATCCAGGATTGTCTTCCCAAGTGTCTTCAGGATGAGGCATAGGTGTCTACTAGTGGAATGTGCGGTGTGGTTGTGTCCCAGGAGTTTGTGGGAGGGTTTTGTATGTGGTAAGGGGAAAATGTGTTTTTTGGTATGTTTTGGAAGTGGGAATATATTTTTATGAGTTTTTTAATCATTATTTTGTCCATTTTGAAGGATTAGATATTCTGTGGGAATGTTATGAGGGGTGCCCAAATGTCGATTTTCTTATATTACTAATTAACATGACATTTTTTATTTGGTGAGTGTGCATTGGTGAGTATGGGCTAGTTAGTCCTCAACAGTAGGTACATTGAGGTTCTACAGGTTTCTCATAGGATCGTTTGTATGTTCCTTCCACTTATCCGTGTGTTGATTTATTTTTCCTATGGGGTATACTTGTATGCTCAACACACGTTTGTAATATTATTTTCATGTTTCCAGGAGGACATTGTGGACCATGAGAGACATTACCATCTCAGGCGTCGAGATAGTTGTTGTGATGTGACTTAGTAAATTTCTTTTGGTTCTTTCTTTTGTTATTTGGTTTTAGTTTTATCACAATATACATTTAAATCAAGCATGGCTTGGATATTTGGCAACTTTTATATAATTATTTGGTGTTGTTTTGGATTTTACCATCTTTTATCTTGATCTTCATTCATTAAAAATGGTAATGACTTCCATTTTTATGAGATTCTATACCATTGGAGCTAGTGGCCACATCAGGGTCTGTTAATGGTGGGATTCAGGGGTCATTATCTCGGGTTCATCTTGAATAAGGAATGGTGTGGCACATTGTTGTCCCTTCCATCATCTGGAAGAATATTGGTAGTGATATATATATTCTGACATTAATGATATCCATCATAACCGCTTATGCTTTGAAATTAATATTTTGAAAAAATTTAATTAGATTATATCGTACCACATAAAAAAATATCATTCATTTTTCAACTGAGGTAGGAAAGTTTTCTTTTTTCATTGTAGAAATTAAACTTCCAACTCTTTTGTTTCAATGAAATATTTTTTTTCATTTTTAGCATCGTATAGAGAAGTAGTTTCATCCACTTAATTATTTATGCTATATTTCATCATTATCATTCATTTCCATTTATTTCCTTTAGTCATAATTGCCTATGAAGATGTAGAAATATTAATTGAGATAAATGAACCCATAATATAATAAAAAGATATTGTAGATATTAGAAAGAAAAAAATAATTAAACTTGAAAAAAATAAGTATAAACGATTCAATAGTGGTGAACCTCCTTATGATAATTATTTACAAGAAAACATTGAGATATAATCAACAATGATAGTGGTGAATTAGAGATGGGCACTATTTAATCCAATATAAATATTTATCCCTAAACATATTTGACCAATTTGGATATCGGTGATTTTAGTCTCCATTCCATTTTGTATTGATGTATATGAAACCTTTTAGAATATGAAAAATGTTATTTTTACCAATTAGTGTAGGTAGTACATCTAGGTATGGTGATTATAGTGTTCATTGCCTCCTCATTTAACTAAATTACATATATAATAGTTTTAATAGTTTAAAGGAGGCTCAATGGGGGTTCTATGGAGGTTTGAGCTACAACTGAACTGATGTAACATTCTCAAGATGTAATAGTAGAATTCTTGGAGTATGATACTATTTTTTAAAAAATTGTTCTTCAACTTTTAATGGCATATTTTCCTGAAAGGATTTATGTACAAAATGTATTGATGATGTGATAGTTTAATTCATGGGTTAACTTAAATCAGGATGAGGTGACATAAATCTAAATGAAAGTTTGAGAATATTAGAAATCATCGATTATTTCAAATTCATAGATTAAATTGGTTTCACTAAATTGATTTAATGGATCCAAGAGAGTTCACATTTTATATATGTATATCGTGATATGAATGAGGTGAGTTTTTGTGTATTTATTACCTAATTATCAACTAAAAAGTATCACTCTTTAGTCATTGACACTCAGTTTTGGGCACACCTAACCACTCATAGAAGATCTTCCAACCCATTTCCATCATTCTTTAATGCTTGGTATGTCGATATTTTGAGATGTATGATGAGTTATTCTATTTTTATCTTTGATTTAACCTTATCTTATTTTGTGGATTTGTAGTGGTGATGTTTTTTCCGTTCTGAGTGAGTTTAAGTAGTGTTTTTATGAACGCTTGTTATATTATAAGTTGATATGTTGATTCCTAGTATAATTTTCATCATAAAAGTATTTATCTACCACCTTATTGTGAACATCAAATCGTATTTGTTATTTATATTAGGTGATTCTTCTTCTCTCATTAATTATATTAATGTGTCTTAATTTGATGATATTTTCATCCATTAGGTGGTGAGTAAGGGTTAGAATGATGAAGATAATAAATCATCATGATCGAAAATTTGTGGAATTTTTTGATATAAAATTATTTAAAACTTTAATGTTATTAACATTTATTTTATACATGTTTATACTAATCATGAATATCTCTTATCAAAGGGGCCTTTCTTTGGCTTCTGTTTTTCGGATTGTGGGACCGTTTCTATAGTATATTCATTATCGCACCCTGAATAAAATTATATAATGTGTATCTGGATAATTAATTTTTTTCCAATAGAAATCATGATTTTCTAAGAATACTTTAAAATAATTTATAATTAATGTGTTGTTAGGCCTTGAATATAAAGTATAGATGCTAGTATTTGATGATTTATGTGGTTGTTCTTGTCATGTTTTCCTTGTCAGATATGGGTTGTTATGCGATGATGGTGGAAACTGACTTGTATATTAATTATGTGGGATTGTGATGTTATAATTGGATTACATGTGATTGAAAATGGGGTGACATATAGTGGTTGTGTTTTGTGGTGTTAGTGGTGTGTGGTGGTTCTGACATTTAGGTGGATGTGAAATTTGTTCATTTAGGGAGGTGAAGTAGCTGAACTTGTGATTTCATGATTAATAATGGCATATGGAAGATCAATAGTGTGGCGTGGTTGTCATAGTCTCATAGTAATCCTTGTAATGAATCATAATTTTGAAGTAAAATTTTAATGGAATGTAAATAATTAATTGGAGGAAAATTGAGGTGTGGTAACTGTAATAAATGATTCGAATGATAAATTAATGAGATTAATAAATGTTAAAGGAATTGTATTTGTGAAATATATGTTAGAAAAATCCTATTATATATGGAAAACATTGGAAGGGAATTTTTTTTGTGGGAATTCGTGACTTCATATGGTTGTTCTGTGATATGATCCCTATATAATTTTCCATAATAGTGATATTTGACTTGTGGTATAGTGGATGAAATAGGGTGTATATTAGTGTAGTTATTCTGAACCCCTGGTGTGGGAATTATGTGTGCTATTTATATCATGTAAATAATTTTATTTCCTTAGGCTACCCACCTGGGTTGGGTAACCTTACCAGCACAAAAATGGTTTTTGGATCCTAGTGTTATCCCTTACATCGTAGTGGGTGGTTATATGGATGTCTAGATACATCATCTTCCTTTCTCATCCTTTATTAACAACGATACAGATTGATGTTGGAGACTACCCAGTTGTTATTACTATGCTATAATTGGTAGGGGTCATGATTGGTGAGAGGTGGGATGATGTCGATTTCATTCACATTCATGGTACCCTACATAATTACTATATTAAGAGATGTGATGTGGAAGCCTAGGTGTCTCCATATGATAATATTGTGTGGTTCAACTATGATGCAATAATGACTGATGATAACACAAAATGTGGTAACTTTTGTAGGTGGGGTAGCTAGAGATATTTTTTTACCCACATCCGAGATTGATGGATATGTGATGTGAAGTTCATAAAAGGGATGAGATAACATGAATTTTTTCATTTGGTCATTATATTGGATGATCAATGTGGATGTGGATGGAGGGCACCGCAGTTTTTTATGATTTTGATAGTATATTAATATATAGTATGATTGATTTGGTGAGCCATCCATATTTAGGATAGCTTTTGTATGTTTACCTATTTAGGTTCTTAATGGTTATTATGTTTATTCAATAGATCATTATTATAAACATTTCCCATGTATAATATAGAGAATTTGTACAATCCTTTAGAGTATATGTGTTTGTTAACCATACCTATAATAGTTTTTTAGGTATTTAGGAGGTCACTAATGAGTGAGAGGTAAATTTGGTATCTTTGAATTTGGATCATCTACTGAGTTATTATTGTAGCAACAATCCTCTATTATATACATGGATACATTAATCTGAATATTTTGGCATTTTACATATGTTTTGGGATTGTATTAAGGTTTCTCTTATAATAAATTAGTGTTTTTTTGTGGATGTTTAATTGATATCCAAATCCGAATATTCATTGATGTAAATTAATTCCAACAGTGATTATTTCATACCAAAGGTTCTTGATACCATCCCATATCCAACTAGAGGTAGGACTCTAGGGAAATTATCTATATTCCATTATTTCAGACCAAATATGGTGACCCATTATGAGAGGCATCATGATAAATTGGGATTGGAGGTTTATGTTGATGGATAGGGTGGACACTGGTTTTAGATAATACGAGGATTTAATGTGTTTTTAGGCTAACAATTCCAATTAACCATAGAACAAGATATATAATAGGATGATTGGATATGACATGAGATTTTAGGGACCCTAATTATAAAATAAAGAAACTATATGTTTATTAAATATACATGTGAGGTGGAACAATTTTTAAAGTATAATCCTAAGAGATGATTATCCAAAATGATTGGTTATTATCAATTATGATTTGAATAATTGGTTGTAGTGAAATGAATAAATGTAATTATTTAATTAAATTTGAGAAAATCTATTTTACAAGAATATTATTACAAATTTTTTTTTCAAGATTAGAACCATGTATTGATCCCTGAGTACATCCATTAGTTGTTGTATAGAAGGTATATCTAGTTTATTATGGAAGGATCAACCCAATAAAGTAGGGAGAGGTATTCGAGTGAGCTTTTCATAATTTTCAATGGACATGTTTAGGGAAGTATGATGGGGAGTGTATTAGATCAAGATATGAAGCACTGGATGGGGGAGATAGATTTTACTATTGGTATGATTCCTTATTGAGGTGATATTCTAGAATCCATTATAGTAAATCAGATGTTGGGTGACAAAAATTAAAGGTGGACTCTTTATCATCACAAACGAAAAAAAAACATATTTTGTGTTCTTAATTTTAGAAACAATTCCATTTAGAATTTATTGTATTGATGAAAAATGAAGTGAAGAAACATTGTTTTATTCTCTTTAGAAAAATATCATTTGTTTGCATGACATGGGGATTATTTCAATGATCCATTTCAACTAACCTCAAATTCCTTTCAAGAAGACAAATCTTATGAGTGATGATAAGAGGAGGTTTTTTTCTTATAGATATGTTATAAAGTCACCAAATTCAATGATTCTACACAATATTAGGGGAAAAGAATGAAAATTTCTTCAATAAGATGGTTTCTATGGGTGGTGAGCCTAAATGGGAGGAATACAAGGAATATCAATGTGTAGTGACATTTGAAATAAGTCCAAAACATTTAGTTATTGGGGGTTTTAGTGAATATAAAAATCTATAAATATGATAGATTCCTAACCTTATGAATAATTCCTCTTTTAATAATCTGATAATGGGTTTCTATTTTTGTTCTATATATTTGGGGGACATGGGATATTATATTCTTAGGGTTTGACCACTCATTGAGGCCATATATAGTAATTATTTTATTCAATGGAAAATGGAAAATATTATTGGTAGAGCAATTTGGTATGGTTGTACCTTCCCATATGGAATTGGGTATGGAACTAACCGTAGATGATGAAAATAGTTAAACATAGATATACTCATATACAAATTCATGAATTATTGGAAAATGTGTTGTTTGAGATAGAGGATTTTGGTATCAGGATTACATAATCACATACCCTTGATGTGAAATTCTTGATTTGGGATCCTTTCACTCTTTTATATCACACTATATGGTTAATTAATTAGAATAATATGTGGAGAGGATCTTCCTCCCTTTGGGATTTATTCTCCGATTGGTGGTCATGATGACTTGTTTGATGTGTGTTGGGGATGTAATCTACTGATGAGGTATCACCAGTTAGTGTGATATTTCTTCTAACAATAGATACTACCATCCACATTTAACCATAGATTTGGATTATAGAATTATAGGATTTAATTAATTGGAATATTACATAAGATAGTACCATTTTATGATGTAGTTCCCAAGAAATTGAAATTCCATTGGGGTAGAGTTAATCGGAAGGGTGGTAGGAAGGTGGAGCCTCTTCTTTTAATTGACGGATAGGTTTGTAGAAGCTCATGTAGAGGACTTTCCCGAATTCTTTGAGGAGTTCATGGTTGTTTCCATAGACATGGTTATGAAACTACCCACACCATACTGACAGAAATATTAGTTTGGGTAGGTGTTTTAATTGAGTGCATCGGTGATACTTATAGATCCATACCAATTGGTACTTTTAGAGCTACGTGAGTTGTGGTTTTAGGTGGATTATATATCACAGAGGTGTTAAATTTTACCCAATGTGTCTCCTGTTGATGATTTAACTTTTTTCATTATTACATTAGTTGATAGTTTGAGGTTTTTTGGGGACCATGAGTTTGAATTAGGTAATATTCAAGAACCATCAATCCTCTTCCAATGATAAATGATATGACTGAAAAACCAAGTGGTGGATGTTTGTTAATAAATATTGACATGTTTTCTGGATATCTTGAAATGAGTGTCTATGATTACGATATAATGAATACTCTTTTAATGTTAAGTTATAGGAAATTCATGTTTTCTAACATTCGATTATATTTCACCATTTCAACGATTATATTTTTAGAGCTAGTGCACTATATATTTCATAAGTTCATGAACTAGTTCATTGTATTATTTATAAATGACAACCTAATATTTTGAAATTTAGAACCGGAAAAATTAAAATATATAAGTGAATTATTAAAGGTACTATGTTAAAAACATATCTGTGGACTACTATCTACATGAAATTTATGGATTGAAGTTGTTCGTTTTGTCAGGAATGTGGTATCAGCCCATGGTGTGGTCACAGACCCATAGTGGTTTGAGTTGTTGTTTCATGTAGAACTAAACAAAGATGAATAAGTTTATAGTTTTCATAGATTTTTTCTATTTTTTTAGATTTTTTTTCTAATTCTATTGACCCAATGAACCAAGAAAATAATTAAATAGGAAATATTAAACTCCTTTTTCTTTTGATTAGTTCCATGAAGAATTTAATTAGCATGAGGAGAATTTGATTAGTGCCCAGTGCTTCAAGTTCCTATAGATGGTTTGATTCTTTATATTTTCTATTATTATTTCTATGTATGAGTGTGATGTACCTTGATTAATTATAGAAATATTTCCACTTATGGTTATAAGAAATTATATCCCCATTACTATAACCTTGATTCCTATGGTCTTGATCAAGTATATAATATGTTTTTCATTAAGGATGTGGATGAATTTCATCATTTGAGATCCATTTATGATTTTCCGAAACTGTATGATAAAAAAATTTGTATTTTCTAAGAGGTATTTGAATTTATTCCATATAGGGTAGATTTAGTTTCATTATGATTTTGATTTTGATATATCTTTTACACTGGAAGAGAATAATGTTGTTTTTGATTCCCTGAGTTGGATGTCTAGAAGAGATGTGATTTGAGAGTCTACTGATGTTTAGAAAGAGATGGTGGAGAATTATATGATGCATCTTGATGTGGGTGATATTATTGGTGATATTTTTCATGATAACCTGACTGTAGATTATTCAATGATGTAGATTGTAGAGAATTCGTAGTGGGGATACTCATATGCATATGTGATGAATGACTGTACTGTCCTTAGTAACGATCCAAAGGGAAGGTCGGGTGATGGTAAGAACTATTTTTTATTATAGGAGAGGATGTTTTTTCTATTAGAGAAGTGAGATGGAGTTATACATGAGTTTCAAATCTCAACCATAGTAGTGAATTCTAGTGTGGCCAAGATGTATCTTGGATTCTGAGGAAAACTCTATTTCTTGGGATGAAATGGTTGGTGGGAGATTTTGTGGATAAGTGTATTGTTTGTTAAAAGGTTAATCTAGACACCATGTTGCTAATTTTTTTTTATTTTCCTCATATATTAATAAGATTAAATTAGAGAAAATATCATTGAATTTAATCCTTGGGAAACCATGGACATCAGAAGGATGCGATTCATCTTGGGTGATAGTGGAAGGAATAACATTGCTAAATCATTTTAAAGGAAACCATGAGTCTAGTACCATGAATTTCATTTATAGTCTATATGTGGATGATGTAGTTAGGATAATTTGATAATGAGGATCTTAATATGTAATATAGATCATCATTTTACTTCATAGGATTAGAAGGTATTGCAACATTCATTTTTAACCAAGTTTCACCATATCAATATTTTCTAAAAATTGACAAATTTTATGATTAAGAAGACCATCCAAATGTTATTGGATATGTAGTGAGGTTGTGTCTTGGGCTTTGGAAGATCATTTTTTATTCTCCATCATTTTATAATGATATCCCACAAAAATAGGTATCACTAGTCCATTGGTATGTATCTATTTTAGTTATTGTATGGGTTGAAAATTCATTATTCACTGTGATGGATTGTGGATAAGGAGTCAATGGATATTTTTCTAGATGTAGGAGAAATCTTGAATGATGGGATCCAATTGTTCTGAGAGGGGATGGGGGATTCCCGAAACCCTTGGAGTAAATTTATTGATCATATTAGGAGGCCCCAATATTTTATGGTTGGAGATGATGTGTTCATAAGGGTTTAAACTCAGTGGTGGAATTAGATTTTTTGTATTGGAGAGTATGATTTCACTGAAATTTCTCTAGATTTGGCATGTTGTATTGTGTTATAGGGTTGCAACACCATTGCCAAATCCTACCATGACATGAAAAGATCATTGACTTATTTTTTATTCCCTTTAATTATCAGTAAGATCATGATAAAACTCACATCATTGACTGGTTATGTTAGATATTGATGATGGTTAGACATTCACGGATAATCAAATAGAGACCCAAAATAATTTAAGAACAGTTTTGTGAGGGTGAGCCATCACCTTAGTTAAGATGATATAAAATAATGTATGCTTTTAGGAGAGTACTTCGGATTATTTGAAATATGTGAATTCCAAAACCTTGAGCTATATATAAACTTTCCTTACCCCACATTTCATTGATGTTTTTATTGATGGAACATTATATTTTATTGGATGTTAATTCTTTTCCTTGATGGTGTAATGGATTATTGATTCAATTATATTAATAAGGGAATACCCATTCATATTATAAGCACATTATGTTTTTGAGACATTTAAACAACATGACATTGAATCAGTGCCTCCTTGATTTAATAATATAATAATTTATATAGAGGAATTTTGTTGTATTTTAATGAGGGATGTATTATGTGAATATTTTGGTAGATGTTATCATGGGAATTTTGGACTTTGATATACTTTTGTGGGTGGTTATTTTGAATTATATGTATCTTGTGGATAGTATGATAGGATGTATTCATTTTTTTCAAATAAGGATGGTTGTGTTGTTTGGACGGGTGTTTTATAGACATTTTTTTGTGAGATTGGTTGGTGTAATTGTCTGGGGTGTTTTGAGATCAATGAGAGATATATATTGAGGTGTTTTTTGGCCATATATTTTCTTTTTGTTTTTCTATTCCCAATGAAAAAAATAACTTTATTGGTGTATACTAAAATTTTAAATTCCATCTCTAACCATAGAATTTATATTTTGGTTTTTCTATTTGTTAAAAGATGGCTTGAGAGGGGTTTTCTATGAGGTCAAAGATGTATCAAAACTACCATTGGAGGTCCATGATTCCAAAGTGAAATTCACTATGTCAGTTTTTGTTTTACCATTTATGTTGATTTTGGATTATATATTGTGTTTGTGTTATTAGTTTTATCAACAATGAATTCATGAAATGAAATAAATTTGGTTGAGACACTATATAATTTTGTTGAGGATAGAATATTTGAGAAGTCAATATGTTAATTACCATCATGTTGTTAGTCAATATCATGGTATGGATTTCACAAAACCATGAGAATTAACATTAATATTACTAAATTAATTATGTAGATGAAGAAAGTTAAATCCTATTTATAAACATGAAATTAAAATAAATTATATCATTGAGAAATGCTTCCAACTCACTTTTAGGTAAACCCTATTTTTCTTTGAGGGGGGGGTCTTCTCAACCCTTTACATATTCCATTGATCATTGTAATCTAAAGGCATTTCATTGGTGATAAAAGGTGAGATATTCTCTATATCTCTCGGTTTCCCAATACTCTTCTTTAGGGTATTTCCTATTGCGGTGCTATTTTTTTGTAGTGTTTTTGAGTTTTATTTTTTGATGATCATTTTTCATTCAGGTTAATATCTTGATTATTAGTTTTGTTATGGTATTTTCCATCGAATCTGAATCTTACAATTATGTTCCATAAATATGAATGTTTTTAAGGCTATGTATCCTCATCCTCTAACTATTATTTTGCACGTATCATTATTTCATGATCCTCCCAACCACTGGGTGGATAATAAGGTTTATATTAACAATTAATATAAATATTCGATATATTAAATTTATAAATATGAAGAGAAATAATATAATTCACTTTGTTGTTATTTTTGATTATTTTTTCCATTTATATTTACATTTTTTAAAATCATAGTTATTTGGACCTTGTTTGTGTAGGAGTTGAATGTATTTTGAGACCTTGATAGGAATCTTTATTTTATCAAACACTATATAAATGGAAAGAATGTGTATGTATATAAATAAATATATTCCAATTAAATGTTGGTTTGATAGACAATACCCATGATCAATAAAAACTAAACTATCTTATTCACTTGAATATAAATTCTGGAGGCCTATGTGTGTTTAATTTTTTTCCTTGTTGTTTTTATTTTATGATGTATATTTATTTTGGTAATGGTGGTGACCTAATAAATTATAAAACAAGGTGGACAATGATTCTCTGGTTGGTTAGAAAGGAATGAAACATTTGTGGTTATATGCCCTTAGAAATTTTTAAATATTTTTACATGGTTTTCAATTTAATAATATATTATTTACAACCCACCGGTGTGAGGTATTGTGTATATGGATGACTAGGTTCATAAAACATCATAGGTAACTAAAACATGAGATTCTAAATTTATTTTTAATAATGACTTGATAAATCTACATTTTCCTCAAAAAATGAATATGATTACATGGGGAGTAAATAATGAATGGAGTGAAATAACAATACCATTATAAAAATAAACATGACAATGGATCTTAACATTTGTGTCCAAGGTATAACATTATGTTGCAAAAGATAATGTGTAGCACACCCGGTTTCAAGTAAGGGAAGCTTTAATTATTATTGTTATGCATGTAAAGTCCATTGGTGATTTTGTAAAGTAAAATTTAGTTTTTTTGATGTATATTATAATTTTCTAATGGTTAACTTTTTTATTAATGTTGGTGGAAACAGTAAAAGTACTAGAGAAAACTAGGCAAGGGGAAAAATGGATTTTTTATAGGGACATGGTTAGGTGCATGGTTTTTCTAGACCATGAAACCATCCATTAAGAACTATAAATTTTTATCCATTATTTTAAAATGGTTTGGAATTTATTTTCTATCTATGTGCGAATATTGGGCGAGTTTCCTCTTGTGGAAGAGGTTGGTGCATGGTAATTGGGTGGTCTACTTAACCGTGAAACTAATGATAAGCTATTTAAAAGTGAGATGCTAAAACGTGGAACTCCCTCATTTTAACCTCCATGCCACATTTTATTAAATATATTTTACCTATTATATTTTAACCTCCTCCCAATGGTTTTGGTGACTCTACCATTCAAACAAGATGCAATCAAGAGGCATTCATAGTGAATTGAAACCTGGTTCCCTTTGGCAGTCTACATTTTTTTTAGTTTTTGCTTAGATATAAGCATCTTACATTTCTTATTTTCATATATATTTTCTACAGTGGATAAATATACTTTTTTGTAAGCATTATTGATGATATTTGGGTTGTTTCTTAGGGGAGGTTATTAAAGGTAGGTTTTGGGAGATTCAATCCTGTTTTTTGGGATTTCTAGTGTCATTTTTTTCACCTTGGGTTTTTGGTAGGGGGCCTCACTATCAACTCCTATAATTATAATATTAATTATAGGTTTCAAATTAATTTAATTCCATGTAATTTATGTTGATATATATGTTTTTAGATAATGGTAAAAACATTCTTTTATAATGCTATGTGGATTTTCTGATCTATTGAAATTGTTTTTATAAAGTGTTTCATTTTCATGATTTTAAAATACATATTTCATGGATTAATTAAAATGATTTGTTTGAATGATTTTCAATAAAATTTTGGTTTTATTAAATTTTATTATAATGGTTTATTTTTTTATTGGAAAGATGGGTTATTTAATTTTACTCTTTCAACGAGACCCAGAATATGGGTTGTAAACCATTGGGATAAAATAGGAAGATTACCATAGATAAGGGGTGTGTTTCACGGGGACACAATAATATTGGAAAATATGTTATGACTTATTGGATGGATGTGAAACTGCCCCAGTTTATGGAACATTAAGTGAATCATGCATATGTGGATCGATGGGTGGGTGAATTTGAAGGGGTTATGTAAAATAGATTGTTAAATGGTATGTAAAACATTCTTGTTTGTTTTCCATAGAATATTATTTTAAAAAAATATTTTTCAGATAAATATTTTTTCTCTTTTGATAAAAATTTCCAAATTTTTATATATAAATTTTAATATAATTTTTTATGTAAATTATATAATGTGTTATATTTGTTGGTGTGAGTAGGTATGTTATTTGGAGGAAACCTACTAGGTCTCATTACTCACCCATACATTGGAAAATAGTTCTTTTTTAGAGACTATTTATCAATACAATGGAAAATGAAATGAATCACACGTCATTGGTGATGATTACTCATACATAGGCTAAATTATAGAGTTGGTGCATGGACCTTGTTTGGATTTTTGGAGAAATGTATTTGGATTCATAGGGTTTAGGTGGTTTTGTCTTCCACATTTTATATTGGTGTTAATAGTGTACATGTTTGGTACTCTGCCATAGTTTGGTTTTTATATCTATGGTATCACTCTATGATGTTTTACATAGTTATCTAGAATCATTTAGTTGTTATTTTGTTTTGGTGGGTTTGATTTGGTTGTTTTATTTAAAAAAGGGAAAATCATCCCAAATAGTATTTATGCCCTTAGAATTTATATCCATCCATTTGTATATTGGGGATGTATCTTAAGGACATGTATAATTTCCACCTAAACTAAATCCAATGTGGAGGGGCGGGATGTTTCAAATGGTATCAGTAATGGATGATCAATATATAGTTTTCAAAATTGGAATCAATATTAGTCCGTCCTAATATTTTCAGGGACAAATGGTATTGGATTTTAGTATTAGAGTTGAAAATCATTCTAGTTGAGTCCTTGAGTTAGAATTTATAAATAAGTATGTTTGTTTGGACTTGAACATTACATAATAAATAGATGTAGATAATGTTTTTATGAATAACATAAAATTTCCATGTAACTAAGTACATGGTTGTTTTGGAGAAACATATAGGGGTTGTACACTAATTTTCATTAGTCCTGCTAATAAGACGATCATGAAATTCATTATTTAAATGACTTCCCTATATAATAGAATCATTCATATTGATTAATGATTAATAATTGTATATAACTCTATTTAATTTTCAAAAATATGATATTATTTTATACTGTGAGATTTTTGAAATGGTATGGTTGGGGTATATTAAAAATCATTTTGTCAAAATCAGGGAGTATTTTAATAATTTTTTTGAAATATAAATTATTTATTTTCTATAAATTTTTGTTGAGAGTGTTGTGATGTCCTGAAATTTAAAATTACTAATGCATATGTTAATAGATAGAGATACAGATGTTGTTTTTTGTGATTTTGAAAATGGAACACAATTGAGAGTGAGGAAAAAAATTAGATGTGGTTGAAAAAAAATTTGGTTTCACCAAATCCACAGGTTAACAAACTATTGTTTTATAGTATAGTCCATTAATCTATAGTTATTGATAGTGGAAACTAAATGGATGAACTAATTAAATTATATCATTAATTTTAGTCCCAAAACAACAATGCAAACATCATTTGTGGTGACTGTTAACCAGATAATGAAGATGTGTAGATGAATATTATGAATAAAATCCTTCATTTCCATGCCACACTAGCATAATAGAATTTCATGATGGTAATGTATATGCTGGAGTATATTTCATGATAATGGTGGAATTTAGTAGTATTGACAAAATTTGACTATGAAATTGTTTGGGAGGATTTTAATGAATTGTTCAACATATAATTCTATCCTCATATATTCCATATATCAAGAACATTTGACTTTTTCAACTTGAATCATGAAATCCTCTCAGTGACAGAGTATGTGGATAGATTAACGAATTTTTCCAATTTTCAACTAATGTTTCTAAAAGTGCATCCTTGAATGATTGAATTTTTTAATATGAGGTGAGGTACAAAATTCCCTTGAATTGTTCGATGTTTTTAATAAAAGAATATATATATAGACATGGTCAATAGAGAGATAGTTGATGAAAGGGACATATATTGTGATATTGCTAGAGGGATAATGTTGATTTATTCACAAAATGGTTGAAATACTAATTATAGGATAATAAAGAAAAGGGATACGTATTTCCCAAGAATGAAAATAGATTAGAATTATACAGATGGATTTGTGAATCTTCCACCATGGACCAAGGCAAATGTGGGATGTTCTTAATGTGACTCTATTAACCATATGAAGCGAGTGTGTACAAAACCACCAAGATAATTCCATATTTACAACCAAATAGGGAGTCATTGATTCTATTTTCCCTATTCTCCATGGAAAAGTGTTCAAGAATCTAATCATGTGTTATCGATTCCATATGCCTTGATCGGATAAGGGAAACAAAAAAATACTCATTAGCAGAACACATCTATCCATTGTGATTATATGAATACCATGAACCCTCTACAAGGTCAATATCAATAGGAAAATTAATAATAAAACTGTTGAAATTATGTATTTATTTGGATTTGAGAATGTTATTGTAGATGATGATCCTCTACAATCAAATGTGAGAGCCATGATTCTATTAAATTATACCCTAATTTAATCATTGTTTTATACGGGTCAATCCCATTCATTTCTAATTCTCGTGTTGTTCGTGTTCCTATTTTAAATGATGAGAAGATTCCTTAGTTTTTAAAACATTTAAATCATTTCGTTCAATGAGAATATTAATAATTTATGTATATGTAATGTTTTAAATCCATTGATTAATCTGAGTTCATTTGGGATTTTATTATTCTTTAGATTGATGTCTATGACATAATCCTGGGTTTTGATTGGTTGGAAATTTTAAAGGATCAAATTAATTATCATAAATGAAGGGTTAGTTTAAAGACTGATAATTTCTTTAAGAATCTATTCAAGGGTTAATTAAAAGTACAATCATATGAAATATTCTTTTTGGAAGTATAATATAGAACAATATCATACCAATTGGATGAATTATCTTTGGAACTCATAGAACAGAAATAGAATGGTAGTTTTCGCACAATTTTGGATTAGTTTCTTAATATATACCTGGAGAACTATTTGGGGATTGCAACAACATGAGATATTGAGTTTACAACTGACCAAATTATGGGGAAACATCTTACTTTCCTTCTTTCTTACCAGATAGATCCTATAGACCTAATGGTTCTGAAAGTACAGTTGGAAGTGTTGTAATGTAAATTGCTCATTAGGCCGAGCATGACTTTATAGGAATCACCAGTCTTGATTTCAATATGGTGGATGGTTCACTTTGGTAGTGTGTGGATTATCATAATCATATACATGAAAATATAATAAATATATATCCACTTACATACATTTATGATCTGTTCAATAATTTGATGGGATCGCAGTGATTCTCTAAAACATTATTTTGATCAGGATATCACCAATTTTTGGGTTCAAAAGGAGGATATTCCAATGAAAACTTTCAAGAGTATATATAGACATTATGAGTTTTTGGTAATTAATTTTGATCATAATAATGGACTTGTAGTATTTATGGCACTATTTTATTAGTTATTTAAAAAATATCATCATTATTTTTTGGTGGTGTTTTGGGACGACCTATTAGTGTATTCATTGAAAAGGGATGAGCATGATCAATCCTAGGAGACAGTATTGGGAATCTTTTAGGATCATCATCTATATTCCAAACTATAAATGTATGATCATTGGATACAAAAGGAACACTTCCACAGACATGTAATCACACAAATACGTGTTTATGTGGATATAGAGAAGATATATGCTATTACCTCCTAGAAATAGAAAAATAATTTATTTGAGATATGCAGTTTCATTAGACCTTTTGGTTATTACTAATGCTTTGTTCATGATTTTCCATGAATAGCTTCACCAATCACATCTTTGATGAGTGAAACTGGTCCATAGAAATGGAATATATAATGGTGGAATTATTTTCAAGATATTAATTTTCCATCACATCAACGCCAATATAGATATTGTTGGAATTAGGACAAGGGTTCATGGTGTATGGTGATTCTTTTAGATCATGTTTGGGAACTATTCTAATCCAGTTATATCATGAGGATTTGTATGGCTCAAGGTAGTTATGATTGTATGAGAAGAATTACTTAAAACCCGATTTAGAGTTTACTACCATAGTCTATTCATTTAATAAATGGAATCATTACATATTTGTTGAGAAATTTATAGTGTTTAGACATCATAATATCTTGAATCATTTTTCTCCCAAAATGGATTTCAATCTATTAAAAATAACACGGATAGAGTATATCCAAATTTTTGACTTTCTATTGATGTATCAACTGGGTAAAGGTAATTCCATGGTAGATACATTACAAAAAAAGTCTTATGATGAGTTGGAAAAAGTGGTCTCAGATTAGAGCCAATTGACATGGGTGAAATCTGTGATCATATTTGATTGTGGTGACAAAGGTTAAATTTCAATTTCATTTCTATTTTATTATGTTCATTATATAAATTTGATCATTAAATGAATATAAAAAAACAAATTATGGGTTTTTTAAAATCTTGTAAATACATAGTGGTGGGTAGACTATTGAGGGATAGAGGATGGATGGGAGTTGATTTTTCAGTTTTGAACTTTTATTTTCTTATCTTTGTCTTCTCAGGAAAAAATTCTTAATGAATACCACCATTCAAGAAAGTATATTCGTCAAGGAATTAAAAATATGTATAATGCTTAGAAATGATAGTTCTGATGATTCTGTGTGAAATGGAAGTTGGCTATGTTTTTTTTGAAAATTATTAATATTAGGGAAGGTTAAGGAATAACATTAATGAGTAGTAGGTATGTTTTGTTCTTTACCAACTCTTATTTAGAAATAGGAACATAAACCCATGGATTTTGTTAATGGTCTCCAAAAATGGATCAAAACACGATATCATATAAGGTGATAGTGGATTGAATAAAATATTAATCTCATTTCATCACTATTCAGGAATCTCAAGTAGTGGTGTACTATTCATAAATATATATTAATTAAGATGTAAAGAGACATGATGTAATTGTTTCTATAGTGTTGTATAGGGACCCGAGGATTATATCATATTTTTGGATGTACATACACCAAGTCCTTAGGACTCCGTATTTCATTAGTACAATGTATCATCCTCATATGATTGGTAAATATGAAAGGACGATAAAAGATTTTGTATGAAATGGTGTGGTCTTATGTAATGTATTTTTTGACCAATGGGGAGAGAAAATTTTGTTAGTGGTGTTACTGAATAACAATATTAATGAAGCCTCGGTACAGTCTGAGAATATTGGTTGACATGGGTACATGCATCAATAACTAGTATGATTCACCCTCCATACGGTTGTATTGTGTTTTCTCTTCAGTGGAATTACACCCCCATTTCTATGATTGGGGACATTGGATGTGGTGGCTTCCCCCATTAGAAGGTATCAAGCATAATAAAGATGGATCATGTATATCTGGTGACATCCTAGGAGGAGGTGGTCATTCGTGATTACAATAGGTATTTTGTGATGTCCTTTAATGTGCATTGTGGAAGTGGTAATTCCTTAAAGTTAGAGGCCATAGAAGTTCTAACAGGAGATAATATCTATAAACAAGGGAGTGTATACCTTTCCTGGTGGAAGTAGACTCCATGATCATACACTACTCCTTTCATAGAAAAGGTTTAACTGTATGTTCAATATCTTACATCATCATGAAATGTTGTGCTATCCCCAATAAAAATATGATGGTAACCCACACTTGGTGATTGGTTAATAAAGTAGCATCTCACCTAGAATCTCAGCAGGGTAAATATTTCAATGTCAGTTGTATCTCTAATATATCATGCATTAATATCTTGTGGTAAATATGATTCGAGGGGATTCTCATGGCCTCTATTATTTTAAGACCCTAGGCCTTGGATGACCTGATTCTTTTACTCCTTTTACCTCTTTATCTTGAATAAAAATGATAATGTTGTTGATGAAATAAGGATATAAATTACTAGTAGGGTTAATCCATTTAAATGATACAAAAAAAGATTCAGGTGATAAAAAGGGAATGGATATGGATCAATGTGGTCAAAAATCATATACAGATCCTAGTAGACAATGATTGTAGTTCAAGGTTAGTGATAATCTATTATTGGGGATATATCTAGGGAACAAACATTGTAGTTTTTTTGAAGAATATAAATTTATGTTCTTTATTTATAGTCCCTTTTCCGATACATTAATGATTTGGTGAGGTAGAATATCATTTATATTTAACCTTATAGTATAGTGTGGTGCATAATGTGTTTTATCTATCTCAGTTGAAAAGGTATTTTCTTGAATCTTACTAGGCGATTTTATGTCATCATGTTTACCTTAATTCTGATTCATCATTTGAGATTGTCTTATTGAGGATTGTGGATATGAAAGAGAAATTTTCCCATAGAAAAATCACTAGTCTAGTGTAGGTTGTGGGGAAACATGGTTAAATCTAGGACGAATCATCGTAATGGGAGAAATAAATGGTCCGGCAATGGCCTTAACACTTTTGGGAAGGTAGTGGTATTATAATTTCAAGGGATGGAATCTTAAATGGGGGGAGAGAATATAGAACCCCCTTTTTCAATTATGTAACCCATTATTTATACTTATTAAGAATGCATTGTGTTTGGTTTAGGTATGTGATGGTTTTGAGGTATTTTGGGATTTTTAGGATGATTTTATAATGATGAACAACATGAGATGATTAATGGAATCTATAAAACTTCTATGGTAAACCATTTATGGTGAAACATTGGAATATTGATAGGTGAACAGGTATGCACATAGTTTGTTCGTGTAAGTTCTTCGACCTAGGTGACACTAAACCAGTTCCCTGAAAAAGGTCACCACAAGACCTCATGCACACCTCCACATATAAAATAGGTTTCCGACATAAAACAGGGATCTAAAAGTCACATAGGGAGACTGTAAACTCATTACTACACTAATTCAATACTGAATATGAATAGAATGAAAAAAAATATACAATAAACAATGAACATGGATAAATAATCATTTCACAAAACTGGGTATACACCAAAACTAATAGTAAATAATTCTTGTCATGCTACAGTACCAAGTGTACCAAATAGAAAATAAGAAAACAGTAAAAAATATTAAAGCGGCCCTATGACTATGTTTGGACCCTCATCCATGCATGTTCTATGCCTTACTCATCTCCATTTCACAGGGTCCTTTTCCCTTGACCTGACCATCATGCTTGAAATCTTCTCAGGTACCCAATGTTAGCCTAAGAAGAATATGAGTACAACTCAGTAGGCCACCACCAATGATGTATACAAAATATCTACTATAACATATTGTACATGCATATTTTATATAAGTGAAAAATTTATAAAAAAATTTGGGGCCACTAGTTAGTAATATTTACTTATCTATTACTAACCATAGTTCTAAATTTATTATGTTAATCTTCTTAATTACATATTTCATCTTCAATATGTAATCCATGGGTTAGAAATTCACATTATTCACACATGTTTAGTTGAATTCATCTTTTTTATAAGAGAATAAGTCAATTCTATATCTCACTGGGGATAACACTCCACAAAATAACAATATCATCTCCTCGAAACTTGAGTTTCAGTGGATTGAAACCATCAAGGGAATAGAGCATCATCCCCACCCCTACCCCATGCATTATGGTTGATGTCAGAGCATCCGTGCAAATAGACCCATCGGAGGAGCCTCTGTCCTTTGTCCTACACCTCAAGCCATGTTCACATTTTTATTCTTCCATTCACCACTCATAAAACAAATCACAACCAATGAAACCCATACATATAACAATTATAGTCCATAACAATCAACAATGGAATTTATATTATTCCATAACCCATAAAGACATTTTCTATTGACATTAAATTGACCGTTTATCCCAATACCCAATTTAATTTGTATATCACTAACCACATTAAATAACCCCCATTTATCATCCCATGTCATATGTTCATGGATTTCATTTTAAAATTCCATTTAACACATTGTCATTTAACATAATATTACAAGTGAACATATTTACCATTTTGTGTGCACTAACTCTCTTAATCATTACAAATATATTTTATAAGACACACGTTACAATCTTTTTTAACCAGTTTAACCCATTTTTATACCATACCGAAAACCCTTAATGCCATTTCTTAATCTTAAAGCAATACCAATATTCCATTTTCACATAAATTAAATACATCAATATACTCAACCAGGTCGTTACATTATCACAAAATGACCATTCACTTACCTAACTAATTCTTGGGCTCGAAAATATTGTTGCACCCATGTATGTATATAAAAAGGTAAAATCATCCTCGATTCATCTAGTGGGTATCATGAGGGTTTCCCTTCATCATTTATAAATCCATTTTACAAAGTCTCACTAATGGAATGAAATGCACAATAATAGGTGACCATGAAAAACATACAACATGCACAAATCAAAAAACGGAAATATGGGATATATCTTATAGACTAGAAACCTCGAATCTATTGGCATGAGTACCACTAAAAATATCCATTGATCCTAATTCAACCATACATTGATACCTTAAACTAAATCTCACCATAAAATGGTTGTTTTATAGATTGGGATGGAGAAAATATAATGATGAAAACCCTAATTACAAAAGGTAAGAAATAGAGGGATTAGACATACCCAGAGCATCGATCAACAAACCAAGATTCTCCAGATATATTAGGATCAAAGGAAATCACCAATTCGAAGACTAGGGAACTAGTTTTCATCCCTGAGGTTTTAGGAGGTGTAATTATAAAGATTCATGATTTAGAATATAATAACCTGAAGTTGTAATTTTGTATTTTTTTAAAAATTTATGGTTCACATGGTTTACCCACATCATTTTCCAAACCATGAAAAAACCATTCATGAGCAACAATGAAAGGAAATTTGTGATGCATTCTTACTTGGAAGGTTTCAAAATTTGGAAAATCATGCTCCAACCAATGGTTAATCCACGTTCAATGGCATCACTATTTTCCTGGGAAGCATTCCCCATTTACTTAATTGTGTCCAACCATCTGCCTTTCAGAGTTTGAATTTTTTTTTCTATCCTTTCACATTCTAAAACCCTATAACACCCATTAGTCCCCTAATACACCTAAGAAAATATTATTTAACCCAAAAAAATATATTGAAACCAAAATTAAAAAAAACTAAACTCCTCCACGAATTATAGGATCTTATAACCTCTTAAAATTATGAAGAATAATCATCCATCCACTCTTCCTGGAATTATTGTGTTTCTATAGAAATGATATTGGGCCACTGTTCCCACACATTTGACTCTCACTCCAATGTTTCTTCCTGATCATTCACATTCCACCACAAAACTCTCACCAGAGGAACAACCTTTCTATGAAAGACATTCTCACAATGGTCAACAATACTGAATGTATTATCCTCAAATGACCCATTAGTAATAAGGTTCACATCTTCTGAATTTATCACAAGATATGGATCAAGGTGACACTTCTTGTGTTTTGAGATATGAAAAAACCATACATGAAACTATACCGCTGTGTAAGATCCAATCATTAATCCACTAATATGATCCTCTCCACAATTTCAAATGATCCCACATACCTAGGTTCCAACATTACCTATTTCTATAATGTACAATGACACAACCTTAGAGAAACCCCAATAAACACACTCTCACCTTCCACAAACTGAAGAGGCCTACAATGCCGATCTACATATGGATTTTTCTAACTTCGATTTGTTTCCTAATACATACGAATCAAATGAGCCTTTTTTGATGTCTCTTGAATGAGACTCAATACTAACAGCTCAGACTACCTAGGTTTTAACCAACATAATTGTGGTCCACACAGTCACTTATATATTGCCTCAAAAGAGTTCATCTGAATTATAGCCTAAAATTTAATTCTTTAGGAAAACCTACCGTGTGAAGAAATTACCAATAACCATTGAAATAAATTACAAAAGACATAAAAATGTTATCCAACACATGAATTGTTCCCTGTGACGCCCAGTCCATTTGCAAGTGATAATCCATACTCATAAAAAGATGGGTAATAAGTGCCATCTGTATACCATGCCAGAAGAGTGACATGAATCAAAAAAATTGATCATGAACTATATATATCAGAACATAATGTATCCTCAATGTATCTTCAATATATAACTAGCACAACTGATCAACTATGTACGCATCATGGATCGACACATAATGGTCCACCGTAGTCAATTGATCAAAACAAACCAAATTGTATCATTCTTT
This sequence comes from Viscum album, assembly GCA_963277665.1. Lineage (NCBI taxonomy): Eukaryota > Viridiplantae > Streptophyta > Magnoliopsida > Santalales > Viscaceae > Viscum > Viscum album. The sequence goes on along the minus strand of OY728126.1, from coordinate 372,821,661 downwards.
TGAGAACTCTGTGGATGGACCAATACAAAATCCATAATTACATCAAACAATTTCCATTTTATAAAGATAAAGGTTGTAAAAAACCACCTAGGTGCTGATGCTTATCCATTACCTATTGATAGGAAATGAATTGCGCAACAGAAACAAATACCTCTTTTTTCATTATGATCCACCAATACTTCCCTAAAATATCATGATACATCTTTATAAAACTAGGATTCACTACCCACATTCTTGTATGGAACTCACACATAAAATAAAAAATAATACACACCATTAGGAACACATAACCCCAATAATTTATAATCCCATCATCACCAATAGACAAATAATGATGTGTCTCCTCATAATTAACATTATCCATCGTTGAAAAACTCTCTAGTTCCTCAAGATGACTCTCCTCGACCTGACTCAAAAACATGAACTCAGCAGCTACAAATGTGATAGTCTTCTTCATGATCCACTCTTGATCTTATAGGTGAATCATAGTAAACAAATCCAAACATTTCAACTATAATTTGGATTCCAAAACCACCTGATTTTGAGTCATACAGCATAGAGATTCTGCAATAATATTCCATTTTCTAGGTGTGGAAACTAAATCAATGACAATGGACTATAGGTACTCGACCCACATTCACTTTTGATGATTCAAATTCCCCTGATAGAAAAATTAAATCAGAATTATATGATCTATAAATATCCTGAAATACTCTCCCATAAAATATTTCCTCCAATAGATTAATTCATAAACCACATCAATAAGCTCAATATCATGAGTCCTGTAATTTATTTTATGAGGACTCAACTATCAAAACCCATACTCTACTACCCTTTAATTCTTCATCAACACTACTCCATCTAAAATAATATATTCATCACAAAAAAAGGATTACCTCTTATTGGTTTTTGTAAGATCCTAATTGATTTGGTAGTCAACTGATTCTTCAAATCTAGAAAATAATTATTGAATGCCCCACAAAACAAATACATAACTACATTCATGGATAATCATAAGAGTAGTGCTTCCAAATGGGACAAATACATAATGAACTCTATGTAATAACTACCTTAAACCCAGAACTGATGACCGTTAGAATCATTATTGGGCTTCTCCCAAGACATAATAGCCTGCACATTCTTTGAATTCACCAATAGACCTTCCAAGAAGATGATGTTACCCACAAAATGTACTTTTTGAATCTATAACTGATATTTTAATAGATTGTCCAAAATTATATGATATTTTATTATACTCAAGATTATGTCAAGATTTTTGGCATGATAGTTATGTGTTATTGAGTACACCATGAAATCATCAACAGACAAAACCATGAACATATCTAGATAATGGTGAAATACCAGTTTCATTAAATCAATTTACATGGCATGTGTGTTGGTTAACCCAAAATTCCTCACCAAAAACCCATACAACACATACATACTATAGAAAATCTTGTATTCATTGTCTGAACAACTCATCCTAATCTCATGGTATCCCAATCCCAAATCAATCATGGAGAAAACAAAATGACCCCTCAGTTGGTCAAACTGCTCATCAATTATACGATGTAGTAATTATTTTTTAATAATAATATAATTTAACATTCAATAGTAAAAAAATAACCACAATGATCTATCATCTTTCGGAAAAACAGAATAGGTGATCACCATAGTGATTTAATGGGATAGATGAAACCCTTTTGTTGTAGCTCCTCCAGATGATTCTTATATATTTGGAGTTATTTTGGTTCCATTTGATATGGATGAATGGAAAATGGAATGGCCTGAGGTAGAAACTCGACCGTTAAATCATCATATCTCCTAGGTGGCAGCCTCAAATATTCCTCTATCAACACATTTTATAATTGATCTAAGATGGTTGAAAAAACAGGCTACTCTCTTCCTCCTTTATCTAGCACATAGACTGTCAAATTGAATATTATTTCTCTGAAATATGGGAAATTTGGCCCTGCACGGCTTCATCAGACGTCCCACTCACCCTTTAGGACACAGGTGTCTCCATTTTGAGACGTGAACATTACCCAACATTGGTAACTGTCAATATGATATTGATATAATACAAACCTATCCATATGAAAAATTAGGTGAAAACAAAACATATCAAGGAAAAATTAATACCATAAATACATTATATCCATAAACCTCCAATGTGAATCCCTTCTACTATGTGGTACCCAAAACTCGCACACCCAATACTATATCAGTTGACATAACACCACACACACATCCCACAGTTAGGATAATCACTACTATGAACTGTATGGAAATAAAATAACGCACAGAACCTATGTCAAATAAATCACTAGTGATTTTGGGGGATACATTTATTCTACCTCAAATGGTAGATTTTCCACCCACACCACCTGGAGGTTTAGAATTAACTACATTAAGATAACCATAAAATATACCATTTTTTCTAGAATTAGTACACTTCACTATAATTCATTCTTGGTATAGAAGTTATCTCCCCAAAGATCCATATCCCCCACCCATATGGTGTGACCAATGAAGCTTCAACAACCATCATGATACAGGGTGAATGACCCCCTACCTACAGTCAACATTATACTATGACCACCATCTAGGACCAAATACATTGGGATGTATAGAACATTTATATATGTCCCAACCTTCCACATTATTGACACTCAACTGGTCATAAAAAATAATGAACTTGCATGTTCCCCGACTTAACACACTAGTAACTGAATACCTGATAAACACCCTAAAGAAATGTCTGTCTTTTCCAACTACTCTATGTTATTTTCCCGATTGGACATTCCCAAAACAAACCTTCATTTCCTATGAAGATGTACAACATGCTCACTAAGATGATGACTCATATACACAACCCAGTGCTCCGTTCATGTTGCCTTCTAAGATACGATCCATGTATACAACCTCTAAAACCCACTGTAGACATAAAATATTCAACTCAGACCTATTCACATTCCAAAGCCCTTACTATATGAGTTTCTATATTGTATCCACATCTCCAAACAGGATCATAATGAAATTGATGTATGTCATTGAAAAAACTAGAATAATCTATCACTGAAAAAAACCCCTAAGTCCTACTCATATAAACTCTAGACACTTCTCATGAATCAGGGTTTATGGGTAGTAATTTTATAGAGACCTTTTTTTGGAAATACATCCTCACTATTTCTTCATCATACTCTATCTGAACAATAGTATCCCACCAATGCTTTTCCTGGAACTGCATAATACATGCCTCTATCTTGACTCAATTATTTGATGGATTTTGTATTTGATATATAATTTTAAATATAGACTCTATCTAGAAATTGGATACCTATTTTCCACCATCTATGATAAAATTCATAGGGTTCTGTAGCTAAAAATATCTAGTCAGCTCAAAAATACTTGATGCAACCCATGCTGATTCACATTCCATAACCTACATATATCAATCAATGTTCTCATGAAACGTCTCTTCCCAATCATCATGAACCACTAGGTCTTCTTGATCTGCTGTTGGGGGAGCATTCTTGGAAACATCTACAAACCACACAACCATCAAACGTCATTGTTGGGGAATTTAACTTCGATTCCAAACATAAAATTTAGAAAAAAACAATAAAGCTTCAACATAACACAATGGAAGGCTCACCACTATCCCCAGACAAACCATTTTTCATACAATATCCATACAACCTTATAATACCCATAACACTACCATCGACCATACATATCGAGGAACATGATTAACATTGTGTGACTATATCTCATGATCACAAGCCTTACCTTATACACCATTTCAAAAATATTATCATATCACAACAAGAATCAACAACAATTTAATTCACTTTTCTCGAATTTTCATGAAAAATTAATTATATATTATAAAACTTTTTTCATTCATTTTTAAATTTTTTTATCTTTTTATTAGACATAATTTTCATCAATCTCATGAAATCCAAATGCATCATACCCTCTATGTCCAACACACCCATCCTTCATGTGTATTCATAAGATGATGTATGTCACTAGTATACATATGTGGCATTAATAATACCTAATGGCATAGCCTAATTCCATCATGGCCAGAAGAAAAATTTCTCCCAAACAGTCACATAACATAACAAGTGCTTCAATAAATGGTGATATATCATCAAATGTAACAACACACGACATCAATAATTCCCAACTCGGGTGACATGGGTTTTCACCCATACATGGGTTATCTACTACCACAAACAAGCTTATTTCCATGGAATGAAATCATCCTAAACTCATGTCTACCATAACAAAATAGAAAGTCATAGAAACATACTCCTCTGATTCTAAATTGTAACATCTCTGACCTGGGATCCACTAAATTAGTAACCCGAGATGGGTCCCCACATGACCTCAACACACCTCTCTGTATGCCTGAGGTTTTCGACTAGTGTTGAGGGTTTAAACATCTCATGGTGATAATATAAACTATTTAATAGATTTATACAAAATAGTAATGAAATATAATAGTATAATCAACATAGAATGACCATTGAAGATGTGTAAATAACCATTTGACAAATTTGGGTACAAACCAAAACCAATAGTAAATATGTCTTGTCATGATACTTTACCATGGGAAGAAAACCAAAAATAAGAAAACAATGGAATCCCTAACATGATCATGACACCATGTTTGAACCTCAGCCATGCATGTCCCATTCCCAACTAAACTCTCAAGAACATGGCCCTTTCCTTTGTCCGGACATGAAAACTTGAATATATATCAGTTAGCCAATGACAACGGGAGAATGGTGTGAGGAAAAGTTAGTTGGCCACCCCCAATGGTGTATAACAATTATCCATTCTAAATGAATGTGTATGCATATATGGAATACTTGACCAAAAAATACAATTATGGGGACATTAGTTAATAATATCTACATAAATATTACTAACCATAGTTTCAAATTCATTGTTTGCATCTTATACATTTTGTTGTTCATCATCATCATTTAATCCCTAGGATAGGAATTCACATCATTCAGAAAATGTTAATGGAATTTATAATTACACATAAATGAATTAGTCTTGCCCCATTCACACTAATGACAAAAAACATAAAAATAACAATATCCTCACCTAGAAGTCATAGTCAGGGTGGAATGAAACTGTTAGGGGAATATAGATCATTCCTCTTCCCAAACCCATGGAATGTAGATAGAGTTAGAGAATTAGTCCAACATGAAACTTGGGATGAACCTCAATCCTATGTCACACACCTCAAGCCATGTCCACATGATAATTAATCCATTCAACACACATAAACCAAAACAATATTGTATAACTAATACATATAAAAATCATAGTCCAAAATAATACACAATGAAATTAAAATTATTCCACCACTCATTATCACAATTTCCATTTACACTACATAGTCTATTTATCCAAATCCCAATTCACTTGCCTATCTTAATATGAACATTCCATAACTCCCCATTATCATCCAATTTAACACATTCTTACATTCTTTTTTGGAATACATATTATCAAATTTTAATTTCACTTAATATTATTAATGAACATATTCACTATTTCATATTCACTCACTCTCATATAAATTCTTAATATATATCATATGCCACTTGTCACAATCTAATTTAACAAGTAAAACACATTTCTATGCCATGAAAACAACCATTTATTTCCTGTGACAATCTAGAAACATTAAAACTATTTCACTTAAACTTCCATTAACCACATTGAAAAACTGACCATGGTATATACATTATCAATCAAATAACTTGTACTTACATAACTAATTCCTAGTACGGGAATACAGGACCACCCCACGGGCGGTCCTAAATATGTCAAATCTTCCTTGATGCATCCCAAGGGGACCATGAAGGTTTATATTACTCATTTTGACACCCATTTTACCAATCTTCTTTAGAGGAATGAAATTCACAATAAGAGGTGACCATGAAAAAAATACAAACATGTAAACATATCCATCAAAGCTATGTGATATAACTTGTAGACCGTCATCCATGAATCTATTGTCCTTCTCACCCTTAATGACAACCTTAGACCCAAATTACACCACCTATTGTAGTATCAACTTAGATATCACTGTAAAAAAGGGTGAATTTGAGCTTTAGATAGAGATAAGAGAATGATGAAAACCCTAAACCAAAAAAGGGAAGCAAGTGATGGATCAGACATACCCTGAGCTTCAATTTTTAATCGATGATACTCCAAATGCAATAGAATCAATGTTGAATAACCTATAGAAAGATTGGTTCACTAGGGTTCATCACTAGGGTTTTAGGGGTGAAATGGAATAGAATTTTGTGTAAAATCATAGTAACCTAATGTGGTAATTTTACAAATATCCACAACTTTACTTTGTCGTAAAGATTACCCACAGAGTTTTCAAAACCAAGGAAAAACCCGGAGTGATCGACATTATATGGGAGGTTTCTCGATTGATTACCAAGGTAGGTCACATAGATCAACAATACTTTCTCCAACCATGTATAATGTCATTGTACAAGGATACACCTTTTTCAATAAAAGGAAACACATTTTATATAATCATTTTCCAACTGACTACCTTTCACTGGTTAGACTGATTTTCTATCCCTTAATTTATAAAACCCCTAGAAAACCCCTAATTCTACTCATACACTATGGAAAAATAGAATTAAACCAGAATAAATGATTTAATCCACCATTAAGGAAAAAAACACACCACCACAATGGCTGGGATATTACAGGCTAGACCATGCATCCCCACAGAGCAACCATGGAATGTTAAAAAAAGGGATTTTTAATGGTAGATGCATGGATTATCTAAAAAAATGGGCTAATAACTCTAGGTTTTCCTTATACAGACACCATATCATGTTTGATTCATATTTTACCAAACTATTCGACTAACAATGTTTGATATAAAAGAGAGATTCTATGAAAGTGGATCTCAATTTCATTCACCTTCATGCCTCTCATTTTTCACCATTTTTAACCCTGACACATTTTTCCGCCCAATGTATAAGGGGTCTCTTCAATTCAAACTAAATGTAATTCTGAAGAATTTATTGGTATATTAAAGATTCACTACCTTTTTAAGTCTTCGTTTTTATTTTTTTTTCTTTTACGTACTCATATTCACTCTCTATATTTCATAGATACTATCTTATTCATATGGGTATATGATTTTAGATTCCAATATTTATAATATTTGTCTATTTGTGGTTAGTGGAAGAGATCTACTTCTTGGTTTTTGTGATTTAACCATGTTTTGTGGTATTATGAGTGACTTTCTTCATTTTCTCTATATTTTTCGAGGTAGGTGGCCTCCGTATGGACTCCCCATATTAGAACTTATAGAAATATTTTTCAAATAATTTTATTTTAGAATAATTATTGATAATTTAATGGGAAAACATTTTTAGTGACTTATTTACGTATAGTTTGGGGATTTCTGGATATTTGGAAATTGGATATGAAAATTTGAGGGTTTACATGATTTTAAAATATACATTTTAAAATATTTCATTGTTGGATTTATCAAAATCAATTATTTGAAAGGTTTTCAATAAAATAATTTTTTTTTGAAATTGATTGTAATGATTGATTTGAAATTGTTTTTTCATTCAAGGGTTGGCTAAGTTCATAATTTCTGCATGAACCTATGTAAGGGGTATGTAACAATGTGGGCACAAAAAGTAACATGACCCTGGATAATGAGCATGTTATTGGAACATAATGAAATTTTCCATTTTGTGTTATCTTATTGAAAAGATGATAAACCATTAGTGAGTATGGAATTGTCTATAAATTTTGAATATATGGATATGTGTATATGTGGATTGGACTGGGTTATGCCAAATGGATTCTGAAATGGTTTTGAAAACACTATTGGTTGTTTTCTTTTGAAAATATTTTTTTTAACAACTATTTTTCTTAGAAATAGTTTTTGTTTTATGATTAACTATTTTATTTTATTTTATTATATCATTTTATATAATTTTTTCAATCAATGTGATAACATGTTATATCACAGTGGCATGGGTAGGGAACTCATTCGGTTAATTCCCACTATGTTTAATTTCTCACCCCTACTTTGGATATTTATAGCTTTTGTATACATTTTTTTATCAAGACACAAGTAAAGGTAATTAATCACACTTATTTAGTGGTGCTTCATGATATATTGGATGTACTGTGGAATTGGAGCATGGAGTTTGATTGAATATTTGGATTTATTTCTTTGGATCCATTAGGTTTTGTTAGATTTGTATTCTAATTTTTATATTAATTTTTTTATTCTTTCTCTATGGTACTCTGATGTAGTGTGGTTTTTGTTATTAATTTTATTACTCCCAGTTTTCTTACGTTGTAATCATACATCATTTAGTTGTTATATTATTATGTCGGGGTTGGATTGGTTGTTTTTCCTATTAACGGTATAATGGTCCCCCGATTGTATTAATGAAATAATAATTTATTACTTTCCTTTGGAAACAAGGGTATTTATCGTAATGATAAGTATAATTTCTTTTACAACCCAAGACAATTAGGTGGGGTGGTTTTTCTCGAGTATAACACTATAGATTTTTTTGATTTTTTTGAATTAATTAAATATTCATTTATATATTGAAATTAACTAAGTGGGAAATTCCATTTACACAACACTATATTTTCATACATTACACATATGATCTACTAATTACATATTATGTGTATCCAACTGGTCATATGTGATACACAACCCTGACATGGTATATGTTGGACGCAACACTTATGTTTATACAAAGCATCATTTTTCTATTAAAATTATTTGAATGAGATAATTATAACCATGACAATAAAAATAATAATATCAATAGTAATAAATAAATATTATTAATTTTTATAACTATTTTTCATTAATGAAACATATTGATAATGAAATATATGTTTTTTGGTAATGTTATTTTATGTGTAAAAATACCGTTTATCGAATAAATTAAAATAATTACATACACTATTAGAAATTTAATAATTCCAAATAATCATTATTTTTAAATTTATAATGTTGAAATAATATAAGTGTTAATTTTTGCGATTTTTCTCAAAAACATTATTTTTTTCATAAATAGTGGAAAATAATACATTCTAGTTAAAAACTAATTTTTCCAGTGAAAAATTATATATGTTAAATTATAAATTAAAAAATTTTATGGTAAAGAAAGATCAATTTTACATATAATATTATAATTCAAATCATTGGTATCAATTTCAATTTAAAATTAAATATAAAATATTAATAATCATTTGAACATTTATCTACTTTAAAGACTAATACATTCATCACGTCTGTAGGATTATCATTAATCATACTTTTTCCAATCTTTTGAAATGAATTTATAAAAATGAACATAAAAAATTATTATAATTAGAATATTTATATTATATTAATATTAACTAGATTTTATAGGTAAATTATTAGTAAATGTTATTCAAATTAATCACAATTATTAAGGTAAAATTATGAATAATTAGGGACTAAAACCTAATAATAAAAGCCCAAATGACCTTTACACTTCTGAAAAAACACATTGGTTAGCCATTTATTGGGAATAATCCTTGTATTATTTATTTATGATGTTTTATATGTTATTTTATGTAAGAACATGAGTACACAAAACATTTTTTTAAAAATTACAAGTGAGTTATTTTTTATTCCTATAAAGGCCCTCGTATCTCTAACTTATTCACACATCTAAAAACTCTTATTCTCAAAAAAATAACTTCCCAGTATAATTATGAGAAATCCTAACTTCTTCATAGATTCATTTCCTCAGGAATAATGAAATCCAATGATTCCCATTGTCATAAACCAATGTGGTTTCGCAATTAAGAGGCAACATCTTCTCTCATGTTCTTTATTTTTTTTATTTCACCACCCATCAAGGTTATATTTTTCAATTATTTTATAACAAAAAATGGTATCATCAATATAATAATATATTTTTATGATAGTTTTTCAGCCTCTACATATAGATACCTCTATCTAATGGATTGCAAACATACTTTTTATCTATACGACATACTACAACCTCACTAAACGATGATTGTTCAATTTCCCTTACATAATCTCATGGTATAAATTATGATTTAAAAAAAGTTTATATATGTTATATATTATTTTTTTTTATTTAATCTTATTTTTTACTATTTAAATTTCATGTCCTTTTTTACAGTCAATTTTTAAATATGATAATTTTGTTTGATGAATAGTCGACTACCACCCCCTCAAAGAAATAATATTCGTTCATACACTACAATGAATTTATTATGGAAGGGGTATGGTAATTATATTATATATATATATATATATATTTGTTATCAAAATGTTACTTAAATAATGATATATTTATATACTTATATTTCATTTTCATTATTCATTTAATATGATAATAAAAACGGAAACTCTGTTCATGCGTACATATGGCTTACAGTCTCCATGAACAGTGTATTCCATTTTGTACATATATATTCAATAAATTTTTAAAACACACATATAATGAATATTAATCATATTTTTATCATGTTTTTAATTTCATAAATCATTATATTATTTATATGTACAACATATAGAACCAATTAAGACACATTTCATGAATAAATTAATATTCACTGAAGCGAAACATGAACATTGGTTTTTTAATATCTAGGTAATATATAGTCATAATAAAACCATATAATGTATTAGATATAAAAATATGGTTCTATGAAATATATATTATTTCTTTAATAATTATATATCTGCTTATAATGAGTACGATGAGACTCAAGACACAAGGTAATGATATTCAATCTCACTTTTTATTTATGTGAGACACATGATTTGTTCAAATCATATTCTTCTTGGATGGTGTGTATACTATCCATTGATGTTTTATATGATTCATATATTAAATTGGTTGTATTTACATATCTATTCTTTTATTGTTATTTAATTATATTTAGGATTCAAAAGTCACCAAATGGGTAATGCAATTTGTTCAAATTTCCTTTCTTTGAGACACATGCCATGGTATGAACTAATATTATTATATAAATTGTATATACTATATATGTCATTTTATATAATGACTATAATTTATTAAATGATATTTAATGATTAATTTAAATTCATTTTCTTACATGAGGAGTGTGACACAATGATACCATGTGATAAGGTGTTTGTTGAAATAATTTCATCGTTTATCGAGATTATTTTTTATTATTCTTCCATTGATGAAATTTTTTGATCAATCTATCAAGAACAGAAATTATTTGTATTCCCATATTTTTTTATTCTACATATATCCTTCAATTAGAAATATTTTCCACTATTTTGTACCTAATATAACTAAGATAATGTTTTAAATAAAACATATTGTACTAATATATTCTATCATAAATCTCTTTTCTTTTAAAAATTAGGTTTTCAAATTGTTATTCAAAAAGGTTTTATAATGATATATGAGTATAAATTAAATTTAATAATTATATTAAAAAGCTTTTCTGGCTCAAAATGATTCCATTATTACTTTTCAATACAATTTTTAACAAAAAAGGATTTCAAAAACAATTTATTTTTAAAAAGTTAATTTATATTTTTTCATGATTTCATTGTAAGTTTTAATTCTGTTTTTAATGGAATTATTTTCAAAATATTTTCACGAAATATTTTTACATTTGTGACGTATCTTTAAGAAATGATTTTCAGAACGTTTTAAAGATAATTTTGTTTGATTTAAAGGATTTATTTTCAAAAGTTATTAAAGATTTCTTTATATGAATTATATATTAGTTTCAACAAAAAAATTTTCAAACGGTTTTTATGTTTTAATGATTTTTGTTCAAATAAGAAATGATAATTTACTAAAGAAATGTTTTTTAAATACCATTCCAAATTATATTCCATATTACAGGACACCTGATGATGTTACTCATTCCCTTTTATGATTTGTTTCCAATGGTCTCAATCATATCCCATATTAAATTGTATATGATTTCATGGAACGACGTGTATGACACCCATTTATATTCAAAATTTTATACATTTATGAAACCTAATTCACTTAATGGTTTATGATTTGATAAAATTGTTATGAAACCTATATCTCTTACATTGATTATGATGTCATGGAATGTTAATGATTCACATTTGATTTCATGTGTTATGATTTGATGTTTATAAAACTCATCCCTTTTAGGAGTCATGATATAATGATGTTTTGTTTTCTTCTATAACATATAAGAATGAGTTATTATTTGTTTGGTGGGAGCTATATCTCCCTAAAATTACTTGGGTAATGATAGCGTATTCATGAATATAAATGTTATATGTGATCCTAATTACATGTTCACAATATTATGAATGGACCTGGATTCATGTTCTTAAATTAATGCCTGAACATAATTACATGATCACAATGTCATGAGGGAACACTGTTACATGTTCAAAATGTTATGAATGGACCTGGTTATATTTCCATAAGTTTATTAATGAACCTAACTACATTTTTACCATGTTATGAGTGAACCTAGTTACATGTTCACAAAGTTATGGATGGACCTGGTTTCATGTCCATATGGTTGGGAGAAAACCTGATTACACATTCACAATGTTAGAGAGAGACCAGGTTTCATGTATATAAGTTTATTTGAGGGTTAGATTTAATGTCATTAATGTAATGAGTAAATATTATTATACTTATACATGTTCTCCATGTTATAAAACTATTTTCAAGAAGAAAATTCCATGTCTTATTCCAATGTTATGATTTAATGATTTATGCGCTAAATTAGATTATGATCTATGTATTATGAATAATAAATGTTTATTATGATATGTAATATGGAGGGAATAATCAATAAATGATATGCTTATGTTTCATAGACTTTGGTTCATGTTATTCCTTCACATTTCCTTTATTCACTTTACTATGCATCTGAACTCACCCTTTCTTGATATTTCCATTCACAAGATTATGAACAATTGTTTTAGGTAAAATTACCAATATTGGGGATATTTATGGGATATTTTTATGGTGTTTCTCTAGGATATAAGATTTTGTTTATATTTTCCAAATACACTAAACTATTATGGTCCTCAGGCTTTTATTTCTGTAATGAACTGAGTATTCATCAAAAATTTTCTAATAAAAATATATTTTAAGCCTGGGTTTCTATAGCTGGTATCAAAGAAAATTTCTTGTCATCATTTAGAAACATGGATAAAAAACATTAAGGAGATCCCTATGTATATTTGTAAGGATATTTCATAAGATGTCTCTATGGTAAGTATAAGGATGAGTTAACATATAAGAAATTATCATGTAATTTTTTTAACGGACATAATGAGTAATTTTCTTTAAATAAATCCTTGTATAGATACTTAGAGTAGATGTGGTTATGGATAAAATATAACTAGGGGTAAAAAATCGGACATGATGTTTTGTGCCTAACTTGGGTTAATCTAGTACACGACAATGGACCTTACTGCACGCCTGTTTTGACAATCCTGGGGGATATGCTTAGGGAATTCACAAACACATTGTGAACCATCATGAAGGATTTAATAAGAAGATTACTATAAATAACTAAGGATAAAACTAAAAATTCAAAGATTAATGATGTACAATCCATAACTTATGAATCCAATAAGAAATTTTCAATGATTATATGATCTCCCAATAAGATAATTTTTTTCACACCATAATTTCTAGTTTTAGTAAATTGAGAGATCTATATGGATCATGGTTAACATGTAATGTTTTAAATGTGGATGGTATGGTAATTATATTAATGAATTTACTAAATGGAAATATAATAAATAGAATCAATTTTGTATTACAAGTATTGGTTATACTTATGAAGATAAAGATAATGAAAATGACATGTGAATGGTATTTGATGATATTATAATATAGTTTAAATTTAACATAATAAGTGTTATTAGATTGATGTTGAGGAACCTTAAGACATGATTAATATTTAAAATTCTAGGAAAGTGGTACTAAAGAATAAGTTGATGATACCCCAATAATGGATTAATAATAATTTGGATTAATGAAGTATTTATGTTTTGGAATTGAAAGATTATGTTACATGAATCATGGAATACTTAAGTATTTTTAGTATAAGATTTAATTAATGATTGAAAATGAAATATTAAATTGTGATGAAGGTGTAGAAATTTGATTTCATAGAAAGGATATAGTTTGAATAATGAATGGTAACCCTTAATTAATTCCTGATCTTAAGATAATGATGGATAGATAACGATATATTGTATGTGACTAAGTAAATTGGACGATACTAATTACCCTGGATTTGATTACTGAAAAATGGTTCTATGTAATCATGGATGAAGTATCCACTTACACGTATATAAAATATATACCCAAAAATTGTTGGAATAAATAAAAATCCATGTTTTAAAAAAGTATTTATAGTAATTAAGCGTGTTACCATGTTTCAATGGAATATGTGATGAGGGTATTCACATGTATGGTATTTCACAACCAATTGGTACATTGTGATATTTGGGAGGATAATATTAAGATGATTACATGAAATTATTTCCAAAAAATTTGTATTTTTATTGTTCAGTAGGGCTATATGGGTAACAATATATAGAAAGATTAAGGTAAATTTCTAGTGATGGTAGTAAGATGAAACTGTTATCTCACTAAATAAGTATTTATCCATATTTGATTTCCTATTCAAAAAACACTATGTTGATCACAACTTATGAAAAATGGGATGACATATCATGGATATCATGATATGTTAGTAATTTAGGAATGAAAAAGTAACCATACATTCTATATAACTAAAAACCAATTTCTCTTGAAAATGCATTATTAATCCCAGAAATGAGAATATAACAAAATAAGGTATAATGATGAAATAAATTAGATTATTTATAACAAAATTTTATATATGTTTTATTTATTTCAAATTAAAATCTTATATAGAATTATAATATAATGAATCTGAGTGTTTTATAAAAATCGTTATTTTTCAATATTCACAGAAATATAAATATTTTTGAAAAAATTAAAAAATAAATATTTATGGTAATTTTTACATTCTGTTTAAAAATGTAAGTTTATTTGGTTAAATACAATTATCAAAACATTCAAAATTTATTTTTCAAAAATATTCTCCATCAAAAGGTGGTAAAACTGACGTTCCAAATATATATCCCTTTATGCATAAAATTAGATTTAATCTTATGGTTATTTATAAAAATAATTTTAATGAATGTTGAAATATTTTATTTAATATAACATATATAAATTTCATAATTTTTTAAATTCCATACATTTTTTCCAATATACAAGTGAGGTTATAATGGTCACATTTTAACCATTATATCGTGGTTCTAAACTCAGAGTTGCATGAAACATATGCTATTGAAGATGATATGATTAAAATATACTTCACATAAGACATTGGAGAGATACATTTTCCTTTCATTAATATCTTTTCCACAAAAATTTATTTTGGACACTGAAAATAAATGCACGATAATTCAAAATACTTTTTTTATATTTTTATTTTAAATACTGTTAATAAAACATCCTATTAATAAGAGGGAAAGGGAAACTAAAAGGTGATCAGAAAATTAATCTACTAAATATGATAAAATTATTAGACAGTAAATATATATATATAGAAGAAAAAAACTTATGTTAAGTTCAAATGAATATTTATAGAGAACATTGTCATTATAATTTAGACATCACACACTGTAAATTTTTTATTTGATAAAAAACCATTAATTTCTTAGTAGGAAAATCACTTTGTTAATGTTTTTGTTCCAAAATAATTTTCTAAAGAGTTGAGTGATTCATTAACTGTACATATATATCACATGATAAAATAATCATACATGAATTCATTCTTCTTTATAAAAAGATTCCCATTCTATTATTGTGCTTTGATCCATCTCTAATTCATTTCATAAACCAAGAGACGGATATTCAAAAATCTTTTTTATTCCTAAATCACTTTTTTCAAATGAATCATAATTTATTCAATATAACATTATATTATTAATAAATTTAAAATTAATAGGATATGTTACCCAATATTATAAATTATACTATAATGAAACTCAATAGTACACTTAATCCATTCTTTAAGTAGTAAACATTACGTACCATCAAAAATATTTTTTAAAAAAATAATAGACCAAATATAATGAAAAATATTAACTAAATATTAAAAATAAACTGAAAATTAGTCTGCCAAAAAATTTAATAGAGTACATATTTTAACATTAAAAATATATGAATACCTTGATCACTTTAAAAAATTAATGAAAGCATTTATTTTTATAAAAATAAAATCTCAGTATGTTGAATATATTCATTAAACACAAACATGCAGTAAACCTTCAATAGTGATCATTAACCAATAATCACTAACGACCCTCATGGTCTAGAATATTACACTATATATCTCTACATATTATTATCTCAACATCAAGTACATAATAAGGGTTACCATTACTTAATAACTTATTTTCCAAAAGAGAAACTATCCACATAAATACTTTTTATTGTTCCATACAAAAAATTCTTTCAAATCCATAACAAAAAAGTGATAAAGTGTTTTCCATATATATTTCATAATCTTATGAACATAATATTATTGATTAATATAATCTCAGAATATAATTATTGAATAAAAATTGAAGAACATTGATCATTCCACATCATTATAAGTAATAACATAAGATTGAAATTTATCATTTATCTTATTTTGGGTTTTATTACATAGGAATATAAGGAATTTCATTTCCATTGTTCCCGATATAATTATAGTTAATGTATTTAATATTAAATAATTATTTCATTCATTTGCAATCTAGAGCATCTAGCCTTTTTATCCAAATCTGAAGTATACTACTTTTCCTTTTATCTATGTATCGGGGTATTTTTTATGATTACTACCACATGTGGGAGAAATATTATTCTCCATATTCTATTTATCCATATTTTTCTCTACTTTCATCATCTTCTCTTTCATCCTTTGGATATCTTAATACATAGACAATTATTTTTTAATATATAAATTACATGATGTTATACTAACGAATGATGATTTTTTGGTATACTAATTCCCATAAAATAATTATATTAATTCTATTAGAGAAATTTTCAATATTACTCATTGGGTTACGTATCGATTCTTCACTATGACTTGATATTTATGTAAAATTGGAATCACATTTAGCAAAATTATCCTAGTTATTTTTTCAAAAACTCAACAATAGTCTTTCAATATCTACTCACTGTTCATGTGGAAATTAACTTTTAAATAATATTTTCATAAAATCAAACCATTCTATGTTTTTTTACCTAATCCTTGCTATAGTTTCTGATAAATGACCTACATTGATCTGCATCTCTAGATAAAAGATTAACTACCATGACAACCATATGGCATTTATTACTTCCCCTATAGATAAATATGTTATCTAATTAAATTTTAATTTTCTTATCTGAATAAGGATTTGTTTTCCCATTTAAACCTGGTGGTTTCTAATTTAGAAAATTATATAACATGTTTACACCAAATTGTAGATCATTGGGCTTCTCAACATTGGGAAGGTTATTTCTCATAACCAAAGTTTGTTATCACAATGTAGTCATAATTTGATCACAACTAGAAACTTCTCCAACTCCATCAGCTTTATCTTGAATAAGAGGGAAATACTCACATGGAATATGTATGACAATAATATTTCCATTCCTTCTAATCGGTACCATTTCTAGATAATGAAATACAATTTATTTGACCACAACATTTTGAAACATATTATTTAATATTAGATGTAGTGAAACACATATTCCTAAATTGAAAATATTTTTATAAATACCATCAAAACAATAATCACGATTTTTGGTATCATTTTAGAATTATTTCATAGTGTTTCATTCTCTAAAATATGTTCTAATAAATATTTTAACCCAATATTCAACTAAAAATTTTCAGATACAAAATCTAAGGACCCCAACTCCAATAGCCTTGATCTAGTCCCTATTATTATTACACTATCATAATAAATAAGGAAATTGAATCTCGAAGGGCACAATAGTTAAGTGATTTGGAAAAAATATGAACACAAATGTATTACATTAAAAAATTGAATTGAAAAAATTATACAAACTCCAATGGAATCATACATATTATCCCATATTATCCTCGGATTGAAATCATTATATAAATCTGGGCATCTGGATGAAAATTAAAACAAAAGAAAGTGGTGAGCTCATATTCTTTGTAAGGGTAATAATACAATGAAATCTATAGTAAAAAACATAAAAAATTATTCATGGTTATTAATTAAATACACATTCAATTAAAATATTAACTCAATCATAATATCGTAGGAGTAAAAGAAGATCAAATAATTAAATATAAACAATCATCTTAGTATGAATCTTAATCAAGGATATTCTAGTAGTCGAATAATCAATTGTAATATCAATAACTAATATAATAATTTGGTAAATCATATTGTGGGAAATAAAATTCATAGCTTCAGAGCATCGTTCAATGAATCTATTAAATGGAAAAGGAATTTGCTAAAACCCATCCTTGTTTATCTCAGGATACCTACCGATGCATTGAGGGGTTATTGGTAGCCCCACACAAAACATAAAATGTAAAATTCATTCCACATATGAACATGGTGAAACATAATTAACATATACATTCATATTGAAAATATCATAGGAAACTTTAATAATTTCACAAATCAGAAAATATAATCATAAATAATCACGTTTAATATGGAGAAATGTATAAATATGGTACATCACAATAAGAAATGATAATAAACCAGTCAATAAAATTTTGGTAGGTGATATCATAATAGATAAAACACAATTGATAATAACATGCAATCAAGCTTGTCGATGAAGGTTAAAATAATCAAATAAAGTCATTAAAAATTCATAATTGTAATAAAAAATTAACCTTGAAATCATTTATTAAAAAAACATAAAAATATAAAAGTGAATATTTACTTGTAAATTCATTATAATCAGGTAAATGATTCCTCCTGTAATTAATGATGCATTAATACAACAATATCCACTCATTTTTATAACGTTTTAAAAAAATTCATTTAAACTTTTAAAAAATAAAAATTTGTAGACAATTTCTAATAGAATGTTTGACTCTCATATACCACCGTAAAGATAATAATTAAAAAATATATGAATTTAATACAATTATGAATGTGGCTTTATAATATTATAAATAAAATGTATGAATACATACAACACAAATAAGAAATAATTGGCCATTAAGTGATATATCTTAGAAATAAATGTGAGATGAGAATTAACTATATGTAGGTTTAACGTTTTTCAAATATATATGAGCCACCTTGTAATGACACTGATTTTAATTTTAGAATATTTCTCTGAAACCTTTATTAGCTGAGACGACGTGTGATTCTGAGGCCCGGTGTTCCCGGAATGGGTGGACGAAATATATTATGTTATTAACAGTGTACATGAATGATTTTCCTCAAAAATTGTAATAAATCTGTAATTGGTGCCCATAATAGAAATATTAGGGCACCGTTGCATTCAGGATTGATGATTTACTATAGGCGCGACTTACCGTTAGTCGGTTTAGGTCTATAGTGTGAAAACCTAAAAGGGTGAAACTATAAATAAAATAATTGAATAAGATTATTTTTTTTAAAATCCTAATAACTAATGAATGGTTGGTCATATTGGAAATATGAGACCACTATTGACTTCATAATGTGGATTTTAACTCATGTGGGGCCAAACAGTGATTAGCACAGTTCGACTGTGAAAGGTAATTTTTGGATAATTGAAACAATAAAAAAATAAAATTAAAAAAAGAATTATTTTATTTCATTCTATTCATTTCGCAACGTACCTAGGAAGTTGGGATGTAGCAATGAGTCAGACCATTTTTTTTAAATAAACCAATGTTCCAATGGTGCAATTGGATGACACATTTTCTTTCATTCATAATTAAATAGAAACTCATGGTTAACACAAAACCGTATAATTCCCTCATAAGTCATGAGAAATGCACATGCGGTTATCTCATATTGGCGAACAACAGACGACGATGAATGTTGGTGGACCACAACTCACAGATCACGGATCACAAATCAATAATCGAGGATCGATGAATAGTGGTGGTATAACTTCATTCTTCACTAACAACTGATCCAAACCCTGAGTTAGGGTGTTGTGTTTTGAATCTTCTATTCCCCCGTTCTAGATATTCCGCGATTAATGCGGACCAATTAACAACTATATTGGACCACAGATCGATTGTCGTTGCAGTATGGGGTCTACCTTGTGAGTTTTTTTGGGAAAACAACCTTGAAATAATTATATTCGATTAGAACTATCGATATAACAATGAAAACCCATTATAAG
Organism: Viscum album; assembly: GCA_963277665.1. Classification (NCBI taxonomy): domain Eukaryota; kingdom Viridiplantae; phylum Streptophyta; class Magnoliopsida; order Santalales; family Viscaceae; genus Viscum; species Viscum album. Next base: position 372,801,175 of record OY728126.1, on the reverse strand, counting down.
ACAAACATCAATCAAGGTTCGTCCATTTTTGTAGATTAATTTTTTTTTCCATCTATTCATTGTTCATCATTGGAATTATCGTTTGGCCCACAACTCAATATTTCATGATCGATTGATCTTTTCACACATTATGCTCGGTGAAATGATCAGATATCAGAGACCTTGAATGGACATGGAATCACAGAGGTGAAATGATGATGGTGTTGATTTGATTGAAGTAGTATGAGAGATATAGATGCTTGAATGACCATGCACCGGGATTGAGTTTGTCTTGTATATGATTCCATGTGAGTAAAGGAAGATACCCTAGGACTCCAGATCATCTTTTCAATTGAAAATTGGATCACCAGAGAGGACATGGATGTTTTCAAGAAGAGAGGCCAACGAGGGCTGATGTAGTGGGAGACACATGATGGTGCATGGTGGTGTTTCTCTCTAATAGGGTATTGGCAGAAGGTTCCCATGGAGGCGCTGCCACTGGCAACGAGCAGGGCTTCGTGTAGGGAATTTGTCAATAACTGTAAATGAGAGGCGGTGTAATACCACATAACATGACCTAAAAACCAAATTCCAAAAAAAAGATGTAATAACCCCACGAAAAACACCTTGAGGTAGGCCATGTAGTGGATTACCACTTCCAATGTTCCAAGACAATATGCTCCATGTGGAACTAGCAGGCTTGGATGGATCTAGCGGGACGGTCTAGTAGTTAGATGGGATCCCTGGTTGGGTCAGATCTAGATGGGGTGGGCCATGCCCATCTAGTAGAGTCGGACCTAGCAGGTCTAGTCAGGTGGGACCCGAGTCATGCCTGTCTAACCGGGCCAGACCAGACCCATACCCAATAGACTACTTTTTACAAAATGGCCAATAAATCTCAAATTTTGTGTTCATTTGACGATCTATTAGGGTTGATGGTAACCGTTCTACAAGGATGTCATTTAATGTTACTCTATGTGAGATTCTTTAGACGTTGGTGTAAGGCCCATTGGCCCGAGGAAGAGGTTCTCCTGGAATTATCATTCTATAGAGAGAATCCTACAGCTCGTTGCGATCTAGAAACTCCGTGATTACCTTGACTACATGTCTTACATAAATTGTGAGTCTTTTTTATACATTTTTTCTTACCATGAATGAGTCGGTACCCCCTATCCACCCACGGTGTAGGTCCTCTAGTCTTTGAAGATACTCTGTGTGTTAACTATACTCATTTTGTTACCAACACTCCATGGGTTATCTATACTATGTGTGCAATCTACACTCCTTGTGTAAGCTTCACTCAACATGTTACCTACACTCAATGTGTTACTGAAATTCGGTGTGTTACCTACACTAAGAGTATTACCAACGCTCCACATGTTACTCTTGGAGGGTAATGTAGATTCTTATGAAAATCTTATTTACAAACCATAGAACTATACGGTATCTAGTATAATGTTTATAGTAGGGCCAGCATGTCCGCCAGTAATCCAGGGGCGTGAGACCCCATATCTGGGTGACAAGATCAGATAGCTCATGGAGCGATATCTCAAGGAATCGTGTATACTATCATTGGAACCGTATCGTTGCCAGTGGATGATACATTGAGTCTTGTAATCTATTACGAGTATACCTGGATGTTCTTGTCATATGTTTTGTTGACATATACAAGGTGTGAGAGGACTCTAGTTACATTCATAACTATAATTCTTAGAGGATACACATCAAGTACCTCTTTGAGGTTTGGGTTCCCTACTGAGTATTGTTTTACTCACCCTTTCACAATCATTTCCCAAATGTATTGTGACTTGTTTTGATGATCAATGCTTTGAGGGAGTCCTTGGTTAATCAAGGATAAGTGGATCTTAGAGTGACTTGATAGTCTAGGTGTGCATGTTCAGCTTCAAATAACTATATCTATACCAACCCTTCAACAAGGGATTTCTATGGAGGAGTTCTAGAGACTTTTAGTTTTACATTTACATCTGGTTGTGATGTTTTGGCACTATTTACCTAGAGTTTTCAATGATCTTATATTTTTTTACATAGTGTTTTCAATTTCCTGTATTTTTTCCATGGAGTTGTGTGATTGTGTATATGAACTTTGCGAAATGGATCCCATTTTATTTTGATATTCCTTATCAGTTCCAGTCGGCAACACCTAGCATATGGGAGGTGATATTGGGGTAGTCATGCACCAGCCCTGAGGGATGGGTCGTGATAGAGTGGTATCATAGGCTGTTGGTTCTACCTTATTTACCCATAATATTTGAGTCTAAATCAAGGCAAAAATGTTAAATGTTTCTAGTTCATCACTTGGTCCATTCAATGAAGTGTTGGTGTGGTGCCCAACGTATCAATAAACTTGGAACCTGAATTATTCTTTCAACTAGATACATGAAACCAGTAGTTTCTAGGGAAAACGATTGTACATAAAAAAATATAGGAAAGGTTTATGTTTTCCATGTCCTACATGAGTATGCTCCCCAGGTATTCTCAATTGACCATGGAATATCTTGATTATCATTATGATTTTTCCCCAGAGAAAACCATCCATGACTCAACCACATTCTTACAAAGTTGATCCACATGGTGATGAAATCGGTACATGGATTTGTACTTGAGATAGCACCCATGGGAGGTGTGCTGGTTAAACCACCACATATAGAGTATCAAATGTAACTATTATTACAAGCAGACGAGATGCACATGCTGGGTTAAATTTATGAGTTTCAGTGATAGAGACCCCTCCGAATCTAAGGTGAGCCTGATTCCCATGCAGGTAAAGACTGGCCAGAGGTGGTATCTATGTTTTCCATCCAGTCCAGAAACCATTAAATTAGATTGCAGTCATGATAGTAATACTTATACACATATAATGAAGGTGATTGTGGATTTTAGAATACATAACATTATGTTGAGGTGACTTTTATGTGGATTGAGTTTGATAACCTTTATCACAAGAGGGTATCTCACCATAAAAGCTAAGGGCTATGCATTAATAATGGATTCTATAACATTGGTAGGATGACAAGTTGGTATCTGAGTATTCATCGCGGAATACCAACCTTACGATGTTCTTGATGGATATGATACACTACCGGTGCTTTATATCTCACACCCTTGAGCGCTGCGTGAAGAGAGACATTTCAGTCATAGTCATTAGTTTTCACACTCTTACTTATTCTTGGGTTCTACACAAAACGTTTGTGGTTGAACGCCCATTGGCTAAGAGAAAAGAAGAAATGGATGTTAGAAGTGGGAACGTATGAGCAATGAAGTAAGGATAATAATGATAAAGATAGTCTAAGAGACTTAGACAGATGAAATATTTGGATAGGAAGTCCCAAGAAAATGGATATCTAGCTCAGGGATCATAGGTTGAGTCCAGTCCTCATAAATAGAGGAAATTATTTTCATAAGACAATAGGGGACATCTTGCTAGAGATTGTCTATCCTTCCATGATGCTGATAGTGAAATGGTGGACGGGACACCACGGTAGAAATTTTTACTTGAATAGATGGATCATTAGGATGGTAGATATGAATGTAGAGCTTAGAGAGAAGCTATAGAGGGTATACATTTCAACATGTCACCACAACCACCCCCATGTAGTCCACACTAAGAATATGCAGCTGATGGACATTAGAAGAGAAAATTTTATACACTCAAGGCATATGACCCAATGGCTCCAATAATGAATTTATTAATGGTATGTGTATATTCATAGATTCCATATAATGAGACACATGTGTTAACAATTATTCTTTATCATGAATACTGTACGAGATCTAGAGTTTCAAGTTAAACCATTGGCCTTAGCCATACATCTAGAGATACCTATGGAAAGAAGAATCGATAATCACACTAATGTCGATAGTGTGATCTAACCATTGAAGTGAGAGTTTTGGTTGGAAAATATTTTTTGTAGATTTGAGGCCTCACGACATCATTGCTTGTATGGATTGGTTATAGACAGTCCATTATGAGATTGATTGTTTTAGGGAAAATGTATTGGTATGTATACAACAATAGAATGGTGTTTTCCATTGATTAAAAGTAATTCTAGTCCTAATAGGATAGACTCATGTATAAGAAGGTGTAGGTGATCTATCTTGAGTTAGCTCTCCTTAATCTCAGGGCAATTGGTGTTATGTGTTTTTAGTTCCCAGCAGTAGTGGTAGAGTACGAGGATGTCTTCCCAAAATATGATTCTAGGTTTACCTCCTTATAGGGAGATAGACATCTACATTGTTCTACACCCTGAGATAGAACTGATATTATCATCAGTATATCACATGGATTTCACCTATCTTTTTATATGAGGCAATATGTGGAGACTTGAAAAGGAATTTCTTAGTAAGATCCAATGATTTAGTTTATATTTGGATTACCGAAATTTTAACGAGGTTACCATGTTGAAAGAGTTTCCACTACCAAAGGGTAAATGTAAAATCTTATCAGTTGAAAGCGGTTGCCTTTCACATCGATATAAAGGTGACTAGAGTCTTTTTAACAGTTGAGATAGAGGTTGAAGAGCGCCCCAATCATGATTTTTCCAGAGGATGGAGTTGAGTACTTATTTTCAATCAATAATTCCAGGACCAATCATTGTCATTTACTGATGCATATGCAAGTAGTGGATGCATATTTTACACCTAAGTAGATACCACATGAGTAGAATTATGTAACAAAAAATATTGAGATGGAAATAGTAGAATACATATTGAAGATATTGCGACAATACCTGATGGTCAGATGATTTATTTTCTACTCAAACCACAAGTGTCTCAAGTAAATCATTATTAGATTGTTCTACAGTAGAGACAATGGACTTAGATATAGTTTATCTAATAATATTACTTGTAGATAGTATATTATTATGTTAAGGGAAACATGGAAGTGGATAATCTAAGAATGATGTCCAGTTCGTTGTTGCTGAATGAGGCAACATAACAGTTGGCCTTTATAAATTTACACTTTGTGGATTGTGATGATTCAACTTACCTCATGTTGGAGGTTTTTAACCTCCACTCTTATATTGAATCAGGGTGGCATGATAGAGTGATCCCAACGATGAGACATTACGTGCTCAGTTTTCCATGGGTAATTCCCCTGATGAATATTCAAATAATGGGGATCACATTGTTCCTTTCAAAGTATTTATAGTAGTTGAAGTGGATTCCTATAGTCGTGAGATTAATCATTATATTCATGTTGCTTTCATGGTGGAGAATAGGGATTATAGAATAGGATGAAGATGTGCTTACATATTAATATAAAATATTAGTGAATGTTTTAATTTGTTTTTTGGTTTTTCAACTCGATGTGTTGAGCCCTTGTTCTTGTAAGGGGTTTATATTTTTTCATTTGGGTACTAGTAAGTGATTGAGAAATTATATGATGGAATATTTGAAAGATTTTATCATCTAGACCTAAGGGAAACAATACCATCACGTTTATCATTGAAAAAATCCCCAAGTCTTCCACTTCTTAGATTTTTTGGAGCAGAGTTTAGTAGTTATATTGGGATTCCTCTATGTGAAGAAGATAGATCGACTCCTTGGAATACTAGGAAAGATAGTTTCTAAACAGGATTCTCATATTGCATCATGGTCATTGAGATCTAGGACCCATAGTAGGGGACCATTTGTGGGAAGTCAATTCCTTGAAGTCCTTAGTGATTGAAGCATATGAATCTCTAGAAGAGTATATGGGAGTGGAATCTTAGGTTCCTGCTCATACTCTCATCTATTTTATTATTCCACTGTTTGGATTTTAGGGAGGTAAATTCTTAAAGATGGGAGAATGTCATGACTCGTAATTTCCTTGTTTTTTAGAAACATTTTGGGAAAATTTAGAGAACAGGTACTAAGATGGCATCTGATTTTGAGGCCGGTGTGCCCATAATGGTTCGTTAAAAAATATGAAATTCTTAATAGCTTTCATTAGTAGATTTATTAAAACAGTTGAATATGTGTTAAACGAGATCCCAGATCAAAAATATATGGGCACCATTGCGTTAGTAATGGCGGGTTAACCCTAGGCATGACTTAACATTAGTCAGTGCTAGTCTTTAGTTTAAAAACCCGAAAAGGATTTAACCGTAAACAATATAATTTAATAAAATTATTTAAATTTAAAATCTTAATAACTCATGATCAATGAACCAAATTTGAATTATTTGACCAATTTTGAGTTCATAATGTGGTGTTTGAATTATATGGGGCATAACATCGTCTAGCTTCGGTCGACTGGGAAAGATAATTTCTGGATGTTTTAAGGATGAATCAAATTATCAAAAAGAGAATTGTTTTATTTCATTATAAACATTTTCATACAAACATTCACACCATTTCATTTTTTAAATTAAATATCATGGTGACACTACAATTCTTCAATAGACCGACACATTTTCTTTTCTCCATAATTAATTAGGAATTTAGGGTTAACACATAACCATGTAATTCCCTCATTACTCTAGACAAAGGAATTGGTGGCTCAATCCCATTATTGAATGATAAATGATGATGAATATCAGTGCACTGTGGATCACGGATCACAGATTGATGATTGTGGGTCAATGAACGATGATGGTGCAACTCTGTTCGTCAGAAATGACAGAACAAAACATTTAGGTAGGGTGCTGTGTTTTGTTACTCTTTTCACCATACTGGATATACTATGATAAATGTAGACCAATTAACATATAGATTGGCTGACATATCTATCATCATTGCATTATGTGTTTTACCTTGTAGTGTTTTATGGTAGAATAACCATCAAATTATTATGTTAGATTATTAATGTTGTTCTAACATTGTAAAACCATTTTCAACACTATCATAGATTGAGGTCCTTCCCTTTCAGTTGATTCATAATTTTCTCCCACCATTCTTAGTTCGTTGTGGGCATTCCATTTTGTCCCACAACTCGATAATTTGGGATTGTTTGATTGCTATGCACCCGATGCTTGGTGTAATGATATGATATCAAAGACCAGTAATTGAAATAGCACAATTTAGGTGGGATGTTGATGATGGTGATTGGATAGAAGTGGTATGTGAGATATCAACACTTGCATGGCCTTTTACAAAGATGGATTTTTGCATGGATTTTTGCATGGATCTAATCCCACAACAATGAAGGTGGAAACCCAAGGATTCCAAAACATCTTCTGGATCAAAAATCATTGCAATAGAGGAGACATGGTGGTCCGGAAGTAGATGCCACCGGTGGCTAGCACAAGCATACAGGGCATGTGGAATTGCGACTCACTGGAAGGGAGCTAGTTTAAGGGTCACGGGGTGTCCGTGAATGAGATGTGGTGGAATGCCGCGCCTTGCTGCTAGAAACCCACAATCTTTTGGGAACTCTTGGGAACCTTGTGAAAACCACGATAGGATGTGTCACATCACAGTCAGATGCATTGAAGCGGTGGTCGTCCACACTGACCAGGTAGGGGTGCAGCACTGGACACCTATGGTAGACCAATCCGGTATACTCCATGTAGAAAAAGTGGTCCATCTTGTTCTGGAACGCCAGGATTGAGCTAGCAGGGTGGGCCGATAGGTCGGGTCGGGCCCAAACTATCTGGTATGGTCCCAATAGGGCCATGCCCAGTGGGGGATAGTGGGTTGGGTTTGGTGGGAAACAGGTTGGGATTGTCAAACCGGGTAGGACTATACCCTAACCCAACCTATCCCTTTTAACAAAAAAAACCCATAACACCCAATTTTTTTCCTATTTGATGATCTGTTTGCAACATTGGGACCCTTCCTATGAATTAGTCATTTTGAGATACTCTATGGGATTTTTTTGGATGTTGGAGTAGGACCTATTGTTTAGAAGAGGAAGTTCTCCCTGAATGATCATGAAAAGGATAGAATCCTATTGGTGGTTATGACCTAGATGTTTTGTGATTACCTGGATTCTGTTTCCTATCTTGGAAATGTGCCTAATCATGAAATTTAGTCTTACCAAGAATTAGTCAGTTCTCCTTTATCCCCCTGGGTGTTAGTATTCTAGTCTTTGATGACACCTTGTGTGATACCTACACTATGTGTGTTACCAACACATTATGTGTCATCAATAATCATTGTATTATCTACACTCATTGTGTAATCTAAACATCATATGTTAACTACACTCAGTGTGCTACTGAAACATCGTGTGTCATCTACACTCCATGTGTTACCAATGCTCCATGTGGTACAACATGAGGGTACTGTGTATTATTATGTAAATCATGCTTACATACCATAGACCTATCCTATATCTAGGAATATGTTTTTAGTATGTCCTAGATGTCCCCCAACAAGCCCTTGTCAAAGGAACCCCTATATGATTATCAAGATAAGATATATCATGGTGTTAGATCTCTTGGAATAGAAATTCCAATGAGTGGAACCATATGGATGGAAGTGGACGAGACCTTGAGTCATGGAATATTTTATGAGTATACATATATTTTCTTGTTATTTATGTTGTTGACTTATACTGGGTGTGAGAAAAATGTAGTGAATCTATTTTTTTACTTCATAGTGGATACACATTGTGTACCTCTTTGGTAGTCAAATTTACATATCTCTTTTTGGTATACCTTTGTGATTTTGGGTCCCTATTGAGTATTGTTTTACTCACCACATAACAAGCATTGCTCACACTTGTCATGTCTTTGGAAGACAATAAATTCATTGACATAGTCCATGGTGGACTAGGGCTAGATGGTTCTTAGAATGACCTGACAGAAGAGGTGTGCTTATGAACCTTAATATAAGTGTTCCTGTAAGTACCATTCATTTACATTTTTCTGTGGTGGATATCTAGATAAATTTACTTATACTTTTTTTGTTGGGATTTTATTCAAGCACCATTTGCCTTCGGTTTTCTATTTCCAAAGCTTCGGTTTGTTTACTTACTATTTTCACATTCCAAATTATTTGTCTTGGGTTTTTGTGCGTGTGTAAAGGTACATTAGAAAATTCCTCCCATTAGTTAGGGATATGCCTACTCAGTGCTAGTCACTAGCCCCTGGCTAATAGGAGGTGGTCTGGGGGTAGTCACAGTATGGGCACTAGGGATGGTTCATGAAACTCCTTTAAAGTGATTTTAGAAATATTATTAACTTATAATAGAATCATATGATATCATATATTAACCCCTTATAATTTTTTATCACACATTTATTAATAATATTTATTCATTTAACTATTTCATTAATTAATTGCATTACTTTTCATGGTTCTTTTGACATAAAATACCATGTTCTATGGAATAGTGTATTGATCCAACTTTTAAATAATTAAATTAATTAAATAAACATTATATTAATCCCTTTAATAACTTTTTAGAAGAATTTTTTAATGATGGTCATGGATAACTAATTAAACAACTACGTAGAGATGGTAAGTCGTATGTTCACATGTTTTCTACTTTAATTTTTCATATTATGGATGAAAGATAGAATATTTTAAATTAATAATCATAATATCATCTTAGTATTTATGTTATATTGTAGTATTTATATTATATAGGAATCCAAAACATGAAGATAAAGTAAAATAATAAAATAATTTGAATGACTCGATAATAACGATTACCTCTTCATTAGAGGACTACCACTAGATATCCTATCAAGTGATCTATAGTTTGTATTTTTGGAGTACCAGGACCACCAAAAATTGTAAATAGATGTAAGGAATATAAATTAATTGATTATTATAGATATTTCTGTCTCATGGTGGTGGAATGAAATGAAAGAAGTTGATACCTTGGAAAATTGAGGCGAGGGGTTACCTTGGATATCATCAAAATATTAACGTATAATAAATTAATTTTTTATCCAAATACATCAAAATGTAAAAATATTTGAATTTAATATGAGATATTGCTTCAATGTCATCATCTAATGAAATTTTTACATGTTTTGGATTTACATTATACCCTATAATTTTTATTGAATTTAGATAACGTAATTTAATTTATACTATAGTATCTATTTATATAACATTAAAAAGTTGTAATTTTTACTTATAAAATGTATTTTGGATAATAAATGAATACTTTTTTAACTCTTCGACCAATGAATAATAAATATTAAATTTCAGTATTTTTATGATTTTTAAATAAATTAATAAACTAATATTTCGATACGATATCATTATATCAATTTCCACATTATTCATTAAATTTTCAATAAGTAAAAATTAGTAAGAAAGCATCAATCCAAAACATTTAATATAATGATAATATGTTATAATCATCCATAAAATACATTGATCATGTAATGACCAAAAATTTTATCAATGGAAGTTCAGATCTTATAATTATTTCATATAGTATAAATAACATATAATATCTTTGAGATCACAATTAAAATTTTATAAATGAATTAACAATGAAATAAAAGGTATTTTAAGGAATTATGGAACCATTATCTAGGGAACCATGATATGAATTTTGAAACAGTAGGGTTACCATTAAGAATATAAAACTGGAAAATATAATAGTACCATTATAACGACCCATACTTTACATACATTGTTAATACTTCAAAATTGAAGCACACTTATTACAACATATGAAAAAACCACAAAGGACCGTATAGGTATAGTGTCTTTAGAAACTGGGAAACATAAACAACTGGTTCATAAGTCTTCTACAGTGCCTCCCATTTATTTCATCATATCTAGGGTCCCTTTTAGCATATTCTACTTAATATCCATCTTCCTGACCTGGGGAAAAGAAAACATAAAATGGTGAGCTCAAATGCTCAGCAAGGGAAAATAAAGGAAATAAAAATCATATCATATCTTTTTGAAAATCATAACCTGCAAAAGAGATCATAAAATCTTAATAAACCATAGAAGTGAAAATGAGATCCCCATAATCATAACATGAAACTTGAAACTTTGTGGCATGCACACATAATCATGGAAAATCATTTCTTGTTAGTCATGACTTATTGCCAAGACTATCTTAGTGGACAAAGTCCCTTTCTGAACCGAGTTCACTCCTCGTTTCAGTCCTGTATCACTGAACCGAAATAACCTTCCGTTCCAGCCATGTCTATCTCATGAGATATAAAATCTTTACCCAATGCATTGGAGGGAGATATAGGTCCCACCCATCTTATAATGAATCCTTTCTTATGTGTGCCACATAATCATAAAACATACATCATCACATAACACATGTAACAAAAATGGGATTCTTGAAACATCATGACATCATAAATAAATTCATATAAGATAAAGGAATTCATAAAAAATAATTCCATCACAACATGATCAAGTCAATGTAATAATAGGGATAAAAACAGAACCCTTTATTATCTTAGATGGAAAATAATTTTGATAAAACACTTGAACTCCATTCTTGAGGAAAATATCCTTTCTTCGTCAAAAACATTTTTCCTTTCATAACATGTCATACAACTTTAAAATAAAAGAAGTTGATTAAAAATAAACTTGAAAACTTGTAAAGGAAGCTTCTTGGAAATAATGTTTTAAAAATCCATTCATGCCGTATAAAAAAAACATTCTTCGTACTTTTGTCGGAAAAGTCAAAAAGTACCTCGTACGGAAAAACGACAAAAGATTCCTTTCATATTCTTTACTAAAAACTCACCTAAGGGTAAAATTGGATTTAAACTATTGCAAGTGGATGGAAACAATATTACATATTGAGGGAACATGGATGTGGATGATAAAATACACCCCAGTAAATACTTACGAATAAACAATCTCGGATAAAAATGAGATTGTGATATTTCCCTTACCTTAGGTCCGATTTGCTTTGTACGTGTCCGAAGCTCCTGTATAATGGTTTAAATAATGTTATTGACTTATTCCAGAATCATACATGTTGATATTATATCATATATGGTCATATTATTAGCTTTTTGTTAGTAATATTTCATTGTTACTTGTTACTCGGGTCTTTATAACTTTTCGTTCTTATGCGTGTTTTGTCGAATAAATTCTTATTCTTATCTTTAGGTTATAGATAATTCATTTACAGAATGGTATTAGTGTAGTATATACCATATTCATTCATTCAATTCATTTATATAATCATTATGAAATGAAGATCATGTAGAACGAGTCGCATCACATCGTGGAGACGGTATTCCGTACGTATGCACGAGTGATGATATCGTTCCTATGATCGTGGAATTGTATTGGAGTATATATATATATTATTTCAGTATCAATATTACTTCATAATAATCATATATAGTTACTTATTACACCATTATAACCATCCTTGTAAGGTGATGGTGGAAAAATAGATTACACCACGGCGTGGAGACGGTATTCCGTACGTACGCACGCGCGGTGATTTCATTTTTCCGTAGGATGGATAGAAGGTGAATTAGTGTTGTTTCATATTTATAATAACATATCAGTATGTAAGTAATACTGATGTTATTACTTTGTCATGAAACAACTAAAGAAGAAGAAGTTGAAGACGAAAGAAATTGAAAAGATCGGTAATCGAAATTACCTCTTCTTTGGAACGCCTCTTTGAATCCTCCACTTAAGGAACTAAGATTGGTCTTTGGAGAAGACCAGGACCTCTAGGATTATTCTAGGGAAGTGGAGAGGATAAAATGGCAGGGGTTGGCCGAGCTTGAGTGCTCAATTTGGTGTGAGGAGGAGGGGGAGGAGGTGCCCTTTTATAAGGGAGGAGAGGGGCACCTTAGGAATTTCTCAAAATATTATTTTATATTAAAGTCAAAATCGGTTTATAATGGTTCCAAAGGGTCTTATTTCGAAGCTAAAGTGGGGAAGGGTCGAAATCCCATCAACCAATAGGATTTAGACAAGTTTAGGGTATTATTTTAACCTTATCAATTAGATTTAACTCTAAGTTAAATTTTAACATTTACCATGTCTTTTTGTTTTCTTTCACTATATGGTTAATACACTTACTATAACATGCCAAACGAACCCCAAATTGTTTATTATTAATATATATATCCTTATCTAAGTCATTTGGCCGAACCTTAGATTTTTAGGAATAAAATAACAATTAATAATATAATATTTGATTTAAAAACTATTTTGTGTCAATTTTGACACTATTTGATATATGATTTTTGTGAAAGTCATAACAGAATTAAATGTTCGAACCAAGTTGATTAAATCAACATTAATATATCATAGTTACCTAGAAAATTAGTGTAATGCATAAAAATTTTCAAATTACATTTATTTTGGTGTTTATAACATCAATTATGTCAATATTTCATTAATAAGATAATTACTGCATCATCGTTGTGTCATAAATAAATTAAATTATTTGATGTCTAAAAATTACAAATAAAATACCATCATGTAGGAAATCTTTTTAGCTTTCTAATGAATATTTACAATCGAATTTATCTTATGTATAACCCCATATTAAAAATGATTTACTTATTAAACTTTGATTTTAACTATTTTAACCCTTCTTTAAATAAATTAATAATAAATGTCCTAATCTAACCCAAGTGGGCCTAAATGGTCATATTTTATTCCTAAGTTTGTTTTTGGTCGAATTACACTTGTCCAATAGAATTAGGACATGTGTTAGGGTAATATTGATATCATATTTACCCTTAGTTACCCTATTTACTATTAACCGCGGTAAAAAAAAGGTAAAAAGTTACTATTCACCAAAAAATTATTTTCATCTCATTGAACCACATTTTAGTCCTTGATATTAACCGTGTCTCTCGGATTTTCGAAATTCCATTCACAGAAGCGGTAAAATTAAGTTTTATGCAAAATTCGGTTTTTAACCTACCACTTAGTGGTTTCACTATTCATCAAAAATTGAAAGTTTTCAGAAAAATACCAAAATTTCACCCTAGGCTAATTTCGATATTCTGAGTCCAAAAATGAAGTCCATTTTGAAAAATAAAATTTATAAAATTTCAAAAAGTGGTTATTACTATTCATAACGGCTAGTTTTAATAGCATATTGTTATTTAGTGAAACTCGGTATTGCGTACGACGAAAGCTATCGAGGAAGGTCGCGATTGCGTGTAAAGCAAGCCAAGCAAGTGCTGTGTAGAAAAAGATTCCTTTGATGATTTATATAACATAAAAGTCTCGGGTGTTACATTCTACCCCCCTTAAAAAGAATTTCGCCCTCGAAATTCGTCACTTTGTAACAAACAGATGAGGATACTTCTCCCTCATCATATCCTCAAGCTCCCATGTAGCTTCTTCAAGTTGGTGGTTCCTCCATAAAACTTTCACCAATCGAGTGGTCTTGTTTCGTAGAACTTTTTCGCTACGATCCAGAATCTCTATCGGTTGTTCTTCATAAGAAAGATCTTGCTCCAGCGGTACAACTTCTGAGCTGAGTACATGTGAAGGATCAGGTATGTACTTTCTCAGGAGAGATACATGGAACACATCGTGAACTTGAGAGAGATTCGGTGGAAGCGCCAATTGGTAAGCTACCTTCCCAACACGATCCAGTATTTCGAAAGGACCGATATATCTAGGGCTCAACTTCCCCTTCTTTCCAAATCTCATAACCCTCTTCCAGGGAGATATTCGTAAGAACACTTTATCACCCACTTCAAACTCTAGGTCTTTTCTTCGGGTGTCGGCATAACTTTTCTGTCGACTCTGAGCTGCTCTTATGTGTTGTTGAATAGATCTGACCTTTTCTGCCATTTCATCAACGAGATCAGGTCCTAATAGCTTCCTTTCCCCAACTTCATCCCAGCAAGTTGGAGTCCTACATTTCTTTCCATAGAGAGCTTCATAAGGAGCCATCTGAATACTGGAGTGAAAGCTATTATTATAAGAAAATTCCACCAAAGGTAGGTGTTGATCCCAACCTCCTTTGAAATCCATAGAGCAAGCTCTCAACATATCTTCTAGGGTTTGAATTGTTCTCTCAGACTGACCGTCTGTCTGGGGATGATAAGCAGTGCTGAAACTCAACTCTGTATCCAGAGTATGCTGAAGACTTCGCCAGAACTTCGAGGTAAATCTCGGATCCCGATCAGATATAATAGAAAGTGGTACTCCATGCAATCTTACCACTTCCTTTACATATATCCTGGCAAGCTGATCTAGAGAGAAATCCTCTCTAATAGGAATGAAGTGTGCAGACTTTGTAAGACGATCAACTATGACCCAGATAGCATTATTGCCTTTGGATGTTTTAGGAAGTCCTGTGACAAAGTCCATAGTGATGTTTTCCCATTTCCATTCGGGTATGGGTAATGGTTGTAACATCCCCTTAGACTTCTGTCTCTCAGCTTTAACTTGTTGACAAACCAAGCATCGAGATACATATTCAGCAACATCTCTTTTCATGCCATCCCACCAGAAGTACTCTTTCAGGTCCCTATACATCTTCGTACTTCCAGGATGAATAGAGAATGATGAACTATGTGCCTCATCCAGCAGCTCCTTCTTTAATTCGGGGATGGAAGGAACACAAACCCGATTCCTGAACTTTATTATCCCATCACAATCAAGGTTGAATTCAGGAACATTTCTCACCTTCTTTTGTAACTCGACATCTTCTTTCTGTGCCTCTTTAATCTTCACATGTATAGATGGTTGAACATTCATTTGAGAAAGATAAGATTTTTCCCCTTCCATTATAATTCCAAGATCCATCCTTTGTAAATCCATAAATATTGGATCTTTTGTGATCCTCATCATGGATAAACTAGCATGGTCTTGTCGACTTAATGCATCTGCCACCTTGTTTGCTTTCCCAGGGTGGTAATGGATTGAGCAGTCATAATCCTTAATCAGCTCCAACCATCTTCTTTGACGCATATTCAACTCCTTTTGTGTGAAAATATACTTTAAACTTTTATGATCAGTATAAATATCACACCTTTCACCATAAAGGTAATGCCTCCAAATCTTTAATGCAAAGATTACCGCAGCCAACTCCAAATCATGTGTTGGGTAATTTTGCTCATGGATTTTCAACTGTCGTGAGGCATAAGCTATCACCATATCATTTTGCATAAGAACACACCCCAATCCCTTCTTGGATGCATCACTGTAGATCACAAACCTTTCTCCACTACAAGGCAGTGTGAGCACAGGTGCACTGGATAACCTTCTTTTCAACTCCTTGAAATTATCTTCACATTCCTCTGTCCAGACAAACTTAACTCCTTTCCGAGTCAACTTGGTGATTGGGTTAGATAATCGTGAAAAATCTTTTACAAAACGTCGATAATATCCATCCAAACCAAGAAAACTTCGGATCTCAGTTACTGTTGTTGGTCTCGACCATCTTTCGATAACCTCTGTTTTTGCTGGATCCACAGATATCCCCTCTTTTGAGATTATGTGACCCAAAAATGCAACTTTTTGAAGCCAAAATTCACACTTGGTAAATTTGGCATAAAGCTTCTCCTTTCTCAGGGTCTTCAATATAATTCTCAAGTGATCTTCATGTTCTTCCTTGCTCTTTGAATAGACAAGAATATCGTCTATAAAGACTACCACAAATTGATCAAGATAGTCTCTAAAGACTCTATTCATTAGATCCATGAAGATAGCAGGGGCATTAGTAAGACCAAATGGCATCACTATAAATTCATAGTGTCCATACCTTGTACGGAAAGCCGTCTTTGGTATATCCTCCCTTTTGACCGTTAATTGATGATACCCTGAACGAAGATCAATCTTGGAAAAGTATTGAGCTCCGCGTAGTTGGTCAAACAAGTCATCAATGCGTGGGAGAGGATATTTGTTCTTGATAGTGATCTTGTTAAGTTCTCGATAATCAATGCAGAGTCTCATTGATCCATCTTTCTTCTTAACAAATAGAACAGGTGCTCCCCAAGGTGACACACTAGGGCGTATGAATCCCTTATCAAGATTCTCTTGGAGTTGCTTCTTCAATTCCTGCAACTCAATTGGGGCCATTCTATAAGGTGTCTTTGAAATAGGCAAAGCACCCGGTACGAGTTCTATTGAAAACTCAACTTCACGATTTGGTGGAAGACCTGGTAATTCCTCCGGAAAGACATCATCAAACTCCCGTACAATGGGCATATTCTTAATCGCGATTTTCTCACCAACCATTTGAGATAAATAACCTTCATTTAGTGGAATCAATACCCATAAAATGGAAGAAATTTCCACTGGAAGGTTATGTTCATCCTTGCATTGGTAGACAATCATAGATTGATCTGGAATATGAAATGTGACTTCCCTTCTTTGGAAATCGATATGAGCTCCGTATAAAGAAAGCCAATCCATGCCAAGAATCACATCAAATTCAACTATAGGAAGGATCACAAGATTTGCAGGAAGCACTTTCCCACAAACTTCGATCGGAGAAGAATTATAAACTTTTGATGCGATTGATGTGCCATTAGGTGTTGTCACAGCTAACTCAACATCTAATTGTTGAGGTAATACGGTGATACCCTTAGAAAATTCTTCAGAAATAAAAGAGTGGGTGGATCCAGAATCAAATAAAACATTTGCTACTTTAGAGTGGATGGTAAGTGTACCTTTCACCACATCGTTATCGTACTCCACATCGCTGATAGAAATTGCATGTGACTTTCCTTTGTCTTTAGCCTTAAGAGTTTGTTGACGTCGACCATCATCATCAACCCTTGGATTTGGGCATTGATTGGCATAATGCCCCATCTCCTTGCACTTGAAACATTGAAGTGTAGTAGGATCATTCTGTGTATCCCTTCCTTTGTTTGCGTCATTAGACATCTTCTTCCCATTATCACGGCATTCAAATGCCCGATGACCTTCCTTTCCACATTTAAAACATTTACTTGTCCCTTTAAGACAACTCCCTCCATGTTTCTTTCCACACATTGAGCATAAGGGAAAGTTCATCTTCTTTTCAGTGTGCTCTTTAGAGTTTCCTTTGAATTCCATCTTCCTCTTCTTATCAAACCCATGTGACTGATGGGTTACTCCAATCTCCATCTCGACTTTGAGAGCACATCGAACGATTTCCTCGTAGCTATTGAAGTCCCTTATGGCTAACGCCCTTCGAAGACTTGGTTTTAAGCCACTAAAGAATCGATCGATCTTACTCTCAGGTTGGATAATTATACCAGAAGCGTACCTTGCAAGTCTTGTAAAATTTGCTTCATAGGTACTAACAGATTCATCATCCCTTTGCTTCAGTTCAAGGAACTCTTTCTCCATCTTTGTTCGGAGAATACGAGGGAAGTACTTATTGAAAAATAAGTTCTTGAACTCGTCCCATTCCATAGACTCAATTTCATCCCTTTGCCTCGTATTCTTAACAAGATTCCACCATTGATCAGCATCTCCTTCTAAACGATACACTGCTAGGATGACTTTATCATGTTCAGAACATTGAATAACTGAAAATATCTTTTCAGTAGTACTAATCCATTGTTCAGCAACTAATGGATCAGTAGACCCACTGAAAGAAGGTGGACGCTGCCTCATGAAGGATTCAACAGAATGTTGCTCCCTCCTTTGCTCGTTTGGAAATCCTGCATGATTCATAGCTTGAGAAAGTTGTGTGAGCATGGCTACAAGATTTTGCATTCCATCTCCCATATTGTTTGGTTGCTCAGGGGGACAATCATTGCATTGCCCATCGCATTCTGCATTAACACGGTTCCTTCGGGTTCCAGCCATTGACTAAAACCAAGAAGAATAGTGTGAGCAACACTAATTATAATAGGAAACCACATAATTCAAGAATAAAATTTTCATGCTTATGGTCTTATCCTAGGTTATTCAAGGCCATTTCTAAAACACTAAGATTGTGTTCTATGCTTAGACTTATCCTTAGGGTTCTTACTAAGGCTTTCACATCCTAGTTTCCAAAGGTTGACTATACCTTTCCTCTGATACCAACTATAACGACCCATACTTTACATACATTGTTAATACTTCAAAATTGAAGCACACTTATTACAACATATGAAAAAACCACAAAGGACCGTATAGGTATAGTGTCTTTAGAAACTGGGAAACATAAACAACTGGTTCATAAGTCTTCTACAGTGCCTCCCATTTATTTCATCATATCTAGGGTCCCTTTTAGCATATTCTACTTAATATCCATCTTCCTGACCTGGGGAAAAGAAAACATAAAAGGGTGAGCTCAAATGCTCAGCAAGGGCAAATAAAGGAAATAAAAATCATATCATATCTTTTTGAAAATCATAACCTGCAAAAGAGATCATAAAATCTTAATAAACCATAGAAGTGAAAATGAGATCCCCATAATCATAACATGAAACTTGAAACTTTGTGGCATGCACACATAATCATGGAAAATCATTTCTTGTTAGTCATGACTTATTGCCAAGACTATCTTAGTGGACAAAGTCCCTTTCTGAACCGAGTTCACTCCTCGTTTCAGTCCTGTATCACTGAACCGAAATAACCTTCCGTTCCAGCCATGTCTATCTCATGAGATATAAAATCTTTACCCAATGCATTGGAGGGAGATATAGGTCCCACCCATCTTATAATGAATCCTTTCTTATGTGTGCCACATAATCATAAAACATACATCATCACATAACACATGTAACAAAAATGGGATTCTTGAAACATCATGACATCATAAATAAATTCATATAAGATAAAGGAATTCATAAAAAATAATTCCATCACAACATGATCAAGTCAATGTAATAATAGGGATAAAAACAGAACCCTTTATTATCTTAGATGGAAAATAATTTTGATAAAACACTTGAACTCCATTCTTGAGGAAAATATCCTTTCTTTGTCAAAAACATTTTTCCTTTCCTAACATGTCATACAACTTTAAAATAAAAGAAGTTGATTAAAAATAAACTTGAAAACTTGTAAAGGAAGCTTCTTGGAAATAATGTTTTAAAAATCCATTCATGCCGTATAAAAAAAAACATTCTTCGTACTTTTGTCGGAAAAGTCAAAAAGTACCTCGTACGGAAAAACGACAAAAGATTCCTTTCATATTCTTTACTAAAAACTCACCTAAGGGTAAAATTGGATTTAAACTATTGCAAGTGGATGGAAACAATATTACATATTGAGGGAACATGGATGTGGATGATAAAATACACCCCAGTAAATACTTACGAATAAACAATCTCGGATAAAAATGAGATTGTGATATTTCCCTTACCTTAGGTCCGATTTGCTATTTACGTGTCCGAAGCTCTTGTATAATGGTTTAAATAATGTTATTGACTTATTCCAGAATCATACATGTTGATATGATATCATATATGGTCATATTATTAGCTTTTTGTTAGTAATATTTCATTGTTACTTGTTACTCGGGTCTTTATAACTTTTCGTTCTTATGCGTGTTTTGTCGAATAAATTCTTATTCTTATCTTTAGGTTATAGATAATTCATTTACAGAATGGTATTAGTGTAGTATATACCATATTCATTCATTCAATTCATTTATATAATCATTATGAAATGAAGATCATGTAGAACGAGTCGCATCACATCGTGGAGACGGTATTCCGTACGTATGCACGAGTGATGATATCGTTCCTATGATCGTGGAATTGTATTGGAGTATATATATATATTATTTCAGTATCAATATTACTTCATAATAATCATATATAGTTACTTATTACACCATTATAACCATCCTTGTAAGGTGATGGTGGAAAAATAGATTACACCACGGCGTGGAGACGGTATTCCGTACGTACGCACGCGCGGTGATTTCATTTTTCCGTAGGATGGATAGAAGGTGAATTAGTGTTGTTTCATATTTATAATAACATATCAGTATGTAAGTAATACTGATGTTATTACTTTGTCATGAAACAACTAAAGAAGAAGAAGTTGAAGACGAAAGAAATTGAAAAGATCGGTAATCGATATTACCTCTTCTTTGGAACGCCTCTTTGAATCCTCCACTTAAGGAACTAAGATTGGTCTTTGGAGAAGACCAGGACCTCTAGGATTATTCTAGGGAAGTGGAGAGGATAAAATGGCAGGGGTTGGCCGAGCTTGAGTGCTCAATTTGGTGTGAGGAGGAGGGGGAGGAGGTGCCCTTTTATAAGGGAGGAGAGGGGCACCTTAGGAATTTCTCAAAATATTATTTTATATTAAAGTCAAAATCGGTTTATAATGGTTCCAAAGGGTCTTATTTCGAAGCTAAAGTGGGGAAGGGTCGAAATCCCATCAACCAATAGGATTTAGACAAGTTTAGGGTATTATTTTAACCTTATCAATTAGATTTAACTCTAAGTTAAATTTTAACATTTACCGTGTCTTTTTGTTTTCTTTCACTATATGGTTAATACACTTACTATAACATGCCAAACGAACCCCAAATTGTTTATTATTAATATATATATCCTTATCTAAGTCATTTGGCCGAACCTTAGATTTTTAGGAATAAAATAACAATTAATAATATAATATTTGATTTAAAAACTATTTTGTGTCAATTTTGACACTATTTGATATATGATTTTTGTGAAAGTCATAACAGAATTAAATGTTCGAACCAAGTTGATTAAATCAACATTAATATATCATAGTAACCTAGAAAATTAGTGGAATGCATAAAAATTTTCAAATTACATTTATTTTGGTGTTTATAACATCAATTATGTCAATATTTCATTAATAAGATAATTACTGCATCATCGTTGTGTCATAAATAAATTAAATTATTTGATGTCTAAAAATTACAAATAAAATACCATCATGTAGGAAATATTTTTAGCTTTCTAATGAATATTTACAATCGAATTTATCTTATGTATAACCCCATATTAAAAATGATTTACTTATTAAACTTTGATTTTAACTATTTTAACCCTTCTTTAAATAAATTAATAATAAATGTCCTAATCTAACCCAAGTGGGCCTAAATGGTCATATTTTATTCCTAAGTTTGTTTTTGGTCGAATTACACTTGTCCAATAGAATTAGGACATGTGTTAGGGTAATATTGATATCATATTTACCCTTAGTTACCCTATTTACTATTAACCGCGGTAAAAAAAAAGGTAAAAAGTTACTATTCACCAAAAAATTATTTTCATCTCATTGAACCACATTTTAGTCACTGATATTAACCGTGTCTCTCGGATTTTCGAAATTCCATTCACAGAAGCGGTAAAATTAAGTTTTATGCAAAATTCGGTTTTTAACCTACCACTTAGTGGTTTCACTATTCATCAAAAATTGAAAGTTTTCAGAAAAATACCAAAATTTCACCCTAGGCTAATTTCGATATTCTGAGTCCAAAAATGAAGTCCATTTTGAAAAATAAAATTTATAAAATTTCAAAAAGTGGTTATTACTATTCATAACGGCTAGTTTTAATAGCATATTGTTATTTAGTGAAACTCGGTATTGCGTACGACGAAAGCTATCGAGGAAGGTCGTGATTGCGTGTAAAGCAAGCCAAGCAAGTGCTGTGTAGAAAAAGATTCCTTTGATGATTTATATAACATAAAAGTCTCGGGTGTTACAACCATCATATATGAAATTATTAATAAAATTTGGGAATCTTATAAATGATAATATAATATAATTATATCATAGTATAAGTAAATAAATATTTTAAAATTTATTAATTAAATATTGGTATATATATAAAACAAAAATATATATTTATAATTTTATAATTTATATAATTATTTAAAATAAATTTTTATCATTAAATATATTCATAACTAAATTTTTTTCTCTTATTATTGTAATTTAATTTTTGGAGACATTAATTAAAATTTCAAAGTGTTATAATAGCAATTATAATTTTAAAATTATTTTTTTATATGTAAATGATGATTTAAATTAATAATTAAATTTCTCAAATTTATAAAATTATTTCATATGATTTTTTCAGTTTTCAATTCTACACGTGAAAAAATGGTTAGAGTGAATTTTTTAAATTTTTTAAAATAATTGAATTTCTGTGAATAGTGAAACAATATAATTTATTTTATGTATATATTATAAATTATATTAACTATTACATTATTCTTTTTTGATGTAATAACCCTAATATATAAATCCAATTCATTATCATAATATAATTTGTGATAATTCTCAAATTATTCATTGTCTTTATCCAAAAATAATAATATAATGAATAAAATAATGGGAAAACACCCCTTTTGTCCTATATAAATACAACCCCACAACCTATTATTGTCACACATTCAAGGATGTGAGATTTGAAAAACATTAACCCAATATTCTTCTCAAGACCCTCCCCCGCATCTTGAAGCCCTTGGAATCATCCAACTGAGAAACCCCTTTCCCTATGGAGGTTCTCAAGAAATATAAATTCAAGAGGTTAAATATCATTTATTTTTCTATTATTTTATTTTCAATTTTATCCATTTAATATCTTCTCATCACATCCACCTATAAAAGTGTGATGATAAATCTTGTTAATGTTATAAACTATAATTTTATTACGTTAATGCAATATTTCAATTTCAATTCTCTTCTCCTTTTCTTTTATCTAAACATGAAAATATTGTTTCTCGTGTGTCGATTTACCACCACTGTGAATAATGAATTTTGATTTTTTACTAAATCATTCATGAACTATCATAAAACCATAATTATTGTTAAATAATATTTTATTATACAGATTATAATTTATATAAAGATTTTAAATAAATATATAACCATGATGTTAAATGAATCGATATAAGGTCAAAATAGTCATAAAACTACCACTACAAATTAAATCATTTTCATTAACATTAAATACAATAAATCCTCTTCATACCATACAATAAAATGAAATAAAAATAATAGTTTCATTTTAACATTCATTAATAACATATAATTTCATTTCTATATAACTATAGCAGTTTTTCATGTTCTTCTAGACTCATATACAAGAGAACTGAAAAAAAACCCGAGAAATTATAACACCCAAACATTGAAATTAAAATGAAAAATTAATTGAGAATACCAGAAATGAAATTAAAAACTGTAATGAAAAAAATTCTTCTATTAAGTGTTAAATATTTTTTAATTAATGTATTTAATTTTATTATGAAGTATATTACTGTGAAAAAATGATTCATACAAAAGGTAACCATATTCTCTATTACAAATAACAATCTTTAGGGTTTCCCTATTACACTCAATTATAATTATTACTGTTCCATTAAAGATACTTAAATATAATTTAATTTTCCCTAACATTTAATTTGCGGGATATACATGTTTCTAATATGGTTTTTTGAAACATTGAAATATTTTGTAAAAGAACTCTTCTTTCAAAAAAAAAATAAGTTTTACATATCCTGAGATTATTTATTGTTCACTCAAGATTGATAATTTTTATACCATTAATCATATAACCTCTACTACTTTTTTTAAAAAAAATTTATTCATGAGCTTATGCATTATGAAATGAAACTCATTTATTTCAATGGGTTATTTTTTTGTCAAAAATTTATATACATTTAGTGTCACATGAAAGATAATGTAAATTTTACGGTGATATTGGTGCACCAAGAATTATATTGTTCATGAAAATGTTATGATGTGATGGGTGCACACTGAATTATATAGTTTTCTAGTTCATTAGGTATTGTGGTGTATCACATGAGATAAAGTGAAATAATATTGAATAAGATGCTCACATTGTTCATAACTATGTGTGGTATTTAACCATTGAGACATGATGTTTCATTTATATGAATTTCCACATTTCATTCCATTATATAATGTGTTTGATCTTGATTAGTATTATGATAATTCTCTTGTATTATAATGTTGTTAATTATGATCCACCATGTTTAATATCTATTATTCATCATCTTAATTTATGTTTTGGTCACCCATTTTATTTTTTGATATCATTAGATGGTTACTTTTAGTAATTTGAAAAGAAACGTTGACTATGAATTCAGAAAAGTAGGAATTAATTAATTTTTTTGTTTTACATTATGAAATTAATGTATAAGCCTAAATTTACCATGAATCTAATCCATTGTTTCTTGTATCTATAACCCTATTTTTTTATTTTTAAAATGATGTAATAGCCATGTAAAAACAATAGGTTCACTATAGGTTCAATCAAATAACCATTTAGTTAATTTGGGAATTATTATTAGAAAACCTTTGTAAAAAGAGCTGTATAAAATATGTATATATAAGAACATAATAATATTTTTAACAATAATGATACAAATTGGGATAAAAAAATATATGGATTTAGAGATAATTCCAAAAATAAATAAATTATTTTTTCATTGCACATTGTCTTATTTTTTTCTATCCATTTCTATTTTTTGAAAATGGTGGGGCCAAGTAAAACCATGACAATAACCATTGTGAGGGACAATTCAACAATTATCCAAATGAAATACCTAATTCTTTTGGAGGTGTGGTTCAATATTTGATGGTGGTGCTTATAAATCATTCTCATACTATGAAAAATCACCTCAAAAAAGTGGATCACCCTCTATCACCTATGAGGTATAAACTGGATATCTTGTCTTTTATATGGCAAAAACCATTGTCATTTAGTGGATCTTCGGATATAGTAGTCCCAAAACCGATGGTCAACTTAATAGAGAAGATATTTTTAATTATCCACAATTATGGGATGAACATGATTTATTTGGATATTTATCATCTATATGGAGAGGTATATCAACTATGGGAGTTGATTAAAAAATCCCAAGGACAAACATGAATAGATTGAATGGAAATACAATATAATAATGTTTCTTCACATGTATTTAACTTGAACACCCCATACAAAGATATAGATCGAATCCATAGAGCTGATGAAATAGGAATGTGAATAATTGATGTTATACTATGAAAATTTCATAGGGATGTCAAGGTAATCATTTGGTTTTGTTATATACAAAGATATCAAAATTGATAGATTATTTACTAGTTTGAATCCATAAAATCGAAATTATCTACTAATTCGAGACATCAAGTAGAATGAAGATGTTGTCTGATGTGCTCCTGAGCAGATATAGAGTTTGGAGAATAGTCCCATGAATATGGATATTTGAAATGAAATACATTTTTTCAATCTGGGGGATCTAATGAGAAAGGTGGAAATAAAACTGCACCACAGACATGTCAAAAATGTGGGATGAAGAACTATGGGAACTTCCTCAATGACATGGGAAATTGGTAAACATTTTCATGGAAGGTGAAAAAGGATCATAAATTTCCTAGAGTCATAAAAAGTCTTTCTAATATGATTTAGTAAAGGATAGAACCACTCATTGTTCAATGATTCATATATAGGGAGTTAGGTCACCATGTGAGATAGTTCACAAAATGTCGAGTCCTCAAGGGTAATTATAATCATCAACCACCAAAGCCAATGAATTAATTAATGGATTCTTCCAAAACAACTACTAAGCTGCAGCCCGAAAATGATGTTGTGAGAATTATACTAGTTATTCATTCAATAATAGTGAACATCCTATTTTATTGTAGTTCTACGCATCCACTCATATCTTTTATTTTTTCAATAATTAGGGAAATTACACATTAATATATAAATGTTGAGTTATCAAAAAGAGTAATAAATGGTGATTTTATATCATCTAATGTATTTAACACATCCAAATTTAATGTTTGTTGAAAAAACCTCCCATAAAATATTTGCTTACTTACATTGGTATAATTTGATGTTATATTTGGCGTAGATTTATTAAATTTATACAAATCCAACATCAACATTCTAAAGATTGAGATCACACCTCATATCATTAATAATACTCTAACTTTGTTCATCCATAAGGAGGAGTGTGAATATTAATTTAACCATCCTCTTAATTTTGGATATTATTGAATTATGGAAAACCATAACTAGATAAATTGAATGAGTCAATGATGAGAATCATTCTCGAGGACATGCCCATAATGACACTAACGTGTTTCCTGAATCTTTTCTTGGTCATCCTTCTGACTGTGAGTCTATTTTCTTAATTGAACATATTATTGAATCACTACCTATATCAAAGACACCTTGGATAATGATAATTATTTAGATTGAGGAATTTAAGAATAATATATAAGAGAATATAGAAAATGGTTATATATTCATGAGTGCATCACCATGGGGTCCACCATTCCTCTTCATCATGAAGAATGATGAATCAATGTGCCTTATCATTAATTACTTAAAGCATAAAAAAACCATGATAAATATAATTTATCCCATTCCCTAGATTTATGACTTGTTTGAACAATATAGTGGTTCAATTTATTTATCTATAGTGGACTTTTAGTTGGGATATCACCAATTAAAGGCATGGAAGGATGATATTCGAAATGCTGCCTTTCGAATAATGTATAGACACTATGAATTCATTGTGATTTTCTTATGACTAAATAATTCCCCAATAATATTCAGGGAAATAACAAAATGAGTCTTTAGATATTCACTCAACAAATTCATGGTAGAATTTATCGGTGATATATAACAAAATCCAAGGGAAATGGGGAACACATGGAGCTTTAGAATATCGTGATAAAGGCATTGTGAATAGAAGAGGATATATGCAAAGTACAATAAATGTGAGTTCTGTGCGAATGAAGTATCATTCATGGGTCTCGTTTCCATAATAAAATGAATATTTGAATCTTTTTCAAATATAAAGGAAATTAAAGAGTGGACAATACCAACATCTGTAATGAAAATCCATAGCTTCCAAGGTATATATTGTTGTTACAAAAGAATTTTGTAGAACATATAACAATTTTCAATCCCACTAACCATGCAAACTCATACGGGAGTAATGTTTTTCTGGACTATTGAACGGGAATACTGCTTCAATGTGCATAAAAAAGGGGTTTTTAGTGTACAAATACTCACACTACAGAGATGGGGTCAAAACATTTTTTGTATACAGTGATGCTTTCAAGAATCTATCAGGTTTTGATCTAATGAAAAATTAGAATGTTATACACTACACATCATGTTTGATGAAAAATCAAGATTAAAAGTTTTCCATGCATGATCTGGAGTAAGAATCTTTGATCGTTGCATTGTAAATCTGTTGGATTGACATATATGGATAGTAGTGTAAAATATATAAAGATCATAAGAACCAAAATTATACATTTACATAGAAGAAGCCTAATATTATCCAACAATGGTGGTTAGAGCTTATCAATTATTACCAATACTTAATCAACAACTGTAACACCTAGAGATTTTATGAAAAATATTCTTTTTAATTTCATTAATGTCTTGTGTTGTACACTACCCCAAAATGAGCTTGCACAACACTCATCCCTGACTTGCCTTGCATTATATGCAATCACGACCTTCTTCGATAGCGTGTGTAGTACGCAATACTGAGTTTCACTAAACGAGATATTATTATAATATTATTATGAACTAGTTGTTATGAATAGTAATAACCACTTTTTGAAATTTTGTAAATTTTATTTTTCAAAATGGACTTTATTTTTGGATTCGAAATATCGAAATTATCTTAGGGTGAAATTTTGGTACTTTTCGGATAACTTTCATATTCTGATGAATAGTGAAAATCATAAAATTTTAATTAAAAACAACATTTTTAATCGAAATAATTAATAGTGATAAATTATTAATTTGAGTGGTTTTAAAGTATGTTTAGAATATATTTTTACAATTGAATACAATGTTGTTCATTGGATGTAATTTCACATTTAAACCAGACATAAACAAGTGTAAATATTTTGATAGTTATTATCTCTTAAAAACACGCTATTTGTCTTGACGACGGAATTAATTTTTAAATTAGTTAATGTAACTGATATGTTTTGAATTTGGTACAATAAAATTCATTTTTGAATTCATAATATCAAATATAGCTTAGGCCTAATTTTTGTTATTTTTTTGGAAACATTCATTTTTTGATGAACAGTGAAACCACTAAGTGGTAGTTAAAAAATTGAATTTTTTCATAAAATGTAATTTTAACGCTTCTGTGAGTGGAATTTCGAAAATCCGAGAGACACGGTTAATATCATGGACTAAAATTTGGTACAATGAGATGAAAATAATTTTTGGTGAATAGTAACTTTTTACTTTTTTTACCATGGTCAAAAGTAAATAGGGTAGTTAAGGGTAAAAATGATATTATTATTATCCTAACACATGTCCTAATTCTATTGGATAAGTGTAATTCGACCAAAAACAACCTTATAAATAAAATATGACCATTTAGGCCCATTTGGATTAGATTAGGACATTTATTATCAATTTATTTAAAGAATTGTTAAAATAGTTAAAATCAAAGTTTAATAACTAAAGCATTTTTAATATAGCGTCATAAATAAGATAAATTCGACTATAAATATTCATTATAAATATAAAAATATTTCATACATAATGGTATTTTATTTATAATTTTTAGACATTAAATAATTTAATTTATTTATGACACAAAGATGATGCAGTAATTTTCTTATTAATGAAATATTTACATAATTGATTCTATAAATTATTAAATAAATGTAATTTGAGACTTTTTATGAATTAAACTAATTTTCTAGATTAATATGACATGTTAGTATTGATTTAATAAACTTTTTTATAACTAATCATTCTGTTATGTTTTTCACAAAAATTAATTACTAAATAGTGTCAAAATTGACATAAAATAGTTTTTTTTAAAATATTATATTATTAATTGTTATTTTATTCCTAAAAATCTAAGGTTCATCCAAATGACTTAGATAAGTATATATATATTAATAATAAACAACTTGGGGTTCTTTTGACTTCTTATAGTAAGTTTATTAACCTTATAATGTAAGAACACAAAAAGACACGGTAAAAGTAAAATTATCTAACTTAAAGTTAAATCTAAATGATAAGGTTAAAATAGTAAACTAAACTTATCCAAATTCTATTGGATGAGATAATTTAGACCCATACCCACCTTAGCTTCGAAATAAATCAATTTGAAGCTATTTGAAACCGAATATGGCTTTATAATAAAATAATATTTTTAGTTTTTCCAAAGGTACCCCTCTCCTCCCTTATAAAAGGGCACCTCCTCCATCTCTTCCTCACACCAATTTGAGTCTTTAATCTCGGACAACCCCTGCCAAATTCTCTTCTCAACTTCCCAGAAATATTTTAGAGGTCCTGTTCTTCTTCAAGGACCAATTTTAGTGCCCTAAGAGGAGGACTCAAAGAGGAGCTTCAAAGAAGAGGTAATGTCCGTTACCGATTCTTTCAACTTTATTTCTTCTTCCACTTCTTCTTCTCAGGTTGTTTCATTATGAAGTAATAACATCAGTATCACTAATATACTGATATGTTATTATAATTAGGAAACAACCCTATTTCACCATCTATCCATCCTATGGAAAATGAAATCACCGCGCATGCGTACGTACGGAATACCGTCTCCAGGGCGTGGTGTAATCTATTTTCCACCACCACCTTACTTGGATGGGTATAATGGTGTACATAATAACTATATATGATTATTTTAAGGTGATATTGATTCTGAAATATTATACACACACTCCAATACAATTCCACGATCATGAGAACGATATCATCGCTCATGCGTAAGTACGGACTACCGTCTCCACGGCGCGATGAGATTAATTCTCCACGTTAACCATTCATGAATGATTATAAAGTATATATAATAAGTAATCATAAAATATATGACATAATAATGATACTGGATTTATGTATATATATATTTATTTCATCTACTGAATTCCATTCAACTCAATAAGGAAATGAAAACAGCTTTCATTCATACGTACGACCTACTGTCTCCATGAACGATGTATTTGTTTCCATTTATCGATCCATTATATATATGTATATTCTGAATATATATTATATATAAATCATGTTTTATATTATGGAATTATGTAATCATGCTCTATGTAATCATATGAATAATTACAATTCAAAACACGGACGACAAATGAAACGATTTTACCCAAAACACTCTTTAACATGGAATTTACAAAAGAAATGGTAATATAAAGTCATAAGTGAACCATATATGATATAATAACAATGAATATGATTCTTTAATAAGTCAATGACATTATTTAAATCATTATACATGAGGTTTGGATACGTACGAAGCATATTTGACATAAGGTAAGGGATAATTTATCAATCTAATTTTTATCCGAGATTGTTTATTTGTAAGTATTTACTGGGGTTATCTTTATCATCAAAGCCCATGATTTCTAAAAATGGTTTCATGTATGTTTAATTTCCTTTTTACCCATTTTTTACTTTTACAACATGGTATGTAATGAGTCTTTTTTTAACGTTACGAGGCAGTTTTTAAATTTTCCGGTAAAAGTACGAGAAGAATGTTTTTTAACGTATACGGCATGAAAGGATTTTTACAGTTTTATAAAGCCATATTTTCATGAATCTTCCTCCAAAAGATGTCATGACTATTTTAAACAAAATATTTTTCTTTTAAAATTTCATGACGTTTTGTGAAAAGTAAATGATTTTGAAAAAGAAAGGATATTCTCCTCAAGAATTCATTTCAAGTGTTTTATCAAAACCATTTTCCATTTAAGATGACATTATTTCATATGTGTATGTTTCAAGTATAAAGTCTCTATGATTTACATGGTTTCACTTCTCACATTATGAAATGATATCCATTTATTTTATATGGATTATGTGATGATGGGATGATGTTTATGAAACCCATTTTATTTGTTGGGTTATTATGAATGATGTAAGTTTATTTTGTGACACAAGTAAGAATGTTTTCATTATGAGATTCGGGGGACCTATATCTCCCTCCAATGCATTGGGTAAGGATTTATATCTCATTAGATAGACCTGGCTGGAACGGCAAGTCAAACCGGTTCAGTAATACAGGACTGGAACGAGGAGTGAACTCGATTCAGAAAGGGACTTTGTCCACTAAGATGGTCTTGGCAGAAATGCCTTCACTACTATGGAAATCATAACATGTGCTTAATGGTTTCCACAATTACATGTTTTATTCCCATGATATTTTATCGTGATTGGTGTCCCTTTATGATATATGTCGTACATACTTCAAAGATTTATGTCTTTGCTCAAGGTTTTAATGTTTAGATTTCATGTTCAAGTTTTTTCTTTCAAATTTTTTTGGATTGTTTTATGTTCTCTATGTTTGCCCTTACTGAGCATTTGAGATCACCCTTTTTATGGATTATTTTCCCCAGTAAATAAAGAAAGGTTTTAGGTAAGGAAACAAAAAGGGGATGATCATTATGGGAGATATTGAAGATCTTTCAACATGATTAGTTGTTTATATTACGAGTTTCCAAAGACACTAAACTATTACTATCCTTGTGTGTCTTTTTTTGTTATGTATTAAGTATTCCGTTAAAGTAATTTAATGTCCATGTACATCAAGCATCGGGTCTCTACAGTTGGTATCAGAGGAAAGGTTTAGTCAACGTTTGGAAACTATGATGCGAGAACTTTAGTGAGATCCCTATAGATATTTCTAAGGTATGTATAGGGATGTCCCTAAGGTTAAGTATAAGTATAGGTTATAGTACTAGAATTACGGTAACCCAAGATGTTAGATATTGAAGGTACTCCCCCTTTATTATATTGTTTTTCCTAGTGTGATTTTTTCCTCTCACGGTATTCTTTTTGGGTTTTAGACGATGGCTGGAACTCGAAGGAACCGTGTTGATCAATGTAATGGGCAGTGCAATGATTTTCCTCCCGAACAAACAAATGTTATGTGAGATGGAGTGAAAAATTTTATTGATATACTTACACAAGCTATGAATCATTCTGGACTTCCAAATGAGCAAAGAAGGGAACAATATTCTATTGAGTCCTTCATGAGGCAACGTCCACCTTCTTTCAGTGGGTCTTCTGATCCACTTTTTGCTGAACAATGGATCAGTACCACTGAAAAAATATTTTCAGTTCTTCAATGTTCTGAACATGATAAAGTCATCTTAGCATTGTATCGTTTTGAAGGTGATGCTGATCAATGGTGGAAACTTATCAAGAATATGAGGCCAAGAGACGAAATTGAGTCCATGGAATGGGACGAGTTCAAGAACTTATTTTTCAATAAGTACTTCCCTTGTATTCTTCGAACAAAGATGGAGAATGAGTTTCTTGAACTAAAGCAAAATGATGATGAATCTGTTGGTATATACGAAGCGAATTTTACAAGGCTTGCAAGGTATGCATCTGGCTTTATCATCAAACCTGAAAGTAATGTTGATCAATTCTTCAGTGGCTTAAAAACAAATCTTCTAAGGGCATTAGCTATAAGAGACTTCAGTTGCTATGAAGAAATTGTGCACTGTTCTATTAAGGTAGAAATGGAAGTTGGTGTTACATATCCATCTCATGGTTTTGACAAGAAACGAAAGATGGAGTTCAAGGAGAAATCTCAGAATAATGGTGAAAAGAAGATGAATGTTTCCTTATGCTAAAAGTGTGGAAAGAAGCATGGTGGAGATTGTCTTAAAGGGAAGAGAAAATTTTTTAAGTGTGGAAAAGAAGGTCATCGAGCAGCTGGGTGTCGATGTAATGGAAAAGGGGTTTCTAATGTTGTGAATAAAGAAAATACTGCAGAAAACGCACCACCAACACTTGAATGATTCAAGTGCAAGGAAATGGAGCATTATGGTAATAAATGACCTAATCCAAGGGTTAGTGATGATCAACATGAGCAACCACTTAAGGCAAAGGACAAAGGGAAGTCACATGCGATCACTATTGGCGATGTTGAATATGACCATGATATGGTGGAATGATTAAGTGTTTATGTAATGGGATTCCAAAATAATGTTTTATATAGTATCGTGGAATATTGGAATATTTATGTATTGTTATATTGTGGTTTTCAATAATTTTATGGTACTGGAAACCATAGAAAGTGATTGAGATATTTTTGGAAAAAAGATGATATGTGCATGATGATGGGAAAAATAGAAAATGAAATGTTTTACCGTATTCATGAGCTCATGACTGATATAAGGAAGTAGTTATATCATGGTTCGAGGTTTTGGTATGTGAAAAGAGTTAACTTTTGACAGTAGTCATGTTTTCACTAAGATTCAATGGGTATTCATTTTTTTCAAGAGAATACATGATTAAGGCCTTTGAATGTTTGGAATGTGAGCAACAAGACATATCTCATGATATATGGGGATCACCGATGGTATTAACATGCTAGTTGTACGAACTCTTTGGTAATCATTTTCACTATAATATGATATTGGACAACATTATTTTGGATAAACCTAAAGATTGGAATTGATTATGTTGGACATAAGCTATTATTGTTTAAGGATAGAATTTTTTTTCGATATTATTTATGGGATGTTATAGTAATGTAGTTTTAGAAAAAGGACAACCTGCAGGATGGGCGAAAGCCCATCGCGTCGGACAAGGTTGTGGGAATCGAACCCACAACCGAAGTGTGACTGGCCTTTATCACCTACCACTGGCCTATAGGAAGACCCTGGTTAGTAGAAACTAGATTTATTTTATTATGTGGTATGATATATGAAGTATAAGTTCATTTTTGGAATCCTATACGATTAATCTCGCTATAAATGGACTTATGTATTTTTTTGATAACTTTTCTAACCTTTTGTTTGAGACAGATGGAATGACCCATAATTCTATCACATGATCTGCTAACACATAACGAATGACAAATTCAACTTCATTTCTTTAATAGATGAAGTGGAAATTGTCCAAAGAACGACCAACGGTGACACTGTACCAAAATCACGAAAGTATTTCTTCTAATTCCAATTTCATCAACTTTAGGGAAATGATCTTGAAAACCAAAAATGTTTTCCTAGTGCTCTTATATCTGATAAATCAGATGGTACTTTAGATCATCTCAAATCTATGGGTTTGTGATTGTTGGCTATTTCATAGCCATGTTCTCCACCACTCTCCATTAGAAATTGATGGTTAGATTTTTCTTCCATATCCATATTTTCACCTATGTTCTCCAACGTGGAAACCCAGTGATGAGTTAATTTGGGTAACTGTTACATTTCAAACTTTAGTTTTTAAATCCAAGTATTGGTATTCCTTTTTACGATGTTGGTTTCTATTAAAGAAACTTCCGAGTAGTAAACCATTTATAACCCCGACGAATTTTGAGGAAGAAATTCATTTTAAGGGGGGTAGAATGTAACACCCAGAGATTTTATGAAAAATATTCTTTTTAATTTCATTAATGTCTTGTGTTGTATGCTACACCAAAATGAGCTTGCACAAAACTCATCCCTGACTTTCCTTGCATTACACGCAATCACAACCTTCCTCGATAGCGTGTGTAGTACGCAATACCAAGTTTCACTAAACGAGATATTATTATAATATTATTATGAACTAGCCGTTATGAATAGTAATAACCACTTTTTGAAATTTTATAAATTTTACATTTCAAAATGGACTTTATTTTTGAATTCGGAATATCGAAATTAGCTTAGGGTGAAATTTTGGTACTTTTTTGGATAACTTTCTTATTCTGATGAATAGTGAAAATCATAAAATTTTAATTAAAAACAACTTTTTTAATCGAAATAATTAATAGTGATAAATTATTAATTTGAGTGTTTTTAAATTATATTTATAATATATTTTTACAATTTAATACAATGTTGTTCATTGGATGTAATTTCACATTTAAACCAGACATAAACAAGTGTCAATCTTTTGATAGTTATTATATCTTAAAAACATGCTATTTGTCTTGACGACAGGAATTAATTTTTAGATTAGTTAATGTAACTGATATGTTTTGAATTTGGTAAAATAAAAATAATTTTTGAATTCATAATATCAAATATAGCTTAGGCATAATTTTTGGTATTTTTCTGGAAACTTTCATTTTTTGATGAATAGTGAAACCACTAAGTGATAGTTACAAAATTGAATTTTTTCATAAAACATAATTTTACCACTTCTGTGAGTGGAATTTCGAAAATCCGAGAGACACGGTTAATATCAAGGACTAAAATTTGGTTCAATGAGATGAAATAATTTTTGGTGAATAGTAACTTTTTACTTTTTTTTCCATGGTTAAAAGTAAATAGGGTAGTTAAGGGAAAAAATAATATTATTATTACCCTAACACATGTCCTAATTCTTTTGGATAAGTGTAATTCGACCAAAAACAACCTTAGGAATAATATATGACCATTTAGGCCCACTTGGATAGATTAGGACATTTATTATCAATTTATTTAAAGAATGGTTAAAATAGTTAAAATCAAAGTTTAATAAATAAAGCATTTTTAATATGAGGATATAAATAAGATAAATTCGACTATAAATATTCATTAGAATGCTAAAAATATTTAATAAATAATGGTATTTTATTTAAAAATTTTAGACATTAAATAATTTAATTTATTTATGACACAAAGATGATGCACTAATTGTCTTATTAATGAAATATTGACATAATTGATGTTATAAATACCCAAATAAATGTAATTTGAGACTTTTTATGAATTACACTAGTTTTATAGGTTACTATGACATGTTAGTATTGATTTAATAAACATTGTTAGAACTAATCATTCTGTTATGTTTTTCACAAAAATCAATTACTAAATAGTGTCAAAATTGACATAAAATAGTTTTTTAAAAAGTATTTTATTATTAATTAATATTTTATTCCTAAAAATCTAAGGTTCGGCCAAATGACATAGATAAGGATATATATATTAATAATAAACAACTTGGGGTTCGTTTGGCCTCTTATTGAATGTTTATTAACCTTATAATGTAAGGACACAAAAAGACATGGTAAAAGTAAAATTATCTAACTTAAAGTTAAATCTAAATGAAAAGGTTAAAATAGTAAACTAAACTAGTCCAAATTATATTGGATGAGAGGATTTCGACCCATCCCCACCTTATATTCAAAATAAATCAATTTGGAGCTATTTAAAACCGAATATGGCTTTATAATAAAATAATATTTTTGGTTTTTCCAAAGGTACCCCTCTCCTCCCTTATAAAAGGGCACCTCCTCCCTCTCTTCCTCACACCAATTTGAGCCTTTAAGCTCAGACAACCCCTAACAAATTATCTTCTACACTTCCCTAGAAATATCCTAGAGGCCCTGGTCTTCTTCAAAGACCAATTTTAGTGCCCTAAGAGGAGGACTCAAAGAGGCGCTTCAAAGAAGAGGTAATGTCTGTTACCGATTCTTTCAACTTTATTTCTTCTTCCACTTCTTCTTCTCAGGTTGTTTCATTATGAAGTAATAACATCAGTATCACTAATATACTGATATGTTATTATAATTATGAAACAACCCTATTTCACCATCTATCCATCCTACGGAATACGAAATCACCGCGCGTGCGTACGTACAGAATACCGTCTCCACGCCGTGGTGTAATCTATTTTCCACCACCACTTTACTTGGATGGGTATAATGCTGTACATAATAACTATATATGATTATTTTATGATGATATTAATTCTTAAATAGTATACATACACTCAAATACAATTCCATGATCATGAGAATGATATCATCGCTCGTTCGTACGTACGGACTACCGTCTCCACGACACGATGAGATTAATTATCCTCGTTATCCATTCATGAATGATTATAAAGTATATATATTAAGTAATCATAAAATATATGACATAATAATGCTACTGGATTTATGTATATATATATTTATTTCATCTACTTAATTCCATTCAACTCAATAAGGAAATGAAAACAGCTTTCATGCGTACGTACGACCTACCGTCTCCATGAACGATGTATTTCTTTCCATTTATCGATCTATTATATATATGTATATTCTGAATATATACTATATATAAATCATGTTTTATATTCTGGAATTATTTAATCATGATCTATGCAATCATATGAATAATTATAATTCAAAACACGGATGACAAATGAAACGATTTTACCCAAAACACTTTTTAACATGGAATTTACAAAAGAATGGGTAATATAAAGTCATAAGTGAACCATATATGATATAATAACAATGAATGTGATTCTCTAATAAGTCAATGACATTATTTAAATCATTATACAGGAGGTTTGGATACGTACAAAGCATATCGGACCTAAGGTAAGGGATAATTTATCAATCTCATTTTTATCCGAGAATGTTTATTTGTAAGTATTTACTGGGGTTATCTTTATCATCTAATCCCATGTTTTCTAAAAATGGTTTCATGTATGTTTAATGTTCTTTTTACCCATTTTTCACTTTTACAACATGGATTGTAAGGAATATTTCTTTTTTTACGTTACGAGGTACTTTTTGACTTTTCCGGTAAAAGTACGAGAAGAATGTTTTTTTAACGTATAGGGCATGAAAGGATTTTTATGGTTTTATAAAGCCATATTTTCATGAAGCGTCCTCCAAAAGATTTCATGACTATTTTAAACAAAATATTTTTCTTTTAAAATTTCATGATAATTTGTGAAATGTAAATGATTTTGAAAAAGAAAGGATATTTTCCTCAAGAATTCATTTCAAGTGTTTTATCAAAACCATTTTCCATTTAAGATGACATTATTTCATATTTGTATGTTTCAAGTATAAATATCTATGATTTACATGGTTTCACTTTTCTCATTATGAAATGATATCCATTTCTTTTATATGGATTATGTGATTATTGGATGATGTTTATGAAACCCATTTTATTTGTTGGGTTATTATGAATGATGTAAGTTTATTTTGTGGCAAAAGTAAGAATGATTTCATTATGTGATTCGGGGGACCTATATCTCCCTCCAATGTATTGGATAAAAATTTATATGTCATGAGATATACATGGCTGGAATGGAAAGTTAAACCGGTTCAGTAATACAGGACTGGAACGAGGAGTAAACTCGATTCAGAAAGGGACATTGTCCACTAAGATGGTCTTGGCAGCAATGACTTCGCTACTATGGAAATCATAACATGTGCTTAATGGTTTCCACAATTACATGTTTTATTCCCATGATATTTTATCATGATTGGTGTTCCTTTATGATATATGCCTTACATACTTCCAAGATTTATGTCTTTGCTCATGGTTTTAATGTTTAGATTTCATGTTCAAGTTTATTCTTTCAAATGTTTATGGATTGTTTTATGTTCTCTATGTTTGACCTTACTAAGCATTTGAGCTCACCCTTTTTATTTTTTATTTTCCCCAGTAAATAAAGAAAGGTTTTATGTAAGGAAACAAAAAGGGGAATATCGTTATGGGAGATATTGAAGATCTTTCAACATGATTAGTTGTTTATATTCCGAGTTTCCAAAGACACTAAACTATTACGATCCTTGTTTGTCTTTTTTTGTTACGTATTAAGTATTCTACAAAAGTAATGTAATATCCATGTACTTCAAGTTCGGGTCTCTACAACTACTATTACCAGTACTGTAAATAAAGTGGTGAATTGAAATTTCTCTGATCATCTTCATTAAATTTCTTTAGAAAATTATTAGTAAAATTATAATTCCAGGCACTAAGATGACCTGTAATTATGTGGCTTAGTGATTTGGGAATGATCTGTTGAAAATGATATATTTTAAATAGAATTCATGAATAGTTTTCCAAAAAAGGAGGAACAACTTATAAATGTATACCCTGATCACAAATATGAGGGCATAATTTCATTTAGATATGTGGGTTTATCGTAGGTGCGACTTATGTTTAGTCGGTGCTGGTCTCTAGTGAGAAAAACATATAATTGAATAATTTTAAATAAATAAATTAAATTATGTTATTTTAATTTTTAAGTCCTTATAACTATTGAACAGTGACTCGAATTGAAAATTTTAGACCACTATTGAGCTCGAGAGGGCCTTCTTTCAATCGGTGAATCCTATAATCGGCCGGTGCATGCCAACTATGATTGTTGCTTTTGGGGCATAAATATTAATAAAAAATTTATATAAA
This sequence comes from Viscum album, assembly GCA_963277665.1. Taxonomy (NCBI): domain Eukaryota; kingdom Viridiplantae; phylum Streptophyta; class Magnoliopsida; order Santalales; family Viscaceae; genus Viscum; species Viscum album. The sequence continues at coordinate 372,761,314 of OY728126.1, read as the reverse complement.
TGAAATTATAATTTTTTTGATTCCTCATTACTGAAAAGTAGTAACTCAGATTAAAAACTATAGACAACTATTGAGTTTTTAATGAGATGTTCTCCTTATGCATGAATTAACCTCGACCGACATAGGACAGGGGAAAATGTCAATTTTCAGGATTTTGAAAATAATGTTACTTGAAGATAATAAAATAAACATGATGAGTTTATTTAGTAAAAAAATTTATTTCGATACAATGCAACTACATTACAATCCAAAAGTAACAAAAAATAAGTTTCATAAACGAAACAACATAAGGATGTTTCAACTCAGGGTAACATAAATACTGAAATGCATTTACTCCATTTAGTAAATTAACTGAATATGGGATTGTGGTTAGAGATCAATGATTGCCTTGATCAATTGAAGGATTTCCATTGGAAGGTGACGAAAGACAAAAAATGGTAAATCACTTACGAAGATGTTTTGAGCATTGGGGAACGAAGAATAACAGTGTTGAAACACTACTCTTTTTCATCAAATGATCCAACATAGTGGTAGGTGTTTTTTTCTTTATGAATTGGATAAACAGTTATTTCTCTCTAAAAAATTATTTCGGATCAACCCACCAATAGGTTGATCCATGTATCATTAATTATTGTGGGATTGTGGATTTTGTAGGAATGTATTAATGAAATGGGTTATATCATGTGATTATTCGAAATATTCCATTTTTATAACACGATGAATGAATCCCAAAAGAACAAGGAATTCCATAGTCCCTATTGGTGTTTCTTGTGATCCCCACTTCGACATGTGTGCTTCACCGAGGGACACTCATAGTCAAGTCTGATTATTATCAAGAGATTCCGAATGTGGTTGGACCACTAGATCGGTGGTCATATGACATGGGATTGATGACAGTGAAGGCAGTGACGTGTGGATCATATTCGACCCTTCATATTGAAGAACAAACCACCAGAACAAGTTCGGTGGTCTGTATAAGAAACCTCTTGCTTGCTCGGACCGACAACGCGCTGAAAGAGATGATGTCATTAACAGTGGACCATGGCGGAGTGGAGTTGTGGCACCACATCCAGCCGATAGACTTTTGATCATGCTACTGCTTGGGGAGAACATGTGGTCTGTGGAATCACATGCAGGGGAGGTGGCCATCCACCTGCTTAACATGTGATGTGGAGCAGAAATTTCCATTTCCGCATCTGGTGTAGGTTGAACCACCCCGCAGCGGTGGGTTGGGATTGATACTTCGGGCCACCCCAGGGTGGCCAAGTGGGCCAGGCCCACAACCTAGTGGGTCAGACCGAGACGATCTAGATCATGGTTTGGTGAGACCTTGGTCGGGTCGGTGGACCAGGGTTGGGTCAGTCTAACCGATTTGTCCTGGACCTAGAGCCCACCAGCCCTTTTATGTAAAAAAAACATAGCATCCAAACTGTATGTCCAATTTATGTGTCGCTAATGGGGTTTGGACCCTCGCGATGAGGTAGTCCTTTTGACGTAATCTATGTGAATTTACATGGAGTTTCATTATAGATGATGGATTGAGGATTATATTATCAGGGAATCAAGCTTGATATGAGTGGAAATCCTTGAGCTACTTGTTAGGAGAAGGAAGTTATGATAACATCTCAGTGGCCTGGAAGCTGATCAGACCTCAACGGCCCGACAGACAAGTTGAACTTAGTAGACCAGTATTTGAGTGGACCTGAGTGTCCTAGAAGACGAGTTAATCTCAGTGGACTAGGGGAAGAGTGGGCCAAAGTGGCCCAATAGACTAGCAGACCTCAGTAAGACAATAAATGATCTTACCTCAATGGTATGGTATACGAGTGGGCCTCAAGGGACGAACAGATGACCAGACCTCAGTGGCTCGAGAGTCCCCAATTACTCATCATCGATGAGTCCCTTAACAATACAAGATGTGCAACATTATGACTGAAGCAGTGTACATTGTATAGTTCATAGTGTGTCCTCTTTGGGAGTGTCCCACGGAATCCGGACCACTTATGGAAGGTCTCTGATGACATGGTGGGTCAAGGATCGAGTCATCCTCGAACAAGCATGCCTTGAGAAATATTTTGTGACAAAGGATTGGTTTTGAAATTGGGTCTTCCTTTCTATGTGATACTAGATGTCTTAAGGATTCTTCATGATGTATTGAGACATGTTGTTATCTCATATACATTTGGTAGACATTCTCTATGTGGTTACTATCTAATACATCAAAGAGTGGGACCTCCAACAATCGAGCATGTAATAAAAAGTACCATATGGATGGAAGGGGATGAGACGTTGCATCCTGGAATTATTTATGAGTTTACCTGAATGTTATTGTTATATGTGATAATGAAATATATATTATTGAGTTGTCTGTGCGTTCATAGATCAGTTACATTTTTGGAAATTTGCTTTGTGGTTTTTGATGTCCCCTAATAAATATGTTGGTACTCACCCTTGAACGGTCTATTCCACCACTTTCCATATATTGTGCAGTTGACTTATGGATTTGTGGTTTATAGGAATTTTCTATACAGAGGATTTTTCACTCTATAGCACAATGGTTTTTTGTTGGGTATATGTGTATAGGTTCTTTGGAAAATGCCTCCAATTTGTGGGATATTCTTACATAGTTCTAGTCACGTCCACATGGCCTACCGGAGGACAGCTTAGGGTCATCACGACATGGGCCCTGAGGGACTGGTCATGGGAGAGTGGTGTTAGATGGGGGTCGATTCTACAATAGGAATGTGTGTCTGTGAAATTTGTTTGGGGAGATAGTATTAAGTGCCTTATGTTTGGCTTTCGCATTAGGGACTCCAGTGATGGTGTTGAAGCCAACGTATCTATACAACATGACTATGGGCACCTCTATCCTGACTCAGTGCATGGAAATTCAAATTTCATGGTAATAAAGTTACGAGAATCTTGTATGAATAGTTTGTGTTATCAATTTCCTTCTTGAGTTAGCTCAGCAGGTATACTATTTTAAAATTTAAACATCTTGTTTTCCTAATGACGTGTTCACGACATCATCTAGTGTGGTTTTCAAAGTAGGATAGTGAGTTTATCTCAAAGATTAATAAGGCCTTCCTAATGGGAGGCATCCATAGTTCAGTTCATTAGGATAGTTAGCAGTTTACAGTTTGTCCAGGTGATCAGCTAGTAATCCTACTACTAGTAGTTCATGTGGATAGAGATTTCTATACCAAGTCATCGATGACTCTTTTGGCCCTATGTGATGAGGTGTAGGGTTAGAAATTGTGTCATCTGAATTCAAGTAGCGATATCCTAGGAAGCAGTATCAGTAGGACCAAGAGGTGTTAGGGGCACAACAGAAGCTGTAGAACCCGAGGTTTCATCAGAAAGGAAGTGCTAGCAACCAGAAAGAATTATTTTTCTATGATTTTCTTAAAATGGGGAATCTCCTGGGATATTGTCCCACTATTCATGCAGAATTCCGAGAAGTAGTTGATAAACCACCAAGTAATAGACAGCGACAATGGGAGATAGATCTAGCCAGAGGAGGACATGGTATGAGATCTGGAAAAGTAACATATGGTGGCTATCCTTTTTACATGTTACCACCACCACCTCATAGTGGTCTATACGTGACTCAAGGAGATGGAGGACACAAGAGGACACCATTGTAAGCTATCGAGTCTTATGAACCCCAAATTCAAAGGATGAGTCAAGGTACGATATGTTTATTTCTACTTTAGTTGCAGTGTTGATAGATAATTGTACAAATGATTTCTGATATTGCTACTTTTTTTGATAACTATCGGTTCCAATTAAAACCATTTACGTAATCCTCATGTTTATTGGATATTATTGGAGGACACAGAAATACCACACACTTGTGCTAACAGTGTGACATGAATCTTGGAGGCAAGATATTTAGTTAGTATCTCTTGGAAGTTTCATCAAGTACATATGATATCATTCTCTATAGAGACTAAATCCTTGTTTTGTACTAAGATTTATTGTTTTAGGAAAAAGGATTATGTTTGTCCACGATGATGGAACTAGATAATTTTTTTTGTTAAAGGGGAAATCCTTCAAGAACATGATGTACTTCGGTAGAGGGGGTGCATCTAATCTTTATCTGGTTGGCTAGTCCATCCCTTGGTGCTGTGGATGTAATTAGTCCTCATGTTTCTCCATGACGAGAGTGCATAAGAATGCCTTCATTGATGATTTTCTACGTTTACCCCTCTATCGGGAGTTAGAAATATACATTGGTCTATACCCTAGGGTGAAACCAATATTAACTCTATTATATCGGAATTCTCCCAAAGAGATCCATGAGCTGTGATGAAAATAGAGGACCATTAGAGGGAGGTCTTAGTCGGACTGAGTGTTTAACTCTATCTAGCCTCGGGTGATATTTTTTGACGACAACTTAGTGTACTCATCATCTGAGGGGGAGCAAGCGAGACACATAAGGATGTTCCTGGACACACATTGGGGGCCCCAACAACACGAGAAAGATCTTGTGGTGTATATATTAGATTCATAAGGTCTATTTAACGATAAAGGGAATTTGAGAGGCTAGATATGCTGTGAACATAGTGATGAGGAATTTAGTTGTAGTTGTGCCCGACAAGAATTCATTTGCAGTTACTGAGTGAGGAATTAGAGTGGTTGGCCTCGTTATAGTTATCCTCCATGGATGAGGTTTTTTAAACTTATCTCCACTCGGTTGTTGTTAGCCATCTTTTGTTAAATGAGTCAAGGAGGCACAAATCGGTGAAACCAATTGTGTATCATTACGTGCTCAGTAGTTAATAAGAAATAGCTCTACTAGACATTAGAAATTTGGGGACCATGTGGTTCATTTTAGAGGATGTGCATTTGTAAAAGTGATGCCTACAGTGGTGAGATGCATCGAGGTATGCATGTGGGATTCATGGCAAACACTGAGGATGACAGAATGGGTTGAAGCTGGGATTACCTATTGAGATAAAAATTTGAGCACTTGTATGTATCAGTTTCATTGATTGTGCATTATCGTTTTTGGGGTTAATGTGTAAGGACCAAAATCTTGACGTACATGGACATTACATTACTTTTTTAGAATACTTAATACATAACAAAAAAACAGACACACAAGGACCATAATAGTTTAGTGTCTTTGGAAACTTGGAATATAAACATCTAATCTTGTTGAAAGATCTTCAACATCTCCCATAACGATCTTCCCACTTTAGTTTCCTTACCTAAAAACTTTCTTTATTTCCTAGGGAAAATAAAACATAAAAAGGGTGAGCTAAAATGCTCAGTATGGGAAAACATAGAAAACATAAAACAATCTATAAATATTTTAAAGAAAAAACATGAACACGAAATCTAAACCTTAAAACCTCGACCAATGACATAAATCTTGGAAGTAAGTATGGAATTTACCATAAAGGAACATAAATCAACATAAAATAGCTTGGGAATAAAACATGTAATTTTTGCAACCATTCAGCACTTGTAATGATTTCCATAGTAGCCAAGACATTGCTGCCAAGACCATCTTAGTGGACAAAGTTCCTTTTGGAATCGAGTTCACTCCACGATCCAGTCCTCTATCACTGAACTGGATTAACATACCAATTCAGCCATGTTTATCTCATGGGATATATAATCTTTACCCAATGCATTGGAGGGAAATATAGGTCACAACAATCTCATAATGAAATCATTCTTACTTGTGCCACAAAATAAACATACATCATTCATAATAACCCAACGGATAAAATTGGTTTCATAAACATAAGCCCATCATCACATAATCCATATAAAAGAAATGGATATCATTTCCTAATAAGAAAAGTGAAACCATGTAAATCATAGAGACATTATACTTGAAACATACACATATGAAATAATGTCATCTTAGATGGAAAATGGTTTTGATAAAACACTTCAAATGAATTCCTGAAGAAAATATCCATTCTTCTTCAAAATGATTTTATTTTCACAAAATGTCATGCTATTTTAAAAGAAAATGATTTTTTTGAAAATAGTCATGAAATATTTTGGAGGAATTATCATGAAAATAAGGCTTTATAAAACCGTAAAAATCCTTTTATGCCATATAAGTTAAAAAACATTCTTCTCGTACTTTTGCCGGAAAAGTCAAGAAGTACCTCATAACGTAAATCAAAGAAAGATTCCTTACATAACATGTCGTAAAAGTCAAAATGGGTAAAAAGGAGTTTAAACATACATGAAAACAGTTTCATAAAACATGGACATGGATGATAGAAATAACCCCTATAAAAACATAAGAATAAGCAATCTCGGATAAAATTGAGATTTGCAAAATTATCCCTTACCTTAGGTCTGATATGCTTCGTATGGATTTGAACCTCCTGTATATTGACATAAATAATGTCATTGACTTATTACATAATCATATTCATTGTTATGATATGAAATATGTTTGACTTATGACTTTATATTACCAGATCATTTGTAAATTTCATGTTAAAGCAGCGCTCTGGGTAAAATCATTTCATTTATCGCATGTGTTTAGACTTGTCATTTTTGATAGTATTACTTATATCCTGATTTAAATAATTCCAGAATGTAAAACATGATTTATATATAATATATATTCATCATATAAATATATATTGTAGATCAATAAAAGTAATGAAATACGCCGTTCATGGAGACGGTAGTCTGTACGTACACATGAACGCTATTTTCGTTTTCTTATTGAATTGAATGGAATTTAGTACATGATATATATATATATATATATATATATATATATATATGTATGTATACATAATCCAGTCGCTTCATTATGTCATATATTTCATTATTATTCACTATATATACTTTATAATCATTCTTGAATGGTTAATCATTGAAAAAATGAATCTCATCGCATTCGTGGAGATGGTAGTCTGTACGTACGCATGAGCGATGATATCATTCCCATGATCATGGAATTTTATTGAAGTGTATGTATAATATTACAGAATCAATATCACTTTACAAAAACCATATATAGTTATTTATTTACACCATTATACCCATCCATGTAAGGTGGTGGCGGAAAATAGATTACACCACAGCGTGGAGACGGTATTCCGTACGTACGCACGCACGGTGATTCCTTTTTCCATAGGATGGATAGATGGTAAAATAGGTTTGTTTCATACTTATAATAATATATCAGTATATGAGTGATACTGATGTTATTACTTCATAATAAAACAACTAAATAATAAGAAGTGGAAGAAGGAATAATGTTGAAAGATTCGTTAACGGACAATACCTCTTCTTTGAAGCGCCTCTTCGAGACCTCCTTTTAGGGCACTAAAATTGGTCGTTAAAGAATAACAGGACCTCTAGGATGTTTCTAGGAAAGTGGGGAACAGAATTTGGTAGGGGTTGGGCGAGATTGAAGACTCAATGTTGTGTGAAGAAGAGAGGGTGGAGGTGCCCTTTTATAAGGGAGGATAGGGGCACCTTTGGAATAACTAAAAATATTATTTTATTATAAAGAATTATTCAGTTTTTAATAGCTCAAAATTGCGTTACTTTGAAGATAATGTGGGGATAGGTCAAAATCCTTTCATACAATAGAATTTATACAAGTTTAGGTTTCTATTATAAACTTATAATTTAGATTTCACTTTAAGTTAAATAATTTTTCTTTTACCGTGTCTTCTTGTTTACTTACACTATAAGGTTAATAAACATACTATAAAAAGCCAAAAGAACCCCATTTTTCTTATTATTGATATATATAACCTTATATAAGTCATTTTTCCGAACCTTAGATTTTTAGGAATAAAATGACAATTAATAATATAATATTTGTTTTAAAAACTATTTTATGTCAATTTTGACAATATTTGGTAATTGATTTTTGAGAAAATCATAACAGAATTATTAGTTCGAAAAAAGTTATCTAAATCAATACTAACATGTCATACTAACCTATAAAATAAGTGGAATTCATAATAAGGCTCAAATTACATTTATTTGGGTATTTATAATATCAATTATGTCAATATTTCATTAATAAGATAATTACTGCATCATCATTGTGTCATAAATAAATTAAATTAGTTAATGTCTAAAAATTACAAATAAAATACCATTATGTATGAAATCTTTTTAACCTTCTAATGAAAATTTATAGTCGAATTTATCTTATGTATAACCCTATATTAAAAATGATTTAGTTATTAAATTTTGATATTAACTATTTTAACCCTTCTTTAAATAAATTAATAATAAATGTCCTAATCTAATTCAAGTGGGCCTAAATGGTCATATTTTATTCCTAAGGTTGTTTTTGGTCGAATTATACTTATAAAATAGAAATAGGACATGTTTAAGGGTAATATTAAAATCATTTCTACCCTTAATTACCCTATTTACTTTTAACCGTTGTAAATAAAAGTAAAAAGTTATTATTCACCAAAAATTATTTTCATCTCATTGAACCACATTTTAGTCCTTTATATTAACCATGTCTCTCATATTTTCGAAATTCAATTCACAGAAGTGGTAAAATTTAATTTAAATTAAAAAAAGTCAGTTTTATAACTACCACTAAGTGGTTTCACTATTCATCAAAAAATGATGTTTTTCAGAAAAATACCAAAAATTCATCCTAAGCATTATTTGATATTCTGAATTCAAAATTGATGCCTATTTTTTCAATTTCATAAAATATAAGTGGATTTAATTTATTTTAAATTTAATTCTCGTTATCAAAACAAATAAAGTTTTTTTAAGAAACAAAAACAATCAAAAGATTGATACTTGTTTATATCCAATTTCAAAGTGAAATTAATTCCAATGACCAACATTGGATTAAATGGTAGAAATATATTATAATTAAACTTTAAACCCAATTAAAAGATAATCTGACCATATAAATTATTGAGACGAAAAAAGTTGTTTTTAATTAAAATATACCGTGTTTTTACTATTCATTTAAAATATCAAAGTTATCAGAATAATGTGAAAAATTTATCTAGAGTAAATTTTTATATCCTGATTCCAAAGAAGAATTTTATTTCATCAAATTGAACTTATGAAAATGTCTAAAACATGATTTAATGTGGGTGTGCCATCAAAAGGTAGAAAAACTACATTTTTGAAAAATATTTATTTTACTCGAAAAATTGATTTAATTCTCATACCATGCTCTAGAAAATGTGTAAGATGAAAAATAATGTTATAAAATTAAAATTTTAGTTGATACTATTCATAACGGCTAGTTTATAATAATATTATAACCATATATCGTTGTTTAGTGAAACCTGGTATTGCGTACAACACACGTTATCGAGGAAGCTCGCGATTGTGTGTAATGTAAGCCAAGTCAGGGTTGTGTGTTGTGCAAGACTCCTCTGTTGTTTCGTATAACAGAATCTAACCATATTTAATTCATACATTGAATATATATATATTTATATATATACACTCAATGTTTTGTAGAATAACTACTATCAAAATTGTCTGTAACATGATACAAGAATAGTGTTGTGTATACTACAAGCTCATACGGTGTTGCGTATAGCGCAAGGTAATCATGTTGTTTCTTACAACACAAGACATCAATGAAATTAAAATAATATTTTTCATAAAATCTCGGGGTGTTACATTCGACCCCCCTTAAAATGAATTTCTCCATCAAAATTCTTCGGGGTTATAAATAGTTTACTATTTATAGAAACCTACTTCGTAAAAAGGAATACTAAAAATTAATTTTAAAAACTAAAGTATGAAATGTAATGATTAACCAAAGTAACTCACCACATGGGTTCCATATAGAAGAACATAAGAGAAAATATGGATATAGAAGACAAATCTAACCATCAAGCTATGATGGAGAGTGGTAGAGAACATGGCTATGAAAAAACCATCAATCACAAAGCCATATATTTGTGATGATCTAAGGTACCATCTGATTCATCGGATATAAGGGCATTAGGACAACATTTTTGGGTTTTAAGATCATTTCCCTAAAGTTGATGAAATTGGAATTAGAAGAAATACTTTCTTGATTTTGGTACAGTCTCACTGTTGGTTGTTATTTGAAAAATTCCCACTTCATCTCTTAAAGAAATGAAGTTGAATTTATCATTCGTGAAGTGTCAGTAGATCATATGATAGAATAATGGGTCATTCCATCTTTCTCAAACAAAAGGTTAGAAAAGTTATCAAAAATACATAAGTCCATCTATAGTGAGATTAATCATATATGGTTCCTAAAATGGACTTATACTTTATATATTATACTACTTAATATAATAAAACTCATTTCTACTAAACAGGGACTTCCTGTAGGCTATTGGTAGGCGATAAAGGTCAGTCGCACTTCTGTTGTGGGTTCGATTCCCATAGCCTTGTCACACGCGATGGGATGTCGCCCATCCTAAAGGTTGTCCTTTTCCTAAACCGACATTACTATAACATCCCATCAATAATATCTAAAAAACTTCTATCCTTAAACAATAAAAACTTATGTCTAACATAATCCATTCCAATCCTTAGTCTTATCCATAACACTTCAGTCCACTCTCATATTATAGTGAAAACGATTACCAGAGATTTCATAAAACATGCATGTTAATACCATCGTTGATCCCCATATATCATAAGATATGTCTTGTTGGTCACATTCCAAACATTCGAAGGCCTTAATCATGTATTCTCTTGAAAAATGAAAACCCATTGAATCATAGTGAAAACATGAGTGCTATCAAAAGTTAACTCTTTCCACATACCAAAAACCCAAAATTCTATATACTCAAACCATGATATAACTATTTCCTTATATCAGTCATGAGCTCATGAATACTGTCAAAGATTTCATTTTCTCATTATCCCTTCATTATGTGCATATCATCTTATTTCCAAAAATATCTCAATCACTTTCCATGGTTACCGGTACCATAAAATTATTTAAAACCACAATATTCCAATACATAAATATTCCAATACTCAACGATGCTATATACAACATTATTTTTGATTCACATTACATAAACACTTAATCATTCCACCACATCGTTGTCATATTCAAAATCAGCAATACTGATCACATGTGACTTCCCTTTGTCCTTTTCCTTATGTGGTTGCTCATGTCGAAAATCAGTAACCCTTGGATTAGGGAATTTATTAGCATAATGCCCCATTTCCTTGCACATGAAGAATTTAAGTGTTGGTGGTGCGTTCTCTACAATCTTTTCTTTATTCACATCATTAGAAACCCTTTTCTCCATTACTTCAACACTCAGCTGCTCGATTACCTTATTTTCCACAATTAAAACGTTTTCTAGTTCCTTTAAGACAATCTCCACCATTCTTCTTTCCACACTTTGAGCATAAGGAAACATTCATCTTCTTTTCACCATTACTCTGAGATTTCTCCTTGAACTCCATCTTTCGTTTCTTCTCAAAACCATGAGATGGTTATGTAAAACCAACTTCCATTTCTACCATGATAGAACAATGCACAATTTCTTTATAGCTACTGAATTCTCTTATAGCTAATGCCCTTCAAAGATTTGGTTTTAAGCCACTGAAGAATCTTTCAACATTACTTTCAAGTTGGATGATAATGTCAGATGCTACCTTGCAAGCCTTGTAAAATTCACTTCGTATGCACCAACAGATTCATCACCCTTTAGCTTTAGTTCAAGAAACTCATTGCCCATCATTGTTCGAAGAATATGAGGGAAATACTTATTGAAAAATAAGTTCTTGAACTCGTCCCATATCAGGGACTGAATTTCATCTCTTGGACTCGTATACATGATATGATTCCACCATTGATCAGCTTCACCTTCCAAATGATATACTGTTAAGATGACTTTATCATGTTCAAAACATTGAATAACTGAAAATATATTTTCAGTGGTACTGATCCATTTTTCAGCAACAAGTGGATCAGAAGACCCACTGAAAGAAGGTGGACGTTGCCTCATGAAGGACTCAATATAATATTGTTCCCTTCTCTGCTCATTTGGATGTCCAGAATGATTCATAGCTTGTGTAAGTATAGAAATAAGATTTTGCACTCCATCTCCCATTACATTTGTTTGTTCAGGAGGACAATCATTTCATTTTCCATTTCATTGATCAACACGGTTCCTTCGGCTTCCAGCCATCCTCTAAACCCCAAAAATAATAGTGTGAGATGAAAAAATCATGCTAGGGAAAACAAAATAATAAAGGGGGAGTGCCTTCAATATCTAACATCTTAGGTTTAATTATATGACCGTTACCATAATTCTAGAACTATAACCTATACTTATATATAACCTTAGGGACATCCTAGACATACCTTAGAAATATCTCTAGGGATCTCACTAAAGTTCTCGCATCCTAGTTTCCAAGGGTTGACTAAAACTTTCCATTGATACCAAATGTAAGGACCCGAATCTTGACGTACATGGACATTACATTACTTTCGCAGAATACTTAATACATAACAAAAAAACAGACACACAAGGACTATAATAGTTTAGTGTCTTTCGAAACTCGGAATATAAACATCTAATCATGTTGAAAGATCTTCAACATCTCCCATAACGATCTTCCCCTTTTCATTTCCCTACCTAAAACATTTCTTTATTTCATGGGGAAAATAAAACATAAAAAGGGTGAGCTATAATGCTCATTATGGGAAAACATAGAGAACATAAAACAATACATAAACATTTGAAAGCAAAAACATGAACATGAAATCTAAACCTTAAAACCTCAAGCAAAGATATAAATCATGGAAGTAAGTAAGGCATTTATCATAAAGGAACATCAATAAAGATAATATAGCATGGGAATAAAACATGTAATTGTGGAAACCATTCAGCACTTGTTATGATTTCCATAGTATCCAAGGCATTGCTGCCAAGACCATCTTAGTGGACAAAGTCCCTTTCTGAATCGAGTTCACTCCTCGATCCAGTCCCGTATCACTAAACCAGATTAACTTACCGTTTCAGCCATGTCTATCTCATGAGATATATAATATTTACCCAATGCATTGGAGGGAGATATAGGTCCCACCCATCTCATAATGAAATCATTCTTACTTATGCCACAAAATAGACATACATCTTTCATAATAACCCAACGAATAAAATGGGTTTCATAAACATAATCCCATCATCACATAATCCATATAATTGAAATGGATATCATTTCATAATAAGAAAAGTGAAACCATTTAAATACTAGAGACATTATACTTGAAACATACACATATTAAATAATGTCATATTATATGGAAAATGGTTTTGATAAAACACTTGAAATGAATTCCTGAGGAAAATTTCCATTCTTCTTCAAAATCATTTTCTTTTCACAAAATGTCATGTAATTTTAATAGAACGGGATTTTGTTGAAAATATTCATGAAATATTTTTGAGGAAGCTTCATGAAAATAAGGCTTTATAAAACCGTAAAAATCCTTTCATGCCGTATAAGTTAAAAAACATTCTTCAAATACTTTTGCCGGAAATGTCAAAAAGTACCTTGTAACGTAAACAAAAGAAAGATTCATTACATACCATGGTGTAAAAGTAAAAATGGGTAAAAAGGACATTAAACATACATGAATACAATTTTATAAAACATGGACATGGATGATTGCAATAACCCCAGTAAATACTTACAAATAAGCAATCTCGGATAAAAATGAGATTTGCAAAATTTAACCATACCTTAGGTCCGATATGCTTCGTATGGATCCGAACCTCCTGTATATTGATTTAAATAATGTCATTTAATTTTTAAATAATCATGTTCATTGTTATGATATCATATATGTTTCAATTATGACTTTATATTACCCGTTCTTTTGTAAATTCCATGTTAATGCAGTGTTATGGGTAAAATCATGTCATTTATCTTATGTGTTTCGAATTCTCGTTCTTGATATTATTACTTATATCCTGATTTAAATAATTCCAGAATGTAAAACATGATTTATATATAATATATATTCATAATATACATATATATTATAGATCAATAAATGGAATGAAATACACCGTTCATGGATACGGTAGTCCGTACGTACGCATGAACGATGTTTTTGTTTCCTTATTGAGTTGAATGGAATTAAGTAGATGATATATATATATATATATGTATACATAAATCCAGTTGCTTAATTATGTCATATATTTCCTTATTATTCTTTATATAAACTTTATAATCATTCTTGAATGGTTAATCATGGAAAATTAATATCATCGCATTCATAGAGACGGTAGTCCATCCGTATGAACGAGCAATTATATCATTTCCATGATCGTTGAATTGTATTGAAGTGTATGTATAATATTACAGAATTAATATCAATTTAAAATAACCATATATAGTTATTTATTTACACTATTATACCCATCCATTTATGGTGGTGGCAGAAAATAGATTACACCATGGCGTGGAGACGGTATTCCGTACGTACGCACACACGCACGATGATTTCTTTTTCCGTAGGATAGATAGATGGTGAAATATATTTGTTTTATAATTACAAAAACATATAAGTATATGATTGATACTGATTTTATTACTTCATAAGGAAACAACTATAGATGAATAAGTGGAAGAAGAAATAAAGTTGAAAGAATCATTAACGGACATTACCTCTTATTTGAAGCGCCCCTTTGAGACCTCCTTTTTGGGCTCTAAAATTAGTCTTTGAAGAAGAACAAGACCTCTATTATGTTTCTAGTGAAGTGGGGAAAATAATTTGGCAGGGGTTGGACGAGAATGAAGGCTCAATGTGGTGCGAGGAAGAGAGGGAGGAGGTTCCCTTTTATAAGGGAGGAGAGGGGGACCTTTGTAATAACTAAAAATATTATTTTATTATAATGTCATATTCAGTTTTTAATAGCTCCAAATTTAGTTATTTAGAATCTAAGGTGGGGATGGGTCGAAATACTCTCATACAATAGAATTTATACATGTTTAGGTTTGTATTTTAACCTTATCATTTAGATTTAACTTTAAGATAAATAATTATTCTTTTACTGTATCTTCTTGTTTTCTTACACTATAAGGTTAATAATCTTACTATAACAAGCCAAACGAACCCCAGGTTGTTTAATATTAATATATACAACCTTATCTAAGTCATTTGGCCGAAAAATAGATTTTTAGGAATAAAATAACAATTAATAATATAATGTTTTTTTAAAAAACTATTTTATGTCAATTTTGACACTATTTGGTAATTGATTTTTGTGAAATTTATAACCGTATTATTGGTTCGAAAATAGTTAACTAAATCAATAATAACATATCATGTTAACTTATAAAATTAGTGTAATTCATAAAAAGTATCAAATTAAATTTATTTGGGTATTTATAACATCAATTATGTTAATATTTCATTAATAAGATAATTATTACATCATCATTGTGTCATAAATAAATTAAATTATATAATGACTAAAAATTACAAATAAAATACAATTATGTATGAAATATTTTTAGCTTTCTAATGAATATTTGTAGTCGAATTTATCTTATGTATAACCCAATATTAAAAATAATTTAGTTATTAAATTTTGATTTTAACTATTTTAACCCTTCTTTAAATAAATTAATAATGAATATCCTAATCTAATCCAAGTGGGCCTAAATGGTCATATTTTATTCCTAAGGATGTTTTTGGTTGAATTATACTTATCCAATAGAATTAGGACATGTGTTAGGATAATATTAATATCATTTGTACCCTTAATTACCCTATTTACTTTTAACCGTGGTAAACAAAAATACAATGTTAATATTCACCAAAAATTAATTTCATCTCATTGAACCACATTTTAGTCCTTGATATTAACCGTGTATCTCGGATTTTCGAAATTTAATTCACAGACGTGGTAAAATTTAATATAAATTAAAAAAAGATATATTTTTAACTACCACTAAGTGGTTTCACTATTCATTGAAAATCGAAGTTTTTTAGAAAAATACCAAAAAATCAGCCAAAGCATTTTTTGATATTCCGAATTCAAAATTGATGCCTATTTTTTCAAATTCATAACATATAAGTGGAATTAATTGATTTTAAATTTAATTCTTGTTATCAAAATAAATAACGTGTTTTTAAGAAACAAAAACAATCAAAAGATTGATACTTGTTTATATCCAATTTCAAAGTGAAATTAATTCCAATGACCAACATTGGATTAAATGGTAAAAATATATTCTAATTAAACTTTAAACCCAATTAAAAATATAATCTGACCATAAAAATTATTGCGATGAAAAAAGTGTTTAATTAAAATATAGTGTGTTTTTACTATTCATTTAAAATATGATAGTTATTAGAATAATATGAAAAATTTATCCAAAGTAAATTTTTATATCCTGATTCCAAAGAAGAATTTAATTTTGTCAAATTGAACTTATATAAATGTCAAAAACATGATTTAATGTGGGTGTTCCATCAAGAGGCGGCAAAACTACATTTTTTTGAAAAATACTTATTTTACTCGAAAAATTTATTTTGTCCTCATACCATGTTCTATAAAATGTGTAAGATGAATAATAATGTTATAAAATTCAAAATGTAGTTGATACTATTCATAACGGCTAGTTCATAATAATATTATAACCATATATCGTTGTTTAGTGAAACCTGGTATTGCGTACAACACACGCTATCGAGGAAGGTCGCGATTGCGTGTAATGCAAGCCAAGTCAGGGTTGCATGTTGTGCAAGACTCCTCCATTGTTTCGTATAACAGAATCCAACAATATTTCATTTATACATTGAATATATATATATATATATATATTTATATATATACAATCAATGTTTCGTAGAATAAATACTTTCAAAATTGTGTGTAACATGATCCAAGAATAGTGTTGTGTATACTGCAAGCTCATACAGTGTTGCATATAGTGAAAGGTAATATTGTTGTTGCTTTCAACACAAGACATCAATGAAATTAAAAGAATATTTTTCATAAAATATCAGGGAGTAACATTCTACCCCGATTAAAATAAATTTCGCCCTCGATATTCGTGAGGGTTATAAATCGTTTACTATTTATAGAAACCCACATCGTAAAAAGGAATACTAAAACTTAATTTTATAAACTAAAGTATGAAATGTAACGATTAACCAAATTAACTCATCACTGGGTTTCCATATAGAAGAACATGGGTGAAAATATGGATATGGAAGAAAAATATAACCATCAAGTTATGATGGAGAGTGGTAGATAACATGGCTATGAAAAAGCCATCAATCACAAAGCCAAAGATTTGTGACAATCTAAGGTACCATATGATTCATCGGATATAAGGTCACTAGGAAAATATTATTAGTTTTCAAGATCATTTCCCTAAAGTTGATGTAATTGGAATTAGAAGAAATACTTTTGTGATTTTGGTACAGTCTCACCATTGGCCATTCTGTGGAAAATTCACACTTCATCTCTTAAATAAATGAAGTTGAATTTTTCATTTGTGAAGTTTCAACAGATCATGTGATAGAATGATGTGTCATTCCATCTGTCTCAATCAAAAGGTTAGAAAAGTTATCAAAAATACATAAGTCCATCTATAGTGAGATTAATCATATATGGTTCCTAAAATGGACTTATACTTCATATATCATACTGCTTAATATAATAAAACTAGTTTCTACTAAACAAGGACTTCATGTAGGCTAGTGGTAGGCGATAAAGGCCAGTCGAACTTCGGTTGTCGGTTCGATTCCCACAGCCTTGTCCGACAAGATGGGTTATCGCCCATCCTACAGGTTGTCCTTTTCCTAAAACTATATTACTATAACATCCCATCAATAATATCGAAAAAACATCTATCCTTAAACAATACAAACTTATGTCCAACATAATCCATTCCAATCTTTAGGATTATCCCTAATACTACAGTCCACTCTCATATTATAGTGAAAACTATTACCATAGATTTCATATAACAAGCATGTTAATACCATCGTTGATCCCCATATATCATAAGACATGTCTTGTTGGTCACATTCCGTACATTCGAAGGCCATAATCATGTATTCTCTTGAAAAATGAATACCCATTGAATCTTAGTGCAAACATGAGTGCTGTCAAAAGTTAACTCTTTCCACATACCAAAACCCGAAATTCTATATTTTAAAACAATGATATAACTATTTCTTTATATCGGTCATGAGCTCATGAATACTGTCAAAAATTTCATTTTCTCCTTATCCCTTCATTATGCGCATATAATCTTTTTTTCAAAAATATCTCAATCACTTTCCATGGTTACCGGTACCATAAAATTATTGAAAACCACAATATACCAATACATAAATATTCCAATATTCCATGATACTATATACAACATTATTTTGGAATCCCATTACATAAACACTTAATCATTCCACCACATCATTGTCATATTCAACATCCCCAATAGTGATCGCATGTGACTTCCCTTTGTCCTTTGAATTATGTGGTTACTCATGTCGATCATCACTAACCCTTGGATTGGGGCATTTATTAGCATAATTCCCCATTTCCTTGCACTTGAAGCATTGAAGTGTTGGTGGTGCATTCTCTGTAGTCTTTTCTTTATTCACATCATTAGCAACCCTTTTTCCATTACTTCGACACTCAGCTGCTCGATGACCTTTTTTTCCACACTTAAAACATTATCTAGTCCCATTAAGACAATCTCCACCATGCTTCTTTCTACACTTTGAGCATAAGGAAACATTCATCTTCTTTTCGCCATTATTCTGAGATTTCTCCTTGAACGCCATATTTCGTTTCTTGTCAAAACCATTAGATGGATAAGTAACACCAACTTCCATTTCATCCTTGATAGAATAACGAACAATTTCTTTATAGCTACCGAAGTCTTTTATAGGTAATTCCCTTCGGAGATTTGGTTTTAAGATACCGAAGAATCAATCAGCTTTACTTTTAGGTTGGATGATAAAGCCAGATGCATACCTTGAAAGCCTTGTAAAATTGGCTTCATATACATCAATAGGTTCATCATCCTTTTGCTTTAGTTCAAGAAACTCCTTCTCCATCATTGTTTGAAGAATACGAGGGAATTACTTATTGAAAAATAAGTTCTTGAACTCATCTCATATCATAGACTGAATTTCATCCATTGGCCTCGTATTCCTGATAAGATTCCACCATTGATCAGCTTCACCTTCCAAACGATATACTACTAAGATGACATTATCATGTTCAGAACATTGAAGAACTGAAAATATCTTTTCAGTGGTACTGATCCATTGTTCAACAACAAGTGGATCAGAAGACCCACTGAAAGAAGGTGGGCGTTGCCTCATGAAGGACTCAATAGAATATTATTCCCTTCTCTGCTCATTTGGAAGTCCAGAATGATTCATAGCTTGTGTAAGTATAGAAATAAGTTTTTCACTCCATCTCCCATAACATTTTTTTGTTCAAGAGGACAATCATTGCATTGTCCATTGCATTGATCAACACGGTTCCTTCGGGTTCCAGCCATCGTCTAAAACCCAACATGAATAGTGTGAGAGGAAAAAATCATGCTAGGGAAAACAACATAATAATGGGGAGTACCTTCAATATCTAACATCTTAGGTTTAATTCTAAGATCGTTATCGTAATTCTAGGACTATAACCTATACTTATACTTAACCTTAGGGACATCCCTAGACATACCATAGAAATATCTCTAGGGATCTCACTAAAGTTCTCGCATCCTAGTTTTCAAAGGATGACTACACCATTCCTCTGATACCAGCTGTAAGGACCCGAATATTGATGTACATGGACATTACGTTACATTTGTGGAATACATAATACATAAAAAAACAGAAACACAAGGACCGTAATAGTTTAGTGTCTTTAGAAACTCAGAATATAAACATCTAATCATGTTGAAAGATCTTCAACATCTCCCATAATGATCTTCCCATTTTCGTTTCCTTACCTAAAACATTTCTTTATTTCCTAGGAGAAATAAAACATAAAAGGGTGAGCTCAAATGATCAGTATGGGAAAACATAGAGAACATAAAACAAACCATAAAAATTTGAAAGCAAAAACTTGAACATGAAATCTAAACCTTAAAACCTCGAGCAAAGACATAAATCTTGGAAGTAAGTAAAGAATTTATCATAAAGGAACATCAATAAAGATAAAATTGTTTGGGAATAAAACATGTAATTGTGAAAACCATTTATCACTTGTTATGATTTCCATAGTAGCCATGGAATTTCTGCCAAGACCATCTTAGTGGACAAAGTCCCTTTTTGAATCGAGTTCACTCCTCGATCCAGTCCGGTATCACTGAACCGGATTAACATAAAGTTTCAGAAATGTCTATATCATGAGATATATAATCATTACCAAATTCATTGGAGGGAGATATAGGTCCCACCCATATCATAATGAAATCATTCTTACTTGTGACACAAAATAAAAATACATCATTCATAATAACCCAATGAATAAAATGGGATTCATAAACATAATCCCATCATCACATAATCCATATAAAAGAAATTGATATCATTTCATAATAAGAAAAGTTAACCCATGTAAATCATAGAGACATTATACATGAAACATACACATATGAAATAATTACATATTAGATGGAAAATGGTTCTGATAAAACACTTGAAATGAATTCCTGAGGAAAATATCCTTTTTCTTCTTCACTATCATTTTCTTTTCACAAAATGTCATGCAATTTTAAAGGTAAAGGATTTTGTTGAAAATATTAATGAAATATTTTGGTGGAAGCTTCATGAAAATAAGTCTTTATATAACCATAAAAATCCTTTCATGCCGTATAAGTTAAAAAAATTCTTCTCGTACTTTTTCCGGAAAAGAAAAAAAGTACCTCGTAACGTAAACAAAAGAAAGATTCCTTACATACCATGGGGTAAAAGTCAAAATGGGTAAAAATGAATTTAAACATACATGAATAAAATTTTATAAAACATGGACATGAATGATAGCAATTAACCCAGTAAATACATACAAATAAGCAATCTCAGATAATAATGAGATTTGAAAAATTATCTCTTACCTTAGGTCTGATATGCTTCGTATGGATCCGAACCTCCTGTATATTGATTTAAATAATTTCATTGACTTATTAAATATTCATATTCATTGTTATGATATCATATATTACTCACTTATGACATTATATTACCTTTTCTTTTCAAAATTCAATGTTAATGAAGCGTTTTGGGTAAAATCATTTCATTTATCGTATGTGTTTCGACTTGTCGTTCTTGATAATATTACTTATATCCTGATTTACATAATTCCAGAATGTAAAAAATGATTTATATATAATATATATTCATCATATAAATATATATTATATATTGATAAAAGTAATGAAATACACCGTTCATGGAGACGGTAGTCCGTACGTACGCATGAACGCTGTTTTTGTTTCCTTATTGAATTGAATGAAATTAAGTAGATGAAATATATATATATATCCTGTAGCTTTATTATATCATATATTTCATTATTATTCACTATATATACTTTATAATCATTCTTGAATGGTTAATAATGGAAAATGAATCTCATCGCATTCCTGAAGACAGTAGTCCGTACATACGCACGAGCGATGATATCATTCCAATGATCATGGAATTGTATTGAAGTTTATGTATAATATTACAGAATCAATATCACATTAAAATAACCATGTATAGTTATTTATTTACACCATGATACCCATCCATGTAAGGTGGTGGTAGAAAATAGATTACACCACGACGTGGAGACGGTATTCCGTACGTACGCACGCACGGTGATTTGTTTTTCCATGGGATGGATAGATGGTGAAATAGGATTGTTTCATACTTATAATAACATATCAGTATATTAGTGATACTTTATGTTATTACTTAACAATGAGAAAACTAAATAAGAAGAAGTGGAAGAAGAAATAAAGTTGAAAGAATCGTTAACAGACATTACCTCTTCTTTGAAGCACCTATTTGAGACCTCCTTTTAGGGCACTAAAATTGTCTTTGAATAAGACCCGGACCTCTAGGATGCTTCTAGGGAAGTGGAGAAGATAATTTGGCAGGGGTTGGGCGAGATTGAAGGATCAAAGTGGTGTGAGGAAGAGAGGGACGAGGTGCCCTTTTATAAGGGAGGAGAGGGGAACCTTTGGAATAACTATAAATATTATTTTATTATAAAGTCATATTCAGTTTTTAATAGCTCCAAATTGAGTTATTTAAAATATAAGGTGGGGATGGTTCGAAATCCTCTCATTCAATAGAATTTAGACATGTTTAGGTTTCTATTTTAACCTTATCATTTAGATTTAACTTTATGTTAAATAATATTTCTTTTACCCTGCCTTCTTGTTTTCTTACACTATAAGGTTAATAAACTTATTATAAAAATCCAAAAGAACCCCAAGTTTTTTATTATTAAAATATATAACCTTATCAATGTCATTTTTATGAACCATATATTTTTAGGAATAAAATAACAATTAATAATATAATATTTTGTTTAAAAACTATTTTATGTCAATTTTTACATTATTTGGTAATTGATTTTTTTGAAATCATAACAGAATTACTAGTTCGAAAAAAATTAACTAAATCAATACTAACATGTAATATTAACCTATAAAATTAGTGTAATTCATAAAAAGTCTCAAATTTCATTTATTTACGTATTTATAACATCAATTATGTCAACATTTCATTAATAAGATAATTACTGCATCATCATTGTGTCATAAATAAATTAAATTATTTAATGTCTAAAAATTACAAATAAAATAAAATTATGTAAAAACGCTTTTCAGATTTCTATTAAATAGTTATAGTCGATTTTATCTTATGTATAATCATATATTAAAAATGATTTAGTTATTAAACATTGATTATAACTATTTTAAACCTCCTTTAAATAAATTAATAATAAATGTCCTCATCTAATCCAAGTGGGTCTAAATGGTCATATTTTATTACTAAGGTTGTTTTTGGTCGAATTATACTTATCCAATAGAATTATGACATGTTTTAGGGTAATATTAATTTCATTTCTACCCTTAATTACCCTATTTACTTTTAACCATGGTAAATAAAAGTAAAAAGTTACTATTCATCAAAAATTATTTTAATCTCATTGAACCAAATTTTAGTATTTGATATTAACCGTGTCTCTCGGATTTTCTAAATTCAATTCACAGAAGTCGTAAAATTTAATTTAAATAAAAAAGCCAGTTTTTTAACTACCACTAAGTGGTTTCACTATTCATCGAAAATCGAAGTTTTTCAGAAAAATACCAAAAATTCAGCCGAAGCATTATTTGATATTCTGAAATCTAAATTGATGCCTATTTTTCCAAATTCATAACATATAATTGGCATTAATTTATTTTAAATCTAATTCTCGTTATCAAAACAAATAACGTGTTTTTAAGAAACAGAAACAAGGAAAAGATTGATATTTGTTTATATCCAATTTCAAAGTGAAATTAATTCCAATAACCAACATTGGATTAAATGGTTAAAATATATTATAATTACACATTAAACCCAATTAAAAATATAATCTATCCATATAAATTATTGTGATGAAAAAAGTTGTTTTTAATTAAAATATAGCGTGTTTTTACTATTCATTTAAAATATGAAAGTTATCCGAATAATATGAAAATTTTATCCAAAGTAAATATTTATATCCTAATTCCAAAGAAGAATTTTATTTTGACAAATTCAACTTATAGACTTGTCAAAAACAAGATTTAATTTCGTTGCACCATCAAAAGGTGGCGAAACTACATTTTTTGAAAAATACATATTTTACTTGAAAATTTGATTTTGTTCTCATACCATGTTCTAGAAAATGTGTAAGATGAATAATAATGTTATAAAATTAAAATGTAGTTGATACTGTTCATAACGGCTAGTTCATAATAATATTATAACCATATATCGTTGTTTAGTGAAACCTGGGATTGCGTACAACACACGCTATCGAGGAAGGTCACGATTGCGTGTAATGCAAGCCAAGTCAGGTTTGTGTGTTGTGCAAGACTCCTCCATTGTTTCGTATAATAGAATCCAACCAAATTTCATTTATACATTGAATATATATATATATATATATATACACACTCAATGTTTTTTAGAATAAGTACTATGAAAATTTTGTGTAACATGATCCAAGAATAGTGCTGTGTATACTACAAGCTCATACGGTGTTGCGTTTAGTGCAAGGTAATCTTGTTGTTTCTTATAACACAAGACACCAATGAAATTAAAAGAATATTTTTCATAAAATCTCGGGGTGTTACATACTAGGAAGGAACTCAGAAGGGGTATTGATGGATTTTGTGACGTGTTTACCATATATGTATAGGAGACACTATACCATCTGGGAGATTTTTGATTGACTCACCAAGTCAACCAATGTTCTTAATACCCGAGAGTATTGTTTAGTAGGGGGAACTTGATGCCATTATATGGTCATGTTTTGACTGGGATGAGCTAGAATTTATCATTGGTGTGACATTTAAAGAGTTTCGTGTTGAGATCAAGGATTAATAGGAGATGAACCTCTATGTGTACCTGATTCCTCTAGTGCACAATTTGTGGCAGCACTAGAATCTCCAAAAGACCACATGAGAGTGGCAGTCTCATGTTTGTGCTCATATCCCCATATATTTGGTAATACCTTATTTTAGCATTCGGAGATGTAAATCCCTAAGGTAGTGGTATTTTAATGGATTTTATGTCCCCAGTTATTTTTTTAGAAAATTCATGGAATATTATTTGATGAGGGGTTGAGATAGTGTGCGATTCTGAGGGCTAGAGTGCCCGTAAGGATCCGTTGAAAAATGTTATCTTATAAATATTGTGCATGAGCAGTTTTCTAGATAAATTTGAATAACTAATAAACATGTGCACATATTAGAAATATAAGGGCCCCATTGAAATTTGAGTATTGGTATTACCATATGAATTAATTAAGTTTAGTTAGCATGGGTATCCAGTTAGAAAAGCTGAAAATTTATTAACCATAAATAAAATTACTGAATACATTATTAAATACAATTATTATATTTTTCATGTCCCTATAACTCAGGAATGATGACTGGGATTGAAAATATGAGATCATCATTGAACTCATGAAGGAATTTTATACTTAGGTGGACCATAACAATTCCCGGTGTGGGCTGGATGTGAATGTTTGTTTTTTGGATGTACCCGTATATAAAATAATTTAAATAAATGAAATTTTTTAATTTTTTAATCCTTATAACTCAAAAAAATCTCAGATTAATATTATCATAAGACCATTTTGTTCATAATGATATGTAATCCATAAGAAGAATATAACCATGGCTTGTCCGGGTCAAGGGATAGGGTTTTTATGTATTTTTAAGAAAAAGATCTTCATGAAAATAAAATAAACCATGAGGGTTTTTTTATTTGAATATTTATTTTTTCTAAAATGCAAAGACATTGCAACTTGATAATAACAAAAATGTTATTTCATAAATGAAATAGCATAACAACATTGCGACTTAGTGTAATATAAATATTGAAATGCCTTTCATCCATTTAAGGGATTAGCACAATATTCGACTATGTGTAGAGATTAATGATTTCCAAAAAGCATTGTAGTATTTTCATTGGAAAGTGATGAATGTCGTTGAACAGAGATTCTCTAATGATGATGACTTGAGGACCAAGGAGATAAAAATGTTGGTGGTGCAATGTTGATCTTCACCATCGAATGATCCAATCTTAAGGAAGGGGTTTTGTTCTTTATGAATTGGATTCCCTGTTCTGTATTTAAAAACAACTAATGTAGATCCACACACCAACAGGTTGATAAGTGGGTCGATTATTCTTATAGAATTCAGGATTTTTCATGTGGGGATCAATAGAAGGGGATACGACTGGTGATTGTTCCATATCTTTCTTTCTTCTAATGTGACGAACGAAGTCCAAATGAACAAGGCCCATGATCACTAATGTGGGTGTTTCTTTTTATCTTTTTATCCTCATGCATTCTTTTCTGACATACCCCCATTGACACTTAGATTAATTCAAAACCTACATTTGTCCATGTGTGGAAATAGATGTCTTATTTAAGACATTGAATCTGGAATTTTTTATATTTATTTAATTTAAATAATATTAATTTCATTCCCATAATAAAGTTTCCATTAAATAAATTAAATTGTTTCACTAGGTGTTACGGGATTAATATAAATATAATATGATGAAAATTGGGAATTTTTTTTAATTTTCTAATCATTATCATACTATTTTTACACTAAATTAACTAATTTTCCTTTAACAATGATAACATTTATCTTTAAAAAGTTACTATTCTAATTGAATAAAATTAAATGTATTTTATTTAATAAATCCAGAGCTTATGATTCCATATATGGGAACCATTTATAAAAATTCAAAACACAAAAGTGGAACAATTTAATTTACAATTATACCAATAAAACACATCTAATCTGTTTTTAAAATGCATTATTAAACACGAAAATGTAATTATACAAAAATAATTTTTAGTAATTAAACAAATTTGATTATTCATAACAAATTATTATTGAAGTTATATTGATCTCAAATTTATATCATAAGTATATTTTAAATATATCAAAAATGAATGTTTTATAAAAATCATTATTTTTTTTATTCATTGGAATATAAATTTTTTCCATATAATATGATCATTTCATCCATATAATTTGTCAAAATTATTATTTCTTAATATAATTATAATATTTAAATAAAAGTTATAAATTTTTCAGAATTCTGTTTTAAAAATAATTGTTCCATTAAAATGTGTTAAAAGAAATTTAGAAAAATATAGCCTTTACACATGAAATTTGATTTACTATGATAGTATGCCTATAAAACTCATTTTAATGAATGTATAAATATATTATTGTATATATAATATAAAAATTTAATTTTATTTAAATCTAATATTTCATCATATTTAGTATCGTTGTTATATCATTCACAATTTTAATTCAATAACGTTGTTTTAAACACTGTGTTGTGTGTAACCTAAGAGATTAAACATGTTAAATTTAAAAGTGATGTTCCCTTAAATAAAAGGGTGTTATAATAGAAATAAAACTAGAGAATAATTCATTAATGCAATAGAATAGATGCTATAATTATAGAGATGAACTGTATTGTCATCAAAAGAAACATATGCCTATATCTCAAATTTCCTATGATCAAAAATATCAGATGTGTCAAAATTGTAATGTTGGTGTTGAAAAAAATGGAAGTAAATGATTATATCCATATACCAATAATATCCCTATTTAAAATTCTACTATCCAAACCCTCTATAATACCCCTTAATATACAATGAATTGGTCAAACAAAATTCCTTTCCTCTACATCCATTTATTTAAAAATATTGGTAAATCACATAAGAACACCAAATCTCCATCCTCTAACTATATAGGATAACTTTAGAGATCAACCTATGAATTCTATCTACATTTATCTGTATAGATAAATATTTTAATTATGTTTACCCTATCAAATTTATAAGGAATGTGATGTGGTTCTAGTCGTATGACATCCCCTTCCACTAACCCAAATAAAAGAAACAGTTTGGCCCACTATAGAGTAATCATATATAACAATTTGAATAGTCACATTAAAATGATTAGTATAATGGAACTATAGTAGAGTTAATTTATTTTCCATGGAGTGTAAAAGAAATGGAAATATTCTTGATTCATATCCTTAAGTACCTATATTGCGCACTCAACCTGATCATTTATCTGATGGTATTATAATATACTAAAAATTATGAGTGATTCATGATCCATTTAAATCATTTCCTAAATTGATATGTAAAATGAGCATCCCTATATGATACAATGGTATGTTGAATCCCATTAAGGATAATTATCTCTCATATATAATGTCTCGCAAGTTCATTTATTGGGAGAGTCTTCGAGATAGGAATGAGGATGTCAAACTTCTCCAGTTTACCGACAATTTTAAGGTACATCACATACTTAGCGTGATTTTATTAAGCCCATCATGAAAGACATGGTAAATTTCTCACATTTCCATATAGGAATGTGAAACAAATATAAATGTATTCTATATAGAAGGTGTTTTTATTTTAATTTGTAATATTTGGGACATTACGTAACAATGAAAAAAACATCCTTTTTAGTCTCATGCCACAGGTAATGGCATTAAATGTCATATACATAATAGTGATTTTGGGATGTACATCTCACATTAAAGGATCAAATTATCAGATAAACTATACAAAAAAATCTATAGGAACCCAGAAACACCCATGGATACACTCTAAATCATCATAATAAATGGTCCATACAGGTAAGGGGTCCCCACCTAAAACACCTACCCTCAAGACTAATAGTTTTGTAGTTGTAAATTTTTTTTACTACAAATGATAATATTTAATGAATTCACTACTATGAAAATATTAAAAGTGTTTTTATTGATTGCATAGAACTTCCATATTCATATCACAAGATGTACATAAACTATCAATATGTATTGTCCTCTTTAAGAACACATGTCTATGTTTTTCTTCTTAGAGAATTTGTAATGTCATTTCCATAGCCTAGTGTGTAATAACTATCAATGTATAAATTATAAATATATTCATTACTTCATCACTATAATATGACAGTCTCATGCTCGTAAAATATACATGTGTGTCTTTTATGGTCTCTATATAACAAAGACAATTATCCGTGTATTTAATATATAAAATAAAATATAACAAGAAAAATATCTACCACCATGTGTTCATTAATTTTTTAATTACACTTTTGAGGTATCCAATGATGATAAATATATTTCATGACTAATTACCCATGAATAATAATAGGACTAATCATAGTTATGTATACATCAGAGATAAATGTGTACCTACTCATAGGTTATGGAAAAATATGAATTAGTGTTGTGGTTCTCCTTCCATTAAACTCATTAATTATGTTCTCAAAATCCATGGATACGTTAAATATTAAACCTTGTTCAAGATTGTATACAGTGCTATATGGTGAAAATTTTCCAAATGAATTTATGATAGTATTGTGATATAATTAAGAAATTATATATATCAATAATTCACCAGGGGTGATCCCAAAAAACAATGGATCTCCCCTTCCATATAACAACAGATACTCATACACATGATATAATGTAATACACTATCTGAACATTATATATAAAACTAATAAATTTCTGGATCTTTTCAATGATATAGTTCAATCATAGTATTTTAAAAATGACATCACTATGATGGACATGTCAATGAAGTGTCTAATAATACACTAATATATCATACATGGATCTACCAACAAAATAATCCTAGTATATGTGGAAATTATAATTAATAATGATTATAAAGATCTTTTGTTTATTAAATAAACTAAAAAAATCACCAGATAATCATAATGTCTATATATTCATCAGAAATTATTAGGTGGTATGTACGATGGTCTGACCCATACATGATGATTCCTTGATCTCACTTCAATAGTTGGGAATACCTTGGTATATAAAATTGGTCACCTATATGAGTAATTGGGAAGTGGCTCTTAACTATATGCTAGTTCAACATTTGGTAATCCACGCACACTGATTGAGTATCACCTATCTATTTAGAAACATTTATTGGTGACCCTAAAGTAGAAGTATTGGTTTATATAAATTCCTAGTATTATCAACTATCCAAATTGTTCACGAGTTCTTCAAGATCAATTAGATTAATCTTATATGGAGTAAGGTGAACTATTTCTAATCAAAGAAGATGTTGTATAGAAAAATCCATCCTTATCTCATGTGGTTTGCATGAAAATTATTCAGGGAAAAAGTCCCTGAATAATTTTCCATTCAAGGAAACATTTATTTTCCTACTCCTCGATCAATATGAAAATGAATCAAAATTTATTCTTACAATATGTTGAACCCATGATGTTCATGTACAAATTGAAAATCCTATAAATCCCATTCTCATATATGAACATATATACCACCCATTAGTGATGAGAAAAATCCCTCTTATGATTATTGATGATAAATTATTTATAAGGGTCTAACCATTAAAAAAAATACAGTTTAGTACCATAATCTAACGATTGAATATTTTACAAAAGAAATGGAAACCAATGACTATGAGGGGACAAATATTTCCTTAGTAGAAACATTCTAACAATATTCCCACTAGATTATCCAGAGGAATAAATCCAAAAGGAACTATACAATGAGAATTATTATTTCCATTAAAGCACTTTATATGAATTATTTTTATTCATATAAATAAAACAATTAATATGAATGTCATGGACACTTTGATAATAAATCATACTATAGATGATCTAACACTCCAATCCTTATAATATTATTTACTACATGAATCTAGAATAATTCATGTTTGATATAAAATATGAAATCCATGAGCATGTTTGGTCTGCTGGAACTCCTCATAACAATATTTTCTTATTATGCCTTGTCTACTAACACAACATGTAAAATTGGTGTTACATTAGTTTCCAACATGGAACTGTTTCACTAATCCAAACATAGAATTCAGATATGGTATTGATCATATCCCAATGGGAATATGAGGTATGGTTTGGAAACATTTCTATTGATGTCATATTTTGGGGAAATATCAACACTATATTGGGTAATTTCTATGATGGGGTTTTAGAAATTCTGGTCTTCCACCCCAATATCATCATATATAATTTCTTATATGAAAACTCTAAATACAACTGACATCATGAGTACTATAAAGATGATTATTTCTACCATTGGATGAAGAACATACAAACAGAGGGAATGAACTGTCATTCCATATACTATCTGATTAACTGGGGATACACTCAGAGATATGTTATGAGTTCAGGATAGAATAAATTGAATATAGTCATCTATGTTCTATGAGGATCTAATATGGTACCTAATCCCATCCATAAACAATACCACATTTTATATATCATCACAATAGAGAGGGGGAGGAATTTTTTTGACCATTGAAAAATTGGATGATTATTCTATACAGAAATAGTATCCCACATGAGGTGCATGAATTTTATATCTTGATCGACTATCATTGTCTCCAGAATGGTGTTACCGAAGAAGGTAGATAAGAATACCTCCAGAATAAATCATGATGCTAATATTCCAAGGTGAAAAAATCCCACTATTTCATAGTAGTTCTGAAAGGACAATATAATACGTTATTCACCCATATATCTAGTGGATGTCACCAAAAGATAAAGGGTCAAAATCACCGCCTCTAATAATAACTCAAAATCATGGGGATGACCTTCCCATGAAAAGGAATGTGGGTGTTGATATTTTAACTCTATTTTCAACTCAAATATAAGAAGTTCAACTTGACTAAATCTCTCTATAGACTATGATAAATGTGGGAAACTATTTATAAGGTGAAAATCGGAACCCAATCCATAATGAACATTTGTTACTATTGTCATTTTTTATTGTGGAACTGTAGGTGGGATATATTCCATCACCTCTAGATTTTTATTATCTCTACCTTCTTGGTGCTTTACCGAAGACCATTTTGGAGGTATATATTTAAAATTCTAATCCCATGGATTAAAATTGAAATAATGACAAAATGATCACATTGGTGATAATAGGTATAAGTTTGTTCCCTAAAACCTTAAGATATCTTCCCCACTGTCTATTTGAAGAGATAGTTAATGAGGTGTGTTTTCAGATAGTATTTGTAAGGTTGTGTTATATGGGGTTTAAATTTGATGTTATAGATGAAAAAATTATTGAGTTTTAAATTGTAATATCAATTTAATGAAAATTGTTTACATCATGTATTAGAATTTATAATATATATATATATATATATTTGGTTAAATGTGTGACCATTCCCATGATATACATAGAAAGAATATATCTATTTTAGTTAACATTCCATGTAACTAATCCCATTCCTTACATCATATCGTAGAATGTTAGATACCCATATAGGGTAATCGGATTATATGGATAGAAATTTCCAATTTATAGAGGCACAAACATTATAAATCACAATTGAAACTCTTTTAATTTCTACTGAATAACGTTTTAACCCATTTAGATAATGTTACATGGATTTAACATGTCATAATTTGTTAGTTATGGTTCCATAATCATAATATATGGTAAAAACCATTTAGGTTGATGTACAAACTTTTTGTAAAAATTTACTTCGTATTTTATACTATAAAAAATGTTATTTAATAATATATATTAAAATCAATGAATATATAATAAAAAACTGGGTAAGGATGTAATCCTTATAGGTCTAATTAAATTTCTATATAAAACTATGTTCCTAAAATGACTCATGAGGTAATTATCCCTTCTAAAATAGCCCAAGCTAATAATTATTAATCATAATGAACATCATCAAATATTTTTTTAACCAAATGGTGAATGTTTTGAAACTGTAATGATAAAAATCAATAAAAACTTGTCCCACCCCTAGAAAAATTGAGTTCTCCACGAATATGGGTAAACTTATCCTTGTGGAATATTGTTTCCATGTTTCTACACTTCCATGTATACATTCTTGAGATCCAAAATAGTACAAAAAATAAAAAAAATCATATGATGGAACAGTGTGATGTCTTTGTCTGAGTTGATTAACATGTCACCGAACATGGGGTCCAAAAGGACTCAAGAATGCATTCCTATATTCCAGAGTCTTATGAATTTTTATGGGAGTGTATAGTGGTACTGTGAGGAGACTATTCCCTCATTATCATAGTGAACCATAGTGGTAAATAGAGATTAATTATTGAAAAAAAATATAATTAAACAATCGATGTAGTCCACAGAAACAATAATAATGATATTAAAAAAATACAGTCATATAAAAACAATTTTAAAGTTGAAAAATGTATAAAATATTGATACATGGTATCCATAATAAAATTAATTACAATTTTATAAAAAAATACATATAATGTACCAAAATAAATGTGTTTATCAGCATCTCGAGCACCTTCTCAATCATATTTTTCCATGAACCCAAATGTTATGAAATCAATCTTCTGTAGCTGGGTAATTCCCTTTACCACAAGTTGTATCTAAAAATAATTTATGGGTACCAAGTGATCGATCAAATAAGGTTGAATAAAATTCATTAGGACAATAATAATTTTTTAAAATGCAACTATATTATGTGAATATTTAATTTAACATCGATCACAGATAAAAAATAAACTCCAAAGAATAAACAGTGAACATGTTGTCCCAGGTTCCACATGGAATAACCTATAAAACCTAAATTATTAACATATTCTATATGTATCTAATCATAACAATTATAAATTAGTCTTGGAACCCAGGAAACATTGTCTGAGGGTCCATGTATTACAATCATAAGGGTTTCATGTGAGTCCCATGCAATCCCTGAACCTACATGGATAAGTGTACTCACATGGTTCAACCAAGGTTTTTGGTTATTGGGTATGTGTGTAATGTTAGGGTTAAAGACCTAAAATTAACCCTAAGTGTTTCAAAATAAACATGAAGAATATTACATGTCTATATCTAGTCATACATGATTAGATTTCTATGAGATAATATACTCTTGTAAGTGTTTTGGGATATAAACACCAATCCAATGAGATAATAAAATGAATTCTAATTTATACAGTATGCATGGGAATCATCATTTTATAGTAAATGATTTAATATATCAATGAAATAAATTGAATCCATTTTTGTGTCTCACTTTGTAGTCACATTAATGACTTGTAAAGCATATTATGAGTTTTCATATGGCATTATATACCAGGAAACTAAGTCTTACTCAATATGGGAGATGAATTTAATAGTCTCATCCTGTTCCTTTATCATATTATATCATTAAATTTAATAATTAATCATATTCCATGTGATTTATACATTTATATTTATAACTAATTTAATCCATTTAGTTCATTCCATTAAATATTGACAAACCAAACAAACATGATGGATGATTTTTAAAAAGATACCATAGTAAATATCATTAAACATATCCCATCTAAGGGGTGTATTATGTTTTGGTCTTCCACGTAACATCATTGGGGTGAAAAATAACATCTCTTTGTTGACTCAAAAAATTGGATATATATTTACGAATGATGTACGGATGGTCCAGTGTGTAGCATAAAGACAACACATTGTAAACGTGGATGATTTTTAGCGAATGGTAATAGACAAACTACCTTTACTATAGGATTTAATCTTTATACAGTATCAATGATATATTTACATAGGAATGAGGGAAATTAAAATACAAAAAAACCATGAAAAATTGTATATATGATAACATAGATATAATGACGAAGATAATTATTGAATGTGGTAAAATTATCCTGGGTAATTCTATAATTTTTACGGGAGAATCAGTGTGATTAATGATGATCTATTTGGATCATATATGTATGTGATCCAAAAAATTGTAGTGGATAAATAAATGGAGAGATCATATGCAAGATATGTATTTTCAAATATTTAGGATGAAGGTAGAATGTGTTAAGGTGAACATTGGATAAGTAATTTATATATTTTAATATAGAGAATGATTTGTTCAAACGGGTGAAAAATTGGTGTAAAAAGTGTGCACATGAATATTCAATGTGAACACATA
This sequence comes from Viscum album, assembly GCA_963277665.1. Classification (NCBI taxonomy): domain Eukaryota; kingdom Viridiplantae; phylum Streptophyta; class Magnoliopsida; order Santalales; family Viscaceae; genus Viscum; species Viscum album. Next base: position 372,726,629 of record OY728126.1, on the reverse strand, counting down.
TTTCACCTTCTATGTTCATGTTCAGAAAAACTGTGTGATATTTTCATCATTTAACACTTACCAGAATCCAAAGACACACACGTTCTAGGAACATGTCATGAAAGAACATGCACAAAGTACGTGTGATTCTTCTAAAATTCATTGTAGGTATTTCATAGTCTTATAAACTCTACTATACTTTTTTCAAACTATGAACCATTATTCTAAGACATCATTGTTTTCATGAATTTTTTTTTCTAATCTATCAAATATCATATACCTCACCATAAATATAAAAAACCAAATAATTCATCCCTGAGAAAACAAATTCTTGAAATTTATTATGAACCATTTAAGAACATAAATTAAAATAAATCAAAATGTTTAGAAAAAAACTAAAAGGATTCATACCTATATCAAATACTCGGATCTTACATGTTGGTTCTAGTGTCTATTAATGGTTAGATTTGGATTCTATTTTCTCATTTTCACCATAGAACATGGGTATTATCCTACAATGTATACATGAAATATCACCATATGTATATAAAATAATTTTTGGGTTTCTATGATAATGTTGGGGATATAGAAGGACACTTATTACATGGGATTTAGAAATGTTATTGAGCTTATACTATATGAATTTTCACAATGAATTTTGTTGGATTCTTTTACTATTATATGTTGAAAATATTCATACATTCAGGAATGGTTATAGGTTAATTTTATTGTTTTATTATTGATTATATCAGTGGGTTTATATGATATCATAAAAATATATTTTTTATAGGAGTAATTCCATCCATATGATTGATTTTTAAAACCTAAGACCGTGCTGCCAACCGAGGGACTATTAGTGCTATGAAGTATGGGTCATTATCTCTATTTCTTAATTGAAATCCCCAGAGAGTTACCTCCTAATTATGGGGGTCATTCCCATGTTAACCAGTATAAAAATTATCATGTATAACCTAAAAATAACTATATTAGATTGGCCAATAAGTTCCTTGTCCTATGTGTGATTACCTTAACTATATGAGGTGGGGTAGAAGTAATCATTCTTCTACAAAATATGGATGATCTGCTCTTACTTACTACACCTTTATGGTTATTTAAACTACCATTAATGAATCACTTCACCATCTTCATTGATGAATTTGTAAATAAATATAGTCTTCTACATAATGAAACTTCGGATGTATGTTATAGTGCTAATTTTATCTTCAATTCCATATTCTTCTACTTAAACATCATTATAAAAGTATCCCTTATTCTTCTGCAGATCATCAAAATGATACATTCTCATAGTACTTCTTCTTGATGTTGTTTGTTTGATTATTTGTCTTCTGCTATCTTTCAGAGGTAGATTCACCTAGGGACTATTTATCCGCTCCATTAATCTTCTCATATGGGATAATAATTTTTGCTATCTCCTATCTGATAATGTTAATCTAGTATAGATTTTCCCAACGTTTGGTCATATGATACTATCATATCTAAAATATTCATATATTATTCAATAAAAAATCAAAACATTTTCATTATATATAAAATACATTATTATTATACTTATTGATCTTTTAATACATGTTTATTTGGTGCATCATATTTGTTCGATGTCACCTACACACTCTGGTACCTATAAGAATGGTTAATTATTTTTACTTACTTCTTCTAGTGAATTGATTAATCCTTCCTTTGATTTCACTCAATCTAGAACCACTACTCCACTAGGAACTTCATATTTGAATTCATCAACATAATGATAATTGACTTCAAGATTCATGATTGGAAATTTTTTTAAGAACATAAATTCCTCATAAAACTTTTACATAAAAACGCTTAATTTGGGTATATATTCAAAAAACATTTTCACCCATTTTTAGGAATTTGTTCTCCATGACATCAAGATGGATGTCATATTTTCAAATTTACAGAACAAGATAATTTTTTGAGAATACCACTCAAAACATAATTCATTTGACCACCTTAAAACTCCAATAAATATAGGATTCATCCAATAGTCGTAGTAAAATACCAAAGATATTGTTATTAATGGTCTTATTTAATCATCATAAAATTGTATAAGTTTTATAATCTCTATTCATGATTATTGAAATATTTAAATTCCACCTTAGCAGCTCCATAATTAATGATGATATGAGAGCATCATAAATACCATTTAACAATCCATCTATAATAAATTATATAACATCTTATATTCAGATTAATGTTATCATGCGTTCCATCACAACGTCATTGTTATATCATGGAAGTAATTTACATGAATAATCCTTTTAATAATGAAATGAATAAAATATAACCATATGTTATGTTAGAATGGAAACCTATGATATATGATTTTCAACAAGAATGTTTTTCTAATGAACCTACAAACAATCCTTTAGTGGGTGAAGAAGCATTTCTCTCCATTATAAATATTCTACAATATTCCAATACTCAAGAACTTCTGTTTCCTGAATCATACCATAAAAATTATATCTTATTACATTATATGAAAAATAATATTATAAAAAACAAATTGAAAACCTCATAAATCATTTTATAGTTATACATGAACTGTTATCCAATTGATAATAATTACACTCATTTGAGGATCCCCACATGTTTCCATTACCTGATGAGTTCTCTAAGAAACATATGATCAACCATTTATATTTTTTATTTAGAGTATGTCTGATGACTCACCATGTGTCTACGATAGAATTATTTATACCATTAAATAGTTAGAACCTAATATTACTATTTTTTCATTTACAACCTAGTCACATCACATCAGAATCTTTGCACACGAATGTATGCTGTTGAATTTACAACATATCATTAATTATTAATCTAAAATTAACAATTTTCTATAAAAATAGTCCCATTGATTCCCAAAATACCTGAAATATCTTCCTGATATAAACATTTCACAACCATTCATTAAAATTTAACATTTGACATAATCTGAATCGACCCCCTTTTAATGAATTTTCTCTTCTTATATACATTATCCAAGAATCACATCCATAAGAATGTGTGATGGTTCACCCATGATAAAAACATTACAAACAATCGAATTATATAGTTTCATAATAATTATCAATTTTATTTATCTATGAATGTAATTGATGGAATTTTTCATTCCACCTTTTGCAAGATCAACTATGTCCATTCACATGAGTTTAATTTCATTGTGAACATTATTGAAGTTTTCAACCATTACATTATTATATTTTATTAGATCCTATATATTGATCCATTTTAGAGAGGTACTATCAAATGTCCCTATGTATCTCAAACCATTTATCTTCATGAATACCATTACATGGGCATCATCGTACATTTACAAGGGATTTATAAATCACTCTTCGCAACAACTCGAGATTTTATGAAAAAATTATTTCAAATTAATATATTTTTCACTTTATAAAATAATACATTTTAATTTTTTATAAGAATTCACTATGATTAATTTAGATCATTTGATATATCATGTTATGTTTGTGTTACATGAAACACCCAACTTTTACTGTGTTACATGCATCCATAAGTTTATACCAAATAACATTTTATTAATATAATAGTTTAAATGGGATAGTTATTGAATAAATGTTAAACATAGAAATATGAATAATACCTATTAATTCTTAAAAATTATTTAGAAATGATTTATGAAAATAATATATAGTGATATTATGACATAATACTTTTTGATAAGTCTTTATATGTACGAAAATTATTTATTCTCAAATTTACTACGTTCTATGTCCTTTTGTGAAAAAAATTTATATATTGAGAAACTTTTTAAAATTTAATTATATAAAATAATCATCATTTAGAATTGAAAAATTATCATGGAATCTATTTATTATATTTTCCTGAAATATTTCATTTTTGGATGAATAGTAAATTAATATTGAGTTTCAATTGAAAATTACATTTTCATATAATAATGTATACTGTTAAATCATATGTTAGGTTTATTTTAAATTTTCATTAAATCAATTATATATATATATATTAATATTATTTAAGTAATATGAACCAATTTTACCTTGATAATGGATATAAAATCCTTTCAAATCATTTTAACTTTTCTCATTAATAAACCGCTTTCTCTCCACATCTGTGGGATTAACATTAAATTTATTTTTTCAATTTCTGGGATTAAATTTGGAAAACCAGATATATATTGTTTTAAAATGTATAATATGTATACTATATTAATACTAAATTACATTTTGATGAAAAATAATATTGAATGTAATTAATATTATTTATAGTGATTAAGGAAATTTTAAGCTTAACAAGGGACAAAACCTTAAATATACGATCCTTAATGACCTATAAACTTTTCCAAAAGCCATTGGATACCCATATTTCTACAATATACTATCTTGAATAAAAAATGTTATGTTATAGGGATATTGTTTTATGAATCTGAACCACATGATATGTTATGTATGGAAAAAGGAAAAAAGGAACCTTCTGTACCATTAATATTTTCAAATAATTAGATTTTAGAAGAGGCTAAAAAGTTTTTTATTACAAACATTAAATTTTATTTTAAATGAGTTTCATTATCATGGTATTTTATATATAATTTTTAGATATGACATAATTACATTAAACACTTATCAAACACTGACACGTGGATTATTTTGGTAATAATAAAATAAAATAAAATTTGATATAAATTTAAAACTCATATGAATGTAATGAATTGATGCTTCATAATATTTTTGTGGATTTATGATCCAAGAGACATAGATTATAAATTATTAAATTTGAATTCAAATAATGTATTGATATTGTTACCTTTAAATTAAGTAAATAATGTCAAAATTTCCTTTCACGTTATTTTAGAATAAATAATATTTTATATAAAGAATTAAAAATTGTAATAATCCTAAAATATTACAATTTATTTATAAATATTAATTAATGTAAAAAATATTCTATTTATGGACCAATTGATATTTTATAATTAACATATCTTCCCATTTATAGTGAAAAAATTATTAGCATAGTTTTGGTTATAGTAGTCTTTTACTTGTTGCATGTGATTATATTAAAATTAATTTCCAACAGTCAAAGAATATAAATTTTTTAAATTTGAAATCATATTTAGAATCTCATGGGTCTATATTTGTTTATAAAATTCACTTTAATATAATATTAACAATAAAATTACATAGGATAGAAAACTAATTCCATTAATAAGAAACCAAAATGAAAAAAGTGGGGAAACATAGAAGATAATGAACAAAATTATAAAAAAACACTTATTTTTGTTTGATAGATGTTTTGATTGACGCTATTTTTACATATACTCTATTATTATTCCATTTCTAAAGAACATGAGTATGGAGACCTCCTAATATTTTATATGCTTTTATATTAACTAGAATGTTACTCCTCCTCTAATATAAAAAGGAATTCAATATTCTCATTCCATACACCACTCAAGACACATAGACTCATCAATCACCAACCCAAATGAGCCCAAAAAATCCTTGTAGTTAAACTATATTCTTATATTTGGTCATGAATAAAACTATGTAATCTCATTGGTGCAATCTAAAATGTGTTAACCAACTAATTGATAACACCATTCATCATTATCCTTTGATTAACTTTCAATATCCACCTAAAACACTCTTATTATTATAAAATTATATAATAAACTTGGTATTCACAATATACTGATATGTTTTTATCCTAAAGTTTCATCCTACATGTATTAAAACATCCTTCAAATTAGAAACTAACATACCATTTTAGTGTACAATAAACTAATTCCTCCTGAAATAATGTTTTTCATTTGTCATTTTCCACCAATCATGATTGTTAATTAAGAGAAAAACTATATTTTTATATATATATTATTTATTTATGAATTTTTATTTATTATTAATGACATACCTCCATGCAATATATTTTTTATATTTTCGATAACTTAGTTGGTAGACGTGTGGACTATCACCTCCTCAAAGTGATGTGATTCGTTCACACATTACATAGTATTTATTAAGTATGTGTTTAGGGAAATTTTATTATATATATGAAATAATAATACTATTATAATTATATTAAATAATTATATACATCTACATATGTCATTTAATTTTTTTCATTTAATATGTTGTTAGAAGGAAACACCATTCATTCGTACTTACATCCTACCATATAATTGAATGGTGTATTCAATTTCATATTTATGTCTTTTATATATTTAATGTACCTTACCAATGATACAAAAAACCTATTCCCCAATCCATGTTACAAGATGGTCTCTAGAATGCCTCCAAACATGATAGTGGTTTCGAACTAGCAGCAAGGGTCTATAAGTCACATGGCAAGACAATACCATCCATACCAGAGTAAGACATTAAATAAAATATATATAATAGTGGAAACAAAATATAATAACCAATGAACATTAATAACTAACTATTTTACAAAAATTTGGTTTAAACAATAACCAATATTAAATATTTAATGTTATGCTACAGTACCATGTACAAAACCAAAAAATAGACAGCATAGAAACCCCAAAAATAGTATTAAATCCATGTCTGGAACATCATCCATTCATATTTAATTCCCAACTACAGTCCCTAGAACATGGGAACATTTCCTTGCCATGACTAGCAAGAAATAAATCTACTCGGGTTCCCATCAATGGCCAAAGTAGGGTGTGAGTACAACTAAATTTTCCACAACAAATGGGGTCTTCAAAATATCCAGTATAATAGATAGTTCATGCATGTATGAAATATATGATAATAAAATAAAGGAAAATTCTGGGGTTACTAGTTTATAATATATTCAAAATATTTTCAAACCATAGTTACAAATTCATTATTTGCATCTTCTTCATTACATAGTTCATCATATACATGAAATTCATGGGTTACGCACTCACATCATTCACACTAGGATAATGGAATTTATTATTTGTCATATGAGAATAAGTCAAGTTCCTATCTCACTAGGTAAAACACACCCAAAAAATATATACCTTCACCTCGAAGCCTCAGTCAGGTTGGAATGAAACCATTAGAGTAATAGTGCTTGTCCCCTTCCCTAAGCCATACATTGTGGGTGGAGTTAGATCATCAGTCCGACTTGACCCATCAGAGGATCCTCAGTCTGTTGTCCCACACATCAAGACGTCTCCCTATCCTTACTCATATGTTAACCATAAATAAAAAATATAACAATATAAAAAACCAATACTTATATAAATCATAGTCTACATAAAGCTTCATGGGAATTAATATTATTCCATTACCCATTAACATAATTTCTTCTTACATTACCTAGTCCATCTATGCCGATTCACATTCTCATTCCTATTGAAAAAAAGGACATTCAATAAATACTTTTGACATCATATTTCACATATTCATACACTCCATTATTAAATACTATTACACATATTTTTGTTTCACATACCATTAAAAATGAAAATATTCACTTTTTCTTATACACCAACCATCTTAGTAATTTTTAATATAATTCATAATCCACATGTCTGAATTTTATTTAACAAATTTAGCTACTTTTTGTGCCATTATATAAACACGTTATCGCATTAAAAAATATAGACACATTATAAATATTCTCATTTTAACTTCCATTAAAAACATAGAAATATATAACAATGTTTTACCTGATCACATAAAGAATTTTTACTTAAAAACATTATTCCTATGATGGAAAGTGAACCACTTAGGTTCCCTGGAGTAGGTAAAATCATCCCTAATGCATCCCATGGGGACCATGATGTTTATATTCATCATTAAGAATCCCAATTTACTGAAACTCACAAAAATAATCAAAACAAAAATAAATGGTCACAAATAACAAATCCCATCATGCTCAACACTGCAAAGAAACTATGGGATATGACATGTATAACACCTACCTTGAATATGTTTATGTTCGCACCTGTAATCATAGATTTAGATCCCATTTCAACCACCCTTTGATCCTCAACATATATTTCATTAGAAAAGGTTCTTTTAGATATTAGCATGTAGTTAAGTGAAAGATTAAGACACTTATGCCAGAAGAGAAGGAAGGGAGGGTGACACATACCCTGATCTTCGGTTCGGAATCGAATGCACTTTAAATGACTTATGATCGAAGTAGAATCTCTAATTTAAGTGTTGGTTCTACTTGGTTTGTCCCTATGTATGAAAGGGGTAAAATCTAGGAGAATATTTGGTTTGAACAACAAAAAATGAAGTGGATGTTTAATTTTTTTTAACATTAATGGTATTCATGTTTTACCCACACCATTTTCCAAACCATGCGCAAACCGTTTGCAAGCCACTATACAAGGAACATTAAATAAAAAGTTTACCCAGGATAGTAACATAGTATGAAAAATCATGCTCCAAACATGAATTAAGCCAATGTCTGAGGCTTCATGGTTTTCTAGGGAAGGCATGACAATTTACATAACATTGCTCCTTGAATAGTTTGGCACGGGTTTTCACCCATTCATGTCCAGAACCCCCAGAATAGCATCAATCCCCCTTATATACAAGGGAAAATTTTTTATTAACCCAATGCATGATATTCAAAACATAATTTAAAAAAATACATACATCAATGAAGTACAATATCTTACAACCTCCCACCATATGAATTTTTTTCCTTGAAATGATCTTCCTTGAATAATTGAGTTTCCATTGAAATGAGATAGGGCCACTGGGCCTGCCCATCCAACTCTTTCTCCCAGTATTTTTGTAGCACGTTTACATGCTTCCAAAAAACATGAAATATGGGAATTACCTTTCCCAAAAATCCATTCTAACTATAACCCCAATACATATTGGAGGCTCCTCAAAGGTTACATCAATCTAAAGCCCGCCATATTCAGGATTTATGACATGAGATGGATCACAATGATACTACCAGTGTTGTGAGACATGAAAAATGTCATGCATGACACTATACCATTGTAGAAGAGACAATATGTAAGCCAATGGTTTTATCCTATCCATTTTTTCAAATGATCCCACATACCATAGTGAAAACAAGCCCTATTTCTGAATTTGATGATGACCCAACCATTGAGACACCCATAGAATCATGCTATAACCCACAATAAACTCAAGAGGCCAACAAAAACGATTTTTATATGAAATATTACAGCATCAATCCATTTATATATGATTCAAATTAATTTAAACTTATTTAGGTATATTGGATGATACATGATCCTAAAATATCCAGCTCCCCGTATTCTAACCATCACAACAGAGATCCATATGGTCTCACATGGAGTGCCTCAAATTTTTCTTTAAGAATCATAGCAGAAAAACTATTGTTATTAGAAAATCATCTACTAATAAATTCTTTCCCCAAAAACCATAAAATACCTGACAAAATTTCTCAACATTTCCTATAACACATGAATTGTTAGCTCAAACTACACATCCATCTACATTTGATAAACCATAACCAATAAAAACTAGGTTTCGATCACCATTGGTCACCACTTCCAGATGCATTACATGAATCATGGATCTCGATCTTAAATCATAGTTCTCATCACACTATACAATTATGCTATCTATAGAATATATAACTCACCCAACTGATCAACTATGCAAGTCTCTTGGATCGACAAGAAATAAGACACCTTCTTTAATCAATCACTAACTACACAATTTGTGTCATTCTTCCTAGCCAGTCACAGAATACCCACTAAAAATCCATCATTACATGAACACAATTCAATTATAAAATAAAAAATAATTGTAACAGAGCACCTGTGTGATGATGCTCATTATTCACTAGTTAAATGTTCTGGAATCATGCCACAAAATCTACTATATATTTCATCATTCCTATCCCCCAACACTACCTACAATGATCACCCTATATCTTGTATAAACTGGGATGAACTTCCAATAATTGATGCATGGAACTCGAGCATCAAATCCTCCATCATGCACACTAGCACGAAAAAATGTCCTAAAACAATGACAATCCCATTATCTCCAAAATCAGAAGTAGAATGTGACTCCCCAAAATTAATACTTTCCTTCATGACCAAACACCCTAGATCCTCAAGATAACTATCCATGACCCGATTCAAAAGTGCTGAGTAAATTTCCACATATGCAAGATTCATCTTTAGGTTCTAATCCTAAACATCGTGGTGCATGTCAGGGAAAAACATCCATCATTATCCACCAAAATTTTCATTCATAGAACACCTCATTCTGACTCTTCTAGATCATATAATATGTTGCACTATTCTCTATTCCTGGTGTGTAACCAACTCATAGTTAATTTAATATTGGTACTCAACCGTCTTCGTTGTCGAAGAATCAAATACCACATAGAGAAGATGTCATTAAGACTTTTATGATTGATAAACTCTATGAAAAACTCTCCCAACATGTAATCCCACATACACATTAATTCATAAAACACATTCACCAGCTCAAGGTCATGTGGAGGATCATTTCATTCATCAGGCCTAAACAATTTTAACTCATATGCTACAACATGATCATCATACATCAACACCGCTCTACGTCCAACATCCAACACATCACAAAATAATTTTTACCTCTTAACTCATTTGGGAAAGATAATAATTACTCTGGTAGTAAACTAAATCTCTGACCCTTGAAAATAATTATTGCATTCCCTCAACAACTCAAACAAAACTCCCTTCATAGTTAAGCCTTAGAGTTTCACATCGACATGGGAGAAATTCTTAACAAACCATTGGTAAGAACAATAAAAACATAGAAACCTCAAACATCATAAAATATTTTGGGCTTCTTCCATGGAACATACCCCTACACTTTCTATGGAACCACATAAACACTTTCCATGGAGAATATGTCACCCATGAAATGGAATTTATCAATACAGAACTGACCTTTTCATAGCTTGGCATATCGTCTATGATCTCTTATGGTACTCAGGATGATATCATGATTTTTGGAATGAATGTTAAGTGTTCAAAAGTACAATAATATATCATAAAAAATGATAACCAAGAACTTCTCCAAGTATTGGTTAAATATTTGGTTCACATGTTTAGTTAATTGGTCAACCAAAATAGCATCACAAAAAACTCATAAAACTCGTATCTTCTCTATATATATATATATGTTGAACTTCAAATGGTATTACCCTCAACTGATGGTACCCCAATATAAAATTTATGTTGGATAAAACTGAATTACTCCTTTGTTTGGTCAAACATGTCATCAATTCTAGGAAGTGGTTATCATTTATTAATTGTCATATGATTTAACATTCTATAGTCCTCACATAACCACAATGATCAGTCTTTCTTCAATAAAAAATTAAATGGTGATCCCCCTGGTTACATAAAATGATATAGAACCCCTTTCTCTGAAGATAATCTAGATGAACATTATGTTATTAGAGTTATTGTAGTGACATTCAATATGGTTGAATGGAAGCCGGTTCAACTCTTCAACTAATCGATCATAAACTCATAATTTCTCTATAGTCGAATCTCTAATAATTACTCATAAATAACACCCTATAATTTATCCATTACATTAGGAAAATATAGATTCTCTATTCCTCCATCATCGGGAAAATTCCAACACAAATGGGTTGTCATTTATCTAAACTGCAAGAAAATAGTCTATGTGCGGCCTGCTCAAATGTCCCACTCACCATGAAGGATATAAGTGTCTCCATTAAGAGAACTGTATATTACCAGATGTTAGTAATAGTTTATGTGGAGTTAACACAATACCAACCATTATATACCCAAAATCTTTTCAAATCCCGACTTCTCAAACCAATATAGATTCCATGGGAAATGATATCCACCCACCTATAAAGTGCATCCCTTACATGGACTGATAAACATATCTCCCTCCCCGAATTTATATTACATTGAAATAAACCCACACATACCATTGATGGTTTTGTTAAACACCACTACAAACTATGCAGAAATAATAGAATACATAACACTGTTGTCAAATAGAGCACTAGTATGTGTTGATTCTTCTATAACAGTAAATCAAAGAGTATATGGTCTAGCCTCACCAAACCAAGTTATAGAGTTATGTAATGATGACCATCTCCTCTACCCTTGGTTCTAGCCTCAGTACCCAGCACTATAATTCTTTTCTAGTACAACCAGTCTCTCCCCAGAGTTCTATGTCAACCACCCCTACTATTATAGCTTTTTTAGGTCTAAATGCCTACTAGATACATGGTGATCGACCCCCTACCCATAGTTGGAATTTTCCTCATACCTCAATTAATTCCCAATATTCAAGGAGTATTATAGAACCTACATATATGTAGCTTTTACATGATCGTCACTCAACTAGTGGTCAGGGACACTAAGCACACATATTTCTTGGTCTGCCATAGATATTATAGAATACTTGATCACAACCCGGTTGGTGTGGCCCTCTCTTATAAATATTCACTTCAATTTTATCCCTTTGAAATTCTTAATACGAAACTTTCTTTACTCATAAGATGTACCAAATATCCCCCCAATGAGAACAACATTTACACCACTTGAAGCTCCCATCACGCTCTAATTTGAGAAGATATCATGGTTCACTACCTCTAAAAACCACTTCATAATGAAAATATTCACTAGAGACATAATCTCATCCCTAATCCCATCGTGGAATCATTTAGCCAAAGTCACCTGATCTCTAGCCATCATCGGAATGATACAATGCTAGTTAGTCAAATGAATATCAAAATCCATAAATGACACAACCCATAGGGTCAAACTAATAAACTCCACAACCTTCTCCAACATGAACGTTTCTATGTAGTAATGTTCTAGAAACAATTCCTAAAAATCATCATCACCATTCCTTCAGCCTACTCTAACTGAACCATAATGTCAAACCAACTCATTTCCCACCCCAAAAATATATATTCCACAAACATGACTCACTTATCAGTAAGATTTTCTTGGTGATCAATAAATGACTTGAAAGGCTCTATCCAGAACTTAGCAACATCTTTCTCACTATCTCTAGTAATATTTTGAGGGATATGTAGTTGAAAATCTCTCGTTAGTTCGAACATACTTGCAGTAACCCACCCTAGGTACCATTCCATAATCAACATAAAATGAGTGATTTTATACCATAATTGTTCTTCCCTATCATCTTGAACCACTAGATCATGTTTCTAAAGTACTGGGAAATCATTTTCAGAACCATTCACTTGTCTCCCTATAGGTACATGTCTTTTTTGGTGTAATTTCTCAACAACGCCAAAAAGGATCTTTATAATAAAAACCATAATTCTTCTACCAAATATAATGGAAGGTTCACCAAAACCCATGAATAAACTATTTCTCATAAAATATCAAAATGAACTTATCTTACTAATAACACTTCCCTTAACCATCCCTACCAAGGACTATGATTAACCAATAGTAACTAACATAGACAGTTATAAGCATTACCTTCTCCATCATTTAAGAAAATTTCTCAAATCAAAACATACATAATAAAAATTTAATTCTCCCCATCTCAAGAAAAATTCCTAAAATTATATTAAACATTTTACATCCATTTTTACCCATTTTTATTTCTTTATTAGACACAATTTTCATCAATATCAAGAAAACCAAATGAATCATCCCAATTAGGTCCCAAAAAACATCATGTGTGTGTGGGAATACCATGATTCATGGCACTAATATACATAGGTTCCTAGAATGATGTGCAAATGCAGAATAACATCTAGTTATGTCCATGAGAAAAATATCATTAAATCATTCACATCACCGATCAAGTGCACCACCCAATGGTAAAATGTCATCAAATGTAACAACAGAAAATCCAATAAAACTAATAACTTAGGTAACATTGGTTTTACCTCGAAAATAGATTACATAATCTCAATAATGATATAAATACTATGACTAGACACCTTCTAATCCTCCTTTCTTCCACCCACATATAGTATGTCATAGAAAGAAAATCTTATGATACCACATTGTAATGTCTCCAACTAAGAAGCAACTAAAACAGTGTCCTGAGCCATGTCACCAGATGAACTCAAGACCACCTATGAGTATGCCATAGGTTTTCAACTTGTAGTGGGGGACTAATAGTCATATGGGTAGAATATAAACTATTTCCCATGGTAATTCAAAACATAAAATAAATTGATCATAAAGTCGCATATATTAATAGAATAATAAATTTTCATATCCATTAATATATATGAACAATATAATAATTTTATTTTAAATTGAACACTTTTCCCAATAATGTACTCCACACGCAACAATGGGTTTCTTTAAAATCATACGTTTCACACAACTCTGAGTTATAATGAAAACTCATACAATAATAATATTATTATTTTTTATGGCAGTTAACGCCTAGTTGTTTTATTGGCAGGAATAAATAGAAATAACTAAATTCTTATTAAACATGTTTGTTATATATTTTTAAATATATCCAATAAATATTACAGTATTAAAATATTAATTAATGTGATCTTACATATGTAATAATCAATTATTTTTAAAATGCCATTTTTCCATATTTTGAAGGTAAACCCTTTTTAAATTTTGTTTTTGTCACATTTATGTATTCTATTTGAGAAAATAAACTTAATATATTTTTGCAACATATCAGAAATTTTTTTGGATGAACTTTTGGTATTTTTCGGATAAAGTTCATTTTTTAATGATTAGAGAAAAATAATGCATTTTAATTCAAAACAACCTTTTAATATAATTTGATTATATAGTTATATAATAATTTTAGTTAGTTTTAATGTATAATATTATTATATTTTTATAATTTTATCAAATTTTGTTCATTGGAAATAATTTCCCATTGAAATTTATCATAAACACTTATCAAACATTTGTTAGTTATTACATATTAAAAACCCACTTTCGGGTTTGACAATATGAATTATTTTTTAAATAATTAAATCATTTTCCTGTTCTGAATTTGGGAAAGTGGATTCCATATTTGTAATCAAGAAGTCCAAATTGTGTAAATAAGTACCTTTTATTTTCATACATTATGAATATTAACTTTATTAATTATACAATTTACCGTGGTCAATAAGTAAATCTGGTAAATAAGAGTAAAAAATAATATTATATTAATAGTAAACTACACTAACACTTCTCATAATCCTATTAGATGATATATTATCGAATATTGGCATCCTTGGGGTGATTTTAGGACCCCATGGAGCTACTCGGGATTGATAATGACATGTTATATAAATTTATTTACTATAAAGAAAAATATGACAAAAACATGTATTTTTTTGTTAAAAAATTAAAACGGGGTAATATAAATGAAAATTTATAATATAAATAGTTAATAGAAATATAAAAAGACTTCCTATATCATTTTATTATATTTATAATTTTTAGACATCAAATAAATAAATTTATTTATGAAAAACGATGATGTAATGATTACCATATTAATAAATGATTTAAATAAATGAAATTATTAATATGAAAATAAATTTATTTCAAAACTTTTAATTCCATCCAAGATTTTTTTGGATAATTATTACTTCTTATATTTTAATTAAGGATGTTTTCTCATAATAAATAAGTTGTTATGGATTTTTAATAAATCATGACATGAATAGTATAAAAATTGACATAATTAGTTAAAAAAGACTTTTTTATTAAATTATATAATAGAACTAAAAATATATAATTTTATCAAAAATCATTGATAATTTTTAAAATTTCATTTTTTAAACAGTTTAGGTTCTATTGGATTTTTATAGTATTTGTATTTACCATATATTATGAATATACTCGAATACATTGTAAGAGTTAAATTAGTTAAATAAGTGTTAAAGATATTTGATAAGGTTAAATTTGTGACCTAGACATGAATAAAACTGATTTTTTTAGAGTTTTTAGAACCAATGGAAACTTATCTATGAATTAAATTTCACTGGGACCATTTTATACCTAATATAATTTTAAAATATAATAATATTTTGAAATATTCATAAAGTCCCCCTTGTTCTTCTTATAAAAGTGAATCATCTCTAACCATTTAATAAAACCTCTCAATCACCTTATGTCATCCAAAAAATTCCCAAATAAGCTCCAAAAATCCCTACATTCTTCTTAGGAGAGACTCCTTGGGCAGAAGGCAATTTAAGAATGCATTTTGGCTCAAATCGAAGGGAGTTACACGTTTTAGCAGTAGTGTCTTCACTAAAGTTCCATTCGAATATTTTACATTTTCAATATATGTTATATTTATATTAATTTATTACAAATCAAATCCAATATAATATATATACAAGTATTATTATATTAAAATTATTTGAACTACAGTTATTGATAACTTCATCTAATGAATACAATCATATTATTTCGGTGTACGGATGAACTACTGCCTCACGAAATAATGATTGTTTGATTTTCCACTACAACCTCTAATGGTTGAAATTATTATGGGAATATATTTTAATAATAATATCTATATATATATCATATTTATAATGTCTCTATGATACTATAATTTTTATTTACAATCATACCTTTAGGATTTTCATGATGTGTAAATACGGTAATTTCATTTTGAGGAAGTGCAGACAACCACCCCCTCAAAGTGGTTTCTCTCATTCGTGCAATATAAGGCACATATAAAGGATGTGATTAAGGTAAATATGTTACATATATATCATAAATGTTTTTACTATAATTATAATATACCTATGTATCATCTAGTTTTCAATTCATTATTTTGAAAAATAAATGAAAGTAGCATTCATGAGTACGTACGACTTACTGTCTCTATGAACGACGCATTTCATTTCATATATCAAAATTTTATGGACTATTATAAAAAATATATACTATATAAGTATATGATATTTCAATCATGAGTAGAATTTTGGATATTATTTACTTTTTTCTATTTGGACAATATGTAATTATAATAAGATCATTTTTGACTCAATTTACTAATATCGAAAAAATGAAGGATATTATCTAGAATAATTAAATAGTAATTATAAAAAGGTAATAAGTGATATAAAATGAATAATAAAATTGAAAAAGGTTGTTAAAAAAGTATAAATTTAATTATTTTTATTATTTAGAACGAAAAAGGAACATACATGACGAATCATACTCATGGTAAGGGAACATTTCACCCTCCTATTTTAGTCAAAGAATTATTTTAGTTAATGTATTTTAATTTAAAATTTCTTATGTTGGGATAATTTCTTATATATCCTTATTTCTGTACATATTACTTTCAGTTGATGAGATACACTTTTCTCTATCATAAAATCATTTTTTGAATTTTAAAGTGACGTTGTTAAGCTGTTGAATTTTCCTATTAGAACTTCTTAACCCAATTTTTATTCATTCAGTTTATAATGTACTAATTGATTATGTAGTGATATGATTATGTTGTAAATAACATTTGATATCCAATAAATTATTTAATCATACTTTATTTTTACTCACAATAGATAAACATAATTGATATATTTTATTTATAAAATGATCCTTGTAAGGGTCTTCATCTCAATCTTTTTTCATTGAGGCATATCTTGATGTTATGTGACATTATTATCCTATTAGGTGTATATAAATCCCTTTTGACATTTTATATAATGAATTAGTATATTTTTTTGATATTTAACATTTTTTTAATTTTATTCTTTAATTATTTTTACTTATGTATTTCTCATGTGGCATGAAACTATTTAACTAAAAAATTGTTCAAAATATTTTAAACATTTATACTGATTAATCATTAAAATAAATCACCATGTTCTCTAAATAGTTTTATTGATTTAATTACATGGACATTAATTGTTTAAAATATTAATTTATTTTAAATGTTTCAATGTGGTATGGTATATTTTGATTCAATTACTTTTTATTAAATATTTTAATTGGTTTTAGAAATGGGTCGAATATTTCAATATCCTAAAACCATCCCTTATGATTGAAAATTGGTATTGTTATTTTCTTTTATTATTGATTTATATGTTATGAGTATACAATGGTATTGGACATTTTACAGGTATTAATGTAATATAAATTGGATATTTTTTATGTGATTAACAATATGACAGGTGGTTCCATGATAAAAGAAGGATGGGTTATTATGTTATAACCTCCAATTCATTGGGTATGTAAGTTTGCTATATAGTTATTCCATTTAATGATATGTGAGAAATTATACGTTATGATTATTCCATTAATGTGTGTTTATGTCCAAAGTAACATTTTTATGTTTTCTATTTCTTTCTATGGTCCTTACACTAATCTTCTAATTTCAATAAGAGAAACCAATGAGCTAATATTTAGAGAAGTGTTTTTTCTACTTCTTAATGGTGAAAAGATATAATTTATTATAAAGTGTTCATAGTTTACATTTTTTTACAGATTAAATGTTTACGTTCATTATGTATCCAAAAATGAGGTTTTTGTTCTTATCCCATGTTTTTAAATTTTTTTCACATGACTAAAAGAAAAATTTAGTCATAGAAGTGATCAAGGAATAGTCATGTTGTTTAAACCACGAAGTGAGACTTGATTCTTTTTAAAGATATATTCTTTTATGAAAAATTTGGATAGTGAGTAGAAGTTTCTACTTGTAATATTCAAGTTATTATGTATATGTAATGGCCTAATTCATTGAATCTCTAAAACTAAAAATATCCTCAGTGTGAAAAAATGTCAAATTATTAACGTAACTCTAGGATAATAAATGATTAAGGATGTGGCCTTATAGGATGTATCTTCGGTTGTTTTAGATAAACTTTGAGGATAGGGTGTTATTTTAGCATAAGTGATATAATCATAATGGTTATCATATTAGAATGAGTAAAATTATTTTTAGATAAACTGAATGAGTTTAAGATAACATGAATAAATATATCTTATTGTTTACCATCTTAATAAAAAAAAGTATGTGATGACTTCATTGATATACTCACACCATAATTTTTATTAGTGTAAATGACTGGATCTTAAAGGCCCCAAAGTAATAATGGATGTGAAGAAAAATATGGTGGTTATCTGAATATGAAACCAAAGGAAATAGGATATGCAATGAGAAATCTTGTGATTATTCTCAACTCACTATCTAGATTCATGATTAACCACATTAACCATGGTGATTTATATAAGGTATCATAAATGAGAGAAACTAATCCCTATGAATGTTTATATAATAATCATACAGATAATTATATTAAAATATTAATGTTTCAAGGATGTGGAAAGAAACACCTCAGTGAATTCTTCAAAGAGACTAGAAAATGTTATAGATGTTGAAATCAACGTGATAATGCTATAACCTTTTATGGAAAAAGGAAGTGTTTAGTTGACTCTAGTAATGGGGAAAAGTCATCTAAAAAGTATTAATTGAATGTTTTACGTGTGGTGTGAATTTTCATTGCACAAATATATGTCTTACAAAGAAGAATCATGAATGGGACTAGCAGGACCGTACAAATTTATGTTTACCAATACTTAAATCCATTCTAATTAATGTTAAGAAACTGAAAATTTACTATGATTGGTATGGATTATTTATTAGCTCATGTTTTGACCTTATTTAAATATTATGACATTATGCATGATTTTATTTGTAGGAAATTAGTTTTAGAGAATAATTTTGGAAAAATGGTTAAGGGATTATGAATAATACTTTATGATTAAGATTTATACATTATAGAAATTTGATAATTATGGTTAATATTTGGGTGATGAAAGGTTTGTAAGTATTAATGCTCTTTTTTAATGGGAATACAATGGAATAATTTTCACTTTTAAGTATATCCATGACGTTTGTTATGTGATAATTCTATTTCAGGATGAATTATATTTTCTTCTGTGGATATATTTATAAAGTACCATTTGGGATTATATGATCCTTGAATATGAAGCAATTACAGGTTATTACTTTTTTGGGATGATAATGTGAGATATGGGATAACATTTGATGTTAAAATATGTTATGGTTATTTTTGAGGAATTTATCTCATTATTAGGAATTGTATTAAAGTATATTGTTTTTTAAAAAGAAAAATATATAGATAGTATGGAAACCCATTGAGTTAGACAATGCTTTGGGAATCAATCACACAACCAATGAGAAACTATGATTTATAACCAACCACTAACCTACATGAAATTTATGGTTAGTATGAATTATTCATTTTGTAAAAATATATATATGAATCATGAATAATTTGATTTTGGAAATAATTTTTTATCAAATGGATATCCTTTATCTAAGAATTTTATTTTTCGTGATTACTTGATAAATTTTTCTTTGAAGGATGTTCTCTCTTTTGGGAACACAACATGCTAAATAAAATTTAATAATGTGGGATTTCATATGAAGAATAATGGTTGAAATTTATTTTGGAAGAATGAATGCTTTTATTGTGGGATTATAGTGATTCATGTTATTTATGGAAATGATTATCAAATCTTAATGAATATGTGATTCGGAAAAATAATTTTCAGTTTGAGAGTTTAAGAGGAGTTGATGTTTTATGGAGATAAATGTTAATATTTATTGTGGAAGACTATGTGATCAAATTCATCTGAGTTTAGGGTTTCAATTATATATTGGATTATTTTTCAGAATTTTTAGGGAAATTGTGTGTTGAATGGTCTCTATTAAACATTGGTAATTGTTTGTTGAATTCTGGAAACTATGAGTGCTACTTTTTTATAAGGGATTGTCCTTTTTGGGGATTTTCTTATTTGGTACTCACCATTTTGGTTTTGGTTAATGACTAATGAAAGGGAAAATATATAGTTCATTATTTTGGATTATGTGAATCTCTAGATGTCTATTCTGGTTATTTTTATGTGATAAATTCATATTTAATAGTCATAATTTGGAGAATGATGAGTTATTGGTATAAATTTAGTAAAGTATTAATGTCTATATGATAAGTAAGTATGTTTCCTTATGTTCTTAGTCAATATCATTAATAAATTCCTCCAAATTTTAAAAATAAACTTAAAACAGAAAAACATTCTATTTAATTTTCATACTAGGAATCAATAACTGTTTAACCCATCATATGTTTAGGGTTTTTTATAGATAACTTTCTTATAATCATGTTTTCTATTACTATACATCAGAACTTGATGGTTAGTTTCACTTCCAAATCCAGGTATTCAAACATGAAATCCTAGTATGGGTTATCTCACCTGACCATTGTACTTCTCATTCTTTTTTTTAATGTTATAGTATTATTGACTCTTTGTCCTATGTGGGATTTTCAATGATGTTTCTGATCCCAATTTTAAAAATAAGAGGGCGTAATTTCCAAAAGGGCTGAACTATATAATGTCCCTTATATTTATAGAATAATATATTTTCATATCTATTAATATTTATGCATATGATATTTCTTCTATGTTAAAGATAACCCTTTTTTGATAACGTACATAACACACAAAAATGGGTTTCTATGAAATCTTATGTTGAACACAACATTGAGTTATACTGAAAACTAATACAATAATAATATTATTATTTTAAATTGTAGTTAGTACCTATCCATTATATTTTCTGGAATGAACCGAACTAACTAAATAATAATAACACATGTTTTTTTATATTTTTATTATTAATTAAATAAATTTTATAGGATTAAAAGATGTATGAATCCTATTTTAAGCATGACATACTCTATTATTTTTTAAAGGTCATTTTACTGCCTTCTGAGTGATAACCCATTTTAAATCTATGTTTTGTAAATTTTTTATCTTCTATTTGAGAAAATAAACATCTTATGTAGAATAAGGAAATATAAATTTTATTTGGAATAAATTTTGGTATTTATGTGATATCGATAATATTATAATTAATAGTGATAAATAAATCATTTAAATTTAAAACTACCTATTAATCTAATATATTTATATAGATAGATTGTAATTTTAATTGGTTTTAAAGTGTAACTAGATTAAAATTTTATCATATTATCCATTTTTTGACATTTAATGTAATTTTCCTTTGAAACTGGACCTAAACACATCACAATATTTTGATAGTTATTACTTAAAAAAATTAATTTTTTGGTTTGACATCTGGAATTAATATTTTAATTAATTTCTGAATCTTATGTTATTTGAATTAGAAATATGGATTCAATATTTAAAATTAGGAGGTACGTATTTTGTAATTAGGCACCTTTAATTTGTAAACATTTTGAATGGTAACTTCAGTGATAATTTTAATTACATAGTTAAAGGGTAAATATCATAAATAATGATAAAAAAATAATAATATATTAATATTAAAATACCATAAAACATTTCTTAATACTATTATATGAGATATTTATGACCATAGGAATCCATGGGTCGATTGGTTTCCCCATGGAGCAATTTTGTGTGATAATGACCTGTTATATTAATTAAATTTATATAAAGAGAAATATAACATAATGATGAATCTTTTATTAATTGTTTTTAAATGGGGTTATATAAGTGATTCATTCAAATATAAATCATCATTAGAAATCTAACAAAATTTCTTATAACATGGAATTTAATTTATTATTTTTAGCCAACATATAAATAAATTTGATTATGACACAATGATGATGTAATAATTACCTTAATAATGATTGATTTAAATAAATGAGATTATAAATATTAAAATAAAATTATTTTAAATCTATTTAGGCCATACAAAAATTTTACAGATGATATATAATTTATATATTTTAATTAATTATGTTATTTTGAAAGAATAAATTTTTTATGTATTTTTAAATGGACATGATATGTAATGCATAGAAATTGACATTAATGATTTTTTAAAACAAATACTATTTTATTAAACGACATAATAGTCTAAAAAATCTAGGATTTAGCTAAAGGACATAGAAAATGCTGAAAATATCATTAATGAAACACTTGTGGTTCTATTGAAATATTATTTTAGCAATATTAACCATATAGTATGAATATATAAGAAGACATGTTAATAGTTAAATTAGTTAACTAAGCATTAAAACTAAAAGATAAGGTAAAATTTGTAACTTATAAAATTCTAAAACCTATTGGTTGAGGGGTTTTAGACCCTAAATAATCTTATATTTTAATTTAATTGTTTTGGGCCATTTGAAAAAGAAAATAATTTTTTAATAAATAAATTTTTAAATATATTCTTGAAGTGACCTTCCACCCTTTTTGGGGTAGCGTCTTCCCTAAAGTTCATTTCCATTATTTTACTTGTTCACTAGATATTCAATTATTATTCATTGAATACATAAAATTACCATATTACTCAATATACTAGGATTTTTTATGAGAATTATTAAAAATAAACTTACAAAAACCTCCTTCTAATGGATCTGAACATACTGTTTCTATACGGCGAACTACAGCCTCCCTAAACAATGATTGTTCAATTATTCCTACCACCACTCATAGTGGCCATAAAAATGACACTATATTTTTATATTATATATATTATAATTTTTTTATCTCTATGATACTAATATTTTTATTAACAATCAAACCTTTACGCTTTTCATAATGTGTAAATGCAATTATTTTGTTAGAGGAAGTGCGGAATACCGCCCCTGAAAGTGATATGACTCATTAGTTCCATACTTGGAATAGTAGAAAATATGGAATTAATGAAAATATGTATCACATTTTTCATATTATATAATAATTAAATTATAATACATATATGTATCATATAGTTTTCATTTCATTAAGATGAATAAAATGAATGTAGTGTTCATGCATCAAAATGACATACTGTCTCCATGAAAAGTGAATTCCATTTCTAATCTAAAAATGATATCAACTACTATAAATACATATATACTGGATACATATGTCATATTTAAATCATTAATTCTATTTTAGAGATATTTTACTTTTGACCACTTGGACGATTTGTAATTATAACAAGTTCATTTTCAACTCAAGACCCCAATATCGAAAAAATGTTGGATATTAACTTAAATAGTTATATAATTTTTATAACATGTTTATAAGTGATAAAAAATTATTAATAATATTGAAAAAGGTTCTTAATAATTTTCACGACCCATCCTCGGGACCTGATCAGTGACTACCCCAAGCCCGCCTCCCATAGGCCAGTGGCTGGCGACTAGAACCAAGGTGTATATCCCGATAAAAGGGGAAGGCATTGACTTATAAAGTAAACAAACACCACAGAGTAAGCCAGCAGATGTAAACACTAAGTAAACTGGATGAAATATTAAGTGCAAAAAGTAAATGGGCCAGAATACAAACCCAAACTGAAAGTAAGTACAACTGGAAAGAAAGTACAACAACTGAAAGTAAAGCACCAACGTCGAGCCATCCACTGGAAGTCCCACCTGAAGGGTGGTAACAGTTAGCTGCCTATGCTCCTCGGGTCCAGCCGTCCGCTCCATGTACATTCCACCCAGTGGTCCACCTCTAGGTACGGACTTGCTCCATAATCCTCAACCACGATCAGCGCTATTCGTCGTCTGCATCCAACACAATGTCGTGCGGGCATAGCCCATGCATTGGTGAGTATATGCTTCTCAGTAGGGACATCGAGACCCCCAAAGGTCTCCTAGAATCCACAAAGGATAATCCACAAAGGAAAGATACAATAACAAAGTAACAACCAACACTACTTAGGTAATGTCCATACATATACCTAAGTCATCAATTCCCGTTTGGCTCCAACATCTGAGCCCAAGTTCGATCACGTCCACACAGGATAGTACAACTCAATCCACACAAGAAAGCACAACACAATCCACATACGAAATAAAGTCAATCATATCAAATATAATGATTGAAATTCAAGACTCAGCTCACACAGGTATACTTCTTCGTAAGGTGATAGAGATGATTAGATATAGCCACAGATTCATCTAAGCTGGGACCCACGTAGGATACTAAACCAGCTAAGCTATCGGACCCACATAGGATACAGACCAGTCACTCTGCCAGAACCATGTAGGATAGCAAGAACAGAGTCAAACACTGCCAGACCCATGTAGGATACAAGAACAGTAGTCATCGTCGTTGAACCCACAGAGGATTTCAGTACGGTCTTCATCACTGCCGAACCCATGGAGGATTTCAGTGAACTCTTCATTGTCGTCGAACCCACAGAGGATTTCAGTCAGGTCTTCATCGCTGCTGAACCCACGTAGGATTTCAGTGCAGTATTCTTCACCATCAAACCCACAGAGGATTTCAGTACGGTCTTCATCGCTGCTGAACCCACGTAGGATTTCAGTGGAGTCTTCATCGCAGTCGCAGCCAGCTCTAGGGTTCCCGCACATAGCATGCTCGACTCCGGGATGGTTCTCTCCATGAGACAAGGGGTCAATACATCAACTGACAGGTATTCCAGAGTTAATGTATCTCAAAGTTCCTCCTCGACAAGAGGAACTCAACGTGATAGACAGCGCGTCAAACGGACGCCCGGTCTGAGAGTTATAGGCTTTGTCGTTCCAGGGGC
The DNA here is from genome assembly GCA_963277665.1 of Viscum album. Taxonomy (NCBI): domain Eukaryota; kingdom Viridiplantae; phylum Streptophyta; class Magnoliopsida; order Santalales; family Viscaceae; genus Viscum; species Viscum album. The sequence goes on along the minus strand of OY728126.1, from coordinate 372,701,130 downwards.
CCGGTTGGGTTTTAAGACAAAATCAACCCGACCGCACTCCAACTTTGTCCAAACCTCGAGTGGAGTAATCCAAAAGGTCCATCTCACTAAGATGAATCCAATAAAGTCAACGACACATCAATCGGACGTCCAGAGCTCAAGTTATAAGCATTTCCGCTCCGAGGGCCCGGTTGGTTTCGTGATTGAACCAACCCGTCCATACAGAAAGATCTACGAAACCTTGAGTGTAATATATCTAAACGACCGTCCCGATCCAAGGATCGCATCTCAATTGATGGTGTGTCGATCAGAGGTCTGTAGCCCAAGATATGGGAAAAAGAGCAAACCTGCCCAGTTTTAGGGGGTTTGGGGCCCGGACCGACCCGGCCCAAGACCCCCTGGGTCAGCCCGAACTGGGTCCGGGTCTGGCTTTTTAGGGCACGACACGGCCCAGGGGGCACGGCCTGGCAAGGTGCGGCCGGTCCAGCCTGGGCGGCCGGTTGACCCGGCGCGGGCGCGCCCCGCACGGCCTGCTGGGTGCTGGCCCTGCCGTTACAGAAGGGGGGGGGGGGCTGCCCCCCTTGATTGAACCGCGGACCCCCTACATGGGGTTCGCTCCTCTTTCCTGCCAGGGGTTACGACCCCCATTTTCTCGGAAGTCGGTCGGCCCTGTCCGGCCGGCCGATGCTACTGCAGCGAGACTACCGTGGTCTCGCCTCTCAGAGGTTCTGGCGGCTGGTGGTTCCTGCCGCCCCGCCTTGCACCGCTGCGGCATCGAGCCGCGACCTTATCCATCAAGCATGGCATGACGGCACCGCGCCCCTCCACCGCAGCCCTGATCCGTCCGTGACCTCTTCGAGGTTTTCCGGGATGGCACGACGGCACCACAGATCATTCGGCCTCAACGGCGTGGCGCGGCGACACTGTGCTTCTTCGCCGCATTCCTCCCTGTTTCCACGTGGTGTCGCTGCACCGCACTACCTTCTTTCGAGCCGCAACAAACACAACAACCAAGGGGGTGGGGGTCAGCCGTGTTCGTGTGGTCTGGCCTCCTCCCATTAAGTTGATAACAAGCGGTCCCAAATCATAGATGAAGAATGGAAAAGATTATTCCACAAACAAAATTATCCCCTTCCTCAAGGTGCTGTTGAACGAATGTTCGTTGAGGAAAAAGAACATCGCAGAAGAAGGCATCGCGGATGGAGGCTCTGTAAGCGTCATCGGCATCACGGAGATGAGAATCGTTGACATCGCGGTACATGGCATCGCGTCGTCGATCTCCGAGGATTCGGTTTTTTTCTTCGTCCTTCGTCGGAGGCCAGCGTTCTTCATCGGCGACGGTTCATTCTTTGCGTTCTTAAAATAGGAAGATGAAGTTCAAGACTAGAGAAAATCCTCTCCAATCCTTCTCGCACAAACCAAACACCCTTAATGAGATGAGACTTGTCATATTTAATTAACTCAGAAAATCCACCAATCAATTCTAAATTCAAAATTGAATTCTCGAATTAATTATATTGAACAACATAAACAGTTATTTAAGAATAGAGTTGACTTAAAAATTAATTGCGGTGTGGGTGAGTTACAGAAATAAATGCACGTGGGAGGTAAAAAGGAATTTGATGGGGTGGGGCTTGTGTGGGCCACACTTCACTAATATCCTACCTAGGGTAGTTATGAACTAGTGGGTCCCATCCCAAACTCCAAGAATAAGTTTAAACTACCTTAAATAAAAATAAAATTGGTTGCACACATTTTTTATTATTCATTACTTAACCCAGTACGTTTACTAACCACACCCGAGAAAATGAAACTCCAGAAAAGGTTTTCCTAAGCAATTACCGGCGCTGCGATTCCATCGGTGTCCTCAGATTCTGATTCCGAGAACCGATTTAAAAGTTTGAAAATCCCGCTCGTTCGTTCACTGAACATACCCGATCAAAACTTTGGAAATTGATTCCGGGCACACCGGGCCTCAGAATCAGGTGCGATCTGAAACTGTGTTCTTGTAAAATCCCAAAGACAAATAACAAAAAAAATTCCTTGAATTTTATGGGTCTTTACATTACTCCAACCTCAGAGATTTATGTCCCCATAAAGATACATCAACTACTAGGGAAACAAATGTGGGTACTGAGGATGCATCTGAGCCTACTGCTCCCAAGTGCTCTACTGGAGGTTCCAATGCTGCCACCAGATGCACACTAGTGGAATCGACCGCCCACATAGGACCCTCTCATGTCGATACTCGATCTCCACCGGGACCTCCACAATAGTCACCCCATCATCAATGTCCAGCTCCCCATGGTCGATGATATGTGTCGGGTCATGCACGTATCTCCTTAGCTGAGATACGTGGAAGACGTCGTGCACCCGGTGCAACTGAGGTGGTAGAGCTAGGTGATAATCCACCTCGCCTATCATGGAGAGGACCTGGAATGGTGCGATAAAGCACGGGGATAACTTGCTGCCTCGACCAATTCTCTATAATCCACGTCGAGGGGAGACCTATAAGAAGATGTGGTCACCTTCCTCGAACTCTAGTGGTCTCCGCCTCCTGTTAGCATAAGACTTCTGCCGGCTTTGTGCTGTCCTCATTCGCTCCTGGATGACCTGGACCTTCTCTGTCATGGCCTGGACCATCTCTGGTCCCACAAGTGCTGACTCCCCAGGGTCTTTCCAGTAGATATGTGATCTTCAAGGTCGGTCGTACAATGCCTCGTATGGTTCCATCCCGATGGTGGAGTGGTAGATATTGTTGTACGAGAACTCCACCATGGGTAGATGGTCCTCCCAGCTATGATCAAAGTCAAGGAAACATGCACGGAGCATGTCCTCGAGAGTCTGAATGGTCCTCTCCGTCTGACCATCCGTCTGAGGGTGAATGCCAGTGCTTAGTCGTAGCTGCATCTTGAATGCCTCCTGCAACCCCTTCCAATGCCGAGAAGTAAAGCGAGCATCTAGATCGGAGATGATAGATGATGGCTCACCACAAATCCGTACAATATCATGAACGTAAAGACATACCAAGATCTCTACTGATCCTTTTTCTCTGATGGGTAAGAAGTGGACCGACTTGGTGAGTCGGTCAACAATCACCCAAATGGAGTCATGACCTCTGGAAGTGCGTGGAAGTCCAGTCACGAAATCCATAGATATACCGTCCCACTTCCACTCCGGGACCTCCCAGGGCTATACCAAGATTGCTGGTACCTAGTGATCTGCCTTCACCTTCTCACAAGTGAGGTATTGAGAAACAAACTCAGCTATATCCTTCTTCATACCCGACCACCAGTGCTGACGTCTAAGATCCTGGTATATCTTCGCTACACCTGTATGTACCGCTAATGGGGATGTGTGAAACTCTCTCAGCACCTCCTCCTGTAAAGAAACAGGTACCATGGTACGTCCTTTGAAAAGGACGATGTTCTCTCCTCCTATAGAGAATCCATCAAGTGCATGTCCTGAGGATACCTGAGCACACTGCGTCTCACAGTCAGCGTCCCCACAATGTGCCTCTCTGACCCGCTGCAGTAGTGGAGGAGTGATTGTGAGTGACGGAAGAAAATCTGCTCCATCTGTATCCAAGAAGGATATCTGCAAAGCGGCTAGTTGCTATGTTTCCTCCCCAAGTAGCTGAATTCACGTCCTCCTGCTGAGAGCATCGGCTACTACCGTCCCCTTTCCAGGAGTATAGACTATCTCAAAGTCATAGTCTTGGAGGAACTCGAGCCATCGCCGCTGTCTCAGATACAGGTCTTTCTTGGAGAAGATGTACCTGAGACTCTGGTGGTCAGAGTAGACTGTAAAGCACTCGCCCATCAGATAGTGTCGCCACATCTTCAGAGTGAAGACCACTACTGCAAACTCTTCGTCATGGGTATTGTAGTTCTAATCATGCTGCCTCAACTGAAGTGATCCATAGGCGATCACATCCCACTACTGCATCAGGACACATCCAAGTTCGGTCCATGATGCATCGCAGTAGACCACGTACCCTACTCCCTCCTTTGGTAGCCTCAAGATAGGCGTGCTGGCCAATCTCTGTCTCAGCTCCTAAAAGCTCTGTTGACATCTGTCTGACCACACGAAGGGTTCCCCCTTCTTCATCAAAGCTGAGAGTGGTTCCGCAACTCTGGAAAAGTCTGGCACAAATCTCCGGTAGTACCCAGCTAGCCTCAAGAAACTCCGCACCTCTATCACGCTTCTAGGTGGCTCCCAAGCTAGCACTACCTCGATATTCGCAGGATCCACCACAACTCCCACCTCAGAGATGAAGTGTCCCAAGAAGTGGACCTCACGTAAACATAACTGACTCTTCGAGAGCATTCCATAAATCTGGTGGTCTAGGAGTGTGTCTAGTACAAACCGAAAGTGGTAGGCATGCTTCTCCTCAGTGGTCAAGTATATCATTCGATGAAGACCACGACAAATCGATCAAGGTATGGTTGAAATATCCTTTTCATGAGACCCATTAACACTGCTGGAGCATTGGTTATGCCGAATGGAATAACCAGGAACTCATAGTGGCCATACCGACATCTGAAGGTCGTCTTCTGCACGTCCTCATCTCGAACTCTGAGCTGATGATAACCTGATCTAAGGTCTATATTTGAGAACCACCGTTCTCCCTTGAGCTGATTGAAGAGATAGTCAATCCTCAGTAGTGGATACTTGTTCCTCATGGTCACCTAGTTTAGGCGATGATAGTCGACACACAATCGAATGCCCCTGTCCACCTTCTTGGCGAACAATATCGGTGAAGCCCAGGGTGATACACTGGGTCGGATGAATCCCTTGCCGTGCAAGTCCTCCAACTATACCTGTAGCTCTCAAAGCTCAGCGGGGGCCATCCGATATGCTGGAGTGGATATCGGGACTGTCCCGGGGTACATGTCAATATAAAAGTCTACCTCTCTGTGAGGAGGTAGTCTTGGAATGTCTTCAGGGAAAACGTCCGCATACTGATCCACCACTACAGGAAAACAAGGACCCTTCAAGTCAACTGATCCTAGGATGAGGCTAGCCAACTGATGAGTGATGGGCTATCCTCTCCTCTGCATGAGTCCATCCTATGCTGCAAAGGCTCCCTTATTGCCGGTGAAGGTGAACCTGCTCTCATTGGTGCGAACACACCACACCTTGCGCCTAATACAGTATATCTGAGCATGGACTGTAGATAACCAATCCATGCCCAAGATGACATCGTAAGGCCTCGACACCACTACAAGAAGATCCCAACCGAAGCTCTTGCCTCCTAGAGTAAGCTCACATTGTCGGCACTAGTGTGTAATCGTCGCGTCTTCTCCCGTAGGAGTCTCTAGCCCTAAAGATCGTTCCAACGGCTCTATCGGAATCTCCGAGCTCCAAACAAGGGAATCAGTAATAAAATAATGACTCTCTCATGTGTATATAAGAACTATATCAAGGGTAGAGTAGACATAGATAGTACCTTGAATCATCTCCGGTGCGCCGTGGTCGTAGGTCTGCGCTAACGGAAGCTGAGCATGTCTCTGCCTGCCAGCTCCCTATGGTCGGGGTGGGCCTCTTTGTGGTGGTGGTGGTAAAGCCTCAATGCCTCACCCACCACCTACTACTCGGCCAACTCCCCTACCTCGTCTGCTAGCTCTCGGTGAATCGCCACGGTCGACCCTCTGCCTCTGCCTGGGTAGACCCTCAACAGTCTGATGCTCCTCTGCATGGTGGGTTGGGCAGTCAAGAGCCATGTAGCCATGCCCGCCGCAAACGTAGCACTGCCTGCTCCTCGGAAGGCTAGCTCTGTGCCATTTTCCCCGCACCTCTGAGCCAGTGTCCAGAGGTCATCTTCCTAATCGTCCAGTTTGCCTGGACCCCTGTGACATTCGTCGACTGCCAGCTGCAGATGACTCTGCTACGTGCTGCCCTGAGGTAGGTCTCGCTGCTGGCGTAGGCTCTGCAAGATAGCTCTCTATGATATGAGTTTTCACAAGTACTCCTGCCTGTGTCGGAATGCTGAGGGAGATCATCAATGTCTTGATCTCAAGCCTCAGTCCATGCTCGATGGTTTGGGCCCAGAAGAATGGGTCCTATACCATGTCTGTCAAATAGCGCGATAGATCGGTAAATCTCGTCGAGTACTGGGCGACCGTCATGCTGCCCTGCCGCAGTTGTAGAAGCTCCTAGATGCGCACCGCACGGAAGGTGGATGGAATGAACACCGAGTGAAAGAGGTTCTCAAAGTCTGTCCAGTGGAGAGATTCCTCGTCGTGCACCAGGAGCATCAAGCTCCACCATCTGCCTGCTGCCACGTGCAGGAGGCTCACTGCGAGGATGACCATGACGTCAGCTGGTGTCCCCACTAACCTAAAAACTCAAAAAAAACTACCTCCATCCAATCCTCGGATGCCTGAGGGTCCGTCTCCCCACGGAACCTGGGCGGTCTCTGACACTGAAACTCATACAGTGCACTAAGGTGACCTACACTCTTAGCGGCTGGGGATGGTGGCATCGGTGGCTTGGTGGGTATTGGTACCACCGGTGCCTCCGCTGAAAAAGGGCCCTGCACCGAGGCCTCATCGCTCGGTGGGCCGTCCTCTCACTCAAAGCTTAGAACCCTAGATGGCTTCCATCGTGGGGCCATCCTGAAAAGAAACAGGTGCGTCACAGTCAAATAGTATACCTAGTGAGCATACAGAATATAATCACAAAGAAATTTTTTGAAACACACATGGAATCAATGTTTTTGTGCATTGAGTTAGAAATCAGAAGTCTGGGTCCTGGTGTACGGATACGTCAGCCACTGCACCAACAGTAGACTACCTGGACTGATAACCACACTCAATACCCAAAACATTATTGCTTCACATAGAAGATAGATCAGAGTCCTGAGTTCTGCAGTAGAACTGAACTCCTCTGATACCAATGTTTCACGACCCGTCCTAGGGACCCGTTTCGTGACTACCCCAAGCCCGCCTCCCATTGGCCAGGGGCTGGCGACTAGCACCAAGGCGTAAATACCAATAAAAGGGGACTACATTGCATTATAAAGTAAAAAAACACAACAGAGTAAGCCAACAGAAGTAAACACTAAGTAAACTGGATGCAATAGTAAGTGCATAAAGTAAATGGGCCAGAATACAATCCCAAACTAAAAGTAAGTACAACTGGAATGAAAGTACAGCAACTGAAAATAAAGAAGCAAAGTCGAGCCGTCCACTGGAAGTCCCACCTGAATGGTGGGTACAGTTAACTTCCTCAGCTCCTCGGGTCCAGCCGTCTGCTCCGTGTACATTCCACCCAGTGGTCCACCTCTAGGTACCGACTTGCTCCACAAGCCTCAACCACGATTAACGATGTCCGTCGTCTGCATCCAACACAACGTAGTGCAGACATAGCCCGTGCCGGGGTGAGTATACGCTACTCAGTAGGGAACCTGAGACCCCCGAAGGTATCCTAGAATCCACAAAGGATAATCCACAAAGGAAAGATACAATCGTGATGTAACAAACAACACTACTTAGGTATATGCCCATACATATACCTAGGTCATCAATTCCCGTTTGGCTCCATCATCCGAGCCCAAGTTCGATCACGTCCAGACAGGATAGTACAACCCAATCCACACAGGAAAGCACAACACAATCCACATAGGGAAGCAAGTCAATCGTATCAAATATAATGATTGAAAGTCAAGACACAGCTCACACATGTATATTTCATCTTAAGGTGATAGAGATGATCAGATATAGCCACTAATTCATCTAAGCTGGCACCCACGTAGGATACTAAACCAACTAAGTTGTAAGACCCACATAGGATACATACCATCCACTCTGCCAGACCCATGTAGGATAGGAAGAATAGAGTAAGACACTGCCAGACCCACATAGGATACAAGAAGAGTATTCATCGTCGTCTAACCCACAGAGGATTTCCGTACGGTCTTCATCGCTGCCGAACCCATGGAGGATTTCAGTGTAGTCTCCATCGTCGTCGAACCCACAGAGGATTTATGTATGGTTTTCATCGCTGTCGAACCCACGTAGTATTTCAGTGTAGTCTTCATCACTATCGAACCCACAGAGTATTTCAGTACGGTCTTCATCGCCGCCGAACCCACGTAAGATTTCAGTACTGTCTTCCTTGCAATAACAGCCACCCCTAGTGTTCCCACACGCAGCATGCTTGATTCCGGGAGGGTACGCTCCACAAGCCAAGGGGTCGATACATCAACAGACATGTAGCCCGGAGTTGATGTATCTCAATGTTCCATCTCGACAAGAGTAACTCAACGTGATAGACGGTGCGTCAAACGGGCGCCTGGTTTTTGAGTTATAGGCTTTTTCGTTCTAAGGGCCCGGTTAGGGTTTAAGTCAATATCAACCCGACCACACTCTAACTGCATCCAATCCTCGAGTGGAGTAAGCCAAAAGGTTTTTCTCACTAAGAAAATCCAACAAAGTCGACGACACGTCAATCGGACGTCCGGAGATCAAGTTATAAGTGTTTCCGCTCCGAGGGCCCGGTTGGTTTCGTGTTCGAACCAACCCGGCCATACCCAGAGATCTCAGAAACCTTGAGTGTAATATATCTAAATGACTGTTTCAATCCAAGGATCGCATCGCATCTTACAGTGTGTTTATCAGAGGTCTGTAGCCCATGATATGGGCGAAAGAGCGATCGTATACGGTTTTCGGGGGTTTTGGGCCCGGACCGACCCGGCCCGAGACCCCGTGGGTCGGCCTGAACCCGGTCTACCCGAACCAGGCCTGGGTCCGGCCCATTAGGGTGTGGCTCGGCCCGGCATGGTGCGGCTGGTCCGACCTGGGTGGCCGGATGGCCCAGCGCGTGCGCGCCCCGCACAGCCAGCTCGGTGCTGGCCGTGCCGTTGCGGAAAGGGGGGGGGGGGCAGCTGCCCCCCTGATTGAACCGCAGCCCCCCCCCCCCCACGTGGGGTACGATCCACTTTCTAGCCTGGGTTACGACCCCAGGTTTCTCGGAAGTCGGTCGGCCCGGTCTGGCTGGCCGGTGCTGCTGCTGCGGGACCACCGCGGTCCTGTCCCTCCGAGGTGCCGGCGGCCGGAGGTTCCGGCCGCCCTACCTTGCACTGACGCGGCTTCGAGCCGCGGCCTTTTCAAACAAGCATGGCCCGAAGGCGCCGCACCCCATTTCCGTGGCCCCGCTCCGGCCGCGGCCTCTTCGAGGTTCTCCGGTGCGGCGCGACGGCGCAACGGCTTTGTTCAGCCTCAACGGCGCGGTGCGACGGCTCCACGCTTCTTCGCCACATTCCTCAATGTTTCCGTGCGGTGTGGCTGCACCACGCCGCCTTCTATCAAGCCGTAACAAACACAACTACCAAGGGGGAGGAGGGTCGGTCGTGTTCATGCGGTCTGGCCTCCTCCTGTTTAGTTGATAACAAGCGGCCCAAAATTAAAGATGAAGAACGACAAAGATTATTCCATGAACAAAATTAACCCCTACCTCATGGTTTTGTTGAACGAAGGTTCGTCGCAGAAAAAGAATGTCGCGGAAGAAGGTGTCGCGGAAGGAGGCTCTGTAAGAATCATCGGCATCGTGGGGAAGAGAATCATCGGCGTCGCGGTACACAGCGTCGCTTCCTCGATCTTTGAGGATTTGGCGTTCTTCGTTGTCCTTCGTTAGAGGCCGGTGTTCTTCGCCGGGGATGGTGTGTTAATTGAGTTCTTCAAGGAGGAATATGAAGTTCAAGCCTTGAGAAAGTCCTCTCCAATCCTTCTCACACAACCCAAAGACCCTTAATGAAATAAGGCATTTCTTATTTAATTAACTCACATAAGCCACCAGTCAATTCTAAATTCAAAATTGAATTCTCCAATAAATTATATTGAACAACTTAAATAGGTAATTACAAAGAGAGTTGACTTACAAATTAATTGGGGTGTGGGTGAGTTACAGAAATAAATGCACGTGGGAGGTAAAAATGAATTTGAAGGGGTGGGGCTCGTATGGGCCCCACTTCACTAATATCCTACCTAGGGTAGTTAGGAACTAGTGGGTCCCACCCCAACCTCCAAGCATAGGTTTAGACAACCTTAAATAAAAATAAAATTGGTTGCACAAATATTATTTTATACATTACTGAACCCACTATTTTTAATAACCACACCCGAGAAAACGAAACTCCATAAATGGTGTTCTTAAGCAATTACCGAATCTACAATTCCATTGGTGTCCTCGGATTCGGATTCCGAGCACCGGTTTAAAAGTTAGAAAAACACGCTCGTTCTCTCACAAAACGTACACGAGCAAAATTTAGGAAATTGATTCCGCGCACACCGGGCCTCAGAATCAGGTGCCGTCAGAAACTGAGTTCTTGTAAAATCCCAAAGAAAATTAATGAAAAAAATTTCCTTGAATTTTAAGGGTCTTTACAATAATGTAAAAATTAACTTATATTTATTATTCAGAAAGATAAAGGAACATACATGATGAATCAGACTCAAGGTAATGGAACCTATCATATTCCTCTTTTAGTCAAAGAAATTTTTATGTTATTTATTATAATTATCATTTTTTTATGTTGGGATATGTTATTATATATCCTTATTTTTTTATATTTTTTGTCCAAATGATTATAGATAATTTTCTCTCTCTTATCAAATCTTTTTCGGAATATTTAAGTGACGTTGTAAGGCTGCTCAATTTTTGGTAGGGAACATATTAACCAAATTTCCATTATTTGGGTTAATCTTCTACATAATGATTATAGAGTGCTAGGATTATGTGGGAAATAAATTTTTATATCCTATCATGTATTTATAACTAAGTAACGTGTACTTATAGTGGATACAAAAAATCAATCTATTTCTTCACAAAATCATCTTTGAAAGCGAATTTGTCTCAATCTCCATTCATCGAGGCATATCATGATGTTATGTAACTTTATTATCTTATATAATGTATATAAATCCCTTTTGAAATGTTATATCATCAATTATTATATTATCTTGATATTTAATGTTATGTTTAATGTTATTTCTTAATGATTATTATTCCTGTGCTTCTCAAGAAGAAATGGAAACATTAAGTAAAACGTTGTTTTAAATGTTTTAAATATTTATCCTTCTATATCATTCATTTATTTAGATGTTTTAAAAAAATGTTTTATGTATTTAGTTATATAGAAATGAATTTATTAAAACAATAATTGTTTTCAAAAGTTTCAAAGTGTTATGGGACACAAGGATTCATGGTATCATTATGAAATACATTAAATGGTTTTAAAAATGGGTTGAAGATTTTAATATTTTGAAATTTCTTCTTGTGATTGAATATAGAAATATTTTTTCCTTTATGCTTGATTTATATGTTATTAATATACAGTGGTACCTGGAAATTTTATATGTGGTTAAGTGAGAATCCAATGATGTGTTGTTATATGACAAACCATATGATGGGTGGTTCTATGGAAATCCAAGGACAGGTGGTTACGTTATAACCTCTAATTCATTGGGTTTGGAAGTCGGCCGTATGGTTATTACATTTAGTGATATATGTGGACGTCGACCATATGGTTATTCCATTGAAGTATGTTAATTTCCCAAGTTACCTTCATAGGTAATATGTTGCATATTATGGGATTTATTGTAATCATTTCGTTAAAAAAGGGTAAGCAAATAGCTAATTTTCAGTGAAGTGTTTTTACACTTCTTATAGGTGAAAAGTATTACTTTATGATAATTTTTGGTTGGTTTAAATGTTTTTTGAAGAGTAATTGTTTTCATTCATTATGTATCCCTTACTTTGATATTTTCCTCATCCCCTGGTTTGAACTTTTTTTAAACGAACATAATGAAAAATAAAGTCAAGGATTGGATCATGGAAAAGTTAGGATATTTAAAACATGAAAGGAAACATTATTTGTTTTAATTAATTTTTTTATAATAATAATGTATAGAGAGTCGAAGTGTCTTCTTGTAAATTTCAGGTTTTTTTTAAATTATGAACAAATTATCTAATTCTACAAACCTGAAAATATCCTCAATGTGAATTAAAGTCAAATTATTGACATATCTCAATAATAAGTATTTTTTATAGATGTGGACTTATAGTTGTTATTAGAAGTCGGTTTAGATTACATTAGAGTTTGGGGTTTTATTTAAGCATATGTGATATAACTATAATGGTTATCATATTACAAAGACTCATATTCATTTTATGTAAATTTAATGAGTTTAGGATAACATGAATAAGTATATCATAGTGTTTATCCCACTAATAAGATATTTTATATTTATTTTACCAATATAAACAAACTAAACATTTTTGTTTTAGAGTAAATTACTGTATCTACCAAGATTCGAAGTCAAAATGGATGTGATGGAAACAGGGGTGGTATTATGAATAAGAAACTAAATTAAATTAAATATTCAATGAGAACTGTTGTGGTTATTCTCAACAAAATATATAGAGTTAGTATTTCCTACTTTAATCTTGGTTATTTCTATAAGGTATCATATATGTGAGAATTGAATCCCTATGGTTGTTTAGGAAATAATCATATACATAAGTATATTCAAAAACATATATTTCAAGGATGTGGAAACAAACACCTAAGAAAAAAATTCAAAGGAACGACAAGATGTTATAGATGTGGTAATACTGGTAACAAAAAAATAACCTATCATGGAAAAAGTAAGTCTTTAGATATCTCTATTATAAAAAAAAGCTCCTTTATAAGGGATCAATTGAATGTTTTAAATGTTGTGTACATGGTCATTTATAAAATGCATGTCCTATGAAGAAGGTTAGGGAATGAGACCAACATGACCGTAAAAATATATTTTTATTAATTCCTACTACAATTCTACTTTAAGATGAGGAAAATGAAGTTTACTTGTGAAATGTATGGATTATTTCTAAGCTCCTTTTTTGATATTATTTCAATTTTAAAACATTTTACATGATTTGATTGTAGGAAAAATTTAAAATTTAATATTTTTGGAAAATGATGGTTTAGGGATCATTAGGAATGCAAGATGATTAAGATGTCTAAATGTTATAAATTTGGTATTTATGTTAGATATCCAGGTATAATTTTATTAAAGGATGCAAGTCTAACTGAAAATTAAGTATGTTTCCTTATGTTCGTATTCAAGCTCATAAATAAATCCCACCATTTTCTAAAACGGGTCTTAAAAAAAATTCCATTTACTTATCATAATCGGGAATTAAATACAGTTTAACCCATCACATGTTTATGATTTTCTGGAATTTAAATTTATCCTAATCATGTTTTCAATCACTCTCAATCAGAAATTGATGGTTAGTTTCAATTCCATATACATGTTTTCCTACATGTAATCTAAGTATGGGTTATCACGGGTGACCTTTTTACATCACTTTATTTCTTTTATTGTGATATTATTATTGACCCTTTTTCCAATGCGGGGTTTTTAATGATGTTTTGAAACCCAATTTTAAAATATTGGGGATTCTATTTCTAAAAGGGGGAAGAATATAACGAGTCATATATTTATAGAATAATATTTTTTCATATCTATTTATATTTATGAATAAGATATTAATTTTATTATAAACAAAACACTTTTTATGATAACATACTCAACATGCAATAAGGGGATTCTTTGAAATCTTATATTGAACACAACTTTGAGATATACTGAATACTAATACAATAATATTGTTATTATTTTAAATGGTATTTAATGAATTGTCGTAAAATTGGTAAAAATGAACATGAACAACTAAATTATGATTAGACATGATTTTATATGTTTTTATTTTTATCCAATAAATATTAGAGGCTAAAAATAATCATGAATCTTATTTTAAGCATGAAATACTCTAATATTTTTTAAATGGTTGTTTTATAACCCTTTGAAGGAATACTATTTTTAAATATAGATGTTTTCATATTTATATGTTTTTTATTGATAAAAAATCATTATATATATAAGCGGTATATCAAATTTAATTTGGATTATTTTTTTGGTATTTTTGTGATAAAGTTCATTTTTAATGAACATTATTGCATTTTAATGAATGAATTCCTTTTAATATAATTTATTTCCATAGAAATATTTTACTTTTAATAGTTTTTAAAGTTTATTTTAGTTTTATTTTAATCATTTTATCCAAATTTGTTCAATGGATGTAATTTCCCATTGAAATTAGAAAAAGACACATGTCAATATTTTGATAGTTATTACGTATTAAATCATTTCTTTTGGTTTTTAAAACACGAATTAATATTAAATTAATTACTAAAAATTATGTGATTTGAAATGGGAAAAATGGATTCCATATTTGGAATCATGTGTTCCAAATTTATTAAATATATACCTTTTATTTTTAGTCATTATGAATACTAACATCAGTAATTATTTTATTTACGATGGCTAAAGTGTAAATAAGTTATATAAGAAAAAACAGTAATATTATAATAATATTAAAATAACATAAATTTTTTCATAATCCTATTAGATGAGATATATCCGAACATGGGAATCATTGGGTAAATTTTGTTAAGCTATTGAGCCACTTGGGGGTGATAATGACATGTTATATTAATTAATTTAATTTAATGTGAAAAATAACAGAAAAATTTATCTTATAGTAATACAATTTTTATATGGTTTCATATATGTGATCGATTTGACTATAAATAGTCATTAGAATTAATGGGAGATTTCCTACATCAATTTATTTATTTTTTTTCATACATCAAATAAAAAAATTTATTTATGACACAATGATAATGTAATGATTACCCTATTAATGAATGATTTAAATAAATAAGATTATAAATATTGAAATAAATTTATTTTGAAACATTTTATGCCATATGCTAATTTTTTGGATGATTTGGACTTGTTATATATTAATTAATGTTTTTTCTAAAAAATAATGTTTTTATTAGTTTTTAAAAAGTCTTGATATAAATAGTATAAAAATTTGCATAACAGAGTTTAAAAAAAATACTATTTTATTAAATGATTTAATAGTCCCAAAATTATAATCTTCATATAAATAATATATATAATTTTGAACAAGACATTAATAAAACACTTTAGGTTTTATTGGCATTTTATAGTAACTATATTAATTATATAGTTTGAATATATACGATTACATGGAAAGAGTTAAATTAGATAACTAAAGGTTAATGCTAAAAGATAACGTAAAATTGGTTACCAATACATCACTAAAACCTATTGGTTGAGAGGTTTTCAACACAACATAATCATCTCTTTGAAATAGGTGATATTGGGACCATTTTATGTAAAAAACATTTTTAATAATATAATCTTTTAAAAATTTCCAAAAGTGCCCCACTTCCCTGTTATAAAATTGAATCACCTATACCAATTTAATCAAACCTATCAAGCCCCATGGATAGTCCAAATTACTTCCAAATAATCTTATAGAATCCCTAAAATACTATTAGTACTCTTACCCTGGACATAAGGAAATTTAATAATGCCTTTTGGATCAAATCAAAGGGGGTTACAAGTTTTAGAGGTAGCGTCTTCACTAATGTTCTCTTCCATTATTTTACTTCATCACTCTCTATTATACTCTGTTTAATTGATTACATAAAAAACAAGTATCAGTACTTTACTAGAATGTATTTATGATAATGATAATAACTAAACATACACACACCTCTTTCTAATGGAAATGAACTATTTGTTTCTATGTTTGACGAACTACTGCCTCACAAAACAATGATAGTTCAATTTTACACTACCGCCTATCATGGTGGCCATTATGATGGAAAAATATTTTTATATGTTATATATTATATCTTTATTTTCTATATTATAATATATGTTTTATTTACATACATAAATATATGCTTTTAATTTTGTCTAAGTACGATAATTTCATTTTAAGACGTGCGGACTACCGCCCCTCCAAGTGATATGAATCATTTATGCCATAAAAGGAACATATAAATGATAGATTTAATAAAATTATGTAAAATATATATCATTTGATATTATAAAGGTATTATAATACAGATATATATCATCTAGTTTTCATGTCATTAATATGATAAATAAATGAAAGTACAATTCATGCATACGTACAGCTTACCAGCCTCCTAAACGGTGCCTTTAATTTCATATATCCAAATGTTATGGACTATTTTAAATAAATATATAACAGAAATATGTGAAATTTAAACCAATAATTCTATTTTAGAGATAATTTAATTTTGAACACTTGGACTATCTACAATTATAACCATTTCATTTTTTACTCGAGTACCCAATATCGACAAAATGACCGATATTATGTTAAATAATTTTGTAATTTTTATAACATGGTAATAAGTTATATAAAAGGAATTATAATCCTGAAAATGGTTCATAGAAATGTATAAATTAAATTATGTCTATTAATCAGGAAGAAAAATGAACATACAAGATGAATCAGACTCAATGTAATGGAACCTTTCAATATCCTCTATTTTTAAAAGACTTCTTTTATGATGGGTATTTTAGTTTTCATTTTATTTCATTGGGACATGTTCTTATATATATTAATTTCTATAAATGTTATGTAAAAGTGATGATCAACCATATTCTCTCTCATCAACTCCTTTTCTGAATTATTATTTTACCCAGTTAGGTAGCGTAAATTTCATTAGGTATCTTTGAAACACAATTTCCATTATTTGGGTTAATCTTATACTTCATGATTAAATAATGATATGATAATGGGGGAAAGAAATTTTGATATCTTATCATGTATGTATACTTTCTTTATGTTTACTTATATTTAATACACATAATCGATCTGTTATATTTTCCAAATGATCTTTGTATGATAATTTGTCTCAATCTCCATTCATTGAGGCATATCATGATATTATGAACCTTTATTTTCCAATAATATGTATATGTATCCATTATGACATGTTACATAATTAATTAGTATATTCACATGGTATTTAATATTTTTTAATGTTATTACTTAATTATTTTTATTGAAGTGTCTCTCATGTGGCAAGGGACACATTAACTAAAATGTTGTTTTTGATATTTTAAATATTTATCCTTCTAAATAATTCTCATTAATGTCCATGTATAAAAATTTGTATTACGATTTTAATTATATGTTAATGAATGTTTTAAAAAGATAATTTATTTCGAAAGATTCCAATAGGAATGGGACACTTTGATTCAATGTATCTTAATTAATTTTTTTAAATTGTTTTAGAAATGAGTTGAATATTTCAATATCTTGAATGATATCTTGTTATTGAAATATAGAAATGTTGTATTAAAATTATTAATAAATTATATGTTATGAATATACAATGTTACTTAGACATTTGATGGGTGGTTATGTGATAAAACAATTATGGGTGGTTACGTGATAAACCATATGAAAGGTGGTTTTGTGATAATCCAAGGATGGGTGGTTACATTTTAGCTTCCAATGAATTGGGTATGGAAGTCGGATAAATGGATATTCAATTTTGTGATATTATTTGAAGTCAACTATATAGTTATTTCATTTATGTGTGTTTATGTACCTAGTTTCCGCAATAAGTTATATGTTGCTTTCTATGGGATTTATGGTAATATTTTGGTTACAAAAAGGATAAGCAACGAGCTTATATTTAGTGATGTGTTTTTTCTACATCTTAATGGTGAAAACTATTGAATTATGAGAAATATTTGGTGGTTTACATGTTTTTTCCTGAATAAAACTTCTCATTAATTATATATCCCTTATTGAGGTTTTGTGCTCTTCCAATGTTTTGAAATGATTTTCTCATGGCTTAAAGAAGAATAGAGTCAAGGATGGGATCAAGGAAATGTCATGCTATTTAAAAAATCAAATGAAACCTGTTTATTTTTAAATAGTTTTTGTTTTATTAATAAATTTATATTGAGTAAAAGTGTCTACATGTAATATTCATGTTATTACATATATGTTATGACCTTATTCTCGAAAGATCAAAACCTAAAAAGATCCGGAATTTGAATTAACGTCAGATAGATGACTTTTCTCAAGATTAAGTAATATTTAAGGCTGGGGCCTTTTAATAATAGTGGAAATAACACAGAATAACCACTAACGATACATAAATAACGATTTCATAAAATGGGGTAAAAACCAAAACAAATAGTAAATATGTCAAGTCATTATACAATATTAACTGAATATAACACAAAATAAGACAATAGTAGAATTACCGAAAGGTTCCTAACTCCATGTCTGGAACCTCATCCATCCATATCGCATTCCCATCTAAACTCACTTGAACATGTCCCTTTCCCTTATTCTATCCTACAAGCATGAAATCTTCTTGGGTACCAAATGATGGATCGAACATTACTTAAGTACAACTTAGTAGACCACACCTAAAGGTGTCTAAAAAATATCATGTCTAATAGATATTGCATGCATGTATGACATAAATGAGAAGAACATAAGCGAAAATATTTGGGCTAGTAGATAATAATCTTTACTTCACTAACACTAACCATAGTAAAAAATTCATTATATTTGTCATGTCGATTACTTAGTTCATCAAAAAACTTTAAATCCATTGGTTAGTAATTCAAATCCTTCACAAAAGGTTATTATAATTTATAATTATTAATAACGGAACAAGTCATGTCCCAATGTCACAAGGTCTAACACAAAAAAACATCACAACATCTTTAACGTGAAGAATCTGTCTGGTATGAATGAAACTATTAGGGGAATAGAGGTAAGTTCCCATCCCTAACCCTTATATTTTTGGTGGAGTCAGAGCGTCTATCCTACACGACCCGTGGGGGGAGACTCAATCATTTGTATCATGCCTTAATCATGTTCCAAGGATTACTCATCCCTTAACCTTAAATAAACCATATTACATGCAACAAAACCAATATATATAAAATTAATAGTCCATAATAATCAACATGTGAATTAATTTTATACCACAACCCATGAACACAATTCCAATTTAGATTGCTCAGTCCTTTTATATGAATTTCTATTCTTAGTCCTATCTCACTACTAACTTTCAATAAATCCCTTTTTTCATACCATTAATCATATTCATGCATTCCCTTACAAAAAATCATTTAACACATTTTCATTTCAAATACCATTAACAAATAACAAATTCATAGTTTCATATCCACCAAATATCTTAGCTATTTCTAAAATAATTCAGAATCCACATATCAAAATATCATTTAACCAATTTAATCTATTTCTATACCACTAAAAAAACATTTATGATTCTTCCAAATCTTGAAAAAACTACCAGTATTCCTTTTTCACTTCAATTAAACATGTCGAGATATTCAAAAAGGTAATTAAAGTATCACTCAATAACCTCACACTCACTTAACTATTTCATAGGTTTGAAAATATAAGTGAAACACATGAGAGGACATAAATTGGTAAAATATTCCTTAATGTATCCCATGAGGACAACTAGGGTTTTCATTCATCATTTAATAATAAATATTACCAAACACATTAATGGAATTAAAATCAAAACATGTGGCATCAATGAAAATATTTGAACGTGCTCAAATCTATAATGAAAATATGTGATTTACCTTATATATCACCAACCTCAAATACATTGATGTTAAAAACCTTTTTCATAACCTTAAATCTCTATTACACCACCCTTATAAGCCTTAACCTAGATAACTGTGAAAATGGTTGTCTAAGAACTCTAAATGGAGATAACAAGAAGATACTAACCCTAAACCCAAATGGGATGAGAGAGAGTGGTTAGACTAATACAAAGCTTTGATCCATAACCGATAGAACACCAAATGACATAGGAGAGAAGGAGACTCACCTATGAGAAGCTTCAGTCACTAGGGATTATCCATAGGGTTTTATGATGTGAAATAGTGTAGAATCTCGGGTTACAACATAAAACCCAGAGAGAGAAATTCTGTAATTCTTCCCAAATTTAATGTGTTTTATAGTTTATGAACAAAATTTTCAAAATTATGAAAAAAAATTCACAATCCAGTATCAAAGAGAAGCTGGGTTGCATAGTTACATGTTAATGTCACACAATTTGACAAACTGTGCTCCAACCTTATGTTAAACCACTATCAAAGGTTGCATGGTTTGTATGGGAAGGTTTCATGGCTTACTTAATCATGCACCAACCATGCACCTAGAATATTTTGGTATTTTATTCCATAAATTCTTGTCCCAATCCCATGGAAGACCCCAGAGTCCCCTCATACACCCCAAAAACATTTCATTATCCCAAAAAAGAGATTCAAACAACAATTTAAACAAACATACACCACTACAAAGTCTAGGATATTAAAGTTGATTATTATAAATACATATATACTGAATATATATGATATCAATATCATGTTATATATTCTAGAAATATGTAAATAATGATCTATGATGGTTGATTAATAATAACATGATAAAACACATATGAAAGCAAAGTATATCTAACCTTGAATGTAACAATAACATGTAGTTGTTAATGAACTTGTAATATAATTTCATTGCAAAATAATATATGATATTTGAAATAATAATATAGTTATTTTCTATATATATACATTTCTTTTATTTATTATATATTATTTTTCACCATGTATGGTGAAAGACGAGACTGGTCACTACTGAATTTCATCTCATTTTTCATTTTTGTGAGATACAGGAAAAATTTAATACTATCTTATATTGTGTGGTGTATATAATTCCCTATGATATGTTATATAATTATTTTTATTTATTTTTTGATACTAAAATATTCATATTATTTTATTATTATCATGGGATCCTGATTCTGAGTTTACACAAAAACAGAATGGTTATATCATCCCATTTTTATTTTAGTGAGACTTATGATTTTTTCACCACTCAATTATTTTGTATTGTATATATAATTCCAATGAATAAATTAATTGATTATTATGTATAAATTTATGGTTATTAACATATACATAGGTTGATATTTATTTCATATAGATTATGGTTTAAAATTAACCAATTATGAAAATGAATTTTTCCCAATTTTTCTTTTTTGAAATTCATTCCATGTTATTCACTAATATTTTTATATGGGGCATATATACATCCAGAATGAATCTTATATACCGATTATCATTATATCATGATATTTTAAACTTTATGTAATTTTATTATCTCATTTATATTATGAGTCATTATTTATAAAGTGGTAATCATTTATTTCTATAATATTGTCATTTGTCATGATTATTTATAACTATGCATACATTTATTAAAAATTATGATCCACTAGATAAGAAAACACATGATATTTATTATATTTGTGTTAATCATGATTTCAACATATATTGGTATAATTCTTAAACATTTGGTAGTTTTTTATAATTTAGAATGTTTTTTATTTAAAAATCAAAAATTATTTCTCTCTTCTATTGGGAAACACTTTTATTCACAAAGAATATTTTCTACAAATGATATCTATTTTTTTCATAATATATTAAGTTAATTATCCTGGAAAATGTTTTTAAATATGGTTTTAATTTTTTAACGTGTTTGAAAATTTTTACAATGATTTTTTGTCAAGATTTAAAATCCATTTTCAAGGAAAAATGTTATCAAACTGATTTCTAGTTTTTAGGATATGTTTTCAAATGATTTATATTGAAAAAAATTATAAAAATTATATACCTTATAAAGATTTTTTTTCAAAGTGAAGATGGTATGTATCATGAATAAATTTATTAAATTAAATACCTAACAATTATTTATAATAAAATATCGTTTTTGGCATAGTGTTATGAAAAGTAATTTTAAAGAAAGATTATTTCGCTTATGAAATGATCTATGTGAACCTTCTAAATACATATCCATGTGAAATTTTAATTTTTTATTAATATTTATGATTCACTAGAAGACATTATCGATGAATACCATTCATATTATTTCCCGAATGGTTTATGTTTTTATGGTAGGATTTTTATGTCCCTTGATTCTCTTCCATAGTTTATAGGATATTGAATGAAACTTCTTATCTTGGGTTATGATTTGATGAAATTATAATGGGTCTCATCAATTTTTCATACGAAATTATATGGTGATATTTTTATGATACCCATAACATTTCATGGGTTATGATATGTTTTTTATTAAACCTATATCTTTTTATAGGTCATGATATTAGGAAATTTTTTATTATCTCATGGCACATGTATGAATACTTTTATTATTTGATGGGGGATACAAATATGTACCAACAAAAAATTAGGTAATTATTTTTTTCATGAGATAATAAAGGGAATCAATTCAATGATGTTGTTCCACAATAGGAAATATGTGTTCACTAATCCACTATTGGAAGATGTGGAAACCCGCTCTACTATGGGAAGATGGGGTAACATGATACCATATAAGGAAAGGACATTGAATATCAATGGTGGCGTGTCCCACCTAGTAGGTGTAGTCCCTATGAGGTTCCCTGATAAGTTTGGGCAACATGACCTGAATTATTGAGACTGTTTTTTTATGATTATGTGTATGCCACAAGTATATGTCTTATGCATATGATATGTGAACATTGTACATGTTTTTGATTGTATTATGAATCATTTATTATGAAATTACAATATTAATTCCTTGTATCTTGATTATTATCCTTGAAATTAATGGTATGATCATAAAATTATTTTCTCATGTTCTCATAACCTTATGTTAATGTTATGATAAAAAATTTACATTATTAACCCTTTACGAGAATTCAAGATCACCCCATTCATATGTTTCCTTTCCAAATTTAATGAAGAAATATTATACATAGGAGTATTAAGGAGTATGATATTTATGGTTGATGTTTAATATCATTCAACAATATAGAATAATCTATTCCATGTATCAAAAAACAAAAAACTATTATGGTCCTCAGATATGTACATTAATAATGTCCATGTATATTAATAATTAGTTTTATTAGTTAGTATCAAAGGAATGGTTTAATCAAGCATTGGAAACTATGTTGATAAAAACATAGTGAGATCACATAGTATATTTATTGGGATATTTCTCGGGATATCTCTAAGGACACATATAAGAATTGGAAAATTTTTAGGAAATTTTAATGGAATTTTGGTAAAGTACGAGTGACTAGTCTTCTATAAATACCTATTTATATAGATACTATTGGTGAATGAGGCTATGGAAAAAATCTATATAGGGGTAACCCAAAAACCTTAAATTGATTTAGATTCAATCAGGACCTACTGCACGACAACGAGCCTTTCTACACACCGGGTTTGACACCCACATGTGATATGGTTTGGAAATTCAGAAACACTTTATGAACCATCATAAAGGACTTGAATAGAATATAAGTATGCATAAAAAAGTATAAAAATATGGTTTCATTAATTGAAAACTTGAATTCATTATTTAGAAATCCAATATGTGATTTTTTAGGATTATGTGGCATTATATTATGATATGTGTTTTTCACACTATGATTTCTAGTTTTAGCTAATAGAGGGAACTAGAAAGAACACAGTTAACATTTAATTTTATTGAAATGAAATTTAAGGGAATTATAAAATTCTATTTCATAATTTTAAATCTCATAGAGAAAATAATGAAGGTTTCACGAGTATTTGATTTACTACTTATGATAAGGAGACCACAAACAACCTGTGGAATGTATGAAACGATCTTCGAGAATTAATTAAATTAAACATAAGAAGAATAAATTTATTTAGGGTGATTAACCATAATACATGATTCATATTTCACATTATATGAATGAGGTATTAAATAATAATGTAATAATTCATGTGTAATTCCTCGAGAAGAAAGTTAGATGATTGAAATGTTAATTAAGTTATATAAATAAATAATTATATTAGGATTGTTTATAGAAGTTATTATTTATGTATTTAAATTTAATGATATTTTCAAATTATAAAAATGAATTCCTTAAATTATTTTTTAGGATTATAAAATGATATTTTATATGGAAAAATATATTCTCATCTTAATATTGTTAATTGAATGATATTTATGACATTATAATAGAGAAAATATATGTTGAAAATGTCGTATATGATATCATTGATGATGTTGGTAATTTCATAGATTGGCTAATATATCCATTAATCATTATAATAGAAAACAATGCATGTTTTTATATAGAATTTATGGTAATTTAGTATATTATCATGATTCAATTGAATATACGATAAGTGAGTTCACATGTTTTGAACGTGTAAACCAAGAGATAAATTTTTATATATGAGGAATCAATATTAATCTGATTTTGTGACCTTATTTCAAAATTTTGGATTTTTCATAAATTTTCAGGGTAATAAGTTAAAAATTTTATTTAAATTTCATGTTCAAACTTAGAAAATGTCTTTGTTATTAACATATTATCTCAAAGTGTGATGACCTATTCATATTGGATAAAATGTTCTATGTATGTTATGTTCATGGTAACTGAATATAAATGGGATTAATTTTCCTGGATATCATGATCTATTACTGATTTTGGAATTTAAAATTTATTTATTTCCATAGTGAAAGAGGTGTTGTCAAAATTGACCGTGACACTAAAAAGGGTGATATTTTTGTTATGAATTGGAATAAAATCATTATAGTATATATTCTTGTAAAAAATTATTTATATTTAGGTAAAGGGTCATGAAATAAAATTACATCCTATTATCATAAATTTTTATTATAAAAATGGAATATTTAATTATTTTTTAATTAATAGTATTGTTATTATTATCTTTCTATGTATTACCCACTTATTTGTTATAGGTTATCCTTATAAATATCTATAATAATTTATTATTTTCTTCTATTACAATGCTTTCACTTCCCACATATGTTCTCATATTTGGAAACCTTGTTATGTCTTAATTTGGGTTACTGTTATGTTTCAAACCATTACTTATTAATGTATGTTTCAGTATCCATTTGTACAACGTGGGATTCTATGATTAGAACATTAAATCATTAAACCGTTGATTACCTATATGAATTTTGAGTGGGAAAATAATTTTAATGGGGATTTAATGTTACACCTTGACATTTAGTGAATTTGTTTGAAATTTAATTAATATTTTGGATATATTTATTTACGGAAGAAATATATATTTAATAATGATATAATTATGTTTGAAAAATATTATACATTATACAACGATAATTCTACTCTACACGCAACACCAACATGGCGTCCATATTGTGCAACATGGAGCTTATATGAAATAAAATTTTATTATAAGAAAATATATTTAATATGAAATCTATAACATCGATGTTAAAAATATTAATATTATTTTTAATATTAAAATATTGAAAACTATATATAAATGTTTTATTAAAATAAAAAAAATTATTATAAATTATATAAATTTTGGTACGATCTATATATGATTAAAAATATTGTTTTCTAAAATGATGTCCTTTTTAAGGCCTTCAATAAAAATTTATAAAATTAATTTATGAAAATTAATGAGTTGAATTATATCAAATAATCATCATTAATAATAAAAAAAATATCGTAAGCTAAATTTTTTGTATTTTTCACAAATATTTTTTTGGGATAATTACAATAAAATATTTATTTTTTATTTAATGATGATTTTTCATCTAATTATTTATATATTTAAATCATATCATATTTTAATAAAATGTGTAATTAGTTCAATTAAAAATAAATTAAAACAATGTCATTCATTGGTACAAATTTTTTATTTAAAATTGATATGTAAAAAATTTAATACTAAATTCCTTTTCCCTTTAAAACCAAGATTCATAGCCACATTTGTGGTATTAACATTTTATTTAAATTTTCTAGTTATGTGAATTTAATTTTTAAAGTCCAAAATACATAGTTTTAAAAATTATAATATTTATATTATAATTATTCTTTTAAAAAAAATTGTACGTAAATGATGTTAAAAATAATTACAATGATTAAGGAAAAAATTATCTTAACAAGGGAAAAAACGATAAACATAAGGTCTACATTCATGTAGACACTCCACCAAAATACATTGTATTCCCATATTTGGACCATATCCCATGTTAAATTTATTTTTATGATTTAGTGAGACATAATTTCGTAAATGTGGGAAATATTATAAGGTATGTATGGAAAAGGTATAAAAAGGAACCTTCACTACCTTTAATATATTTAAATATTTATCATACTGAAGAAAATTAATTGTTTTTGTTATGAAAATTATTTATAAATTTAAATGCGATTTTCACTATGAAAATTTAATTTTAATTTTTATAGATGATATAAATACATTATACTCATAAAAAAATGCTAGCATCTAGATTATTTAGTCAATAATTGAATATAATAAATGATGCTAATGTCATCAAAATGAGAATAAATTTAATAAAATATTCTGCTAAATTATTTTGTAGAAAAATATATCATTTTCCACAAATTTTTGTTTAACATAAATTAATTCTATAACAAATTTGTATTTTTATATTTAAATTAATAATATTAGTTTTTCATTGACCTGAATGTTATTCTATTATAAATAATATTTCATTAAAAATAAATAATTTTACCAAAAAATGTGTCCTCTAACCATTGATTTATAAATACTAACCAATATCATATATTTTCTATTTATGGGCAAACTTATTTTTAAAATTAACATATCTTACCATATATATTAAGAAAATTTTTAGAAATAATCTTGTTAAAGAAGTGTTTTTTCCTTTTATAGGAAAATTTTTTAAAATTAATTTCCAAACACATGGGATTTGTTTTTGTAAAATTTGTATAAATTTTAGAATCATGTGGGAATATATTTTCGATTTAATCTCAAATTTAGTTAGTATTAATATTTTAATTACACAAGTTAGAAAATTAGTTTCCTTAATAAAAATACCAAAATGATAAATGTGGAGAATCATAGAACATAAGGAACAAAATTATAAATACTCACTTATTTTTGTGTTGTAAAGGGTTATTCCACCATTATTACCCTTTTAATATATTATTTTTTTATTTTTTGAGAACCTGAGGTCAGGGAGATCTCCCAATATTAATTACCCTTTTATATTTTCTATAATGACACTCCTCCTCTAAAAAAGGCATTCAATCTTCCTCTTCTTTACATATCTCAAGCCACATTTTCTAGTCCATAGCCTAAAAAATTAATTTACTGAAATCCCTCATGTCAACCTTTCAGCCTAAATTTTTTAATAAATACAACCATTAAATCCCTTTATTGTAATCTAAGAGTATTTACTGAAAGAAGAGGTATCGTCCATCCTCAGGAAGTTTTGTTTTATTTTCATTCCATACCTTATCAATAATTATTTTTTCATATATGTATAATAATACAAGTATCATAAATATAATTATATTTTATTATTATAAATATTATAATTATACCTATACACACGTCCATCAAATGGTTAATAAACTTATTTTTCTTATGTTTAATGAACTACCACCTCATGAAACGACATTGTTCATTTTTCTTTTAACACCTCTTATTGGTGGGAATTGTGAAGGGTAAATTATACTATATATATGATATTTATTATGAAATTATTCTTCTTTAAAAATAATATTGTACATTCCATCATGTTTTCAATTTTTTGTATATTAAATTACATCATTTGGGGATTTGTTGACTACCGCATCCTCTAACCTATGTGATTTATTAATACATTACATTTAATATATTGAAGAAGTGTTTTGTAAAATTATATGATAAAAAAGAAATTATAATTACACTAAAATGATAATATATATATATACATTAACATATGTCATTTACTCTCGTTATTTTTATATATCAATAAAATGGAAACGCCATTCATGCGTACGAATAACATACCATCTCCATGAATAGTGTATTGAAGTTCATATTTATTTATTTTATATATTAATATAAATATATATAATTAATATATATGATATTTAAATCATGTTTTAATTTATTTAAATATTTATATCATGATATATGAAATAGGATCAAGAATAAAAATCAAATACATAAATGAAAAACTCAGTGGATATTACCTAATGCATAACATTAACATGGTGTTGTTAATAAATAGATAATATAAAAACAATGATATAACATATTGTATTGTATATAAAAATATTTTTCTAGGGAATATTTATAATAAACTTATATTTATTATACATTATGTTTTACTATATATTATGAATGTCATCATTTATGGTATCGTAATTCCATCTCACATTTCATTTTTGTTATATACTTTCCATATTCATCGATCACTTATTTTGTGTATGGTATATACATCCCTATGACATATTATTTAATAATATTAATATATTTAATTTTATAAAAAATTTTAAATTATTTTAATTCTATCATTGGCTTCACAATTTCAAAATATTTCAATGTAGTAAGGGTTTTCTCGTCTCATTTTTTCTGTGAGTCATACTCCTTATTCATAAATTATTTATTTTTTGTGAATTATTCATATCCAATAAATTTAATTTATTATTATTTTAATTAAATTTATGATTATTTATTTATATAATTTATAATTTTTTCTTTCTTAGGTTTTATGTTTCAAAAGTTAACAAATCAGTAAATTAATTTTTCACAATTTTACCTATTTGAGATATAATCCATGTTATGTACCGTTATTTGTCTATAAGGGGTATATACATTTAGTTGAGATGTTCAATAATTAAACTTATTATTTTATAATATTTTTAGAATCATGTAATTATATTCTCTCATGTGAATTATTAGTCAAAGTTACTATAGTGGTAATAGATTATTACTACATTGTAATTGCTTTTCAGGATTATTTATGATTATGCTTCCTTTGATGAAATATTATGATACACCACTAATAAAGACACATGGGTTTTTTATATTATCAATATTTCTGATATATTCATGTATTGGTGCAATTATTCAACTCATTTTTACATAATATAATTAATAGAGAGTTTTTAATAAAATCTATCTTTATTTATCTCTTAGATCATGGATCAGTTTAATTCAAAAACCATGTTCTCTAAAAATGTTTTAAAAAACATTAATAAATAATAAATTATGATTGTTTTCATGGACAATTTTTTATAGAATTTTTTTAGGTTTAAATATTTCTAATATGACTACACTATTGTCAGTTTCTCATTTAAATATTACTTATTACATAGAATTTCACATAACACAACTCAGAAGATAGAGAGGTCTTGTGTCATAAGAAATTAGTAACATTAAATAACTGCTTAAAAAATAAAATATAACATCTTTATCGAAATTTTATTTAACATGACCACAACATTCCTTCATACGTAAAACTGCATGGAATAACCTAAGGAAATTAACTGAAAATGGTTAGCTATAAATCCCATTAAGGGAAGAAACATGGAAAACTATGATAAAGTCAATACATGTTTGTCAATAGTAATATAAAATGAGATAAAATTAGCATTAACATAAACTAATCATATAGAGTGATAATCATAATATGGATACGTTTTAACAACATAAAACATGATAATATCAGGATCCAAGGCTCATTGCACATGGAGTAACATTAGTATACAGTCATGGTAGATGAGTTATCATTTATAAACCATCATTGCACCTGAATTATCATGCTTAATCCCCAATTTAACCTGAATTATAATTATTAATCCCACATTTCACATGACGTACCATGATAATAAACATTACCCAATGCATTGGAGTGCTACCAGGGTACAACCTTCATAATCATTTCCTTTTCATTCCAAAGTGTGCCGTATAGAAAATTTATTAAACAAAATAATATATCCCATGAAAAATTAATGTGGAATAGATACATGTAAGTCCCCAATCACAATGTAAATGATCATATGGGGAATAACCTTGATAGATAAATGAGTATAGATTCCTGTGCAAGATTATTTTTTAATGGAAATCGTACTACAATATCAACAACATTACAATGTCAAAAAAAATTTTGTAAACTGGGTTGATGAGATTAAAAGGGTTCTATCCTGATATATTATTAAAATTTATATTATTGAAAATAGGTAAGAATTTTTCCCATGAAAGGAAACTAGAAAATTAATGGTCATATCATAAATGCGGTGCTTGATAAAAAGAGGGGGGAGAGAAATCCCTTACGGAATATATGCATAGTAGGGCATTAGGTAAGTGTCCAAATGGGAGAGGATAAATGATACCTAATTGAAATAACATCAAATGGTAAATAGTTCATGGATTATATTAGGTTTAAAATATATCCAATTTAATCAAAATAATAATAATTTCAAAAAAGGTTCTTGAATTGAAAAAAGGAGAGGAAGGTGATGATCTTTTACGAAATTTTAACTCAGTAATAGGTGAATATAAATGACCATGGATGTATTAATGAGAGTGGAAATGATGATATAATTATTTAAAAATAAAATGGAAATTATGTGGATTATGAATTATCATTCCCAGTATATTTAATATTAAATTAAAATGCATATCATAAAATGAGTGTTTAATAAAAAAGTGGAGTGGAAGATCCGTTACTTAGACTTGTGACACTAATGGATTCGGATAGCCATATTGGAAGATTAGGTGAACCGTTGGAGTGCTATATCGAGTATATATTATAATGTGGATGAGATTCAGGGAGTTATAGTGAAGGGTAATGGGAGCTTGGGTGGGTTTATAAATGAAAGGTGGGGGATTCTTATTATTATATTTTTGGACATTACCTAATAAAATATTCAAAACCAAAAAACATCCAATGGTTTTTTAAAATGGATTATGGAAATTGGGATTATAATAAATTATTTTATATGTATGAGGTAAAATGATATTAAAATATTTCCCTTGATTATGTGGAGGTGAGTCATATTCTTAAAGAAATGAATTTAACATCAGAAAATATATTACATGTATTGGAGGATTCAAAATAGATTTAAATAAATGAAAAAGAAATATAAAACCACATTATATTAAATAGAAACATGAATTTTAGAAAAGTTTCCATTTATAGTATTTATGACAACATTATGTGGTCATTATGATGCCATTAAACACACCTTAAATTTATACGGTATTTAATTTAAAAAAATCATCTATTTCACAAAATAATGACAAAAATTTTTTAGTCAATTTTGAAAACATAAATTCAAAAAACAATATTCATTTCATTAAATTAATTTTTTATATATATAAATTTTTAGTTCTAAAATAAAATCTGACATTTACTGGAAATTGATATGTTCTAACTAAAACAGTTTTAAGACCATAATAAATTGTACATTTGACTCTAAAAAAATAATATGATAGTTTTTGTAAATAATGGTCATTATCTGATAATATTTTACTAGACTATTAATTATTTCATAATATAAATCAATTCATCAAAATATATTTCATAATTTAATTTGAATATTAATCAAAACTCAGTAACAATGTAACAATAATAGGAAAATATATTATTAATTCTATACAGAAAAAGTATTTACTTATTATTAATACTAGTTTCATCATACATATCTCTTTATTATGGATACATATTCCCTAAGATTAAGGTTCATGATGGTGGTGTCTTTCATGGGGTTTTTGGGTGAATATATTTTGGTTCATGATCTTGATAAGCATGAAATTCTCTTATAAATGGTTTTTCTCATGATTAGGTAATTAAATTGTTTCATGGGCTTTCAGAAGTGAGATTCCATGAAATACTATATCTCTTATATGATTTGGAAAATTGGAATCATAGGGTATGATTCTACTGGTTGAGGCCATCACTTCCATTGTCTATTACAATAGGATTTTTGAAAACCCTCTATTTATACTTCTCTAGTGATCACAATTTAATGACTATATTATCAATGTGATTTATTCCTTAAATCCATTTATATAATATTAGATATAGTTAAATTAATAAGTTAACATGTCTTCCATATCCAAAATGCATTTTATTAAATCAAAATTAATGTAATTTTATTTAGAAATGTTTGGGGCATTACAACCATCCCTCATTATGAAAATACACCCTAGAAATTTGATTTTCACATAGTAAAATATTTGATGGTAACACTACTTCATCACTACCTTTGGTTACCACATTTCTTCTTCAAAATTTTGTTTTTACCACAACTCTTTCATGAAATGCATTTTTTTATTACATAGAACTGTTTATATACAATTTAAGATCATCACTTTCTAACCCTCATAGGAAGGGCCATTCTACAATGGTACCAACTCTAGATTGAGTTCACATGAGGGATTTTTTTTCTCCCTTGAGAGGGATTAATAGAATACATCATGTACTTGACATATGTTTGGTGGGAGTTCTTGTTAATAAGAAATTATTCATATAGAAGAAAGGATATAAAAAGGATGATATACCTTGGACTAAGCTTTCCCTTATTCACAAATTTCACCACACATATTCATTGAGATATTAAAGGGAAAACCATGCCTTTGACACCAATCGATAGGGCTCATCAATGATCATTAGAATATATCTTTTGTTGACAATGAGGAGCATTGATATATTGTTGGATATTCTCAACCATCTCCACCATTTATTAATCCATTTTCAATATAATATTTTTTTTCCTAGAATCATCCCAACATTATGGTGGTCTCTACCTCAATGGGACTCATAGGGTTTCATTTCGATGCATGAGTGGAAATAGTTTTTTTAAGAGAACACTATCAAAAAAATATATTGGTCACATCCACCCTTGAAGTCAATTGACCTGGCTCTCAACATGTCCTCATGTGTTTGAATAGTATTCTCAGATTGAACATTAGTTTGAGGGGGATAATCAAGACTAAAATTCTACTATGTATTTAGAGAATGGTGGAGACTTTTACAAAACATAGAGGTGAATCTTATATCTTGATTATACATAATAAATGGTGGTATTCCATGTAGCCTTACCATTTATATTATGTTTTCCATTCCATTTGATCCATTGAGAAATCCTGTCAAATTATAATAAAGTGTGAACTCATTGTTGGATAATCAACAACAACCTAGATCTCATTATTTCCTTTGGATGTATTCAGAAGTGTTGAGACTACGTCCATTGTGATGTTTTCCCATTTCCACGTTGGTCTGTGTGTTGGTTTCCTTATCCCCTTATAATTTTTACTCTCATCCATAAATTGTTGACATACTAGGCACATTGATGTATATCAAGTTTTATTTTATATTTTTATCCTACCAATAGATATATTAGAGATATCTATACTTCTTTGTGATTCCTCAGTGAATGGAGAATGTCACACTATGTGAATCATCCAAAATTAATTTCTTTTACTCATGTTTTGATGGAACACATTTTCTTGACCCAAATCTCAAAATTCCTTATTCAGTAACATTGAAATAAGAAGATTTCCCTTTTTTTGATAGTTTCCACATTCTTTTGAATTCCCACAACTTCTTCTTCAGGAACCTTTACCCATTTCAAACGAGTTTGTTGACCAAATAATTTGAGATAGGATTGATAATGTTCAATTATTTATGATTCACATTTTCATCCTTTTCAAATCCAAGAATATTGGTTACTTTTCAAAGCTCATCAATGATAGAATCACTAGGTAATTCTACTTAGAGAATCATCCATCTTATTCTCTTTCCCAGGATAGTAGTGGATTGAGCAGTTGTAATCCATGATGCTCTATAACCATATTTGTTAGTTCATATTCATATATTTTTGCATGAATATATAATTGAGTCTTTTAGGACAAATATATAATTTACACTTCTCCCCATAGAGAAAATGCCTCCATATATTTAAAGAAAAGACTACTAGTACAAGCTTCTGATCATGTGTGGGACTTTTTTTCCAATGAAATTTCAACTAAATTTAAATATAAGAAATTAATTTTTCTTTTTTTGTCAACACACATCCAAATACCATATTTGATGTAATGATAAAAATTATGAAAATATCCCCACACGTGGGTTGTATGAGCATAGGGGTGATGAGAAGCCTATTTTTCATCTCCAAGAATATTTCTTTGCATTAATAATTCAAATCACACATGACCCTATTCAATGTTAACATGGTATGACTGTTTGAAAATAATGAGAAATATATAACAAATTGGTGACAATATCCCATTAACCAAAGGAAGAAAAAAGATATTCATCATAGATGTTGGCCCTGCCCATCTCTTAATTTCTTTTTTCATGGAAGGATATATAGATATCCAAATTATTATTATGATAACCCCCATGAATGGGAATTCATTCAAGCAATACTCAGAGTTGTTGTAAATTTCATAAAGATTCATATTTTGTAGGGACATCAGAACTTTACTCAGATGTTCATCTTGGTCCTCCATGGTTTTGGAGTATATTTGAATATAATTTATAAAGAAAACCAATTTTTTTCAAATTTATCTCTAATAAATCTATTTATCAAGTCCATAATGATTTTTAGAGCATTACGGAGAATGAATGACATAATTAAGAACTCATAAATCATGTTACTTTTACTAAAAGTATCCTTAGGGATATAATACTTATTCACCCTTAAATGGTAATACAACGATTGAAGATCCACATTGGAGAAGTAGTGTTATCCAAGAAGATGATAAAACATGTACTAAATTCAAAGAAAATGATACTTTTTCGTTATCATGATTTTTTTGATCTCGCGATAATCCATGCATTGGTTCATTGACACATCTTTATTCATGAAAAAGAGGAATGGTGTACCCTAGGGTGATTCACTTCGACATATAAAACACTTATCTAGATTATCCTATAGTTGTATCTTCACTTCCTCAAGTTCCACAACATATATCACATAAATATTCTTGGATATTTGCTATTCCCCATGTATAGGCTCAAATAAAAATTTAACCTCTCATATAGGAGTAGGACTATGAAATATATTTGGAAACACATTAGTGGTTTCCCTCAAAATAGGATTTTTTTTAGAATGGATCATGATCTAATTCCTGACAAATATTATTATGGTTGATTTTCCCCTAATTATGGTTTTTAATGAGGTTACAAATTAACCAAATCATATCCCTTAAGTGTGCCAAAAAAAAATTCATAGTAATGCATGTTGTTGTGTACCAGGTTACCCTTAGTCCAGCCCAAAACATCCAACTAGTGTTTTTACTATTTGGTGCATCTATTCTAGAAACACGTCCTCTTTTAGTATATAGACATGTATGTATTTTCATGATAATCTACTTAAATAATAACTACACAAATTTAGGGATGTTTTCTTACTATAAGTATTATCCCTAAGTGTTCTCTCAAGGGATTTCAAATCATAATCCCAAATATAACTAAAACGATACTTTAATACCAACTCTTAAAAACATTCTCTGTATTCCACATTTAAAAATTAATAATTAAATATATTTTAAATAAATACAAATCATAAGACCAAGAGGTATATTGTCATGGGAAATTTGGAACACAACATAACAACATAAAAAATAAAATACATCATTTTTAATAAAATCAACTATTACATTACCAAAAAAAATTTCTTTTCTTTATAATTCATGGTTTATCTAGAGGAAAAACATAAAAAATGGTGAGATATAAATACCACTAAGGTAATAAACAAGGAATAAACTAAGGATGATAATAATTTTTTTCAATAGGTTAGTGAATAGAGCATAAAAGAAACATGAACATAAAGGAATGATAAATTTTCATTATCATAAAATATTAATTTGGAAACAACATAAAAAATGATGTTATCATGAGTCAAGACTAATTTCACATGGATTATAATGAATGAAACCTCATTGCACATGAATTAATATGAGTAAACATCATGGAACATGAATTAGAATGAGTAATCCCTATTTTCCAATGAATTATCATGAGTATGATCTAATCAAACATGATTTGACATGAGTAAACTATCATTTCACATTATGTATTATTTTACTAAACATTACCCAATGCATTGGAGTGTTATCAGGGCACACCATTCGTTATTATTTTATTTTTTTGGCTTAAGGGTTCAATATAGATCATTCCTTAAACACCATAACCTATCCCTAAAATATGGAATGTCTAATACAGAAATTTACGTCCATAATAAATATGCACCGGAAAATAAGGTCAATAACATGGATAATGAAATGGGTATTGTGTTTAATAGATGATGATTTTGGCACGGAAATCATTGTGCATTTTCGGCAACCAATGGACGTTGAATAGAAATTCATAAAATATATTGATGAGAGATAAAGGGGCATCTCATTATTTAATTATGATATGTAACTTAAGGGGGATTATTAAAAACATATCCCAATGTTAGAAATTTGAAATCTAAATGTATTATCATAAATTAGGTGCTTGATAAAATGAAGGGAGAGAGTGAGAGAAATCCCTTGTAGAGTTTTAGAATTGTAACAAATTAGGTAAGGTTCTAAATAGTGGAGAATAAATGATTCCTTATATAAATAAAATTTATTGGATAGTAGGTAATTTTTTTTAAATAGATGAAAATATTACCAATTGAAACAAAAATTATAATTTGAAACAAGGTTCATGAATTGAAAAAAATGTATAAATGTGAGGATCCCCTATGAAATTTCAGCATGGGAACAGGTATATATAGAGGATCATGGATAGACTAATGAAAGTGGAATGTAAGATGTCATTTTTTAGAAATAAAATGGATATTCAGGGTCATTTTTACGAATGCATATCACCATACGAAAATTGAAATTAAAAGATTCATCATAAATGGAGTGCATGATAAATGAGGAGAGTGGGAGATCCCTTATGTGGATTTGTGACTCTGGAAGAATTGGAGAGGATTCTTTGTAGCATGGGTGATCCTTGAGAGGAATCTATAGAGTATATAACATATTTTGAATGAGATTAAAGTATTTTTAGTGAAGAATAATGATACCATGGGTGGGTTTATATTGGAAATGAGGTGGATTTCATTATTATTTTTGATTTGGAGACTACATATTAATAAAATTTTCAAAACAACAAACAATCCAATGTTTCTTAACATGGTTTATAAAAAAACAAAGTGGAATAAATTATTTTTTAAGTCTATGGTACAAATATATTTAACTATTTATCTTTCTTATGCGGAGTGATTTCACATTAATAATGAATGGTATTTAAAATCACAAAATATATTATAAATCGTGGAGTATTCATAATGGATTTACAAAATAAATCAAGTAAACATAAAAAAATATTTTATAGAGAAAACATTTATTTGGTTGAATATAACATTTATTTTATTTTATATATTATCATTGGGTCATTCTATTTTCATAAAAACTCATTATATTTACATGGAAATTAATTTTTACCGAAAATTTTTACTATTTCAGAAAATTACTAAAAATTTCCCTTTGGATATTTTTGACATCGTAATTATAAAAATAATACTAATTTTCTCTAAATAATATTCCAAATATCTACATTTTCAATTTTAAGGTAAAAGTCTACATTTATTTAGAATTAACAGATTCTGAAAAAATAGTTTTCAAACCAAAAAAAATACATTTGAATTTATAAAAATTATATTGTCATATGTTTTTAATAAAAGAAATTTAATATTAATATTTTCCTAAAATATTATTTATTGCCAAAAAATTATTATTGAAAATATATTTCATAATTAAATTTGATTATTTATAAAAAATTAATGACAAATTAATAATAATAAGAAAAATATATTCATTATTCTAAAAAATATATTATAATGAATAATAATGCTAGTGTCTATATATATATAACATTATTACACCAGAATACAACCTAAGAGTAAGATTTCTGATGGTGGGGTTTTTATGGGGTTGTATGTTGGACAATTTTTGGGTCATGATCTCGAAGATCTTGAACATCCTTTATAATTTATTTAGCTATTACTTATGTTGACGGATCTCAGCTTGGGATTGGTCTAGGAAAAATATGAGAAATTCTAAATGTAGGATCGAAATAACTATGTAGATGCTCAATATACAAGAGGGGGGTGAATTTTACACTTTAAAAAATTCCTTTGTAACCGTTACAGTTGGTTACGGATAAAAATGTTTTCCTTAGACAAGGAAAAATCTATGTCTAACAAAGATAAACTAAAAAAATTCACAACACTTCTAATCACAAAGCAGAGAATTGGAACCAATGTTTACAATATAAGATTCTACCTTAATGCTTATAGAATCTAAACTAATCAGAGTACAAGTGTAAGGAAATACAAGAATGTTATACATTCCTCACAATACAATATCCATCGGAAACAAACAAGTAGTACAACTACAAGTAACAAACAATAACTCTTTTAACCAAAAGAGAAGGGTATCCAACAACCTTGGATAAATATCCCTTGATTTATACTTTCAAGCAATCCTGTCTTACCCACACTAGGTTAATCCCTCGATACGAAGATCAGAATCTCTGTCTTGCTATCCCCGCAAGCCCTCAAATTTAAGGTAGTTGGATCCTCTTTCTTCCTCAGCAAGGAAGCCCTCGAACATCAAGGAAGTCAGCACCTCTGTCTTCATATCCCTGGAAGTCCTCGAATGTAATCACCAACATTTGGAGTCACACGAAGAAATCTGAATGAGCAGTTTAGTACACACAAGGCATGAAAAGCTTCTCTCTCTAGAAATCACCTTAACAGCGTGTGGTCTCTAGATCGATCAACTTGTTGTTGAGATCTATCAAATGATCTCCTATTTATTGGAAAAGATCCAACGGTCGGCTCCCTCCACCAATGTTCATATTTTCCATGAAATTCGGAGGGACCTCTACACGTGTAACTCAACCAACGGTTAATTAGAACCAGAATGAATGAAATCGTTTAATAATAAATCAAGTATAACTGAAAGCACGACATAGTTTTGAAATGGAGCTTATGTAAGTAAAGGGCATACAAAATTTTTTGAGTGTATGAAAATTAAATGTTCGGAGTCTAACCTAAATGAAATTCGGAGTCTATGTTAAGAAATGTTCAGATTCTGTTTTATAGGAATTCGGAGTCTGGTTTCACCAGAGATTGGAATCTAAACATACAGAGTACGAAGTCGAACTAGTAAAATTTTGGAGTCGAACCTCATAAGATTTCAGAGTCGAACATCATAAGAGTTCGGAGTCGAACTACTTAAGAGTTTGGATTTGATCTTCATAAGAGTTTAGAGTCGAACTACTAAAGAGTTCAGAGTCGAACTACTTAAGAATTCTGAGTCGAACTCATGAATGTTTGGAGTCGAACTTTATCAGAGTTCGGAGTCGAACTCATGAATGTTCATAGTCGGACATCATATGATTTCAGAGTCAAAATACTTAAGATTTAGGATTCGAACTACTTAAGAGTTCGGAGTCGAACTTCATAAGAGATTGGAGTCGAACTAATTAAGAGTTCGGAGTCAAACTACGTAAGAGTTCAAAGTCGAACTCATGAAAGTTCGAAGTCAAAATTCATCAGAGTTTGGAGTTGAAATCATGAATGTTCGGAGTCCAGAATTTGGATTGGAACATCATTCCAGTTCAAATCCAGAATTTGGATCCTAAAAACAGAATGCTCCAAATATTTACATTATACGACTTTTGGGATTTTGGGTATGAATTCGGTTTTTGTACTAAATAAAAATATTTCTATGTATAATAAAATATAGGTTAGGGTATATTTCCTTAAAGAAGTAACTTTTCCTTATGGTGGTAAAATTTATATTTGCTTATGTATAAGGTGTTTGTGATTTTCAAAACCAGAAGGAATGAAAAAGTCATAAGGAAAACCTTATTGACTCAAAAATCTCTGCCTTTTTGGAAAGCACAAATATCCTTACGAAAAAGAATATAAGGACTTTGAAAATTTTAATTAGACTTTGAAATTAAAACTTCTCTCCCTTTGATCATGGATGAAAAATTAATACAACTAACTCCCCCTTAGGCATTGAAACTCTAAGGATTCTATTCTGAGTTTCCGGAGTGGAGTTTTCATTATTGAAATAATGAAAAACTTCATTGTGGGAAACTCCCCTTTCTTTAAGGATATTTCTCTTAGAAATTTTTCATTTCTCCTCTTTAGGAGTAGTTCTTTTTCCTTCTCCCCCTTTGTGATTTTCAAAAATAATTGAAGGGAATGGAAAAAAAAGTATGGTACCTGAAGCATTAGTATATGACAAGATACAACCAACCATATAATCATTTCATTAGAGCTGGAAAATTTTACAAAGAAAGGCAATTACATTAAAAAGATCAGAGTGGGTTCATTTGTCTTCCTTTTCCTTCAGGATGAGCTTCTTTAACAAGGTTTTGAGTTTCTTCAAGTCTTTTTTCTCTTCCTCACATTGCCTCTCCAAGGCTTTTACCATTTCTTCTTGGACTTATAAAGCTTCTGCATGTGCCTCCAAGGCTTCTTTCTACAACTTTATTATCTCATCTTGCTTTTCCAACATCTACAGAAACTCAATCCGGAAATATCTTTCAGTTTTATAATTCTGAGATACTGAGTTAAGCTTCCCATTCAGGTCCCTGACCTATTGATTTCGAGAATTTTGCTCTGGGGTCAGATTTTCATACATCTCGATATCCTTTTTATACTCCATTTCAAAAGCATTTTGAACATCAGCCTGATAACTCTCAAACTGAAATAAATCTTCATCAACTCTCTTAGAACACTTTGTTACATTACTACAGGACTGTCTATGTACATCATCATCGATAAGAAAACTTTTCTATTCATCTTCCATCTTCACAAACATATCCATGACCATGGATAAAGAATCCGATTTCTGATTCATACTTTGTTTCAACATCTAGAATTTGGAATCTATAGATGGAAAAATCAGAATGGTGTCCACCAACTTCTTCAGAGATTGAACAACAAAATCATGCCCATGAGATGATGATTCCGAATAAGAAACTTTTCTTGGAGACTGATCTTCTTTAGCTTGCACCAACTTTCATCTAAAGGTGCCACCATCCACTTTCTTCCTAAAGAAATATTTTATAGGTGTCTCCATGAGTGTTTGCTTCCCTTTATCGTCTCTCGGTATAGGTTTCTCATAATGGGATATTTTCTTGGATTCAGACACTTGAATGATCTGGTCTTCATCTGTTTTTTGTTTTTCTTTTCCCTCCTCAACAAAATTCCTCTCATAAGATTATTCCTCATCATACAAGACATTCTATTCTTCTTCTTCTTGCTGTTTCTTATCATCATCCTTACTAGCTTCCTGATCTTCCTTTCCTGGAGTTACTAACTTTGCGGATTCAGTCTTATCTTTATAGTCATGTACTTGCTTGATCAGGGTATCCAAATCGTCACTTTCCTCTTGTTCTTCTTCTTCTTCCTCAACTTCTTCTTCAACATCTACTTCTTCACCAACTTTTTTCTCAGCTTCTTCAACTACTTCATTACCCTTTTATCTATTAGGAGTGAAATAGTTCATGGCTGTAGTTTCTGGTAAAGAAGGTTCAACACCAAATGTTTCTAGAACGGGAAGCATTCTGGAAGCTAACTATGTAGCTTTCAGCAAAGATTGCACTACTTCAGCTTTGGACATCTTACTTTTAATTTTATTCTCCTTCGCCTGCTTCTTTAGCTCCTCCACAACTTTTTATTTTAAGGCCTTCACTTCTGCAGGGTCTAATCTGAATTGTGGATCCCCTTATTTCCTCTTCTCTTTATCTTCCCTCCACTTGGCTGCTACTTCATCTATATATGTTTTCTACTTCTTCGGCTTGGGTGGAGTAGGCTGAGTTTCCTTAGCTTGGGGATCTTCTTTATCACCAACCACTTCCTTGACCTTCCTCTTCTACCGTGTCTTTTTGGATTGTTCCGGATTTTGTGTTTCATTTTAAGTTGCTTCATCCTCTTCCATAGATAGAGGGTAAAATTATTCGGATTCACTGAAAAAACCCATCTTCATCCTTTTCAGAGTATCATCACTAACCAGTATAAGCATTCAATTCCAGACTTTTGATTTGCATGAAACCTTGAAGGATTCTAAGCACCGAACTATCAGCCTCAATAGTAAAGCAGGGTAAATAATTTACTAAGATCTCAAATTCCCTTCCTTTATGTTATTGATCATAATCAAGACATGACTCATCAAATTTATCTTTCTTAGATTCACCAGGAAATCTAAAACATAGATAACACTTTTCGTCAAATTATCTTTGTCGCTTCTTCATGGAACAAGGAAGACTTGCACTCAAAGATGAAGAATCTTGTTGTTTTGGAGTGAGATGAGAAATCTTAGTGGTCGTAGAATCCTTATGTCCAAGTCATTTTACGGCCTTCACCTTCTTGAAAATTCCTTGCTCATCTGGAAGCCTGTGTGAGCAAAACCCAGCTTCCCCTCATAGGCAAACAAACCAAGCTCGCATCCTTGGTGTAGGATAGCTTATAAGTCTTTCCATAAGACTTGAAAGAAAACCATTCTCTGCCATCTTCCATCTGGAAGAAAACAGACTCATACAACTCTATCAACAAATCAATATACACCAGATCCTACTTTTCTGACTTGAACAGGCAAATATCTTCCCAACCATTCAACTTTTTATTCTTGGTTACAATAGAATCGAGCTTGTAGAAATCTGGATGAACTAATCATTCTCTGAAGACTATCCACATAGAGAATGGTTTCACAGTTAACATATATTGAGATGTAACTTCTAAAGACATTCGGAGTGAAGAAATCTGAAAGATTCGAAACGCCTTTTCAATGTTTGGAACTGGTCTTAAGAAGTGCAGTCGGGCTTTGAGACATGATGGCTTTCAAAACAGATGTGGGACGAGTCTTGGGGTCCTCTTTATATAGGAGATGTATGTGACCTTTGGTCTTCCAAAAGCCATCTAACGATTGGAAAATCATTGACCTGATCTAATGGTTGAAAACACTCCTTCAAGGAAGAACATGACTCCGATCTTTTGATGTTTTAAGGAAAACATCCGGATTTGAGGAAAACTAGAATCCGAATTTAAAAAAAAC
Source organism: Viscum album (assembly GCA_963277665.1). Classification (NCBI taxonomy): domain Eukaryota; kingdom Viridiplantae; phylum Streptophyta; class Magnoliopsida; order Santalales; family Viscaceae; genus Viscum; species Viscum album. The sequence continues at coordinate 372,658,249 of OY728126.1, read as the reverse complement.
ACAGGAAAATACCAGCAAGAAAAACATGATTACGAAACTATAAGTAATGAAATCACATCTTTCAGATTGTCTAGAAACATTGTTCATAATTGGTAATATTCTTCTTGAAGAAATGTATTCAAAAACAAACTCATTATGAAAGTTCCAGTACGGAAATCTCATTACGAAAATGCCAGTACAAAAATTTCATTACAAAAACTCCAGTACAAAAATCTCCATTCCGAAAGTTCTCTGTATGAAAATCCCATTATGAAAACTCTAGTACGGAAATCTCCATTACAGAAGTTTTCATTCCGAGAATTCCAATCCTGAAAATATCAGTTTTGAAAATCCCTATTATGGAAATTTTAGTTTTAAAAATTTCTATTCCGGAAACATTAGTTCTGAAAATTCTGAAAAACTAACTATGAAAAATTTAACTACACTAACAATTTAATGTACTCCCCCTAAGAAAAGGAGTTTTTTACTTTTAGGAGAATATTTCAAAAAGAAGTTAATAATGAATGATTACCATATGGTTATCATTCCTAACTATTGTTTAATGTATTCAAATCTATCAGAGGGTAATGATTTTATGAAAATATCAACAAGTTGATCTTGCATTCCGATAAACTAAATAATGATATCTCCTTTTATCTTGATAATCATTTCAAAATAGCTTTTGTTACCAGTCATATTTCGGGAACATCCACTATACATGTACCATGTATTGTTGTTGGTATTTCCTCTATTTTTCTGAAAACAAGAAAATAATTAGTCTTTCGGAATCCAAACTGTCTTGGTTCCGAGATTTCCAGACAACAAAATTTTAGGAACCCACACTGTCATAGAAAAAATAGGCTTTATGAAAACCTAGAGATTGGGTTTTATTTAAAGAACAATTCTTTGCCCAGTTACCACCATATTGACACTTGGTACAAAATGGGGCACTTTGTGGAACAAATTTGTTCTTACTAAAAGTTTGTTTTTCATGTGTATAACCAAATCTGGATTTGTTTCTTAAAGGACGTATTTGAGAATACATTTTATCAAAAAAAATTACCATGGGTAATGTTTGATGAACACTTATTTAAGGAAATGATTTCAGACTTGAGTTTTATAATCATGTTTTTTATCTCCAAAATCATTAGATTTAGAACTAGAGCTAGGCTCAAAAACACTTTTCTTAGAAATTACTTGTTCTAACTCTTTAGAAAGTTTGTTCCTCTCAGAAAATACTTCCTAAAGATTATTTTAAATCTTTACAAAATCATCATTTTTTCATATCAAGATCTTTAGAAATATCTGATATTTCTTTTGTAAGAATATAATTCCTAGAGTTTTCCTTATCATTATTCTTATTGAGTTTTGAATTCTTAATCTCAAGAAGTTCAGCAAACCTATAAACTTCTTTATAGGTATGTTAAGTATTTTCTTCATCAAAAGAGGATTCTTCATCTAAGGAGTTATAATACATACCATCATTAGATTTTAACGATACATTAGTCAATGATTCAGCATTTCGTACCTTATCCATAAAGTAGCGATTGTTAATCAGTAATCTGGATATAAGACCAAGATTCTTCTATCCTGAAGATTCATAATCATAAGATTCATCTGAAGAGTCACCACCACTGACAATCCAGGTGTCATTCGCTTTCAGAACTTTCTTAGCTTTGGTTTTGTAATACTTCTTCCTGTAACTTTCAGAATGACTTTCCTTCCTTTATTTCTTTTTGAGCAAAGGGAAATATTTTCTAATATGTCCAGATCTCTTGCATTCATAATGAGTAAAGTCTCCATCTTTCATGTCTTTCCTTTCCTTTTTCTTATACTTGGATTAGAAACTTCTTTGGACAGCTATCTTGTACATCCTTCGAGCAAGATTTGCTAACTCATTTTCTGAGATTTCACTTTCACTAGATTCTGACTGAATAACCATCTTCTTAGACTTGGATCTGGTTACTCTCTCAGGAGTCTTAGCTTTCATATGATTGTTGTTATTGTAAAACCAACAATACCATTCCCATTATTCTTTTTGATGTTGTCAGCATCTCTCTTCATTCTTGTTTCAAGTTGGAGAAGAGTTTCGAATAGCTCATCAAGAGAAATTTGATGTTGTCAGCATCTCTCTAAGCATAGCTCTCCTAGTTTCAATCACTTTAGAAGTGCCAAAGTGTGTAACTTCTAACTTCTTCCAGATATAATTATCTTCTTCACAAAAAGAAATTTGGCTATATATATTTCTATTCATTGAACATAGTAGAGTATTTCGTACCTTATAATTGAGTTGATACTCTTGATTTTCCTGGTTAGTGAACGTTCTAACTTCCTTTTCAGGAATTTTATAATCACCAGTAAGCATAACACAATTATCCACTCTAGTATTGATAAAAAAGTCTTCATTTGATCTATCCAGTACTCGTAGTCATTACAATCAATGATTGGTGGTCTTGTAGGGTTTAGATTGTCAATAGAACCAACATTGATTCCTGCCATAATTAAAACAACTTGAGAAACCAAACTGGTTAGTATAAAAAGTTCGTTACCACAATGTTCGGAATGAAAATTCGGAATGATAAAGTTCGGAATAACAAAGTTCAGAATGACAATGTTCGGAATGACAATGTTCTGAATGAGAAAACAAATTTCTAAGAAAGGATGAAGAACAATGAAAAAGTGAGCAGGAAAAACTTATACATGAGTACAAGTATTTCTGATACCAATTGTAGGATCGAAATAACAATGTAGATGCTCAATATACAATAGGGGGGTGTGAATTGTACACTTTGAAAGATTACATTGTAACTGTTAAATTTGGTTACAGATAACAATGTTTTCCTTATACAAGGAAAAATCTATGTTTAAAAAAGTTAAACTAAACAAATTCACAACACTTCTAATCACCAACTAGAGAATTGGAACCATGGTTTATAATATAAGATTCTACCTTAAAGCGTATAGAATCTAGACTAATTAGAGTACATGTGTAAGGAAATACAAGAAGGTTATACATTCCTTACAATACAATATTCAGCGGAAACAAACAAGTAATACAACTACAAGTAACAAACAATAACTCTTTTAACCCAAAGAGAAGTGTATCCAACAACCTTGGATAAAGATCCATTGATTTATACTTTCAAGAAAGTCTGTCTTACACAATCCAGTGTAAGCCCTCAATATGAAGATCGGAATCTCTGTCTTGCTATCTCTGCAAGCCCTCAACTTTAATGTAGTTGGAACCTATGTCTTCCTCAGTAAGGAAGACCTCGAACATTAAGGTAGTTAGAACCTCTGTCTTCCTATCCCTGGAAGTCCTATAATGTAGTCACCAATATTCGGAGTCGCACGAAGCAATCTGAATGAACAGTTCAGTAATAACAAGGAATGAAAAGCTTCCCTCTCTAGAAATCACCTTAACAACGTGTGGTCTCTAGATCGATCAACTTGTTGCTGAGCTCTTTCAAATGAGCTCCTATTTATAGGCAAAGATCCAACGGTCGGCTCCCTCCTCCAACGGTCATATTTTCCAAGAAATTCAGAGGGACCTATACATGTGTAACTAAACCAATGGTTAATTAGAACCAGAATGAACAATATTGTTTAATAATAAATCATGTATAACTGAATGTATGACATCATTTTAAAATGGAGCATATGTAAGTAAAATCCATACAAAAATTTGGGAGTGTAAAAAAATTAAATGTTCGGAGTATAACCAAAATGAAATTCAATGTCTATGATAAGAAATGTTTGGATTCTGTTTTATAAGAATTCGGAGTCTGGTTTCACCAGAGTTTGGAATCTAAACTTGCAGAGTTCGAAGTTGAACTAGTAAAAGTTCAGAGTTGAACCTCATAAGAGTTTGGATTTGAACATCATAAGAGTTCTGAGTCAAACTACTTAAGTGTTCGGAGTCGAACTACTTAAGAGTTAGGAGTCTAACTTCATAAGAGTTCGGAGACGAACTACTTAAGAGTTCAGAGTCGAACTACTTAAGAGTTCAGAGTCGAATTCATGAAAGTTCAGAGTTGAACATCATCAGAGTTAGGAGTTGAACTCATAAAAGTTCGGAGTCGAACTTCATAAGAGTTCAGAGTCGAACTACTTAAGAGTTCAGAGTCGAACTACGTAAGAATTCGCAGTCCAACTTCATAAGATTTCAGAGTCGAACTACTTAAGTGTTTCGAGTCGAACTCATGAAAGTTCGAAGTTGATCTTTATCAGAGTTCGGAGTCGAACTCATGAAAGTTCAGAGTCCAGAATTCGGATTGGAACTTCATTCCAGTTCACATCCAGAATTCGGATCCTAAAAACTGAATGCTCCAAATCATTACATTATATGACTTTTGGGATTTTGGGTATGAATCCGGTTTTTCTACAGAAGAAAAATATTGTTATGTATAAGAAAATCTAGGTTAGGGTAAATTTCTTTAAAGAAGTAACTTTTCCTTCTGGATGTAAAATTTATATTTGCTTAAGTATAAGGTGTTTGTGATTTTCAAAACAGTAAGGAATGTAAAAGTCAAAGGAAAACATTATTGACTCAACACTATATTCCAAAACAGATCTGACAAATGGGATTCCAATTGTATGAGCATACATGTTGAGTCTATCACATCATTTGTTTGTGCCAAATGGATTTGATAAAACCCTTTATTTATACTAGTGTTTTTATCACTTTTCAATGATTATATTATCAACAGTAATGATACATAGCATACATTTAAATCCAATTTTATATAATAAAAAAATTTGTGCATATATATTTAATTTTGACTTTGCAATTATTAAAATAAAAATAAAGTGAATTTTTTTCTTAATTGTTTGTGTTGTTACATTTAAAATGGTTTTCAATGCATCCTTCACAAGATTCAAATAAATATTCTAGGTAATGGTTTTCAATATGTTTTAATGAATTCATTATAAGTTGTCGATTTAGTCAAAAAGGATTATTTTTTTCAAAATTCATTATTTATTAAAGATCAATATTCAAATTAGAAAATATATTTTCCCTAATGAAATATTTTAAATTAAATTTTGAATATTTCTTCATAAAAAACAGATTTTTTATAAGTAGTTTTGTGAAAGGTATTTTCCATGAATGATTTTTTCATTAAGAAATATTCCATGTGATCCTAAAAAATACCTATCCTTATAAGATGAGATAGATTTTTATGGTTTATGCTTCATTGGGGATATTATCCAATAATAGAGTTCATATTATTTCTTGAATGGTATATGTTTTGATGGGATGATTTTTCTAACACACAATTAAATTCTGTGGGTTATATTCTTTTTCACCACAATTTATTTTATGTATTATGATTTGATTAAACCATTATTATACATATCCCAATTACATTGAAAATGAAATGATGAAAAGCTTGTAATACCCATTTAATTTCATGTGTTACGATACGATGTTTTTTTAAATACAACACTTTTTATGCTTCATGATATGATGAATGATTTATATTTATGTTTTACATGTATATATGATTTTATTATGTGATGTGTGGACCTATATCTATATCAAATGAGTTGGTTAAAAAATTACAACCCATGAGATAATGGTGTAAAAAAGCTAACAAGCATGATCCAGAATGAGAAACAGGTGTGTATTGATCTATTATGGGAAGATGGTGAAACTCGATCTTCCATGGAAAGTGGGGGAACCCCAATCCACTATAGAATTATATGGGAACCTGATCCCATTTAAGTCAAATAAAATTATTGTGTATGATGGTGTGACCCACCCAATTGGGATAGTCCCCAATAATATTCCTCATAAATATTAGTAATGATCTATGACTTATAGGGAATATTTTTCATTACTTAATTTGATTCCAAAAGTATAAATTCAATGCCTTCAATATAAACACATGGTTCTTGTTATGGATTATATTTTGATTCATTTATTAAGAACTACGAATCTTTAATCTCTATCTCATTATTATGATCTTTTATATGTAAGTTATGATCTTAAAATGTTATGCTCATGTTATCATACCATTATGACAATGTTATGCATTGGAATTTCCATTACTTCTCCTTAATGAGAATTAAATCCCACTCTTTTATTATATTTCCTTTAATCAGGATATGATTAAATGTTTTAAGTAGGCGAACTAATGTGTATGATCTTTAAGGGAGATGTTGATGATCTTTCACTAGACTTGAATACTGTATTCCATGTTTCAAATGACACTAAACTATTAAGGTCCAAGAGAAATTAATATTGTAATGTATTGAATATTAATCTAAAATATTGAAAAATCCATATATGATAAGTCTGAGTATCTATACTCTTCACCCCTATGAAATAATATGACTAACCTTACATGGGTAATGGATATCTAATTTTACATTATTGAGATTGTGAGTTCACTCTTATATTATACTTCTTACCTCTATGTATAAATAATATAACCTAACAAAAAACATGGTATCGACATGATTTAACCTTATGTAGGTTATCCCATATTCCAAAACAACATTAGGAAGATTTTAAAAAAAGATTATCAACAAATATTTTTTCTTTAGACATTTATCACATTATTATGGATTTAAATTTAATATCATAAATCATTATAACTGAACTCACCATCTTTAAATAGAATTTAACATTGCTTGTTTTATAAGACAGTAAGTCATTATGTATTAATTTTTACTTATTCCATTCATCCTTCATAAATCATATTTATTTGGAATCCTAGAATGATCATTAGAACATTTCAGCAAATTCTATGTTATAAATTCCTAATAAAAATAACATTAGTGAACTATTTATATTTCATTAAAAAAATTTGTCAAATATAGAATTTTTTTAAACAAATAGAACATAATCATAAAGAAAAATCATATATTTTTAATAAATATTAACAGTTCCCCATGGGCATGTTTACCTCTACAATAACATCTTCTGCTTCCTTGTAATGTGTATTAATCTAAAAAACAATAAACAATGAGTTTTATTAATATTTGTAAATTATTCTCATTTTCAACATTAATATTCTATTTCCATACCTATAAAGAAGTTTTTATCACATTCCATATAGAATAATGGGGGTTTTCATTGATATGGCCATTAAATATTTGGATCCTTCTTCGGTTATTTGTTGTATATAGTCTAATGAATCTTTCAATAATATATTTCTGTTTCTAATATATGTATCATGTGATATCATGTTATCTCAATAAATATTCTTCCAATTCTAATTAGAATACATTAATATATATTAAATCCTTTTCCTAAGACCTCATAGATATCTCATCATCTTAATTGGTGAATGATACCTTGTTCATATGGCTGTTGAAGAGTTTGTAATGTCCTCCACCCTTGTATAGAAGCTTAATTTTTTATCCTAATGCTCTTATTAATAATTTTTATAAATTTTCAATGATATTTTCATCATAAAATGTAATCTTTGTCACCCTATATTCTTATAATTTGATGTAATTACCTGTATTTATATGTGAAATGTTGATTATAAATAAATAGAATGTGATTTTTAATTTTCACAAGTGTTATGTGAGAAAAAAACATTACATGATATTGGTAATATATAATTTCTTTTCCAAAATTTCTAGAAATTTACAAATATAATAATGAAAAAATGGAATGTATATAATAACAGAATGATTATTATTATTATATAGAATGTATTAAAAAATATTGACTGTGTTAGCATGATAATCATGTTTAGAAACCTTGTATTAATTATATTGTGTTTCATTTAACAACAAGAATGATTAGTCTGCCATAACATCCTGATTCACAGTAGGAATGATGTAGTTTTTCATATATGTATCACTTTCATGTTAATATTAACTTGATCCACTAATAAATGAAATATTTAACACAGAATTGGTGTGGGAATCTATGATGTTTTATCCAATAATCCCAACGTGTGACTGTTCCACCACATGAAAAGACACAAAAAACTTTGAGGTGTGTAAGGAAAAATAAATATGATATCATTAAAAAACAGTTATGGATAATCATAGGTTTTAATATCATGTTTAGGGGTGTTGAATTTATTCAGATAATATATATATATATATATAATATACAAAAAATTAATTGAATCATACTATTTCAAAATATATTAATAAAACATGATTTTATTAAACACTATTTTTAGTATCCTGATATTTGTAATTAATACTCAAACTAATATTCCATTTTTTCCTTTAGAATAATTCATAGATACAGATCTAGAGTAGGGAAATGGGAACTGTGTGTGACTAACGGATTGTTCCTTCTAGGATTAGAGCTCAAAGATGAGTCGAAGGATGCAGGTTGGGACCTACGAATGGAGTTTTAGTTTGGGAAATTTTTTTATATTAGTTAATTTATAATGTTCATTACAACTTTTTTAAAATACAATGTAATAGTAAATGGATTAGTTTTTTATATAATTTTAAATTTTCTTTATTAATCTATTGGATTTTATTTTAATGATTTTTTATTTATTTATTCATTATCATTTTCACTCAACACATGAGGCTGTATTCTACCCAATATATCTGTTAGACCCTTGTTACAGGATGGTAGCATAGAGTGTTTAGGGTTTTGTTCCTGAGTTCTCTTAATGTATCATTACGGACTTGTGAGGGATAATTTTTTTTGGATGTTATGATTTGAGTACATATTTAACTCACAATATACCCATTTGATAAGTGTCTATAAAGATCAATCATCACCAAATACCCAAATCAAAATACAATATTATCAAAATAAATTTTTCCAAGATTCCTGGAAGTAAAATTCTATTTTAAAATAAAAATTTGGATTTTGTTTCAAGAAAAGATGCACTTATTCGTAATAAAATTCACAAATATCAATTTTTTATTAACATAACATTCACTGATTGAAAAAAAAATGTGGGGATAAATGAACACTTGGTTTCACACATACGGGGGATATGATAACTATGATTCAATTATTCTTCATATAACATTATAATCTATATTTTTCTATTTAAATGGGTATTTATACATAATTTTATTTTTTATCCACCATTGAAAATATATTATTTATACTTTTCCTATGTTATTTATAATAGAATTTTAATATACCTGATAAGAAAAATTCATATTCTTTATAATATTAGGTAAATTATTTGAACATACTGACTTCTTTATAATAATTAAATGAGTTATGATAATTCACCAACATGTTATTATTAATTTTATTAATGATTCAATCTATTGAAATTGATATGAACCAATGTTCTTTACTTGAATTTTATTGATTGATATGTACTTTTATAATAATTCCTCAAATTTTTAGGAAGTTATTCCTTAAACATATTTCCATGTATAACATATAATAAGTTAGAATATGAATGATTGTGATGGAATTTTTTTGTGGTGGGGGTATGATTGAAGTTATATATATACATCCTGACCACACAACTAGGGTCATTAAGAAAACTATGATACCATAACGGGAGAGTCATTACACAGTCAATAATATGTCATAGACTATGCACATAATGGCATGTTTATGATTTCTAACACTATGCATTTCTATCATTTTAATTATTAATAAGTTTTTTAATTTCATATCAATTATTTTTCTTTAATTTTTTCTTGAATGAATGATTTTATTCATATGTATTCATTTTTGTGTAATACTATTATGTCAATTGAATAATCTATAAAAAATACACACTGGAATCTATAAGATACATTCCCTTATTGGGCAATTGAGATAACCCTTTATTTGTATTTAACATTTCTCTCACTAATGATGTGGAATACTATGTATCCTCAACTGTAAATATATTTATATTGAATAAATTATTATACTTAAATGTGGTAATAAATAACATTATAATGTAATAATATTGTAGTGAGTCTATTAAAGAATAATAAACCATCATTAAGTGAGTTTAATCTCATGTAATTGGATTATCATTTAATGTATAACCTAGATGGTCTAGATGGTTAGGGTTGGTAGAATTATAGTATGTATCAAATAAATGCCTACTGGGTTCCAAACAAATATGATTTAATATAATATCAGGAATGTATAATTTATTTCACAAGTTGAGTATATAGATATATTTTTGGAAATAGATTAAAATGTATTATATGCATAATATTATATATTTAGAATACATTTTATGTAATCCATGTTTTATAAATCAGTGACATGTAATATTACTATATAATTTATACCATTCATTAGATAGTGAAACATATTAAATTAATATAAAAATATCTAATAATCTAGGAAAATATGGGTCTCTATTTATAATGATGTCAATGTTAAAATTTTTGATGAAAAAGTATTAACATAATAGGGAATATGACTATTGTTATAAATTTGTTTTGCATAGATAAAACAAGTGAACCTCAACATGGATCAAATTATATAGATCATTTTTGATGAAATAAGTTATATCATTTAGTGTTTCATATTATAAAATAGTGATAATGAAGTGGGTAACTTATATAGGGTATATCCTTATGGAATTTTGGTGTTTTGAGAATAATGATATTAACATGTATGTAGATTATGATGGGGAGACACATACTAATAGTGCTCTCAGATTCAAAAATTAATTGATTATAGAATTCATAGAAAAATTGTTGTCGGATAAATTTAATATAAATTTTTGGAAAATATTTTACACTTGGGAAATTTTTTAATGTTTAAGGAAATTAGTAATATTTTTATAACATAGAGAATAGATGGTAGTTGATTTTCAGGTTCATATCATTTTGTTAACAAGTTATGTTTATATTTATTTAAACAACTCAAAATGAAATATTTGTAATTTAATTCATGTTTTAGTTATATGACTATAATGATCATAAATATATTAAAACTATCAACATTCAAAGAGATAGTAATGTGTTCTGTCAAAATAGATTTAAGATTTTCAAAATTAATCCCATATAAATGCAATTATGGGGAGGTGATTAAGGATTAACTCAATGAAGAATGAATTTATATAATGGAAAAATGATTGTGTATGGTATTAATGTTATGATGTTAATTTGGATAGAATGACCATCAATGTCAATAATTTAATATAATCATTGATTCAATAATATTTCACTTGCTCAATTATAATGATATATGACATTTCTTTAATCAACTCACTAAGAGAAAATATAAACACTCATTGAAAATTCCCATTGATAAAATATTATAATATTTTATGAAAATTAAAATATTTAGTGCAATAAATGATGGTATATAAATTATATTTGTTATAAAATATTGTTAAATAAATAATTAATTGAAATATCATCTACAATAACTTATATATCCTTCATTTTTCAATGAATATTTTATTATATCTAATTTATAACTGATTTATTTATCCTTTATAACACTGAGTTGATAATTGATTAAAAATTAATTACACACATTAGTTAAAATTAAATTGAATAGGGGATATCTAGTATTAACTATAATAGTCACAAATATAGTGAATTTTAATACAATCTTTTGAATGTATTATCCATAATATGATAGGAAATTAATTTAATATTTATATTAAGAATATTTAATTATGGATGTATGTAAAGATTTAGTTTTCTATGGTGTGGTGGAGATATCACTAACAGATTCATTGTAGAAAACCCAACCATAGTAGCTAAACATTATAAAATAAATTGTCAAGAAATCAGCGAAATTGAATTATATATATGTAAATTTTAAAAATATAATATGTACTCTTCTAAGAAGAATATATCGATGCATTTTAGAGTAATTTATCAATATATTACACAGGTAAATATGTTATATTTTTTACTGGTCTTATCCATTAAAAGAAAACAATATATCAACAACTGTAAATAATGGATCAAGTGGATATAGTTGTGTTAATGAATATATTATATGACCAATGAGAAAAAAGATACATATATCAGTGTGTTTCACTATGGGGGTCCATTTTTAGTAATGAAAATTATATTTAGTACATTGAAGTTATGTATTGACTGTATGAAAATTATTTTAACTATTATTTATAAAATTTATCAATCTCCTCACAATAATTTAATACTTTATCAAATTCAAGTTGTGTAACACATTAGTGAGATTGAAGTTCATCTGGGATAACATCAAAAAAATATTAAAGTAGGATATCCCTATGAAATCATTCCATACAAGTTATGTTCGTGTAGATTTCAGAGAAATATCATTATGGATAACTAATAAATAATTTCTTATTATGCATATGATGAAACAATTATTCATTGATTATCATAATATGTTTTTGGGTTTATTTATCACAACTATTCTAATATAATGCAAGCGTTATGTGGGGAATGAAATTAATTTTTTTTTCATTCTTGAGGTTTTGAGGAAAATTAAATATATGTTAAATTCATCTAATGTGAAATATTCCTTCAAAAACTAAATTATAGGGATGTATTATATACAAGGATAGTACTTCTATTGAACCATAGAAATATTGGGTTTTACTAAATGGTCGTGGAAAACTATTATAACAAAAATAAATAGTTTCCTCGTAAGAACAAGAAATTATTGTATTTTTTTAAAACATATCAATATAATCATGATCATTAAAAAATTTAACATGTATGTGGGTCATATTAACATAAAAATTGGAGTTTGAATATATAGTTATTTAATTTAATTAGAGATTAGGGAATCCACATGTATTTTCACTTCCATTGAGTAAATAAAAGATTTTATATACTATGACATTTCAATGAGTAGTCATGAATCTGTTCTTATTAACAATTATAAGGTGGACTATTATGCCTCTACATTTATGAATCTCCTTGATACTTTTCATCCAACACATTATTTATACTTATAAGTTAATAAATTATCATATATTATATGGTGATATTAACACTATCGAGAGAGATGTGATATATACTTCAACTAGAAGATTCTAAATATGTTATATATACACACACTCATAATGATTCTAATTTTATGAAAAGGAGTTTTTAGGAATATTTTTGAGATTTTATTGTGTTATAATTTACCATATTGAGAAAGTAAACAAGGTATAAGATACACATATTACAAAATTCAAAGTTATTCTATCCATGGTGGGGGTGGTGAATGATGTAATTTTATAGTGTTTAGTAAGGATGAGTTTGTGATTATAATTGAAATGTAACCATTAAAACTATTCAATGTAATTACACATCTTTCATTATTATATAGGATCATGAATGTTTGATATGATGATAAGTACCAAAAAAATGATTGATTAAGTAAGGTATATAAAAATACTAGATTTTAACATTTGTGATGACATGGTTATATTTATTTTCAAGTGGTTATGTGCTCCATGAAACTCATATTTGAGGGGAGATATACTAGGTGAAACACATAGATAAAAAATTTATATACCACATATTTTCACTAAAATGAATATAGAAATATTTGGGAATTTATTGTGGTATAATTTGAATCAATTGATTGAATATTTTTTCAATATTATTATTATGAAAATAAAATAAATATCATTGAAAACTTCCTGAAAGTGTAATGATTCCAATATTTATAATAATGTATAAGTGGGATAATATTAATATGGACCAAATTACAGGGATAACTAAGACATCCAAAGTGAATAATTCTATTTTAATCATTTTCTACTATCTTACAATGTAATCTTTTCTCTATAAAATAAATAATGTTTTAATATTGATAATCATGAGAGGTTTTATAAGATGAGATTTATAATTTCATGGAGATTTATTATATATAGTTTCATATTGTGACACAATTTCCAAATAAATATTTTAGAGGACTCCATAGAGGGATTTAAATTTCATAATTATCATTATGGATAACTATTTCCCTCAAATGTATGGAATTTATTAAGGTGATAAAAAAATTGGTTGGTTTGTTAATGTAATGTTCTCTTAAAATCATAGAAAGATGGAATTAATATTTATATATATTGATGTTTTATTAAAATAGATTTTACTACAAAAATATATAAGGGGGACAAAATGAGAAATTTTATGGAAATAAATTCTTGACTCTAAAATTTTATTACAATGACGGAAAGATGATTTTATTGATGGAAAAAAAATATGTATGAAACATTAGATAAGATAAGATCTATCTAGATTAATATCAAGGTATCTTATACTATATTGAAGTGTTTTTCGATAAATGATGATTGGATCTAATGATCCTAATTGGTAGACCGAGTCTTCGAAATAATATTTACATAAAAATGGGTTTTGATATTTATAATTATAGGTAATTTGATTCAATGGTACATTAGGCTAATTGAATTATATTAGTTGATTAAATCTTTTGTTCTCACTTAGTTAAGCTACCATACTTATCACAAGTGCATGATTCCATAAATACATAACATCAAAGTAGTTGGGGGCTTCGATTAGTGGTAAGGACCCTGTAATAATTCATAAAAATGGGGTTTCAATCCCATTGGGAAAAATCACTAGAGAAGTACTATAGTGTACTCTAGCAGTGGCATAACTGTTCACCAGTGAAACATTTGTAGAATAGGGTATGGGTGTGGTAAATGTAGCAGATACTGTAGTGGTGGCCATACTATAGCGGGTACAATAATAACTGGGATACTATTAAAAGAATGGGCCATGGACCAAGAATGTAATGGTATTCATGAAAATAGGCATTTCATGAAAAACATATTATGTAATAAAGTAACTTTTTGGGTGGGTTATCCCTTGAGGGGTTACAACCCTCCATTCATGCCTATCTTTGTTTAGTGAGTGTGTACAAAATGAAATTCTACATCGAAGCACCTAATATAATATAACATAAAAACCACTTTTTTGGAGACTAAAAATGTATTAAAAATAAATATTGTTTAATTGTGGAATTATTTATCATATAATGAAGGAAATACTCAAAATATTTATATATGGTAAAATCATTTCGGATATCATACAACTCGAATGGTGAATTAGATTTTAGGGAATCACCTACTAGAGAAGGAATCATTGGTGTGTGATTATGTAATCAACATCAAATAACTATTTTTTATCATGAATTTAATTATTATTTGGAATTATAAATTTATATTATAGGTGGAGTGAAGACCACATATTCTATAGGTCCTCAATTAGAGATATTTTTTTTGTAAGGTGAGAGGTTTGATGAAAAATATAGGATTAAAAAAGTATGAGTTGGTTAAAAATCAAAAATTCATATTTTTAATGAATAATGAGGTTAATATAGGTTTTTGAAATATTACTAGAATTGAAAAAATTCTAGGGTGGCCATGCTACAAATTTAAAACAACATGCATCCACGTTTCAATTGTTGTAAGGCTATGATAGTAGGTTTATCAGGTGAAAGGATCCACTTTTAAAAATATTGAGGGGAACTATTTTTTTCGAGGGTTAATTAATATAAAATGTGCAACAATTTAAATTTTTCAATAAATTAATAGGTTTTATCGATTTTCTTCTTTATTAATGTTCACTTTTGGCTGTCAAACCCACTCCATTTTATCCCTTAGATCATGGTGTTTTTAGAACCGATTTTAGTATGATTTTATATTGATTGAGGTAATTCATAACATATTATGATCCATGAAATTCATATTTCCTTTCAATATCTAAATATATATTCCCTTAGATATATATATATTTTTAGAAATTTCTCTGGATAATGGTAAAATTATCAATACTTTGTTGGGGTTTCATTTAACATATCTAGAGGATGTCCCATAGTGATGTCTTACAACTGTCATTATATTATTTATAAATGATTTTTCACAACATAGTTTTTTATTTGGGATTGAAAAAAAATTATTAAAGATGGAAATAAATTCAATAATTATATATTTGTCTATTTTTGCTGTTTGAGGGTCCATTTCCAACCTCCCACATGCAGCTAGACATGGATTTTGTGTGAAGATATTGATGAGTGATTCAAAAACTTATTATTCAAATATTAAATTACGATAAATATTTAATTATAAATTTTTTCAATTAATTCCATTATTTTTTTTGATTTATGATGTAATTTTTTCTATGGAATTTTGGAGGATGGAATTTTGAGCTAGGATGAGGCTTGGACATTGTTTTTTAGAAGGTAACATGATGTAGATTTAATAATGATATCGTTGATAAGTTGTATGTGATCACTTGTTTAAGTTTTTGGATCAGTTATACCAAATAAACATAAGAGGGGGGTGAATTATATCTTTTACAAATTCTTCACGAATCACGATGAAGGATGAGTCCATCCTTTTATCTTTATGAGGATGTTTATACAGTAGAATATAAATAGGTAATGAACAAAACTATGTATAGTGGGTTAGGGAATAGAAGGCCCCTCGTCCACTCCACCAACTCTCTACTCCACGAGCTTGATGATTTTCACTATCTGGTCCTCTTATCTATAGACCGTCTACAACTGAGTGTAAGCAGTTGACACCATTACAAGTTAAGACTAAAAACAGATCATTCTTGTTCATATATAGAACCAAATACATAGATTAGTATGAGAATCCAGTTACTCAAAAAAAAGAGTATTCATCTTGAAATATTTTCTAGTTGTTCTTCACAATTACAGTAACACACAACTGACTGTAGTAATATCATCGTCATCAGAAAAGATTTTCTTAAGATAAGGGATGTTCTTAGTTGATCTAGTTGTAATAGATATAGAAATAAATTCAGAAACTCCAACAACAATGGATTCATGAATCATATTCGATGTAGAAATTTGGAATCTTCAACATGTTTCTTCTCTATATTAAAACAGAGATTGATTGTATCTTGTAACATCAGATTTATTAATCTCGAATGTCTCAGTATACTGTAGTCATGGAAACACCTCGAGATCTTGTTCTTAAATTATTTTTCACAATTATCCATCATAAAAATATTTTTAATTCAAAATAACACAGATATATATAAAATAATGAAGATATTTTTCTTTAATAATATAGATCTTGAAAATTCGCCTTTAGAATTGTGATATTCTATTGTTTGAATAACAAAGTATTCATAACTTGCGTAAATATTCATCATGAAAAGATACTCTTAAATCAACCATTGGAATAAAAAATAAATGGCTTTGAATCAGTCAAAGACGTGCTTTAAAATTAGGCTTTGATTTTTCCTTGAAATCTACCTAATAATCTGCATAAAGACCATTGCTCAATAATGTCATAATTTAAATAGTCGACGCCAAATTTATGGTTGAACTGCATAGCATTCATTATTTGAACATAAGGATGACAAGGTAAGGTTGATCATCCATTCATCAAAATTAATTTTGATCATCCATACTTTTATTTTCAGAAAAAAATAAGATACATGATCAATAAAGTTAATTATAAATGTAAGTTGATGATCCATATGTTTATTCGCTTCTAAACATAAGGTACATGATCAATAATTTTTGAAAAAACATAATTTTGTTTTCAAAAGTAAGGTTGATGAACCATTGTTTTGGGAAGCCAACAAAAGGTTCCATACTCATATAGGGTTATTCTTCCATACTTTTTTGATATCCCAAATGTAAGGTTACTTCAAAACGTATGTCCCTTCTCTTATACTTTTCTAATATCCCAAATGTATGTTTCCATCCAAACTTAGGGTTCTTCTTCCATACTTTTATAATACACTATAATGTAAACTATGGATTCCATCCTTACACTATACTTCTCAACGTAGGGTATGAACAATGTTTTTAGAACACCCGAAAGTGATTTCCGAACACGTAGAGCATGAACAGGGTTTCTAGAACATGCTAATAAACTAAAAATATTTATGAACACTTTTTCAAATCTTCCACGTGTATTCAATGTTTTAGTATTATTCCAAAATAGAGAAATAAATAATATTAATTTCTGGAAATATATTAACGAAAAATCATTAGAATTACAAATAATGGTATTTGTCAACATCAAAATCATCATAAAGAGATAGTGTATTGTTCCCAACAATATCCCCCCAGTAAAATAGATTATTGTTCAACAATATACCCATTTTTGTTGATCACAAAACCCATAAAATAACCAATGAAATTATCTAACAAAATTAATTGCAAATAGTTTAGAGTTTTTCAGAGATAAAATAAATAATCAATTTAATCAAAAGTTTTTCAAAATTTTTAAATTCCCCCAACCTTTTTAAATTAATATAATATCTCCTCCTTTATAAATAATTAAAATAAAAATTTGTGTTTATCCTAAAATTTCTCCTTTCATGTTTATCTATTTTTCTCCATTTTCAAGAAGGAATGATAAATAAATTTTATTTTCTCCCACTAAGTAATTGTTTTTAAAGCTTAATTTAATTTTAAAAAAATGGTTTGTTTATAAAAATTTATCCCCCTTTTTGTGATATCAATATGAATGATAGAATAAAGAATATAACACTTTTTAATATAGCACAGAACTTTAGAAAATGCTCTGATAAACTGTTTATCAACATGTGAAGCTGTATTAATAGAATTATAACATGGATAGTATAGTAAAACTAATTAATAACACATAAAAATGGGATGAAAATATATTTTATTTAAAATATAAGTACAAGTACGGTAATGACATTGAGAATCATGGTTGGGTTAAAAAAATATTTGAACCTGATCTCATCCTCTCTGGATTACTGCCTTGATATCTGCTAACTGATTCCTTAGCCTTGTCATTAATACATCATCCACCAAGATAATGAGATCTCATCCTTCTTGAGTTAGATGAATATCCTCGATAAAATTGATTCTAAACAACTCATACATACATTATTCCTTGTCTATAAAAAGAGTTAGCTTTTCAATGAACATATTGAACAATGTTTTTATTCCTGGTTCATATGAAGTTAGCTATTAAAAAAGATGAATTTAGTTGTCTAACTGGGTAGAAAATTGAGCACTGTTCCCCTAAAGGTACTGAAATATAACATTCATATTGCTCATTAATGATGAAATGTCTAGAAATCCCCTTAGTTGATCAGGTGAATTACCTAGGGTACCTTCATGAATATTCCTGACAGCTGCAAATTTATAATCCATGAAAACCATAAAATATTCCAAATATAAATTCATTACCACCTCATATTTAAAATTTTCATCTATAGAAAATATACCCTTACAAAAACATCAACTTCTTGTTCTGAAATAGAACTAACATTCAATTTATGAAATATTTGATTTTACTTCTCTAATACTCTTCTTAAAGTTGAATTTTATAATTCAAATCACGTTAATTTTATATAAATCTACTGAACTTCTACATTCATCGAATCAGTGGCACTATATTCTTGATTCTCAATCTGAGCATCCACTAGTTTTATCAAAACAAAAGGTAGAGATTTATTATCTTATTTCCCTTTGAATTCTTATTTTACTAGATTCTCAACTGATTCTTCCATTGAGTCCTTTCCTGACTCATCTTGAGAAAAATACTCATTAATAATTTTAGTGTCAATTTTAGAAGGATTCTCTACTGGATTCAATTTAACAGGTTCCTTCTCCTCCTGAGAATCTTTTTCATTACTTTTCTCCAAAACTGGAACCTCTAATACAATGTTTTATTTAGTTAATTCCTCTTGAACTATCTCAATAAGCAGTACAGGTTGAGCAGATTCAGGTCCAGCCACTTCCACTTCTCCAGACATTTCAACTGTTTGAGGAAAAATTTCTTTTTCCACTTGAAGAGTCACCTTAATCTATGAAATTGTTGGTTGTTCCATTTTTTGTACTGTAGGTTAGCTAATAAATTTATAGCTTAGAAGAGGGTCAGTTGCATTAGCAGTTGCATGAACAGGTTTGTCACCAGATGGAGCTGGTCGATGTCTTTTCCTCTAATGTACCTCTTGACTTTCCTCGCCCGCAGGTGGATCAACTACATTAAATATCAGTCTTCTATAAGTTCAAATTGAACTAGATTTTTCAATGACATCATTAGATTTAGCAGGATGCTACCCCTAAGATGAGTTCTGGTCTTCCTCATCTCCAACAAGAATATGATTTCATTTCATATTACTCTATAAGAATTTATTATTATTTAGTGTTTCAACAATGAAAATATTTATTTGATATCATCTTACATTGGCATCTATAAATCTTTACATATCAGACTTATACAATAATTTTGAAAGGAACATTACATAGGGATAGAAGTTCAATATAGCCGATGGTTGATAGAAGTATTTACGATATCATACTATAAATCATGGAAAATAAAACGTGATTTCACTCATATGAAAAAACATCATTGACATGTCAGGAAACAAAATTTTATCCATCTCTGAAATCGTAGGTGCAATCCCGGTTTGCGAAAACATAACAAGAATCCTCTGATCAGGTTCCAGATCCTTCACTTACATTTTTCTTATACTAGTTGAACCAAATCAAAATGACATAATTTCCTATGACTTATGTTATTCATCTCCAATATTCGATAAGTCAAAATGACAAAATCCCTCATGATGACAGTTTATGATTCTAGCCATTTCAACATTAGAAATTGAAAATCCCCAATCATCAATTATTGAAAATATGGTGTCCTATGATTCTCAAATTCTCAACTAGATGGATTTGAAAAAGAGATTAAGTTCTACCTCATATATAAACTCTATATCTTTACCAAAAAATGTTTGATCGAGATTCTAAAAATGATGGCTTTCCGCAACAATAGATCCATTTGATATAGCCATTTAAGGTCGATTACTTTAAATTGTAGAATCATTCTTATTGTCATGGGTTGATGGTTGGAATTACTAGATTCTCTATCCTCGATTCTCTGTGTCTTGGCCATTTCTGCTTCAAAGTCCTAATGGCTCGAAAGATTAGGGTTTTGATGGTTCGGTCAAAGGTAGATAAAGGAAGTAAGGGTTTTTGGTGTTTTAAAAGGTTATGAGATAATGAACCGGTTTGGAATTTGAAACTATTTCTGACATCCTTGATTCCTATGTCATTACATAAATAGTAATTATTTCATTATTTAAAAGTAAATATGTACATGGAAAATCAATTCAAGCAGTACATAAAAAGTTTTGAATTATTTTTAAAATAAGTAATAATAAAACAATAAAATTAAAATAATTAATTTCAAAGTAATATTTCATTTAAAAATAAATAAACAAAACACCCCTCTAATTAAATAAAATATTGCAGTGGAAAGTGGTTTCATATAAATATCATCTAATTGAATATCAGTACTTACAGATTCTAAGAATATATCTTTTTTAAGAACATGATCTCTTGGAATGTGATGTATGATATCAATATACTTAGAAATACAAAGATTAATAGGTTTTTCTGAAATATTTATAGCATTTTTATTATCACATAAAATATGATTGTCATTAAAAGTTTAGTCAAAACCCCAAAAGAGTGTTTTTCATACTCAAAACATGATCACAACAACTGCCTGCAGATACATATTTTTCCTTGGCTATTGATATGGAAATTGTGTGTTGTTTTTTACTAGACTGTGACACTAATGATTTTCCAAAATTGTGAGAAGGCCCTGAGGGGATTTTTGAATCTAATCTACAACTTTCGAAGATATCATCTGGTTATGAAATTAAATTAAATTCCAATGTTTTTGGATTTATAAGGGATTGAAAAATATTTCCAATTAAATATATAAAAATTCAACTGATAGCACAAAAGTTAGATTATTTTGGATCAGATTGAAATATTGCACAAAGAAAAACTGAATACAATATATTTGGCCTTCTAGTAGTAAGATATAATAAACTACTAATAATACCTGTATATAACTTGTTGTCAAATTATTTTATAGTTTCAACCAAATAATGTTTTATATTAGTGGAATTAGGAGTTTTATATGGATTTATGTCTTCATTTCCATATTTATTTAGTAAATCAATAATGTATTTTCATTTATTTAAAACATTTCCTAAATCCTTTTGATAAATTTTAAGTCCTAAAAATAAATTTTATTCTCCCTTAATTCTCATTTCAAATTATATTTGCGTTGAATTTTAAAACTCATGATAAAGTTTTTTTGTTTGATGAACCAAAAAATACACCATCAACATAAATTTGAACAAATAAAATGCTAGAGTTAACAGTTTTCTTAATAAATGCTAGATTTGGAATCCCAACAGTAAAATAAATTTTCAATAGAAATGAATTTAATCTTCCATACCAATCTCTAAGTGCTTGTTCTATTCTATAAAGAGATTTTGTATGTTTACAAACAAAATCTATTTTTTGTAAATGTCCAAAACCAAGAGGTTTATCAACATAAACTTCTTCCAATAAGTAACAATTTAAATAGGCCGACATAAAATCCATCTGAAATAATTTAAAGTTCATATGAGGCACATAGGCTAAAATGATTCTAATAGATTTTAATATAGATATAGGTAAAAAGTTCTGGTCATTATATACACCTTCTTTTTGATTATATCCTTCGGCTACTAGTCTTTCTATAGTTCTAGTTATTATTCCTTGATCATCTTGTTTATTTCTAAAGAACCATTAGTTCCTATAACTGGATAGTTTTGAGATCTTTCAACTAAATTACAATTTTCATTTTTCTTGAAATGGTTTAGTTATTCTTTCATTTCTATCATCCAACATTCATCAAATAATCCTTATTCTAATGTTTTAGGTTCTAATTGGGATATAAAGGCCGAGAAATCAACAAGATTTTCTACATTTCTTCTAGTTTTTCTTCCAGTGTCTCGAACTATATAAATGTTTCTAAAGGGTGATACTTTTGGGTTCTAGACTATCTTGGTAGTACACTGTTGGGATCTTCAAATTCATATTTTTCTGAACTGGATTGAATTTAATTTTAATATTTTTAATAATCATCTTTTAATATCTTATGTATTATGTCATCATTAGAGTCATATTCATAAATTTTGTAATTCATTTTCTCAAAGGGATCAAAATCATCAAATTTCACATGACCTGATTTTTCAATAATCCTATAATTTTTATTCAAAACTCAATGAGCTTTGAAAGTAGCAGAATATCGTAGGAAAATACATTCATCATATTTTCGTTTAAACATCCCATAGATTTCTGTAGTGATTAAGTTATAAACCTTGCATCAAAAAACATTAATGTCATTTACATTAGGTCTTCTTTTATTCTAGAGTTATTATGGTGTCTTTTTTAAAATTGTCCTGATTAAAAATCTATTCACTATATAGCTGGTTGTAATTACAGATTCTACCTAGAAATTGGTAGGAAGACTATACTCATTTAACACAATCCTAGCCATTTATTGAATTTTCCTATTTCTTCATTAAACAATTCCATTTTGTTAAAGGGTTATTGGTGCAGAGAAGGTGTGGTTAATACCCATATTTAAGCAAAAGGAATTTAATTCCAGATTCACAAATTCACCACCGTGATAAATTATTCATGAATTTAGTTTATACCTTTTTCATTTTGGATGGCTTTTCAAAAAATGTTAAATAAATTAAAAACATCATATTTATATTTTAGAAAATAAATACAAGTATGTAAAGAATAGTCATCAAATAAAAAATATAAAAACAAATAACCAGCCAAGCGTGCTATTTTTGAAGGTCAAAAATAATCCCTCTGGATATTATCTATAGGTTTATATGCAGCAATTTTGATAATACATTTGAAGGATGATTTGTGCTACTTTCCAAGTTGACATGCATCACAGAATCTTTCAAATTAAAATATAAGACTAGGAAAATCAGAAACAAATTTTTTCTTAGAATAATTATGTAGAACATATATATTGCAATGTCCATTTCTTCTATGCTCGAACCACAATTCATTTATCTGAGCAGATAAGCTATTTAATTTTTTTTACCCATGGAATTTAAGTTTGGGGTATAACCATTATCAGTTCTGGGTTCTATAAATTTAGGCAATTCTTCTTTAATATTAGAACAAAAGTTGTTAGAAAAATCAACAAAATAACCATCATCACAGAGTTGAGAGATACATATCAGGTTGGGTTTCAATCCTTGTACATAGAGTACTTTATTAATTGAGATAGCTCCTAGGTCAGTCTCCAATAGTTCCAATGCAAATAATTCTACCCTTGGAATTATCACCATATGTGACTAATCCTCCATCTATTGGAGTTATTGTTTTAAAATTCGATGAAATACCACTCATATTCCAAGATCATCCACTTTCAATATATCAAATTTTAGTTCGGCATCTGTGACCAGCTTCTTGCAATGGAATTTAAACAGTCGTTTGTTTTGGTATCCATATTTTTTTGGGTCTTTCTTTATTAGCCAGCAAATACCTGGGAGTCCAAACCTGATTTGTTTTTCTCTAATCAATAGAATAATAGCAACTTCTTGCAATAAAGTCTTTCTTAATAACACTAATTTGTGGTTGCCTTAAATTTAATCATTTAGATATATGACCTTTTGGTCAAAAGTAGTTTGAATTTTTACCTTTTAAACTTGGAAGAAAATTTTTCTTATATGGTTTTGGTTTCTCACCTTTACTACTTATTCTATATCTTCCCTTTTTAATAAATTTCTTTTTAAGAATTTCATTTAGTAAATTTTCCTCTATTGTAATAAAAAGTGTTGCACTTTTTTTTCTTAATTTTGTATGCAGTGTTTTTATTTTAGATTATTATTTTTATAATTTGTGTTTGATGAGTTATAATATTCAATTAGACCTTGTTGTGGTCTTATCAGAGTGTCTATTTATTATAAAACAATAGTGTGAATATTTTTCAATATTTTATGTTTCTTAAATAAGGAATCATATTATTCTTCCATCATCATGTAGTAGGTTTATTGTTTATTATTAGACACAATAGAACTAGAATCTGAATCATATGGGTAATAAGATTATACCTCATCATATTCTTCCACAAAGCCCATATTTTCTTTTAGATTTGATTCTTGTTTTTTAGAGTCAGCCTTTGATGAGATTCTGGAGTCTTTTAAAACACTACAAGCAGCTTTCATTGCTCTTTTGTATTTCATCTCATAATCATTGTTTATGAAAAATTTATTTTTCATTTCTACATTTAATTGAGCAAATTCATGTCTAATGTGACCTATCCTCTTTGAATTCATAACATCTGACATCCCTTTCTTCATTTTGATCCATTTTTAAGTATTTTCTGACTCCTTTCTTTTTTTTTGTAAAATTTACTAAACATTCGGGCTAGCTGAGTTAATTCCACATCTGAATTAGATGAATCAAAACTCTCTGATATCTCATTGATTCCATTATTCATTTTATTTATTTTATTTTGAGATGTTACATTCAAATAGTATTTTATCTTTTGATTAATACATTATTTTCATTTTCTTCATCATCCATGTCAATATTACACATCATAATAGTTCCAATTAACTCTCTCATTATAAGGTCATTGACTGGTGATGATTGAATAGTAGCTTCCTAAATTCAATTCATCATAGGTGGTAATACTCTTAGAACATTCAGGGCCTCATCTTCTTGTTTGATAGGATCTCATAGGGTAATGTTATTATTAACAACTTCTATAAGACTTCCATTCATCTGGGTGACTATTTCTCCTTCAATCATTTTGAATGTATCAAATTTCAATTTTTTGTGGGATACCTTATTTTTCTAACATTGTTAATTCCATCATAAATAAGAGTAATTGTCTTCCATATTTAATATGTAATCGGGCACATAGATACCATGTTGAATTCATCCAATCCAAGGCCACAAGTTATAGCATTCAAATCTATCATGTTTATTACGTACTCTGATTTAGTATCAGCACTCAATGATTTATGTTTCTCTGGAATCACATAGAGAGTTAAAATTTTCGAGTAGACATTGTATCCAAGGTTCTTTAAGTAAATGACCATCCATGATTTTGAAAATCCATGATTTCCCCTATTGTTGTTAAGTGCTCGAACCATTGACATACCCTCTCATGTATAAGCCATTGTGCTTTGTGTAATAAAAAAATATTCAACATTTTATATATTTTACAATCTCTGCTCCTATGATACCAATTTTTGGATTGGTTAATACCAAATGTTCACAAGAGGGTGTGAATTGTGTCTTTTACAAATTTTTCATGAATCATTATGCAGCCTAATTCTGTACTTATATCATTATCAGGATGTTTATGAAGTGGAAATTAAATAGTTAAATAATGCAACAATGTATTGTTCTTCAGGGTGAAAAAGTCCCCAAGTACACTACATCAATGCACTACTCAAGGAGCATGGTGATTTTTACTATATGGTCCTCTTATCAACCAACCGTCTACAACTGAGAGCAGGAAGTAGACCCATTTAAATGTTAAGACTAAAAATAGATTCTTCTAGTTCATATATAGAACCGAATACATAGCTTTGTATGAGAATCTGGTTACTCATAATACAAATATTAATTTTTTTGAAACACTTTCTAGTTGTTCTACACAGTTGCGACAACACACAACTGACATCAAATAGATCATCATCTTCAGAAAATATGTTCTTCATATAAGGGATGTTCTGAGTCAATCTAGTATCAATTGACATAGAAATAAATTCTAAAACTCCAAAAACAATTAATTCATAAGATATCTTTGATGTAGAAATGATGAATATTCAACGTTTTTCTTTTCGTTAGAAAAAAAAGATAGATCGTACCTTGTAACAACAAGTCTGTAAATCTCAAATGTCTTTATAAAGTGTAGTATTGAAAAAAAACTCAAGAGCTTGGTTTCATAATATTTTTCAGAATGATCCACCATAGAAATTATTTTTAATTTAAAATAACATAGATATAAATAGAACAATGAAATGCATTTTCCTGAAAAAAATTTATCCACAAAAGTGACATTTAGAATTGTTATATTCAAATGTTTGAAAAACAGAGCAGTCATAACTCCCCTGAATAATTAGCATTAATGTTCTTATTAAATTGATAATTTGAATCACAAATAAAATTATTTGAATCCGTCAAATATGTGCTTTAATTTCGGGCATTGAATTAGGCTTTAAATGAGCCTAATAATCTGCATAAAGATAGTTACTCAATAAAGTCGTAATTTAAATCTTTGACGCTAAACGTTGGGTTGAACTACATAGCATATATTATTTAAACTTAAGGAAGAAAATTTAATGTTGATCATCTATTCATCAAAAGTATGGTTGATCATTCATACATTCATTTTTATCAAAACAGAAGATATATGATACATAAGGTTTATTATAAATTTAAGGTTAAAGATCCATACTTTTACTAGCTTCTAAACATAAGGTACATGATCTGTACTTTATGATAAAATATATGTATATGTTCAAAATTAAAGTTGATGAACCATAATTTTGAGAAACATACATAACATTCCATACTAACATAGGGTTCTTCATCTGTATTTTTCTGATTTCCCGATCTTAATGTTCCTTCCAAACATAGGGTTCTTGTTCCATATTTTTTTGATATCATGATCATAAGGTTATTCTTCAAATGTTATCTGATATGCCGTAAATTAAATTAAAAATTAAATCTTTACAATATTCTCTTCAATGTAGGGTAAGAAGAGTGTTTCTAGAAATCACAATAGTGATTTACGAACATGTAGAGTATCCACACTGTTTACAGAACATGCTAATACACTAAAATGATTTCTGAACACTTTGTAAATTATTCCACGCAGATTAAATTTTATAATATTATTCCATAATATAGAAATAAATAATATTAATTTCCATAAATATACTCAATGTAATATCATTAGAATAACAAGTAAGGGTATTAGTGAACATCAAAATCTTTATAAAGAGATAGGGTATCGTTATCAACAATATCTCATTAATATAATAGAGAATTGTTTAAAAATCACTTTATCAATAGTCTCCCCCTTTTTGTTTATCACAAGACCCATTAAATAAATACTGAAATTGTCAATAAAAATTAATTACAAATAGTTTAGATTTTTACAAAGATAAAAACAATATTTAATTTTATCAAAATTATTTGTATATTTTTACAATCCCCTCCACTTATAAATTAAAATAATATCTCCTCCTTTGAAACAATGAAAATAAAATACTGTTTTTATCCAAAAATTTTCCTTTCATTTTTATCTATATTTCTCCTTTTTAATGAAATAATGAAAAATAAAATGACTTTTCCCCCCTGATTAATAGTTTCAAAAGATTAATTTTTTTTAGAAATGTTTTTTTATCCAAATTTCTCCCCCTTTTTTGTGATATAAAAAAGAATGATAAAATGAGGAAAATAACACTTTTCAATGTAGCAGTGAACATAAAAAATACTATGAAAAACTATTTATCAATATGTGATGCTGGATTATTGGAAATTTTTACATAGATAGTACAGAAAAAAATTAACAACACATAAACATGGGATGCAATGATATTTTATTCAAAATATAAGTTCAAGTACAGTAATAAAAATGAGAATCATGGTTTGGATCATCATTGATTCGAAATTGGTCTCACCTTATTTTGATTACTACCTGGATATCTACTAAAAATTCAGTAACCATGTCTTTAATCAATCATCCAACTGGATAATGAGATCTCATCCCTCTTGAGTCAGATGAATATACTCAATCAAATTGACTCTAATGAAATCATGTTTCTATTCTTCCTTGTCAATAAAAAGTCATAACATATAAGGGAACTTATTAAACATTGTTCTTATTCCTAGTTCATCTGATGTTAGCTGCTCAACAAGATGATATTGGTTTTATAAGAAGACAAAAAATACAGCACTGTTGCATTGAAGGTCGTGAAATATATCATTCATTTATCTCATTACTGCTGTAATGACCTGAAATCTTCTTATCAGATTAGGTGAAGTACCTATGGAAACTACTTAACTATTCCTGACATATGCGAATAGTTTCTCCTTGAAAAGCTTAAAATCTTCCAAATCTGAATCCATTACCATATCTGATTTCAAATTTGCAACTTCATCCAATATATCCTTCAAATAAACATTGACATCCTATTTTGAAACATAACTAAATTTCAATTTATGAAATCACTAATTTTCCATTTTCAATTCTCTTCTTAAAGCACCTTTTTCTGATTCAACTCTGGTTAACATTATATTCAGCTCCTCAATATCTACTCTCATAAAACGGTGGCACCTTGTGCTTGATTCTCAGTCTGAGATACCATTAGTTTTAACAAAACTGATAGTATAGATTCAAAATCTAATTTCTCTTATTCTTCTCATTGTATAGGCTTCTCAACTAATTTTTCCTTCAAGTAATTCCCTGTCTCATCCATAGAAAAATACTCATTACTAATTTTAGAGTGAATTTCAAAAGGAATCACTACTGGATTCATATTAACAGGTTCTTCCTCCTCTTGAGAATATTCTTTATTGCATTCTTCTATGAATGGATCCTCTAATACAAGTTCCCACTAAGCAAAATCCTCTTGTACAATCTCAATAGGCTATACAGGTTGACTAGATTCTGGTCTAGCAACATCAACTTTTCCATCATTTTTAACAGTTGGAGGCATAATATCTTTTTCCAATTAAGGATTCACCTTAATATAATAAAATGTTGGTTTTAATATTTTTTATAATGTAGGTCATCAAATAAAATTGTATTATAGAAGTGGTTCAATTGCATCAGTAATTGCATGAATAGTTTTCTCACCTATTAGTGACACTTCAAGTATTTTCATCTGAAAATCCCTATTGTCTTTCCTCATAAGCAGTTGGATCAACTGCTTTAAATCTCAGTCTTTGTAAAGTTCCACTTGCTTTAAATTATTCCATGCCTCCCTTAGATTTAGAAAGATGATCCCCCTGAATCGAGTTATGGTCTAACTCATCTTTAATAGGCATATTCTTTCCTTTTATAGTACTCCATATAAATCCAATCATCCATGGAGTTCTAAAATTAAAATTATTGTTGTGATGACATATTACTATGGAATCTTTTAATCATACTATATCATACATAAAAAATAATTTTGAAATTTACATTCCATAGGGATAGATGTTCATTCTAGCATTTGGTTGATATCCATAGTAGATATATATTAATATACATCTCAAAAAAATTAACATAATTTCAATCATAAGAAAACAATTATGTACATGTATCAAAACATAATCTTCTCCATCTCTAATATTTTTGGTGCAATACCTATTTGCACAAACATAACAAGAATCTTCTAATCGGGTTCCAGATCCTTCAATATCTTTTTTATTATACATTTAGATCAAATTTAAAATAACATAATGCCCTTAGAATTATGTTCATCATCTCTAATATTCATTATATCAAAATGACTAACTCTCTCATGAGGGCAGTTTAGGATTCTAACCATTTCTACAGTTGAAATTGAGAAA
Source organism: Viscum album (assembly GCA_963277665.1). Classification (NCBI taxonomy): domain Eukaryota; kingdom Viridiplantae; phylum Streptophyta; class Magnoliopsida; order Santalales; family Viscaceae; genus Viscum; species Viscum album. Next base: position 372,628,020 of record OY728126.1, on the reverse strand, counting down.
TCTCAATCATCATTTTTTTCCAACATGGTGTCCACTGTATCTCCAAGACTGAACTAAATGGATTAGAAAAATATATGAATCTATACCTCATAATGAAACTCTGTATCATCGCCACTAATGTTTTTCTCGAGATTCGGAAAAGTGATGGCTTGTCAAAGCATGATATCAATTTTAAAAACCTGTTTTAGGTCCATTAAATTTCCCTATGTAATCATTCTTCCTAACTTGTGCTAACACTAGGAAATAAAAGCTATTAATTTCTCGATTCACTGTGTCTTGGACATTTATATTTTGATTTTCTGAAGGCTCAATGGATTAGGGTTTCACAGGATTAGTCAATGGTAGACAAAGGCACTAAGGGTTTTTGGTGTTTCAAAAGGTTTTTAGAAAATAAACAATTTTGGAATTGTAAACTGTTTCTAACATCCTTGATTATAATGTAATTTCATACATAATAATTATTAAATTATTTATAAGTAATAACATACGCGAAAAAAATTTTAAAGAAGTAAATTCAAGATTCAAAATTATTCTAAAACAAATAGTAATAAAATAAAAAAATATAAATAACTAATTTAAAATTAAAATTTTATGTAAAAATAAATAAACCCAGATCCCCATTACTTATCTCAAACCGTTCAATGGGAAGTGGTTGCATAAAAATATCATCTAATTGAATTGCAGTACTTACAAATTCTATGAATATATCCTTTTTATGAACATGATATCATAGTATCAATGTTTGATATCAATATGCTCAGTCCTTGAATGATTAATTGGGGTTTTTGAGATATTTATAGCACATTTATTATCACATAAAATATGTCTGTAATTAAAAATTTAGTCCAAAACCCTTATGAGTGATTTTAATCCACAACAATTGTGCACAAAAACTTCATGCAGATACATATTCTGCCTCAACTGTTGACAGGGGAACGAGTCTTGTTACTTACTATACCATGACACTAAGGATTTTCTTAAAAATATATAAGTACCTGAGATGATTTTTCTATCTAATATAAATCTTCCAAAGTTAGAATCTGAATATGAAATTAAATTTAAATCATAAGTTATTGGATAGAGAAGAAATTGAAAAATCGTTCCTTTTAAATATCTAAAAATTCATTTGATAGTAGTTAAGTGAGATTCTTTAAAATGATATTGAAATCGAGCACAAAGGCAAATTGAATACATTATATTTTTCATACTATCAAAATGATATAACAATCTTACAATCATTTATCTGTATAACTTATTGTCAACCAATTTTCCTATTTCATCCAAATTATGGTTTATATCAACAGACATCAGAGTTGTATCTGTCATGCTATTTTAATGTCGAAATTTCATTAGTAAATCAGTAATGTATTTTCTCTGATTTAAAACATTTCCCAAAACCTTTTGATAAATTTGATGTCTTAAAATAAAATTTAATTCTCCCATCATACTCATTTCAAATTCTTTTTTAATTTAATTTGAAAACTCATGACAATGTTTTTTATTGATGAAACAAAAATTACATCATCAACCTAAATTTGAACAATTAAAATACTATACTTAATATTTTTATTAAACAATGTTGGATCTGGAATCACAATATAAAAATAAATTTTCAAAAGAAAAGATGTTAATCATCCATACCATGATATAAGTTCTTGTTTAAGTCCATAAAGAGATTTTGTATAATTAAAAATTGAATCTGATTTTTTTGAATTTTCAAAACTAGGAGGTTTCTCAACATAAACTCCTTAAAATATGTAACCATTTAAAAAGGTAGACATAACATCCATCTGAATTAATTTAATGTTTATATGCAAGGATTATAATAACTTCCAATCTCGGTATAGGTGAAAAGGTCTCATCATAATATATACCTTCTATCTTATTATATCCATTAGCTAATTGTCTTTTTTTTTATTTCGAGTTATTATTCTGTGATCATATTGTTAAGGTCTAAATACCCATTTAGTTCAAAAAACGGGATAGTTCTGAGGTCTTTCAACAAAATTCCAAACATCATTTTTCTTGACAAGGTTTAGTTCTTATTGCATTTCTATCATCCAACATTCATCAACTATGACTTTTTATAATGTCATAGTTTCTAATTGGGATATAATGGGTGAGAAATCAAAACCATTTCCAACATTTCCTGTAGTTTTTATTCTACTGTCTAGGTCTCCAATAAAAGTTTCTAAAGGGTAATTCTTTAGGGTTCTAGATTATTTAGGTAGTACATTGTTGGCTTCATCAATGTCATGTTATTTGGAACTGGACTGAATTTCATTTATATCATTTCCATAATCATATTTAACTTCTGAAGTATAATGTTATCATTAGAGAAAATTCCTCAATTTGTTGTTCCTTTTGTAAAAAAAACAGATTCATCAAATTTCACATGAACCGATTCTTTAATAATCCATGACTTTTTATTCAAAACACTATATTTATTGGAAGTAACAGAATATCCTAAGAATATTCTTTCATCACATTTTGGATGAAACATACCAAGATTTTCCTTGGTGTTTGAGGTGTAAAACATGCATCCATAAACCTTATAGTAATTTACTTTAGGATTTATTTTATTCGATAGTTCATAGGGAGTATAATTTAAAATTACTCTAATTAAAACTCTATTTATTATAGTTCAGATTGTACTCACAACAAATTCCCAGTAATAGGTAGGAAGATTGTACTCATTTAGCATAGGCCTAGCCATTTCCTGAATTGTCCTATTTATTCTTTCAACAATTCCATTTTTTGAGGTGTTATTGGTGTAGAGAAATAGTGTTTGCTACCCATATGTGAGAAAATGGAATTAAATTCCATATTCTCAAATTCTCTACCAATATTACTTCATAATAAATTATTTTAGAACTATTTTTAATTTTGACATCTTTGCAAAAACATTCAAATATAGTAAAAGCTTTATTTTTAAATTTTAGAAAATAAATCCAAATAAATATAGAGTAGTCATCAAATAATGCATATAGATATAATTTACCTTCCATGATTTCTATTTTTAAGGTCTAAACTTATCCATATGGATAAGTTCTAGAGGATTAGATGTAGAAATTTTTTTAAACTATTTTAAGGATGATTTGTGCTTCTTTCTATGCTTTCATGCATCATAGAATATATCACTTTAAAATATGAGAATAAGAAAATCAGAAACTAATTGTTTCAGAGATTAATTTTTTAAAACATATATATTGTAAGGTCCAAGTCTTCTATTCTATATCCACAATTCATTTATCTTAGCAGTTAACCAGTTTAATTTTTGTTTACAACAGGAATTTAAGTCATGTTTATAAACATTATCAGTTATCGGTGTTCTAAATTTATGTAATTTATCTTTAAAATTAGAACAACAGTTGTTAAAAAAATCAACAAAATAACCATCATCAAAGAGATGATAAATTCTTATCAGGATAGGTTTCAATACTTGTACATAGAGTACTTTATTAACTTAGAGAGCTTCTGGATCTCCAACATTTCTAATGTAAATAATTTTAACATTGTCATTGTAAAAATATGTGACTAATCCTCCATCTTTTTGGGTTAATGTTTTAAAATTTGGTGAATTCCCACTCCTATTCTAGGAGTAGCCACTTTCCATATACCATATTTCAGTTCGGCTTCTGTGACCTTCTTCCGGCAATGGGATTTATGAAATGGTTTGTTTTGGTACCAATAATTAGTTGGGTCCAGTAGTGTTATCCAACAAAGACCTGGGAGTCCAAACTTGTAATTTTTTTTATAATCAATAGTATCATATAAACTACTTGCAATAAAGGCTTTCAGAATTCCACTTATTTTCGTGTGCCATAAATAACAGTTTTTAGATATATGATCTATTGTTCCATAGTAGTTGAAAATTTTACATTTTATAATTGGAAAAAAATTGTTTATATAAAGTTTGGGTTTCTCACCTTTACTACCTATTCAATATCTTTCCATTTTAATCACTTTTCCCTAGAATTTCATTTAGTATATTTTCATCCTCTGTGAAAAAAAGTGCTCCAATTTTTTATATTTCTACTTTTGTTCGCAGTGTTTTTATTTTAGTTTCATCATCTATACATTTTGTGTTTGATGAGTTATAAATTTCAATTAAATATTTATGATGTTTTATCATATTATCTCTCTATCCTAAAACTACAGTGTTAATATTTTTTAGTGATTTATATTTTTCAAATAATGAATCATATTATTCTTTAGGAATGTTGCAGTATGATGCATGCTTATTATTTGAACAATAAGAATTAGAATCAGAATCATTTGAGTAATAATAAAGTACCTCCCGAGCTTCTCTAATAAAGAAAATATTTTCAATTATATTTGTTTCTTATTTATTTGAGTCTGACTTCGATAAGATTATGGAGTCTTTAAAAACACTCCAAGTAGCTTTCATTAATTGTTTTTCTTTTATCTCATAATCATTTTTTTGAAATATTAATTTTCTCCATTTAATTGATGGAATTCAGGTTTAATGTGACCCATCTTTTTTGCATTCATGATATCTGACTAAGCATAGTTCATTTTCATCCAATTTGAAGGATTTTTTGAATCTAATCTTTCTTCTGTATAATTTACTGATCTTTAAGGCTAGCTGAGCCAATTCCATATCTTATTTAGATGAATCAAAAACTCTCTAGTATCATATTGATTTAATTCTTTATTTTTCAGCTTTTCTTTTGAGATTTTACCTTTAAGCTCTATTTTCTCTTTTGATTAAAACATTGTTCTTGTTTTCTTCATCTTTTATTTCATATTCATACATCATAAGGGTTCCAATTAGCTCTATCATTATAAGATCCTTGATAGGTGATGATTTCCTAATATATGCAAAAATTTCATTCCACTATTGTGGTAATACGCATAGATCATTCATGGCCTGATCTACTTGTTTGATAGGCTCACCTAGGGTAGTGATATTATTTTCAATTTATATAATACTTCCATTTATTTGGGTGATTTTTTCTCTCTCCATCATTTTAAATGTGTAGAATTTATATTTTTTTGTGGCAGACCTTATTTTTTTTGACATTGTTACTTCTTTCATAAGAAACTTCAATTATCTCCCACATTTCATAAGTAGTCGGGCACTGAGATACTCTATAGAATTCATTTCGTCCAAGACTGAAGATGATAGCATTCATAGCTTTCAATTTTTTCTGTAGTCTTCTTTTGTATTATAACTCCATGATTCAGGTTTCTATGGAATCACATAGGGAGTTAGAATTTTAACATAGACTTTGTATCCAAGGTTCATTAAGTAAAAGATCATCATTGACTTATAGAATCCATAATTTTCACCATTGAAGTAGGGAGCTCATACCATTGACATACCCTCTCATGAATCATCCATTGTTATCTGTATAATCATAATACATTCATCTTGTTATAAATTTGACAAAATCTCATCCTTTGATACAAATTCTTGGATCAATTTATTCCTAATATGCAGGAGAGGGGTGAATTGTGTCGTTTACAAATTCATTACAAATTGTGATTAAGGTCAAGTATGTCCTTTTATCTTCATCAAAATGTTTATGTAGCAGGAAAAAAATAGTTAAAGAATGCAAGGATGTATAGTAGTCTAGGGAATAGGAGTCCCCTAGTCCACTCCACCAACACTCTACTCCACAGGCTTGGTGATTTTCATTATCTGGTCCTCTTACCAACAGACCGCCCACAACTGATTGCAGGAAGTCGACACCTTTACATGTTATGGTGAAAAATGATCCTTCTGGTTCATACACAGAACCGAATACATAGATTAGTACGAGAAGCCGGTTACTCAAAATAAAAAAATTATTTTTCTTGAAATACTTTCTTGTTGTTATTCATTTTTGCAATAACACAAACCTGACAATAGATAGATCATTGTCTTTAGTAAATATTTTCTACATAAAAGGAATGTTTTGAGTCCATCCAGTTTCAATAGATATAGGGATAAATTCAGAAACTCTTAAAATATGGGATTCACAAATGATCATCGATGTAGAAATGGTGAATCTTCAACATGTTTCTTCTTCTACAGAAATCAAATATTGATCGTACCTTGTAAAATCAGATATCTAAATCTCATATATCTCTGTAAACTATTGTCATGAATAAAATTCAAGAGCCTATTGTTATAATCCCTTTCATAATGATCAACCATATTCAATATTTTTAAATAAAAATAACACAGATATATATAGAATAATGGCGAGAGTTTTCCATAAAAATTTAGTTCAATAAATGCCACCTTTAGAATTGTGATATTCAAATGTTTGAAAAACAGATCAGTTGTAACTCCCTTAAAATTTATGAATGAAAAGGTCCTATTAAATCTGTCCATTGAATCAGAAATAAATGGAATTAAATTAGTTAAAGATGTGCTTTAAAATCTTGTTTGAATTTGTCTTGAATTCAGTGTAACATCCCGGATCTGGAAGCCACCTAGATGCACCCCATACCCGGTCGGTCCCATGGCCTCATGTTCATTTCCCTAAACGCCAGAGCCATCCAAATAGCAACGGGGAACATGGGTGTGATAGTGGGGAAACTATGCCCTCACTAGAAAACTACACATCAGAAGTAAATAAACAATCAATAGTTGAAGTAGTAAATATCCAACCATAGTAAACAGCGGAAGACTGAGATAATAAAAAACAAGAGTAATGCATAATAAATGATTCATGATACTTATGTCTAGGAAAACATTCAAAAAATTTACAATGATGAGTAAAAATAGTACCAAACCATGTACAAAAGAAAAAGAAAACATCTCCTCAGCATCGCAAGCCTAGGCTTGGTCTCATGCTCTCAAGCTCCATAGCAAGTCAAGTACCTCAAGTTGAAGGGAACTTGCCCTTATCTATACATGCAACAATATAATCTGTTTGGTCCCAAAAGCATGGACCAAACAGGGTGTGAGAATAAATCGTTGTAGGATACCACCCGAAGATATGTTTCTAATCTTCAGTGAATATATGGCAAGTAAAAGTACAAAAAGAAATAAACAAGAACATGCCGAACAGTAAACAATCCGCAGTTCTAATATCAAGAAACAACTATCATGCATCTATGACCAAATAGGTAAACCTCTGGGAGGTACTCACATCCATCCCCTATGGTCCTACCTAACATGTACAAGAAACCCTCTAGGTAGAAAACTCAGCCTAGCCCCTCTCATTCAGTCATATGAATTCATAAAGACTCTTTCTGTAAGCACTCACAGTCAATTTCACCTATAGTCTAGGGTAGTCAAGGACACTCTGAGGAAGCACACAAGGTCAATTACCATTAAATCCCCAAGGTCATGAACTCTTTATGGAAGCTCACCCAGTCAATTCCCCTTATAGCCCAAGACATTCAAAGACACTCTGAGGAATCTCATTTTGTCAATTCTTCCTATAGTCTAGGATGTTTCAAGGTAATTCAAAGTAAATAAAGACTCTATAAGGATGCTCACTCGGTCTATCCCCGCATGGCCTATAATGCTCAAACACTCTCTGAGTAATCTCACTCTTTCTATCCGCTTATAGTATTTAATGCTCAAAGAATATTTAAGGAAGTTGACTCGGTCTATCCCCTTACTATCCACTACTCCAGGTTCTCACGGCCCTAGGTAAGTCAATTCATTTTAGTGCAATATGGAAAAAGTAAAACTCAGAGATACTTGAAAAAATGGTCGACAGAATCTCAATAATGTCAAAATTCAACACTCCATCCTATAATATCTAGGCATGGGAAAATAGTCAAAACATCCAAAAAGGAAAAACATGATCAAACAGTCGTAAACAGAACAATGCATGGGAAACACACTAAAAGTGTAGTAATTTACCCTATTCACAAAAATTGTCCTCTACTCAAGCATACAAGCAAGGGAGGCAAACAATTGGGCTAAAATTTTAAACACGCAAAAACCATGTACAAGGGTATTGGAACAATTTCACATAATACTCAATGACTTCAATATAATGGCACAAACCACCTACCTTTAGGGTTCCGGAAAAACCAATCCACAATCAACCACACCCACATGTCTGGGTAACGGCTTCATGATAGACTGCTCTAAATATAATTCCATATCATACACAATCCTTAAAATCACCTCCCAAGGAATCCCCAACACTAGATCTACATGAAAAATATGTAGATCTAGAAAAACTAGAGAGATGGAATAGAAGATATAGGGAATAACAAGGAGAAACCAAGAGGAGGGACTTACTCGAGAAGAACAGCCTTCTATCAACTAGAAAACCCCTTCTATTTTCCACCAAAACGAGTGGGGGAGCACCTTCAACCACTGAGAACCCCAAATCCTGAGTGAGGATCAAGTGGGAGAGGTCTTGGAGAAGAAATTAGAAATCCAGAGTGGCATGGGAATAAAAAACCCTATATTTAAGTGGCTACATGATTACCCCGCACGGTTTGGAAAACCGTGCACCAACCTTGCGGTTTCCACTGTCTCACCCAGGGATTTCGCACGGCTTGCCAGAACGGTTTGAAAGACTGTGTGCTGCCCATTTGGAACCCAACGTCTCACCCAGAGATTTTGCATGGCTAACCCACATGGTCTGAAAAACCGTGCATCGCCAGTGCGGAGCCCACTGTCAAGGGTGTACGGTTTTCTGGGCTGGACGCACGGTTTGTTCAGATAGTGCGCTAACTTTGCTTCTTGCACAACCTCCAAAACATTAACTAATTTTCCCATAACTTCTTCTCTTTCTCAAAAATGACCGGAAAAATTGAATCATAATTGAAATGAAGATTTGGGTTCTTAAAAAATTCCCCCTTACAGAAATTCATCCACGAATTTCCCTAGCACGACGTAGAAGAAGAAACCCCGAACAACTCTAGCCACTACATGCATACATCAGCCTCCCTCTCCCAAGTCTTGCCATGCATCATCCGTGCTACCATAGCACTCGTACCAAGGGAACAGACCGGCCATGGAGAACCTTTGTACTCTGATCCACAATCCAGATAGGATGCTTCTCAAACGATGCATCCACTTCAAGTTCAACTTCCTCAGGTTGAAAGACATGAGACGAGTCTGAAAAGTAATGTCGGAGCTAAGAATCATGGAAAACAACATGCATAGTTTGGTACCTCTGAGGTATCTGCAACCAATAGGCAACCAGACCAACTCTCTCTGACACCTCAAACGACCTAGCATACCTTGGAGAAAGCTTACCCAGCCACCTAATCCTCTTGTGTCCCAACCTCGGTGTGAGACGCAGGAAAACCTAATCCCTAACCTCAAACTCTAGAGGTCGACATCCCTAATCAGCATAAGACTTTTGATGATACATTGCAGTATTCATCATCTTCCAAATCAAATATATCTGCTCTATATTCTCCTGAATAAGAGGAGGTCCCAGCAAAGATCCCTCTCCTGCCTCCAACTAACATAATGGTGATCGACATGAACTATCGTAAAAATCCTTATAAGGTTCCATCTATATAGTTTCTTGAACACTATTACTGTTGGAAAACTCCACAATAGTTATATGTCTCTCCCAAGAACCTCAAAAATCTAGATTGAAATCCTGGAGCATATCCTCAATCACCTGAATTGTACACTCAGACTGTCCATTTGTTTGGGGATGGTATGTTTTACTCAAAAGTACCTGTGTACTCAAAGCCTCCTAAAGCCCTTCCCAGACCTGAGAAGTAAAATATGCATTCCTATCTAAAAAATGGAGTGTGGAAATCCATGTTTATGTACAATATCTCTGATTTAAAACCATCCCATATCATCTACACTGAAGGTCTCCTTGATCGGCATGAAGTGAGGAACCTTCGTAAGCCTGTCGATGAAAACCCAAACAACATCATTACCTCGAGGTGACCTTGAAAAACCAGTCCCTATTTCCATCACGACATCATTTCACTTCCATTCCGGAATAGGTTACTGCTACCAAAGACCTGCTGGTCGCTGATGCTCCGCTTCCACCTGTTGACAAGTTGAACATCAAATAAAAAAACTAGAAACATCTCTCTTCATATCTAGCCCCCAATACTGGCTGTGTAGATCATGAAACATCTTGGTGACACCAGGATCAACTACCCAAACTGTGGAAAGAAAATTCTGCATCCGCTCCATGCGTATGTCTGCTGGCACCCATACGCGTCCCTGGAAATGCAAGATCTCATCATCGCCCACTGTCCATCCAGGAAGAGGGTCCTCTCCTGACACACACTCCTACAAGACTAGGCCTTCTGAGTCTGATAGTTGCCTCATCCATACCTTATCGAGAAGACTATAGGTAACAACTACAGATGATAGAAAGGACTACCCCTATCTGTCGTGGACCTCCAAATGAATCTTAGAGAAGAGATCCATAAGCTTCCACTCATTGATGGCCTCCTGAAGTGCATGTATTTGAATTCTACTACTCAACGTGTCAGCCACTACGTTTCCTTTCCAAAGATTATAGTCAAGACCAATGTAAAAGGACTGATGATACTCGACCCACCTGCATTGTCTCAGATTCAGATTACACTGAGTGAAGATATACTTGTGTTTTCTCTGGTCAGTGAAAACAACAGAATTCTCTCCCAGAAGATAATGTCTCGAAATGTGTTAGTCATGAACAACATCTACCAACTCCAGATCGTGCATCAGATACTTCCTCTCATATGGCATCAACTACCGATACTCGTATGCAACGACTCCGTCTCCCTGCATCAGCACAGCTCCCAGCCCGATACCTGAATCATCACAGTAAACAATATTGCTCTTTCCTGACTCTGTCAAGACTATTATCAGTGCTGACGTCAACCTCCCCTTCATATTTTGAAAGGATGACTCACAACAATCAGACCACAAGAACATTTCACCATTCTTTGTCAGACCTGTCAGCGGTGCTGCTAAGCGTGAAATGTCTTGATAGAAGCGTCTATAGTATCTTGCCAGCCCTAGCAAACTCTGTACCTCAAATATGTTCTTTGGCTTCTCCCAGGAAACTACTTCCCTCACAGTCTCTATGTCTAATAATACTACTGTCTCTGAGATAACTTTTCCCAAGAAGTGAATCTGATCCATCCAAAAGTGGGATTTCGAGAGCATATCCTATAATTGATTCTCTCACAGTGTACTCAGAATGATCTCAAGATGAGTATCATGGTCGTGTTGAGTTTGAGAGTAAACCAATATTTCATCCACGAAAACCACAACGAAGGAATCCAACTATGGATGGAACACTCGGTTCATCAGTTCCATGAAAACTACAGGCGCATTAGTGATATCGAACAGTATAACCGTATACTCCTATAGACCAAACATACTCCTAAAAGCAGTTAGATGTATATCAGATGGGATAACGTGAAACTTATGGTAACCGGACCTCATGTAGATCTTAGAGAACACAGGGGCTCATTGAAACTGATCAAGGGGATCATCAATCCTCGGTAAGTGATATCGGTTCTTGACTGTCAACTGGTTCAGCTTCTGATAATCCACACAAATCATGAGAGTATGGTCTACCTTCTTCAAAAATAGGACAGGCGAACCCCATGGAAAATTAATGGGTCAGATGAAACCCTTGGCCTGCAACACCTCCAACTGCTTCTAGAGCTCCTGCAACTCTGGTGTATCCATTCTATAAGGATGAATGAACACCGGTGCCACTCTTGGAACAAGCTCAATAGAAAAGTCTACCTCATTATCTGGAAGAAAACCTTAAAAGTTTTCTGGAATTTCATCTATGAAATGATCCACCATTGGAGGAAAGTCAAACTGTGATGTCCCCTGGTCATCGAGATAAATACAAGATATCTGGGCTGTAACTGCTCCCAACCCATGATGTTCTGGTCCCACTCTGCTTGCCTAGAAATCCCACTCACCTTTATGTAGAAAATATACACCCTCTGGTGATATGAAACTCACCCTGTGGTGATAACAGTCGACGATTTCCTGTACGGGAACTAGCCAGTCCATTCAGAGAATGACATCATAGCCTATCGTCTCAAGAACATAATGATCCCAAAATGAAGTGACATCAACCAACATCTAAAGGGAACTCCATGAACAGGCGTACAATAGATGTTCTAGTCCCCAACAGAGTGTCTATTGTCAAGACATCGACAAAAGAGAAGATACACAACCCAAGCCTCTCAACACCAACAAAAAATATAATAATATGCATAACACTCATATTGAACAGAACTGAAGATAAACCAGAAGAAACTAGGATCGTAACTCGAACTGTAAAAGGTTCAGGATCCTTCTCTGGCTGGGTATACTCTACCACAAAGGTCTGGCCTACTCCGTGGCCATGTGACCCTTCCTGACTACTTTGAGCTAATCCAACATGTTGTCACTGGTATCCGAGTGACTGACCACCGTGGCTGCGTCCTCCACCTCAGGCTGAAGGGATGGAAGAACTCTAGTCCCCAGACTAGTGAGAAATAGGTGGGGCTGCTCCAGTTTTAGGAGTCATTGGCAAACCCCTCACTCCATCTCCTAGAGGGAAAAACTGACAGTAACGATGGAGATGGCTCATCCTGCCGCAAGATCAGCACTCCATCGTGTCTCTCAGGTAATGTGGACTTGTATTCCAATTCCTCCCACACTTGTAGCACACCACGTGGCTACCACAAGGTTCATCCCACCTAACCTGATCTTCTCGTGAAAGATCCCTATAAAACTTCCTACTATCAATAGGAGGAATTCTAATTCTGGATATCAAACTGCCCTGGATCACTGCTCTAGAATCCCTCAGATTACGCTCTGTGATCAGCCGCTGGTTGATGATAGAGGATATCAAAGTCAACATGAATACATTCACTAGAGAGAAGATATCTTGTCTGAGGCCATCCTCAAACATCCTTGTCAGGAATTACCCATATCCTCCTAGGAAGGGTGTAAAACACTGAAGCTCTGTGAAATGAGAGGAATACTCCAAGAAAGAAAGATTACCGTACTCCAGACTCATGAACATATAGGCTCGGTCAGCACTCAAGGTCTCTGGGTAGAAATAGTCATAGAATATTTTCTAGAACTCCTCCCAAGCCATAACCTGCTGTTGAACCGCCAGTGAGATCACATCCCACTATTTCATGGCGGAATCTCGTATCATATAGGTAGCGAGATTGACCCACCTCTTTGGAGGCATCTCCAGATGCTCAAAGATCGTCAACATGGCTTCTAGACCTGACTCTACAGCCTGAGGTCCTCCGTCCATTGAAAAAGTGGGAGGATGTTGCTGTAGGAAGACCCGCGTCTGATTAGCCATCGACGGGGCAGGATGCAGCATTCCCCAAAAGGTCTGCATCATCCTCATGAAGCCTTCCCTAAACTGTGCATCAGCACCGGTATCATGAATTACTTCTGGTGCCAAGACTCGGACGATAATAGGATCTGATGGAAGTCCCTGATCATCCATAACCAACGTCTGATCCCTACCATGTAACAAGAAGACATCTGGAGGATGTTTCGGTGGCATGACTTTGTAAGATTAAGTGCACACCTTAGATCAGGATTAACAGGCAATGAATCATAGGAGTACGCAGTGTGTAGTTAAGAAGGTCTATTTCTTCCTGAACAGAAGAACACATGTCTTGTAGTAAAAACTAAATGGAGTGCATTATGGGTTTTTCTGGATATTAAGCCTCAGAAACTACTCCAGAACCCAGAGAAACAATGAAACGAACATTGAAAGTTCCAAATTCTGATCTGTGAGGGCCCATATCCCCAAGAATCAAAGCTTGAAATCTTACATAAGTTATAAACAAGGTAAATGGGTCAATGATCAGCTATGTTCCAGTCCATGAGGCCCCATAACACCTCAAGAACCAAAATTTGGCTCTCATTAAAACAAAACCATACAAAATCAATGCTCTAATAAGAAGTAGTTATTTTTATCAAGGAATTTATCACAACAACATCCATATTCAATAAAACATCTATCACAACAACATGCAATTGCTAATGTAGGCTACATGTCATGACAAGAATAAATGACATGTGATTTATACCATGTTCCTATATGATGCATGAGGTGTCATACCGCCATCTCATCGGGTTGCGACAGAAATAGAACCACAATAACAACAAAGATAATAACACAAAGCATGTGAATCACCTAATGGTGAAATCAAATCAGCTATAAAATTGCCACCCAGTAAAATTTCAATAAACAAGATAGTATGGATTTTCACTGTACCCGAGTTAGCTACTCCCGGGAATAGCTTGTTACCAAGTACCTATTCCATTCTATCCCTGTCTATAGTCTCCGAACAGTATGTCAGGAGAAAATAATTACATTGATACCACTTTGTGACATCTTCAATCCAGAAGCCACCAATAGGGGCCCCGTACCTGATTAGTCACATGGCCACTAGCACATATCCCCGAAATCCAGAGGTTGCTGACTAGCAGCGAGGGACATGGGTGTGATAGTGGGGAAACTATTCCCTCATTGGTAGAGTACATTGCGGATGTAAACAAACATGCAATTACGGAATCAGTAAATACCCCACAACAATAATCAATGAAAGACTGAGATAATAAACAACTGGACCAATGAATAACAAATTATGTGTGATACATATGTCTAGAAAAACAGCAAAACAAGTCACACTGATGAATACAAAGAGTAGTGAACCAATTACAAAATAAAAAAAAAATCTTCTCATCATCGCTATCCTAGGCTTGGTCTCATGCTCTCCAGCTCTATAGCAAGTCAAGTACATGATGTGGAAGAGTGATTTCCCTTATGTACACCTGCAACAATATAATCGGTTTCGGCACAAATACATGGCCCAAACAGGGTGGGAGACTAAATCCTATTAAGAAACCACCGGAAGATATATGACTAATAGTCAGAGAATATATGGGAGGTAAAAGTACAGAAAGAAGTAAAAATGAACATGGTGAACAGTAAACAATGCATAGTTCTTATATCAAGAAATAACTATCGAGTAGCTAAGAAAAAATAGGTAACCCTCTGGGAAGTACTTACGACCATCACATATGGACCTACATAACAAGGACAGGCAACCCTCTGGGTTTTACATTCAGCCTAGCCCCTCTGGTTAAGTCATACGAATTCAGAAAGACTCTCTGAGGAAGCATTCATATTAAATTCCTATTATAGTCTAGGGTAGTGAAGGACTCTCTGAGGAAGCACACAAAGTCAATTTCTCTTATATCTCCAAGTTCAAGGACTCTCTGAGGAAGCTCACCGAGTTAATTCACCTTAAATCCCAAGTCATTCAAAGGATCTCTGAGGAATCTCCCTCAGTCAATTCATCCTATAGTCTAGTATGTTTTAAGGTAATTCAAAGTAAACAAAGTCTCTCTAAGGAATCTCACTCGGTCTATCCCCTCAATTTCTATAATGTTCAAAGACTCTATGAGGAATATCACTCGACATGTCCCCTTATAGTCTATAATGATCAAATACTCTCTGAGGAATGACACTCGATCTATCCCCTTATAGTCCACTACTCCAGGATCTCACAGCCCTGCGTAAGTCAACACATTGCAAGGAAATATGGACAATGTAAACCTCAGAGATACATGGCTAAAATGTCCACAACATCTCAATAATGTTATAATTAAACACTCCATCCTACAATATCTAGCCATGGGAAAAAAGAAAAAACGACCAAACAGGATAAATAGGACCAAACGGTCGTAAACGGAACAATGCATGGGTAACCGCTTCACGAAAGACCTCTCTAAATCTCTTTCCCTATCATCCACAATCCATAAAATCAACACCCAAGGAAAACCCAACACTATATCTACATGAAAAAGATGTAGATCTACATAATCTAGAGAGAAGGAAGATAAGATCTAAGGAAAACCAAGGGGAAACCATGAGGAGGGGCATACTCAAGAAGAACTGCATTCGATCCACCAAAAAACCCGTTCGATTTTCCTCTAAAACGAGTGGGGGAGAACCTTAAACATTTGAGATCCCAAAATCCCGTGTGAGGCTCAATTGAGAGAGAGTTTGGAGATGAAATGAGAAATCTAAAGTGGCTCGAGACTTAAAAACCCTATCATTATGTGGCTGCAGAGTTACCCCACATGGTTTGGAAAACGGTGTGCCAACTATGCGGTTGACACTATATCACCCAGGGATTTCGCATGGATTTCCCACATGGTTTGGAAGACCACACGCTGCCTGTGCAGAGCCCACTGTCTCACCTACGGATTTCGCATGGAATTCTTGCACGGTCTGATAAATCGTGCAGTGCTCGTGCAGATCCCACTGTCAAGGGTTCACATTTTCATGGGCTGGATACACGGTTTATTTAGACCGTGTGCCAACCGTGTGCTCCTGCACAACCTCCACAACTTTAAAGAATATTACTACAAATCACTCTTTTTCTCAGAAACGACTTGAAATGAGAAACCTACCTGAAATGAAGATCCAGGTTCTTACATCAGCCTAATAATCTGCAAAAATTCTATTGCTCAATAAAGTCATAATTTAAATCTTCGACACAAATCATAGGGTTGAATTGCATAGCATACATTCTCAGAACGTAAGGTTGAAAATGTATGGTTGAACATCTATTCATTTAAATTAAATTTGATCGCCCATACTTTATGTTTTAGCAAAACATTCGATACATGATCCATAAGCTTCCTTATAAATGTAAGGTTGATGATGCATACTTTTATCTGCTTCTAAACTTAAGGTACATGATTTGAACTTTTTGATAAAACATTTGTTTGTTTTAAAATGTAAGGTTGATGAACCATCCTTTTGAGAAATAAACATAACATTCCATACTATATTAGGGTTATTCTTAAATAATTTTCCGATATCTTGAATGTAAGGTTCCTTCCAAACGTAGAGCATGAACATTGTTTCCCGAACATGCTAATATGGTAAAATGATTTCCGAACACATTGTCAAATATTTCACATAGATTAAATGTTTTAATATTATTCAAAAAATATATATAAAGAATATTAAAATCATGAAATTTACTCTAAGTAATATAATTATAATAACAAATAAGTGTATTTGAGAACATGAAAATCAACATAAAGAGATAGTGTATTGTTATTAACAATCTCCCCCTAATAAAATTGAGTATTGTTGAAAACAACAATTTCTCAACATAAGCCCTTTGTTTTATACATTTCATTATATTCATAGATAACCATCCATTTCATTCATAAATATTTTGTATTACTATATGAATATTCAATACCTAACAATATGCTCAATGGAAGAACCATTAATATTAATTTCATTCACAACATGGATATAAAGACAACTAGTATGTATGAATAAATAATATCTCCAAATAAGTTCATAATTTCTAGTACCCTTTATAGTAATAAAAAATATAAAACCATTAATCATATCCTTTTGAAAATAATATGTAATAAAGTTGGAGCTTCAATACTCTATAAGGTCTAACAACGGACATATCGACTATTATTTAATCATTAGATGATGAAAATTTTTTAGAGAATGAGATTATCCTTTGAAGAATATTTAGAAAAATTCATATATCACAGATTGATTCATGGAATAAATCTTTTTTGGTCATAAAACATAAATGAAAAATCAATTGGAGAACATAATCCCTGAGACCATAACATTATCACAATACAATTCTATAATGGAGTGCCATAAATTGAGGCTTAATCGAAATTATAAAAGTTAAATTTCGAGGATACAATAGAAGAAATTCATTACAAGGTAGGATTCTTATAAGCTTCTTTGTACTATATTTTAGCTTTCTATGTACTCCTATATACCTTATTCTAATTTCCAGACAACCTACAATGTATCTTTTTCAGGCTTGGGATAACCAACCATATACCATATTTTTCGGGCTTAGGATAACCATCAGTATAAACATTATGTTAATAAAACATGAATCATTTCCCACTAAATATTTGGGATATATAATTTTTGGACCACAGATCACATAACCTTAATCCATTCATATGTATTCCATGAGATAAAAAAATCATCATAACAAAACCCATTCAAAAAAGAATTGATTCATCAATATTTCATCATTATAACCATAAACAATCAATTAAAAATTTAAATATGGTATTATATGATAATCCATCTATTAAAAAATAGACAAAATCATATTTTTTTATCAATGAAGTAAAATTTCTTTAAAAGGTCATTTGAACATTTATTTGCAATAATTACCTTTCATCTTGAAATCGCATATTTATAGTCCTAAAATTTCTATATTATCATTGAAATAATATCCATGAAAATTAACCTTGGAAAAATATTTAAGAACCTTAAAATAATATATCATTTAGGTCCTCAAGAATTTGTTTTCATTTTATGTTTATGAAAATAATCATTCCTTACACGTTTTTAGAAAAAAAATAAAACAATCACATCAATAAAAACAAGGATATGAAGTGTTTGATTAAATTTTATTTATATTATATAAAACATTTGAGAACATAACAAAAAAGTCATAATATTTTAAAAATAATAATCTTTACAATATTATATATAATTTATTGACATGGAAGAGAAATAATTCTTTTCAAATAATAAAACATTGTAGTTTTTTGTTCGAATAATTCTTCTAGTATCGTGGAAAAATATTGATTAATATGAAAACATATCCCAAATTATTAAGAAATATATATATTATAATTAATATAATTGTATTTCTCAGATAATGATAATATAATTTCCTTAATTATATATTAAATCTTTTACAATCATGATTATAATTGGATTGAAACATAAATCATTAACCTAAATTTTGAGATTCCATGAAAGTGATCAAAAATCATTTTTAATAGATATTATTTATTTATATCTATTTAAAAATTTATTTTATAAATATAATATCATATACGATTCACTTATAGTGATTCATTAACCATATATTAATAAATATTTATTACAATCACCGTTTAAGGGTGTTTAATATTTTTTCGGCTTGATTCGATTATGTAGTTTCTATATCATACACGTATCATAGATACATATTATTTATATATTTATTGGTAATATAAATTTCATATATATTAATTATATAGAGTGATGTAATCATCAATAATATTTATGGAATGAAAAATTATATTCACCATTTTTAGAGACTGTAGGGCATACATACACATGATCAATTTTCTAAATTCTAATAAAGAGAATGATTGAAATATATATATAAATTTTCAGTTTACACTCCTGAATTATAAAATAAATATAATATATTTATACCTTAAATATTAAATTTTTATGATCCATATAAATTATAATGGAACGATGAATCAAATCACTTCAGTGTGGTGGTATTCCACCTATATTCATGAGCGACGTCATCTTTATCAAAAATATGGAATAGTTATAAGGTGTATATTATATTATTATTATAAGAAAATAATTATATATTTATATAACATATAATCATTAAATCCTTCAAAAATTCCACCAATTAATGACTGTTATGAAAAATGAATTCTATCACTATGTGGAGGAGTTTTTTCACATGTAAAAATTAGTGACTCATTAACTTTTCATTTGATGGAATAGAGGGTAAATAATGGTGGCTACATAATCATAATAACATTTGAAAATTCATATGATACTTATTTTATTATTTTATGATAATTAAATATGATCATAAGGAGGTAGAATTTGAAATAATTTTGAAGTGGTTAGGTAATTTGTTTAACCCTCATTTGGTTAGTCTCATTTATATACATTCTTATGGACTATTTGAATGGTCATTTATGGAGTCCAAAAACTATATATCATGTATAAGTAATTTTATAAAAAAAATTGGGGGATTTGTTCACGTTTTTTCCCATAATGTGCTGTAAATAATTGAAATGAGTTGTGTCCTATTATTAGACTGCGGAAGGACACCTATGGAATTGAAAAAAATATTTTACCAATAGAAAAATCATTTTCATGTTAAGGTCGAAACATATTGAAATAAATTAAATTTACAGATATTATATTATTATAATTCATTCATCTAATAAATTTGGAATATATTTATGTTTTATTTTAATCCATGTCATTTGGATTACGAAATTTGTTAACTAGCTTTATATGAAACCACTGTAATGTTTTCATAATAATAATGGGTAATAATTTATCATATAAAGTAAAAATTACAATGAAAAATACCATGGTATGTTAAAGTAAATCATTTATCATCCCAATTGTCTTATTTCATTTTTTATGTTTTTAAATAAATTTATAATGTATTATTTTCCATAAAATATAATTAATTTAATTCTGAAGACTATTCATATAATTTTACATTAATGTTAGAAAAAAATTAATCATGAATATATTAATAATTAACCAAAATAATAAATTACTTTTTACTATAAAATTAATTTATCATAAAAATACCTCAAAATTTATTAATTCTATTTTTTTAAATTATTTTCAATGATTTTTCCACTACATGTCCATGGAATATGTAAATGTTTAATATGAATTTTACATAAGTATATTATCACAATAAATTAGAAAAAATTACTCTAATAAATATTATTTTATTATCATTATAATTTCTTTTAATATTGAATAAATTATTTTTATAACTATGTGATCATTGAAGGTATCGATAAAAACATGAGGGTGACAATATATATTTTTAATTAATAAATATATTATTAATTACATTCTTAATTGAAAATTAAAAAAAAAATATGTCATAAATATTATTGAAGTGTGGTTATTTTTAAATTAGTCAAAAAAATAAGGTCAACTATTGCATTGATTTTAAGACAATATCACATAGTTTTAATCTTTTGAACAATTTACCCTTATCTTGCGGAAAAATATTTATCATAGTTACTATTTATAATGTGATGAAATTAATAGAGACTTTTTAACCAAATTTTCAGCTACAAATAAAAAAAAAGAAATCCTTTTTTAATTAACCATTCTCTAAAACTGCATAAAATATTAAACTAAATATAAACACAAAAAAACAATTGAAAACCCATTTTTTTACTAATGTGTTTTCATCATGAAAACTAATGTATAAAGAAATCATAAAAATTCCATATTAAAATGTAATAAAAAAGAATAATCTAAATAAAATGGGTCATTTTTATCATTAAGAAAAAAATAATAAATATAATGAGGCATTTCTATTATTTTAGTTAATTAAATAAAAAATAATAGTTTAATTTTTTTTAATTTTTCATCATTAACTGAAATGTTTACTAATTCTAGAAAATCCCAAAATTGATCCACATTTTAAAATATTAAATAAATACGAATATATTGGTTACTTTCAATATAAATTTATTTCATAATAAGATTAATCATAATCATACACAAAATATTAAATGGCCAATTTATAATAATCACAATTTTTTTAATAAAATTTATATAATGTATCTCAATTTTTGTAAAATCTATTGTTGAATGTTATTTTTCATAACTAAATTATTATTCTAAATTTTAAATTTTTTATATTTTCACCCATTTAAATAAAATTTTTAGTAAATCATTTATCATACTAATCAATGATGTACTCATTGAAAGGATTTTTTTTTTAAACAATATCATTTATAGGGATAATAAAAAATTCAATGAAAATTGGTAGTGAGATAAATAAATGTAAACTAAAATAAAAAATAATAACATTAAAAAATTAAGATACAATTGATGTGAAATTATTATATACATATGGGGGATAAATTTAGATCAATTCAATTATTTATAGAGATAAAGAAATTTTTCTGTAAAATGTTAATGATGACACCACCAAGCCAATGTGCTCGTACACGAGTGGTAAAGGCTCCTCCGTAGCATCCAAGAGACCCAGGTTCAAAATCAGTTGGAGGCGAATTTACAGGGCACTGTATCAGGCACTATAATAGTACTGTAGCAGGCATTGTAGTGGTTACTGTACCAGGCACTGTAGCAGGCACTGTTTGGTACTGTAGGAGACAGACTATTCACCTGATTCGGGCTTTCGTGCCACCGGTTTGGGCCTACGGGTCTCAGGGCCTTCTGGCCATCAAAGGCCTTCGGGCCACAAGGCCTTTGAGCCATTGAAGACCATGAAGTAACCCAGTTCACACAGAGAATGCCACATATGAGGATCAGAGCACCAGTAGTAGTCACTAGAATTAGAGCTAACCTGATAGGAAGAATGAGAGGGTATGACAACAGCCATGGGGACCAGGCACCATGTAGCTTTGTACTGGGCAATGCTAGCTGATCAGCAATTCAGGTGGGGAGCCAAAGGCAATCAATGATGTAGAAGCTGGGGAGAGGTAGTGCTAGTGGGATGGCCCTACGGGTCATGTATTGGGCATGGTATGCCTCTAGGCATTCAGGTCATGTATTACAGATCATGTCGGGCCTTGTACCTTGGTCCTACGGGTCATATACGGGTTCCCCTTCATACCTTAAAAGGGGGATTATCTATAATAAAATAAAAAATAAGGCCTTCAGGCCATTCAGGCAGACCACACCACCAAAACAATTTGATGGGTGAAAATATTATGCATTCATTAAAATAAAGGAAAAGGAATGAAATATTCAATTCAATAATAATTTCATAAATGTAAGGTATTATTTGATTGTTAAGATAGAGAAAAAATAAAATATTCTTATTAGATACATTCTTAGGAAAAAT
The DNA here is from genome assembly GCA_963277665.1 of Viscum album. Classification (NCBI taxonomy): domain Eukaryota; kingdom Viridiplantae; phylum Streptophyta; class Magnoliopsida; order Santalales; family Viscaceae; genus Viscum; species Viscum album. The sequence continues at coordinate 372,605,436 of OY728126.1, read as the reverse complement.
TTTATCATTTGATTATGCATTGATAAATTTCCATATAATCAACACTCTATATTTCAAAATTATTGATTATTTTTTCTTAATGGAACCACTATAATAAATATGTCATCTTAGATAATATATATATATATAATTAAAATTACATAATTATGTCTATATATATTTATAAAAATGAAAAATAGTTAGCATAAGTTATCCAATATAGATAAAAATAGTAGATAATCTATAAAACCTAAACAATAACACCAAATGTTAAACCATATCCATTCCAGATATAATTGACCTTAAGAAATATCCACAATCAGGATCGAAATAACTGAAATATTTTATTATATATAATTTTCATTAATCAACTATAGCATTATCACCGGAAAATATTAAGTAATCATATGTCTTATAGAATATAGGTGAATAACATCATAATTTAATATCATAAAACATGTTAATAACCTGAATCCCTATAATATAAAATGAAAAAAATTATTCAAAATTTTATATGATTCATTTTTATTTACATTAAATTACATACTACTGAATGTATTATATAAATAATAAAATTTAAACATCATCATAGGTAATACCTTAGTCCAATATCTAATCATTTAAACATTAACCAATTATTTATGATTTACATTTTCAATTCCAATAATCTTGTTATCGCAACAAAAAAATATTATCTCATCATCAAGAACAAATTATTTCCTATACTTCCCTTAATAATTTTCATTAAATTTAATATAACCTTACCACTAAATAATTTTTCTTAGTTATTTCTACTATTCAATAAATTCGTGTGAATCCCTGTTGTAAATTACTACAGAATTATCCATAGATACTTCATGATTCTTATCACCAATAAATCACTGATTAAAAAAATATACTACATAATTCATGAATCTTAGTACATAAACAAATAAATTATTCCACTTCAATGATTAAAATAACATAGAATAATCATCATTTTACTAGTGAACCCTTAATTTATGTAATTGAATCCGATAGATACTATTTTCGTTACACATAAAATATTGAACTATAAATGGAATCATATGATTTAAATTCTTTCACCCAGTTGCATTTTTTTCCAAAAATTACATGTTTAATTAATATTCTTCCACAAAAAAATATCTTCCAATTCTTTGATACCATTCCCATTTGGATTCTTCTTGCATTCCCAATATGAAAGAATGTGAATCTTCTTTCCTCAATTGTTCTTATAAAACTAACTCAAAAAAATCTTCATTTTCTCTTATCAACTATTTAATGTATCATATCAATTATGACATTGTTTATCATATAAAAATATAGTTAGATTGGCATTATTATAATCATTCACATTCTAATTACCACTTCATTTGGTTTCTCTTGAGGATAATAATTTCATTTTCCATCAAATTCGTCATTTTCATGATTCTTATAGGTTCCATACATTTAATAAAACCATAATTACTATTGCGATAAAGAATAATTCTATTATGAAACCATATAATAATAGATCTAAATTTTAAGATGTTTAGACAATGAATCCTCTTTTTTCAACTGACATCACCTTAGGGTTAATCTAGGATATTCATGGTAATAATCTATTTATATCAGTATTAATTTATAATAAAGATAATTTGAATAAAAGAGGAATATACCTCATGAGTGTCTAGTAATGTAAGAAATAACCGTCCCACTCACAGTGCACTGGAAATGATCAATTTACTGACAAACACACCCTATTATGATATTTTATGCTAAATGAATTTGTTCCTCAACTGCATCTATATACTATCTATAGTGGGATATTTTTTATATTATACCCATAATATTTTTATTTACATAATTTAGGATGTTCTTCTTTAAAAGGGAATATCCTAATGTTTCTCAATATTTCTTTCTCATCATAGTGTCCAAAATAATATTATAAATTTTGATACCAACTATATGAAACTATTGATTCCATTTATAACTATTCTTTATTATTAGGTTAATATAAATTATATAATATTAATGTCATTTACTAAGAAAAGAATTGTTTAGTTTCTATTGAAACAATTTTTTTATAAAAAACTAATTTAGATAAATATTCATTTTCTTTCAATATGTTTATCATATATAGTAATTGTATCAGGAATAATATTCCTAATATCATTATTCTTTTTTAGGGAATATAAATGATAAAAAAGGTTTATCATAGATTCTATATATGGGTAAATAAAGGTTATATCATTGATCATGAAATCATAACATTACTATAATTGTATGTGAACATGGTCATAAAATTTCCATATAGTAGACATAAACTCAAAGATAAAATGTTGATTCATGAAAACAATCCATACTATTCAGAATAGATGAATAATTAAAATTCAAAGAACACTAGCAATGAGATCAAAACATTTTCATCAGATAATGTCACAAATGAGTGTAATAATATGAAGCATAATAAAAATATTATAAACAATTTCTCAGTGGAACATTCTATAAAAATACTCTCTTTAGGACTGGCATATACTCATCTTTACCATCATTGGGATTTTTATATCCTACTATGAACCCTCATTAATTCGTGGGATAACCTCTCATGCACTATATAATTTCCTTAAGGGACAATATCCAATTCATAGTTTTTTTCGGGCATAGGATAAGAACCTGTGTACCAATTTTGTAAATAATAAGTTAAAACATATCCAATTCATTGTAGGGATATATAATTCTAGGAACACATATGAAATAATCATAATCTATTCTTATTTATTCCATAAGATTATAAGAATCATTCATCACAAATTCTCACCTGGAAAAGAAAATACTTTTCATCGACATTTCATCTCCATAATCATAATTTATCCAAATAATATGTAAATAAGGGAAAGTTGGACCATATCCCTAGAAAATAATAATTAGAATCATAGGATGTTATCATAGATGAATATTGTAATTAATAGGTCATTGTAATATTTAATTACCAAAACAGCCATTTTCTATGAAATCACATATTTATAATTGAATTTTTTTTTAAAAAATTATTAAAAATTTTATTTGAATAATATTTTGAAATTCTTTTATATGGTTCATATTATTGAGAGTCCCAAAAAGAATTAAATTTCAATAATGACATGTTTTTTGAAACAAATATTCCATTCATCATTTTTATAAAAATTAAATAAAATGTTCTTCATAAAAAACATGATTATTTATTTTAAAAATATTAATATTATTAAATAATGGGTAAAAACTACAACCAACCACCACAATAGAATACTTTAAATATTCGATAATTTTTCAAAATAAAATATTGGCAAGGAAGATTATTTTTTTCGGAATAATATAACCTAATATGTTTTTCCATAAAAAATATTTTTCTATATGAGTAATGTAATTGAGTAAATGGAATGAAAATAATATATTATCAAAAAATTACAATATGACAATAATATGAAAGGCTATATCAAATAATTATCATATAATTTACATAGAAATAATCCATATACTAGACAATGCCTCATAAAATGAGATTGAAACACAATTCCCTTTTATCAACATCTGGGTGCTTCAAAATCACTTGGACCTCTTATATTTAAATTTTTTATAATTATATAAATAATAGTCTATATAAATATAATTTCATATGTGATCCACTTATAATAAAATTTCTCCCATTTATTAAAAATGCATTTCTAAAATCATCTTTTATCAGTGTTAAAAGAATCATTTTTCATCAAGGTTTTAGTTATGGAGTTAATGTGACTATACATTAATCATGGATCCTTCATTCCCAAAATTATTTTATTGAAAAAATAATATATTTATTCACGATATATATATTTCTAAAAATTAATAAAATGGTGAGATATAAAAATGATTTACACGATTGATGGATATTTCAGCCCACATGTAAAATATAAGCCTTTAATTCATTTTATAATGAAAATAATGAAAGAAGGACTAAAAGTATTTTATCATTAAAAACAATATGACTATCCTAAATATATTAATACCTGGTATCTCTCAATGATAATATCAATTTATCAAAATAACATAAAATGAATCACATTAATTTAAATATGTGGTTGTACTCATCTGTACCCGAGACAATTTAACATCTTCTAAAAAATGAGATGTCCTGTAAGCAGATATGATATTAAAATTCCCATAGAAATATTTTTTAATAAATATCATTAATAATTATTAAATTCATATTCATAACCATTCATGAATTATAGTTATAAAAAATTAATTGTATTTCTACGTGCAGGTGGTAGTCCAAACGTATGAAGGACTTTTGGTTTCACATACAATTTATAGGAAGGAGGTAAAAAATTAGTTGTTCCATTTGTAGGTAATCATAAATAATGGACCACTATAGGGGGAGGGTTTAATCATTGTTTGAATTATATGAATTTTAATTTTGAATTCATACTCTTAAACTTGTGAAGGTCCTCAATCCAATATATGATACTAAGAGTCTCACCATGCATGCTAAAATGATAATAGAGAGAATGAAACATGGTATTTATATAGATTGATGAAATCACAAAATCCATTCCATGTTATTTAGATCCCCAAAAATATATTATACATAATAATATTTTTATAAATTATATTTTTTTGGTAGGAATAGGTTATACACCAATTTAGTAGATCTTTTAGTTGATAATGTTTGAACAACATAATTATCCAAATATTCTACATCGATTGGTGATAAAAACCAATAGTAGAATTTTATTAGTGACTTGTTATACCACTAGCCTTGATCCTCTTCAGTAACTAGTCATGACTCACATTAAAATGCTCCTTATTCATCTCTATAATGACCTAATGTATGATGATCTCTAGATATTAATCCATGTCCTTGATAAATGTGACTCACTCATGTATTCTATAAGATCCATTAAACTTGATGAATTAGAATTTATGTTCATTATAAAATTTATATGATCAACTTTGTAAGATCATTTACCTTAGTGAATAAAATGATCTCGTAAATAATCATCATTCTTCTGATGTTGTCTTAGCCACACATACTCAGGAATACACATGAATAAATTCCCATTGAAATACAATTAGACATTAGACTCAATATTAACCGTATTATATATATGAAAAGAATTTAAAATATGAATTTCTCAAGCTTCAAGCATGTGTAATGAAATGAATGGACTTATATATTTCATCTTGGTGTTTACATTAAAATATTTGAATGTTTTTATACATTCAAACATATACAACTTTTAGGTAATATATACCAAACCCTTGTTATTTTCATCTATTTATATTTGAAAAAAAATTTACAATGACTTATTGAATTAATAGTTTATGTATCATATAATATATATTAATTTTCCCTCATCCTTTATGAATATAGATCGTGTAATGTTTTTTAAAGGCTTACTTCTTGTAAAAGATATGTGATGACTTCGGATTCACTCAATTATATGAAGGTATAAAATATAAAGATCCTCACAGAACCCAAATAATAATATATTACATCAGTGGGTTTATAATAAATTGTAATTTTTTTAGAATATTTATTATTGAATCTCCTTATTGTGGGATTTATATATTAGGAATACATGTGATAACACTCCCCAAAAATAGTTATTTTCATAAATATTTCTACTGAAACAAATGATTCATATATACTGGGTTTTAATATGAAAAATTGTTGCATCAATATCTCAATTAATACAGTTACCAATGGATTTTTGAAAGTATTAGTATATCTAGAAAGGACCACTAAATTCTATTTGTCCTTCTAGAAACTAAAAATCCTAATTTTTATGTCTTTTCAATCAATATTTTTCATTCCAGAATATGTTGACATTTCTGATTTTTTGAATACTATATTCTATATCATGAGATTATAAAAATAATGGAATATATTCCTCCATGGGTTGTAATATATTATGAATTCTATTAACACATTCTCTTATTTTTTTTAAATATGATTGAACATGTCTATGAAATAATTATTCATGAAAACATCTTATTTCTGTGTACAATACTTAGAATTAATAAGTTTCATCAAAATATTTTAGTCCTGTAAGAGGTAGATTTCATGAAAGGAGGTTCTTACCATGATTCCCTCAAAATGATTTCTATTAGAGATTATCTTAATAATGGGAGTCATGATAAGTAATAACATAGTTGTACATAATCCCTTCAATGAGAATATAGGTTGAAGATGAATGCGGTACATATCACTACAATAGAATTAAATATCTCACATGGATTATGTTATATAAGTATATTTTTCAATTAGGATACATTTTATCATTAAACGGTATCCCACATCGATGAATTATTCTTAATTTCTCATCTTAATAATACTAAATATTCATGCAACCTATTGAGAAAGCACTGGTGTGGGAAATTTAATATATTACACATGTTGGTGCCTCATGGGCCACACCTCTACACACTATCCCATTACCCAAATCCTGGAGGGCTTACCCATACACCAATATTTAGGCTATATTATAACTATTCTTCTTAAAATTTGTGAAAATCAATAATATTACTCACTAACTTGTCTGGATGATAATTGACTATGTTTTAAAATGTTTTGTCTTATTTTACCTTTAGTTAAATGGGTTATTTGAAAATCATTTATAAAAAAGTTTAAAATATATTCCATATAATATTGGAAAATAATGATATGACATATATTTAACATGTCGTCCCTTTTTTGTGGAATATACTTTATGAAAATAAAATGATCACTTTTCGCTATTAACATATAGAAATCATTATATGAACTGAAAACACAATTATCCCATGTATTTAGAAATAACATCATTTAAAAGGACATCATATTTCATAGATAATTATTAGATCATGACTTCTAATTCCATTAAATGAATCCATTGCAAATATACCATCCTTACCACTTCACACGCAAACAATTATTGACTCGTTGATAACAAATGAAATTCATGGGCTCAATAGTCAACCATTTTGTATATTATTGTAAATATATCATCACATTTTTAATTTCACTATATGTAGTTGATAATTATCCATCTTATTGTCTGAAAAATGAAAAGGTAAGGGGGTATCTTCTCAACTAATAAAATTTTCCAAAAACCACTTATATTTCTTTCTATTGTTGCTTCATGAGTGCATCTAAGTGATGGATGTTGTCATATGGTTATATTATAAAATACACTTTACATAATAAACTGTATGTTAATGATGTATAAGAAGGTGTAAAAATAATTATTATTACATTAAATGATGATTATTTTGTCTATAAATTACCATTCTTCTCAAATCATTGATTGAAATTATAAATTAATTTTTTTTGGAGGAACCTATTCAGATTAATCAATAAAATAGTAAATACTAAACAAACATCATCAAACTCATATGAACATAGTGTTAAAAATTACATAAATACCACATGCTGGTGTAATATATAATCTACCTTGATAATTAGTTAATTTAACATTTAGATGTTTGTGGGACTATCTTATATAATTTTTAATTTTAATAATGTTGTTTAGAAATTTCACGATCATTATTTAGTAATAATTTATGAAAATGGATTCATTTTACTTCTTATTAATGATATTTTATTCCAATAATAGTAGGATTTTTCTCCATTATATTCATAGAACTAGAAAAAACCCTTGATCATTGATCATTCCCCATGATATGAATTTTTTTTAGACAACTATTTTCACTCAACATCATCAAACTGTCCATTCTATTTCTTAAGGGGAAGCTATTTTACAGAATAATTTCTCTCTTATTGTTATATAGTAAAAAATAGAAAAAATTTATTCTTTTTTATATTTGTTTTAGATTATTCATTGTTTCATTTGGTGCTTTCATTTTAAACCTTAATTTTTTTGTCTGATTTTGTTTACTTTATCTTATATTATTTGAAAGAATGTTAAATACCATAAATCATCATAATAGTGACCATCTTTTCTGAAACACTCATAGAAATCCTTAATGCATTGAAATATTTTCTTTATACACAGATTACATTTCTTTGAATTTCTTTTTTACGGTGCATATATTCTTTTATATTCATCTTTGATACCCATAAATGAAAACATTCTATTATTTTGACGAGTTGTCGTGTACACCAATATTTAATTATTTTCTAAACATTAAAAAAACTAATAATAGAGTATGAATCCCCATTTATACTTTTATGGTGTATTCTATAAATATTTAAAAAATTGTGAAAAATTACATTTTTATTAGAACTATGAAACACTTTATAAAATAATAGGGATAATATATTTATACATATTATCTCATAATACCTTCATGTATTCATTTTGTCATAATTTTTCACCATACATAATTTACTTATGTTTGGATTACTACTCATACTCAAACGTGAAACACAGGTAGTAAAAAATATAGTATTTGGGATATTAGAAACATTCTTACTAAATGATTTTTCCACTTTATTAGAGGATGATATGATTCCCTTCATGGAGTGTTAAACAACAATTGATTAGTATTGGGAAAAATTATTTTTTTATTAGCATGGGATGTTTTAGCTAATAGTGGTTATAAGTTCTTTAATATCATTTTTGGCATTAAATAGTGGATTTTTAGAAATTTCACCTCATTACCAAATGTTCTTTTCATATCTTGCCATCGATTTTTTTAGATTATTATTTTTCAATTAATTTATATTTGATAAATTTTATAATTAGTTGTAATGATAATTTACCATATCATATTGATCCTATAATTGAGTCGATTTAAATATTATACAAACATTTGTTAATTTTTCCACATTCTTGGAATTGTTCTATAGAAACAATCATAAATAAATATTTATCTCAAAAATTTCATTGTAATTATCTAATAACATAAAAATATCATTAATTTAAAGGGAAGTTAATTTCTCTTATTATTTAAATTGATTAATGTGAGTGATGTATATTCTCACCTACTTAGATAAAACCCATTAAATTTTTTTCCCTCTTCAACGATTTTTAATTTTTCAAACTGAATTGCCACAAACCCACCAACAATAAAATATGGAAAAAATTTAGGAACATTCTTCAAATATTAATTTAACATAAAATGTTTATCACAAACTTGAACAAAATTATAAAAACATAAGTAGGTTTCATCCAATGAATAGAAATAAACATAATTATTTCATCATGCACTAATATTTTTACATATAATACTTGGAATCCTTTCAATTATTGAAATATTATTCATTGGTTTCCTTTCCTCTTATTTCTATTTATTCTTCTAAGTAATGTAATATATATAAATATTTTTATCATATTTAATAACAAAATTTGTTTATATATATGGGTTTCCCCAAAATTTTGAAAATATTCAATTTATATGAGCCCATTTAGATATATATATAGAACATTACTATGATGCTACAGATGATTCCATGTATGGACTGACCACTCAGATAGTGGTGAAATAGTTTTTTAATTTTATTAATAATTTTCTTGTAATGTCAACATCATGAACTTGTTAAGGTTCTCGATCCACTTGTTGATATATTATAGTCACACATTATATGTATATATGATAATATATATTACAACACATTGTTTTTAAATGGGTTGGTAAAAAATAATTACCCCAATTGATGTTGGTTATACCCTAAACATGGATTATACCCTATAAAATTATAATCATTTATAGTGGATTACGATAAAACTAGTTATACATCCTAAAAATTTTCATTCCTATTTTTCTTAGTCATAATTTACCCCCTAGTAAGAAGATATTTCTTCTTCTCTATGTTAATACTCTATTAGATGATCCATTAACCTTCCACTTTTATATTTTGGAATATTAATTGATCACATTCACTTCATGAACCACTACAAAATATCAACTATAGTTTTGTATCTATATAATATATATTTTATCACATATATATTATCATTTACTTTAGTGAAACAATTGCAATGTATATTTTCATCCTCTTTATCATGAAGTTTGGAAGTCACATATCACTGAATAGTCATGAATAAATTTTTTTTGAGGTACTAATCCGCTTCAGACTCATTTTCACAACACACATTATATAAATATAATTTCACAAGTGCATATTTGAATCATCATGAATGTTTAATATATTTCATGGACTTCTCACTATTGATATTATGGTTTCTTAAAAATGTTTTCATGTGAATGAAATCCCACCTATAATTCCAAACATCATGATTTGTGAACCTCTATGTTTTTTCTATGTTTATGTAATCATATTACACATGATAAGACATCATGTACACATATTATATGTATTGTGAAATAAAAAAATGTTACAATATTATATGAAAAAAGTTATATAATCTATTTTAACAACAGGTCTTTTCTCGAACAATATGTTGCATGAATCATACATCATGAAATTATTTACATGAATGATATCTGAAGTACATCATGAAAACCAAAATAGATATAAAATATGCCAGTGGGTTCATGGAAATATTTAAGGGTTTCTAGAATAGTTCTTATTAATATAAGTCTGTGTAATATACTCATATTATGAATCCACGTTATCTCCTTCCCCTCACATATTTAAAATTATTAAAGCATCATCATACGTTATGAAATTTTAATGGAATTCCTCCTCAAGAAACAATGGATTTTTGGACAATCTATTTTACTTTGTGATGAGGGAACCTAAATATCATTAACTGTTATATAAATTAACATCTCTTAAACCATTTGTGTTTTATAGGTGATGATCACTACCTTATTAATTCCATTCTTCTTAAATGATCCATTACATTTATGTTATTTCAATCATTATTTTTAATGAACTAATCTATCAAAAAAAATATTCTTATAACATGGATTTCCTTATGATGAGAAAAATAATATAATTTAAAATAATCATTTATGAATATAAATTACCATGTGTATTATATTATCACATAATACTTTTTATTTCAAATTTATTAAACACCACCATGATAAAAATATACCTTAAAACCATCTTTTTATTTATACAATTCACTGTAGAACCATATTCTATAAAATATATTATAGATTTAAGATAGAGTTTTCATGAACGACCTTTCATACCCTCATTACCCAAAACAAATCCATTTTTGTTTAGATTAATGTATTCTCCAAAAGAATATAATTACTATGGCTTTCAAAATCCCATAAAAAATGTTTGAGATTGAACATGATGATGAAACATGTATAAAATATTTCATTCAATAGACCGTGCGACCAACATTCATTAAATATGTTTTTAAAAGATTTACTATATCAATCATATTCATGTCTCACACTTAAGATTGATTACACCCAAATCTCATTAATAAGTCATATTTTTTTATTGAATATTGGGGAAAAATAACATCAACAATAATATATTGTTCCCACATCTTGGAATAATTATCCATTTTGTCCCACACAAACTGATTTTCCACCCCCAAATGTGATGAACGATGAACCATTATTTGGGATATAAAAAACAATTATTCTACAAAGTATTTATTAATTACATCTCTCAGATAACCCCATTACTTGATAAAGGTTCAATCATCTCACTAAGTATTGTATTTTTTGTCCATTTGTTTGGATATGTGGTTGTCAAAAAAATTTAATCATTGAAAATATATGACACATAATACTTAAAAATGTAAAATTATAAACAATATATTGAACAACATAACTCTATTTCAATCATGAAATATATTTATATAAATTCCAAAACCCACATCACACAAATAACATATGGTAAACATCACAAAGTACCCCAACACAATCATCACATTCCCCTTACATTAGGATTGGTTCAATAATCATTACATATCATGGAGAATATTCCCAGAATGAAACAAAATACAAATAATTGAATCCAAAACTATATTTCATGCATCTATTCTTCACTATCCAATAGATATGAAATCATTAAAAATTAATTAATTTCTTGGTGTCAACACCATAATAATAATAATATATTAATATTAAGAAGATACTAATATTGTTATATTATATTTAATTCAATTAAACTAGAAGAGTTATAAGAACTAACAATTTGAAATCGGTTGGGTAAGGTGATTAAATATCATTCAGTCTTCCCATTTTACATCCATTTATATAGACTATTTGGATGGTATTTATTTCACAATTAGTGTCCCAAGGCCAACTATTTTACAATGATTATATTTATATTTGATCCATTGAATTTAATTTATTCATTTATTATATATTATTTATTTTTCAACATCAATTTAATGATATTAAATGCCAGATTATTGTTCTCACTAATATTTTCATATCAGTTCTCATATTTGATTTGAATCCTGATGTGGTTTAATAATATTATTTATATAGTTCTATTAATTTATAACATACTACGATGGGTCACATAGTATTTCGACCAATAGGTCTGAGTAAACAAAATAATATAAGGCTTCATCACATGATGTTTGCCCCTCTGTTATGGGATATTAATAGTTTAAATCTCTTGAAGGAATTCATTATTTTTGTGTGTCATCATATATTCCTATCCCCAAGAATGAGTACTGGTTATTAGAGTTTAATACTATCCTTAATTCATTTTATGACTCACACACTCAGATTTTATGATGATGATCCTGAACATATATGTGCTTTTTGAGGTACTACGTGTGGTTGTGTCATGATTGATATGTCATTAATGGATATGTTGATGAAGGAATTTCCATTCCATGTTTATGGAATATGATATCTTTTCACATTGATTGGGAATGAAACATCACCCTAAATTCCATGTCAATAGTATAAAGACTTTTTAATTCTAGGAAATCAAACAATGATTTATCAATCAAAAAGTTTTGTGATAAAGATGTGCAACATGCTTGATGAGATATTGTAAAAATGTATAATATTAAAATTTTAATGATAATATGTGGTTGTTATAGTTGTAAAATTAATTTCATTCTATTCGGATCCTTGACCTATTACTTGACAATAATAGGGGGCATTAGGCATGTCTTCCTAATTACAATGAGTGCGAATACTATAGGGTCCCATAATCTGTGATCCTTTCAATCTCAATTAAATCCTATTTGAATTTAGGCAATGGAATAAATATTATTCCCAGGGAGAAGGAAAAAAATTTATTCACGATTCATTGATTTCATAAATTAAATAAACATGTATTCAATGGAATATAAATAAAAAAAGAATTTATATTAATAATTGAATAATTAATAAATTTTTTTCTAGTTCCTGAATAAAATATATATTTAATAGAATAATATATATTAATTGGGTAATAAATAATTTCTAATAGTCCTATAACACACCAATACTAATTATGAAGACAAATATTCATTATAAAGCAAGTTAAATAATAATTGTTATTGAATAATTGGGATCATGCCAAAAAATAATAATATTATTATTATATTATGTGGGATGGGTTTTATAAAATATCATTTCATTATTTATTGGTGAGAATATATTACATTATTTTTAAATCATAAAACATATCTTAATAAATGGATTGTTATTTATATTGTGTATATTATCACTCGGTACGATCCATGTTGATATTTATTGCATAAAATATATTATCAGTTTACTCTCTCTTATCCCTCCATATATATAATGAGAAATATATGCCCTAATTCATCAATATTGATGACTGAGAGATGATAAATTACTAATAAAATATATTTAATTTATCTTACGGTCAAAAAGAGATCGTGTGGAAATGATAAAAAATCATAAGAACATGTGTGGATCAATTTTTTTAGGGAATTTATAATAGGATCATCATAGTGAAAATAATAAAATCCCAAAAAAATGGATAATCAACATTCATCAATAAAGAATAAATGTAATCCCAATTATTCATATATTTAAATTTTAAAATATTAAATTATAAATTTTACATGTTTTTTCCACAATCAATGTTTATAGAAATGATGATTAAAAGAAATATTTATATCTCACCCACCACCAAATGCTTTCACTTCACCTAAAAAAATAATTTTTATTATGGTTGTCATGTTTAAATTTACAATTATTTATTCAATTTATCCTCAATGCTTATTTTTTGTTAGATTTTTACATCATGTTAATTTTTTTCCATTAATTCAACTTAAATTTTAACTCTTACACATTTTAATTATTATTTTTCAATGTTTCATTTTTAGAAGAAATATGAACATTTTAATAATGGATATTTACACCATCATTATTATGGAATTTTTTTCTGGTATTATTTTACACGTTGTGTACTCGAAAGTAACTGTCATGTACTGTAGTACACTATATCAAGATGCCCTGAGGGATACATGGAGTTCCACATAGTAATTAAAGATGATGTACACTATGTTTTGACTGGAAATGTTGTAAAATGGTTTTCATGTTAAAATATGTGCATCAATGTATATTCTATATATTCTATATATGTGATTAGGGTAAATAATGCAATCTGTGTGGTCATTATACATAGTGAACACCACATGAGACTCCAAACATGGAAAATTTGTGATTTACATGACATCTATCTAGTTTACGTAGTTATTAGTTCATCAATTCATGCATCATAGAGAAACACTGAAGGCACATGAGTGCATCCTAGATACATATCAAGATAAACACATTACATGTTGCTACTCTTTACACGACATGATGTTTGGAAGAGAGATAAGATTCATACCAATTCTTTTACTCTTGATAAACAACAGTTGATATTCACAAAATATAGTTGGTATTTAAATACTATGTACACTCCTAGTAATGTATGAAATGTAAAATTACATAAAATTAGATATTAAAACATTAAAACCAAATTTGTTTGATATGGACTCTAATTGGAGTGTGAAAAATCAATAATGATTTTGAAGAATACTAAATTATCAATAAATTAATCCTTATTAATATATTATTATCGGGTTCTTAACTTATTCTATACGATTTCCATAAATTATTTGTATCAACAATTGAGTTAAAAGGATTTTTATGATGAATTGGAATTAACTTATAAACTATTTATATAATGAATAAAATTTTGTTCATCTAAATAATAAGGAACATATAATAAATTGACTACTGTCTGATTATATTTGTGTATTCGTTACATGTTTGAAAATTCATGAGATTGACCTAGACAAATGTATTTGTTCTATATTTTAATTTTATTTATTGATTCTTTATGAAAATATCTATTATTAATTTTAATAAAATTTCCTACATCACATCTATATCTCAATTTTTTTTAGGAAAATAAGGTCTATTGTTTTTTTTGTAATTGTATTTTATCCAATATTTTGGTCCCCTTCACCTTATCAAGATACCCAAATATAGGTAATTAATGGGGTATCCCAATTTTCATAGTGTTGGTAAAATATGGAAATATTATGATTCCAAAACAGTGAAACATAGATGAATATGTGGAATGTTGAAACTCATTCCCTTATCGGTAATATGATATAATTTTCATAGGTAAAAGGTTAAAATAATGTCCACTCATTAAATAAACTATTATATAATTCTAATGAATGCGATATTTTCTTGTTTATTTATTTATGTTTATGAAAGTATTTATTTCACATAAGCATGTTTATGATCACATAAATATATTAATTAATATGAAATGACATAAATTAATTTAATTAAATTTGTGTATTTCTTTTAACAATCATATTTAATTAATTATTTAATATCACCAAAATATTAACAATATATATAATTCTAAAAAATAAATTTTTTTTAATTAAATAATAAAAATACCCCATTAATACAATACAATGAACATGGAATTTTATTTCATAAATATGAAAGAAATCATTAAAACATAGTTTTTGACTAACCCTCTCTAGGTCACATAATTTTAATATAGAGTTGTTAAGATTGTTATGATCTGAATATACCATCTTATATCAAGATATGTATCCCTCACTAGACATTGTATAACACTTAATAATGTGGCAAGGAAAATCATATTTAGATTCTATGATATGGTTTCCCACATAATGGATTAAGGGGATTAAAGACTGTAGTTGTAAAATGATTACCTACCTAAATACCTTTAGGAAACATGTCCATCCCTTTTGAGAATATGTGGATAGAAATAAGGCTTCCTTTTTTCTAGAATGAAATAGAAACTAGACATTAAATTTTCAATGGGGAAGGTATTACGACTTTATAAAAATAGTGGGATAAATAATAAATTTTAATAAAATAAAAATAATTTATCATTTATTAGATATTTTGAAAAGAATAAAGTACCGGTGATAAAATATTTCTTGTGAAGAATAACATGGAAATATTTTCATCCAAATTGCCTCTATGAACAATTTTGGAGAATGAAATATCCCAACTTCCATTAACTTTTAGTAGTGGTTTAGAAAACTGCATGTTGTGAAATGCCATGAAAAAACTATTATTTGATTGAATATTTAATTATTAATCCTACAAGAAATGAGGTGAGTAATGAAGAGTTCCTAGTCTAGGAAAAAATATGATTGATTCCATCAATTTTTAAAATTTCATTCTTTAATATATGTCTAGTTAATATATTATGCCTCATGAATACAAGGATACATATAGATACATGGGATCCTACATCATCATTACATGATGATAACCATATACAAACAATTTTTGATATCCATGGGACACTTTTCGAACTTGATTTAGGAGGGTTCATTAGTTATTCCTCACATAGCCAATATCATTGTGATATTGGGCACCTCTAGGATCTATGGTTTAATATTCTTGATGAATTGGGAATCCATATTATTATTGCATCACTCTCTTAGAGTTTTTTATGAATTTTTTTAAATTATAATATAAACAACATTCATATTTTCCTTCCAAATCTTGTATCTCTCCTATACATAGACTATAATGATACAAATAAAAAAAATACATCCACCATTATGGTAAGTAAACAGAAATGGAAGAGGCATTGTTTTAATCCTATATCATCATGATTTGATTATATTAAGAAGAATAATATCAAGACCAATGAAGGGAACATGATGTTATCTATTTTCTATTTTCTATTTAGGGCCAATAGAAGTAAAACTATACCCATCCAATGATGAAATTGGAAGATTTAGTGTTGATTTTTATAACGTAAAATTAATCTATTTTTACAAATTAGTTATTAGATATATCTTATTATGATCAAAAATGTATTTATATTTAGGATCCATTTATATTCATAGAGATTTACTGATGAGAGGTTAAATAGAAAGCATTGAGAAAAGATAAACATGATTTTGTTGCTATTGGTGACATCCATATCGTCTTTTTTGGTAACATGATCTTAGTATAAAAAGTATTTATTTTATTCCATTAGTTACCATAGTAAATATATTATTATTTATACTACATAAATATGATATTATTTTTAAATTTAGAAATAAATTATTCTTCTTTCCAAAATAATGCATTTTCTCGTAATGGAAAATTTTGGAAATCGACATTATGTGTTTACCTACACAATACAATTCACAGATATAGATAAGAAAACAACATTACAAGACTCAAATCACACTGAAATTCTGAATCACTTATAATTTCATGTATACAATAAGAATTTGAATAATCTAAATCATGTTTGATAAAAAAATTTAAAAAAAACTACTTTGTGTATGTCATGCTTGTGTACAGTGTAAAATGACCATAACCACATTTATTAGAAATGGTGGAAGGGTTGAAGAGGTTATTGAATTAGTTCATACTGTTGTATGTGGTCCATTTCTAATTTAAATATGGAGTGGGAACTCAAACAACTGACTTTTAGAGATGATTTTAGAATGTATAGGAATGTATACATACTGAATTATATGATGGATTCCTTTGAAAAATTCAAGATATAGAAGAATGATATTGTGAACCGTTTTGTTATGAAGACTAAGAAACTCCCATCAGCCCATGGTGGAGAATATATTAATCAAGAATTCATTGATTATTTAGGGGATCATATGTTAGTGTCCTGACTCAATCCTCTTCATACACCATAGAGTAATGATGTATGGGAAATGAGGAACCATACATTGTTGGACATGTTGAAATCAATTATGCTTCATTTTAGTCTTCTATTAACGTATTAGGGATACATGTTACAAACATCAATAAAAATACTAAACCATTTTTAAAATGAATTAGCTGATGGTATACCATTCAATATATTGAATGGGAAGAAGCATGTGTTTTAATTAATACATGTGTGGAGTTGATAATAATTGTCTAGGGCCTATTCAAGTATCATACTTGCACATCAAGGAAAAAAAGGGAACCATTAAAGGATATCCCATGGAAACAAGGAAATATTTAATATAAAAAATCTTAATGGAAAATGTTTTTTTAGAATGACATGTGATATTAATTCAGAGAGAGTACATCTCTAAAGAACATAGTTTGATGGAGATAAAGAAAGATGAGGTTCAACCTCATGGTACAAAAGATTTACTATATTAATAGATTCCACAAATCCCCGTGGGAGAATATGTTATTCCAGTGACACATGTTATCCGTATGATTTCTAGATAGGTCGGAGAACTAGACTATAATGTTTTTATAGTCATCATGGATGTTGAATAAATATTAGTTGAATATAATAATATGATAACCTACAAGGAAGAGTTAAGTGGCACATATGCTTCCTAGTGGCATGAATAAATTAACTCTGAATTGGTTTCTATATACGAAAAATAGGTCTTTATTTTGGTAGATCATCTATTGAATTTTAATACCACTAGATTATAATGTTAATTCAAGAAGAATATAGTCATAGATGGACATGTAAATACCTATATGGAATAAATAGTAGAAAAACAATTTTAATAGTGTCCCGATATTGATAATGATTATAACTATTCACTAGTTGTAGTAATGAAAATGTTCATAATTATTTATCTCGTTGTATTACAATGAATATGATAATTAAAAAAATTGACTTCAAAGCCACCATCCTTATAAAGAGTCTTTAGAAATATTTCTATATGACACAACATGAATTATTTGTTTCTGCAAAGGATGTCATTCGTATATGAAAATTCTAAAAATCATCTTATGTACTAATGAAAAAAAAAATTCATGGAATATTCATTTCGATAAATCAATAATGGATTTTTTTCATAAATTATGACTATAGGCGTTTTGTTTTCCAAATTTTTAGTTTGAGTTAAATAGTTCGAGTAATAGTATATGTTTATGACATATTTCATATTGAAAATGAAATACGAGTCATACAATATGTTAAGAAGTGGTTGAATAAATGACTCTTATATAGGACACAGTTGAGTAATAATAAATTCTTCCGATCAAGATCCGTCATGATAGATTCTATATGTTTCTCATCCAATTTCAAACTATATACGTTGACTATATACTCAATATATTCAATATTGAACTATCTATGAGGGGATTATCAATAGTTTTATATGGGTTTTTATTTCTATGAAAAAAATTTCTCAGAAACATGTTGATTTAAATAGAATATAAGTCATATCATATGAACTAGATTTTGGGTAAATAATTTATCTAATGATATGTACTACTCTATATGTCACCTATTCAATAACTTTAGTGTGACGATATCAAGATTCTTAGTTAACCACTATTGGATGGTAGCATAGACTAACCTTAATAATTTAATGGGTGAAAAGAATATGTTATTGGTTTATGGAGGAGATTAAGATCAAGACATCAGAGGATATGTAGATTCTAGTGTCCCAAGTAATCTAAAGAGCATAAATTCACACACGGGATACATGTTTATTTTGAAAAAAGTAATGTGAGTTTGAAATGATTAATGTTTGCTGAAATCATAGATTCTATAGTATATGTAAATTATATTGTTGATTTGAGGTAGCTAATGATGTTTTATGACTGAGAAAATCCATCCAATAGATATAAATGTTGCCTATACATAAGGACCCAACCACAACCTACTATGAAAATACTTCATTAGCATCTCTTGAAATATACAGATGGTCACATTAAAATATATAGGGAAAACTTCAAAAGGATCATCTATTGATGAATTTTTTCTGTATAGGTGAGATTGTTATATGAAATATTTCCATTTAAAAAATATGAAGGACCCCTTCAATAATTCCTTTAATCCTTAGAAAGAGAATCATCATGTGACTTATAGGGAACCAAAGGTCATATGTAGATGGCTCTAGGACATGATAGTGTTTGATAGAGTTGGTTTCCTTGGTCCAAATATTTTTACAATGAATAAATATATATTATATTTATTTAATATTAACTAAATATCATTCTAAATATTGATTATGTTCTTATGGATTTAATGTAATTATTTTTTATTGTAATTTTCACACTAATAATGTCATAAAATTCCACTAATAAAATGAGAACATTGAAGGCATATTCAAATATATTCTAAATAATATTATATAGTTTTTCAATATACTATAATGGGATAAATCATTTTCAGACAACTAGGTGGGAGTATTTCTATGTGGATGAGGCATATTCTTAAGATATTCTGCATTATTATCTCGAAGGATGAAGATTATAAGAACAGAACTACGAGTATGAATTTTTCATGATATTTTGTAATTCAAAATTATTATATATAAGAATGTATAATAGTATATGGAAATCAACATTAAAAAAAATTCATGTCATAAATCTCTCACTATTATTGTTTTTACTAAATCCATGGTGAAATATTTTCTCGATTATGTAGGGTATATTGGTGCATCATGATTATCATGTAATTAATAGATATATCATTAAATTTTTTGTCCCTTAAAAAATTAGGGAATATAGTACCTCTTTATTCTATTACAATAGAACTGTCTCAAAAAAATTCACAGACATTAGGTAATGACATGGTTATTTTATATAGTTAAATAAAGACTTGTTAATAATATAGGTTTATGACATGGATCTGCATCATTCATGATGAGATTTTGTGAGAATACGATTATATTATACAATTAAAATTCATATGTGGTAATAATTATTGTGTTATTAATTTATTTCTCATGGGATCCTTGACATTTTCATGATTGCAATCATGGACATCAAGAAACCCACCAAATGCCAATGAGAAAGAATCCTAGAAGGACAAGAGCTACGTGCTTCCATTGATCTTGATTAAATATTTTTTTTAATTTAAATACTGGAAAAAAAATCTCAAGACAATGGAATATCAATAATCTTATTTTATTGATTTTAAAAATTAAATAAATATTTATTCACAAGATTGTGAAAAAATATATTTTTTAACATTATTGAATATTTAATAAATATTTATGTTCTATACTGAGAGTAAAATATTTAATTAATAAAATATAACTATTGGGGTATTTAATAAACTATAGTGAGTCTGATTGGACCATGTCCAATTCCAAAGATAAATATTAACTAAAAACAAATTTAAATAATAATTTTTATTGGAAAAGTCGGTGTGCAGAACTAAATATTATTATCGTTATTTTATTATATGGAATGGGGATCAATAATGGTTTTTATGTTATTTAATTCATGAAATTAATTAAATAATAATTTTAATCTAATCCTTTTCTCAATAGACATAAGTTTGTGTTTGTCTTTTAGAGTATTGATTAGTGTAATAATATAAAAAATTATTGCACATGATTAATTAACTCTTAAATGATTTTCATTTTCTCTTTCTCATAATAATGAGAAAAAAATAATATTTATCGGTGAATAAAGAACCTATGATCAAGGACAATCAACACATGAAATTTTATTCTCCATGATAGAACTTGGAGGTCAAGTAGTAGTTTTCAGATATCATATGATCTGTCATGAACCAAATCTGGTTTCCAGTAATACTAGAATTAAATACATCCCATTAATAGGCCTGAAGATAATTACCTAACCCTAATGGCTTGAAAAAGTGCACAGGTATCAATAAATTCGTTTTTGGATTGATTTAACTGAGTATGAAAGTGTAAAACACGAAAAACAATCAATAATATGAATATGAAATTTTCAGGCAAAACACGCAATAGCAGAAACCAGATCATAATACATTGTTGTAAATAAAGTAAAAGAGGTAAAAAAATATAAACATAAAAATACCATCCAAAAAGTCTCCACACAACAAGGGGACATCAACCACGAGCTGTCTCCATAACACAACACCATAGGAGGGGACTAAAAACCTGAACCGCCTTCTCATGAGGCTTTTCATTTTCCTCTATCACACATAATAATGTCGAATTACACACAATGGGTGTATGAAGGGAGTGATACTTCTCCCAATATGATACCACACAATGATTCTAAAGAGTATGCAATACAACTTGAAATGAATTCAGTTTTGAAATGTATTGTAAAGTGGAGAAACATTTCATGAAATGTATATTAAAATAGTAAAATATTTTCAAAATAATACATTTAGAATGTTAAAACATATAAATAACACATGTTAACTACTGTAATTTACATCCAAACCCACCCTATGACAATGGTCTATACAACAAATCCAATGAGAACCAGAACCAAGAACACCCCTAGGCACTATATTGTATCATGACCAATTTACCTCATACCTCGGTGTAAAATATGCATGACACAATCCTTTCTTGTACAAAATCCACTACCAGGGAACATACCTATAACTTTGTGGTCCTGAAATATCATCCACACAGTTTAGTTAGATTTTTCGTTTTACAAAATTCTATGTGAAACATGGACAAAACCCATCTGAATCACTAGCGTACTAGTATATTCCACTCTCCTAGGTACCCAGGTACCCCCTTTGTGCTCAAACAATTTCAACATGGTACATAAATTTATATTTATATAAAAAAACCACTACTAGTCACATAAAAAAATTACAAAATCTATACACACATTATACCACTTAAAACATATAACAAAAAAATTTGATTTTCGATAAAACAACTTCACAAAATCCATCACTTTTTTCAACACAAAATCCTTTTAAAACCCAACACTGAATGACATGTTCATACTAAAATTCGTAAAAAAATATTTTAAGAACCAAAAACATTTCTATAAACCCATTACATGAGTTATAAAACAACCCCAACAAGCATCACTCAAAATAACCTTGTAAAACAACCAATTTAACACAAAATTAGTAACCAAAATTCATATACTTAACATATGTCACCAAATCCAAATTTCACAGCAACAAACAAAGGAGATGGACATAGAAAACATGATATTAATTCTTCTCAAATTTAAATAAAATCAAATAAATTTTTATAGGGTATCCCAAAATGAACAAATAAATGATTTCTATAAAAACACTTCAATTTGAAATAAAATTGGCACTTCAACTTCATTTGCATTAGAAATTCCACTAAAACCAATTTTTTCATCAATAATCAAATGAGATAAAAATTAGAATATTATAGAAATATAATGCTTTGTCACAAAGATGGCATACACATTGAATCACCTAGAAAATTTTTCAAAACCTCAATTATTTGTTCGTAAGTTAAACCACCCCACCTCCACTCCAGAAAAAAGTTAAAATAGATGTAAAACATTTATTTTAAACCATGAAACACATGATCAAGACATAGATTCAAAAACCTAAATTATGGACATTAGGAACATCATGAATAAGGGAAAACCCCTATGAAAGTGGGATAAATAAAGAAGGAAATCCACCTTCTTGAGGTATCTTAAAAAAATCTCACCCAACACAACATAAGATGATTTTCCAAATAGACAAAAATTAAATCAAGGTTCTAAACTGGATAAGGAGGTCATGTATGAACTGAAATGGGGGAAAATAGTGAGAAATAAAGGAGTTATGAAGGGAAGTTGTTACCTATTCTAATCTAGATGATTTGAGAATGCTTGAGAATATTTTCTCTAATCCACGACGGAAATGATTTTTAATGAGGGATCATTGATTATAGGGTCACACCTAGAAATGTTGGATTTGAATGGGAGGAGAAATCAATGAAATATTTTAAATAATGATGATGTAATTAAAAAGATTATTTTTAAAACTAGAAATGGGATTCTGAACTGCACAAATTACTTAAATAAAAACCCAAATCCACCATGATTATGGATTCTTAATTGGTGAAAATTAATATGGTGGTTTTAATTATCAGGGTGGCCATTTTGAAAGTGGATTGGTTTCTAAATATTGAAAATCACTGAGTTATTAATGAATCAAAATTGTATTTTAATTATTGAAATGGGCTCAAAATTTTGTCCAAATCAAGAAAACTCACCGATTAGTTAAAAATTCCTTGATAACCCCAAGAAAAGAAAGGATGGAAATTAAATGGAAAAAACCTTCAAAATATTTAATGTATGTGATATTTATCCCCACCGTGATACAATTTCTACCAAAAATGTGAACCAGAATCTTGACCAGAAAACAAGAATAGGTAATCTTCCTCAACCGATGACTTCTGTTCCCATGCCTCATGTGTATCATTCATGTGCTTCTAGTGTACTTGGACTAGTGGAATATACTTTCCCCAAAGAACCATCACATGGAATTCCACTATTCTCATTGGCCGGTCAAAAACAGATAAATTGGGCTCTATATCCAACTCTGTCAATTTGAGTACATTGGATAGGTCCTGGTTGTATTTACTCAACTGAGAGACATGAAATACATCATCAATATAAGTATACAATGAAGTTAAATGAAAACTATACGACACCTTTATAATTTTATCAGTGATCTAAAAAGGTCTCACATACCACAATATTAGCTTCCCTTTCATTCCAAATCGATGATGGCCCTAACGTGGTGCCAGTTTCAAGAATATCTTATCACCCACCAAAAATACTATGTCTCAACACCTCTGGTTAGCATTTGATAAATGGTGACTCTGAGCTGTAAATAATTGATACATGATCAACTTGACCTTCTCATATGTCTCATGCACCATACTCACATCCAACAGTGAGGTCTCAACAACATTATTCCAACTAATGGATGAATGAAAATGCTGACTATTGAGCTCCTTGAAGGGAGCCATTCAATTCCAAGATTGGTAACCGTTTTTATATGAAAAATCAACAAATTTCAAATAGATATCCCATGAACCACCAAATTAAATAACAATTACATGGATAATGCCCTCCTTAATTTGATCCACCCGCTCTGTCTGACCAATCGTTTGAGGATGGTAGGTTCTGATCATCATAATATGAGTTCCCAAGGCCTTCTGAAGGCATTCCAAAAATAGGGAAGTGAAACGGGTGTCTATATTCATGAAAAATACTAATGGCACAACATAGAGACTTAAAACCTCCTAAAGAAACAAACGGCCCAACTCATCCAGTTTAGTTCTATCTTTCAATAGAATTAAGTTGGTTGATTTGTTCAGATGATCAATTACCATGGAAATGGAATTCTTACCCCACGGTGTATTAGTTATGCCATCAATGAAGTCCATGGAGTCCTCGTCCCACTTCCAAGTAGGAATGGGTAACAGTTAGAGAAAACCGGATGGCCATTGATGCTTTTCTTTACCTGTAGAAATGTGTAGCATCTCGACATAATATCTGCGATGACTCTTCTCATACCAGGCCACCAGAACTGAAAACATACATCAGAATATATCTTGTTGGAACTCAGATGTACATATAAGGCCATAGCCTTAAACCTTACTTAATATTGAATTAAATGAATAATTCACATTGAAGATCTTTTCAGGTTTAGAGTTTTAGAGAATTTGATCTTAAATATTACATCTAAAAAGATTACAAAGTAGACAATTCTACTATGTTTCCATAAAATAAAAACTCTTAAAAAGAAACATGTCTAGTTGGATGTTTTATATAGCATGAATTTTCTTTGATCCCATCCTTGACCCTATTCCACATTAAGACCCGTGAAAAACATTTCAAAAAAACTTGGGGTGAGTATAAAAATCTCAGTAAGGGATACACAAGGAATGAAAACTTTTAGTTTATCAAAACAACAAGTAAAACATATATACTTTAGAAAAGTAATACTTTTCACCTTTATAAAGTAGTAAAAAAACTCTTCACTGAATAAAAGATCATTACTTACCCTTTTGTAACCAAAAGATTACCATAAAACCCATATAATGGACACATAACATATAAAAGTATCTTGGGACATAAACATACTTAAATGGAATAACCATACGGTCGACTTCTACACATATCACTTAATGGAATAGTCATACGGCCGACTTCCATACCCAATGCATTGGAGGTTATAACGTAACCACCCGTCTTGGAATTCACGGCACCACCCGTCATATGGTTTATCACGTAACCACCCGTCAAATGTCCAAGTACCATTATAATATCATAAGACATAAAACAAATATAATGGAAAGAAAACATTTCCACACTTTGATCACAATATATCACTTAAATACATTGACATAACAAATCCATTATAAAAAACCCTTTTCAATACCAAAATACATAAAATAGTATATGGTATTTATTTAATTTAAAAAAAACATTACGGCTTGTTGAGGAAGTCAAAGACCAAATAATACTCGCGGCAGCGGAAAAGGTCATTACCACGTCGTACGTTAAAAGAAACATTCCTTTTTTGTCATTTAGTAAAACACTTCATAGAAAAAGATTCCTTTTGTATAAAATAAAAAATCAAAGGGGTTTATACACTGTATAAAAGAATGTTGTGTATAAAATGAAATATGCCTCAATGAAAGGAGATTGAGAGGAAGTCCCTTACCTCGGGTCCGACTTTAGTCGATCGTTCTTTAACGTCCTGAATAATAAAATTGAGTTAATTTCTACTTGCTTAAGAAAGGTTTTCAAGTTCTTTATTACTTTTATATCACTTATTACCATGTTATAAACATTATGAAATAATTTATGTTAATAATTTTGTTTTGTTGATATTTGGTTCTTATGTCGAAAGTGGACTCCTTACAATTACATGTTGTTCGTGTGGTCAAAGGTTCATTATATCCATAATTATATTCATGATTTTGATATCACATATATCATATATATATAGAATATACATGGATTTATAATATTACATAATCATTTAGAGGTAATAAATTAGATGCACCGTTCATGGAGACGGTAAGTCGTACGTACGCGTGAATGCTACTTCCATTTCTATGTCATATTAATGGAATTAAAACTAAATGAGAGGTATGTATATTTTAATTCCATAATTATATTCATCCTTTAGATGTTACATAAATCATATATAATAACTTTTAAACCATCCTTTATACGTCCCACATATGTCATTAACGAATCAAATCACTTTGAGGGGGCGGTAGTCCGCACTTCCTAAAATGAAGGTATCGCGTATACCCATAATGGAAGCCATAAAGGTATGCCATAAATGAAAAATAAAGAATATTAAGGAAACCATAAACATATTATATTTCATATATAAATATAGTTACATCTTAATGGCCACCTTGGAAGGTGTTGGAATAATATTGAACAATCATCGTTTCGTGAG
The DNA here is from genome assembly GCA_963277665.1 of Viscum album. Lineage (NCBI taxonomy): Eukaryota > Viridiplantae > Streptophyta > Magnoliopsida > Santalales > Viscaceae > Viscum > Viscum album. The sequence goes on along the minus strand of OY728126.1, from coordinate 372,578,078 downwards.
GCAGAAATTCGCCATCCACAGAAACAGTATGTTATTTAACCATTAGATGTAGGTGTGTGTAAGTGTAGCTCAAATTAGTCTTATAACAACATCCTAGAATATTTAAGATACTAGAGTTGTTACAAAAGAAATGAATAAAAAGAGTTTAGGGGGTTGGAGAAGCAAAATAATACAAAAGAACACAAGTGAAGACATTACATTAAAAACAGGTAACTCTTTTTGGTTTGAGATAAAAGGCATACTTGGGAAGACTTCTTCCCAAAGTGAGGCTTCTAGGAGTAATATAGGGATGTGGGGAGAGAAACCGAGCAGAGCTTTGCCGATCCAAAGGCTTTAGAGGTGTGGGTAAGGAGGTAGAGGTGGCGGCCTTTTATAAGAGGAGAGGAGGGACACTCTTGGAAAGTCAAAAAAAAGTTACATTATTTTCAAATGAGTTTCGGATTTTAAAGGTCCCAGATTGATATATTTCGAGGATAAGGTGATAAGGGTTCTAAATCCACCCATATAATATGTTTTTGACTAGTGTAGGTTTTAGATTTTACATTATCTTTTCATTTTATTTAAATCGTTAAATAATGAGGTAATCGCTACATCATCATGGTGTCATAAATAATTTAATTTAATTAATGTCTAAAAATTAAGTATAAAATATCATGATGTAGGAAATCCTTTTATCTTTCTAATGAAAATTTATACTCAAAAATATGACTTGTATAACCCAACTTAAAATTTGATTAAGTAAAACAACTCATGTTTGTGACATTTTTACTATAAAATTAAATAAAAAGATATTAATGTCATTTTCCTTCCAATGTGGCTCCATGGGGTCCCCAAATTGACCCATGGATTATCTGGGATGGCCATGACACATCCAATAAGGGTAGGACATCTGTCAAGTTCATTTCATATTATTACAACATTATTCTTACCTTAAATTACACTAATTACCTCTAATCGCGATTAAAAACTTAAAAGTTGCTATTTAACAAAAAATTATTTTAATCCCATTGAACCACATTTTACTTCTTAATGACAACCATGTATGTCATATTTTTGAAATTAAAAACACAGAGGTGGTAAAATTTCATTTAAACGAAAAAATCAGTTTTTTAAGTACCACTTAGTGGTTTCACTATTCATTAACAATTGATGTTTTTCAGAAAAATACCAAAACTTCACCCTAAGCTATATTTGATATTCAGAATTTAAAAATGAAGTCTATTTTACAAAATTCAAAGCTTATAAGTTGCATTAATTAATTTTATAATTAATTCCCGCTGCCAGAGCAAATAACGTGTTTTTATGAAACAATAAGTATCTAAAGATGGAGACTGGTTTAAGTTCGATTTCAAAGTGAAATTAATTTCAATGACCACTATTGGATTAAATGGTAAAAATATATTATAATTCAACTCTAAAACCAAATCAAAAGATAATATAATCATAGAAAAAATTATATTAAAAAGAGGTTTTGAATTAAAATACAACATTTTTCACTATTCATTAAAAAATTGAACTTTATCGGAATAATACCAAAAATTATCACAAAGTAATTTTGATGTCCTGATTCTAAAGAAGAGTTTTATTTGGTCCAATATAATGTATAAGACTGACCAAAACTATATTTAATGACGGTTCTTCATCAAAAGGCGATAATTGAACCTTTGGTGAAAATTCGGGTATATATGCCTAAAATTTAATTCTTTTCATATTTTAAGACTTTATTCTTTTTTGGATAAATGTAAAAATATTTAACATATATAATCATATTTTAGTTATTTATATTCATTCATTCCAATAACATGCCTACATGTTAAGTACCATTTAAAATAATATTATTTTATTACTACTGTGCAACATAGGATTTCAAAGAAACTCTTTGTTGCGTATCGGGTACTCTATCGAACATAGCAACCCCTTTAAAGAAATATTATTATTAAATTCTCAAATATTAATAAATACGAAAATTTATTATTCTTTATCTGCCTGGGATGTTACATCCTTCCCCCCTTTTGGGAATTGCGTCCTCGCAATTTTATTTACTTGTCAAAATAAGTGGGGCATTTATCCCTCATAGCATTTTCAGATTCCCATGTTTCCTCTTCAATCATGTGGTTTTTCCACAAAACCTTTACCCGATGAATAACCATATTCTGTGACACTTGATCCTTGTGGTCAAGAATCTGAACTGGTTGTTCCTCATAAGATAGATTCTCTTCCAACTGAACTACCTCCGGGCTCAAAACATGAGATGGATTTGGCATATACTTTCTCAACATCGAAACATGAAAAACATTGGGTACCTGAGATAAACTCGTAGGTAATGCCACTCTGTATGCAACTGATCCAACTCTCTCTAGAATTTCATATTGTCCAATGAACCATGGACTCAGCTTTCCTTTCTTACCAAATCGCATCACACTTTTCAATGGAGAAACCTTCAGAAAAACATGTTCACCTACCACGAAAGATAGATCCTTACTCCGATTATCCGTATAAATTTTCTGTCTTCTCTGAGCTGTTTTCTTGTGTTTATGTATCAACAGAACTTTTTCTGCCAACTCTTCTACCAATTCTGGTCCCATCAGCTTCCTTTCACCCACTTCATCCCAGAAAGCTGGAGTTCGACACTGCTTCCCATATAACGCCTCAAATGGTTCCATCAGTATACTGAAATGAAAACTGTTATTATATAAAAACTCAACCAAAGAAAGATGTTGGTCCCAACTTCCCTAATAATCCATAGAGCAAGTTTGTAGCATATCCTCTAAGGTCTGAATTGTTCATTCTTACTGCCCATCTGATTACAGATGAAAAGCTGTACTAAAATTTAATTCAGTACCCAACGACTTCTGAAGGCCTTTCCAAAAGTTAGAAGTGAACCTGGGATCATGATCGGACATAATGGAGAGAGGAACTCCATGTATCCTGACTATCTATTTAAGATATAATCGATAAATTTTATCTAGAGGGAAATTCTCTCTAATAGGAAGGAAATGAGCAGATTTATTCAATCGATCAATAATAACCCAGATTGCATTATTACCTCGAGATGTCCTCGGTAATCCCACAACAATGTCCATTGATATATTTTCCCATTTCCACTCTGGAACTGGTAATGGATGAAGCATCCCTTTCAGTAACTGCCACTCTTCTTTAACCTACTGACAAGTCAAACACTTCATAGTAAAATCAGAAATATCTCTTTTCATTCCATCCCACCAGTAATACCCCCACAGATATCTATAGATCTTAGTACTGCTAGGATGAACTGAAAACGGGGAACTATTATCCTCACATAACAACTCATTTTCAACTGTGAATCACCAGGAACACATAATCTTTTCCCAAACCTCAAAACACTATCATTATCAATGTTAAATTCAGGCCAATTACCCTTCTGAACTAGCTCTACCTTTTCCTGCAACTCGCTGTCTTGCTTCTGTTCTTGCTTAATTTTGTCTGATAGAGAAGATTTCACTGATACCTGAAACAAAACAGAAGGGCATCCTGCACAAACAACTTCCATGCCAAAGCTCATCAAATCCTTAACCAAAGGATCACGTTCCAAATGCAACATTGTTAATGAAGCATTATTTTTTTGACTCAAAGCATCAGCCACATTATTTTCTTTTCCTTGATGGTAATGAATTGTACAATCATAATCCTTGATTAATTCTAGCCATCTCCTCTATCTCATGTTCAATTATTTCTGATTGAATATATAATTTAAACTTTTGTGATCAGTATATATATTTCACACTTTACTCCATACAAATGATGCCTCCAAATTTTTAGAGTAAAAACAACAGCAGATAATTCCAAATCATGTGTAGGGTAATTTACCTCATGAGTTTTCAACTGTCGTGAATCATAAGCAATTACCTGATCATTATTCATAAGGACACAACCAAGTCCCTTCAACGAAGCATCACTGTAGATAACAAACTCACCATTCCTGGAAGGAAGTGCCAAAACTGGAGCATTCACCAATCTTCTTTTCAACTCTTGAAAACAATCATCACATTGTTTTGTCCAGATAAACATAACATCCTTTCGAGTTAGCTTAGTCATTGGACTAGATAATCATGAAATATTTTCAATAAACCTTCGGTAGTAACCTTCCAAACCATGAAAACTACGGTTCTCGGTTACATTTGTGGGTCTTGTCCATTCTTCAACAACTTTTGTTTTAGCAGGATGAACAGTTATTCCATTTTTTGAAATAATGTGACCAAGGAAAGAAATTTTATGTAACCAAAATTCACACTTGCTGAATTTTCCATATAGTTTCTTTTCTTTTAAGGATTGCATGATAACCCTTAAATTACTTTCATGCTCTTCCTAACTTTTAGAAAACACCAATATATCATCAATGAATACAACCACAAACTTATCCAAGAACTCATGGAAAATTCTATTCATAAGTCCCATGAATACAGAAGGTGCATTGGTTAACCCAAAAGGCATAACTAAAAATTCAAAATGGCCAAATCTAGTATAGAACGTAGTCTTCGGAATGTCTGCCTCTTTTACTTTCAACTGATGGTACCCCGACCTCATGTCAATCTTTGAAAAATACTGATCCCCATAAAGCTGATCAAACAAATCATCGATATGAGGCAAAGGATACTTGTTCTTAACAGTAATATTATTCAAGGCTCTATAATCAATGTAAAGTCTCATTGAGCCATCTTTCTTTTTAACAAACAAGATAGGAGCACCCCATGGTGATGTGCTAGGTCGAATGAAACCTTTATCTAATAACTCCTGAAATTGCTTCTAAAACTCTAAAAGATAAACTTGATCCATTCAATATGGGGGTTTTGAAATTGGCTTCGAATCAGGAACTAAGTCAACAGTAAATTCAACTTCCCAATCATGAATAATACCAAGCAACTCATCAGAAAAAACAACAAGATAGTTATTTACCACTAGAACATCATTAATCTGAACAGTTCCTTCATTTTCAACAATATGTGCAAGGTAACATTCATTTCCATCTTTCACTAGTTTCTCAACTTCCTGATATGTTATCAAAATCAAGGGTTCATTCTTGTACACAAACTGAAAATGTTTCTGAAAAGAAACCATTTTAGCTTTTCAGTCAATATTTGTATGATAAACAGAAATCCAATCCATGCCCAAAATAACATAAAACTCTACTAGAGGCAAACCAATTAGGTTTTCTGGTATATTCTTTCCGCAAACAAGGATAGGAAGGTTCTTATAATTCGTTTTTGTCTCAACGTTCCCTCCGGGTGTTTTTACCATAAGTTCACGATTCATATCTTGAGATGGAATTTCCAATTTACTAGAAATATTCTCAAAAATGAAAGAATGTGTAGACCCTAAATCAAACAACACATTGGCATAATCTGAAAAAACAAACAGTGTACCTGATACTACTTCATTCGATGGCCCAACACCTGCTGAAGTAGTTTCAAAGGATTTCACCACCCTTTTCTGCTTGTAGTCTGGTTGCTTTCCCCCAGTTGAGTTCTTCGTTAGACACTCATTTGCATAATGACCAATTTCGTTACACTTAAAACATCTTACCACTGGCTTTTCATTGCCTTCTCGATCATCTTCCTTATAGTTACGAGAAATATGACCAGACTTTCCACACTGAAAGCACTTTCCAGACTTGGATAAACATTCTCCAGGATGAATTTTAACACACTTCTCACAGGATGTATATTTGGTTTTCTTAACTCCTTGCTTCTTTGATGAATTCTTCCCCTTTGCCTACCAACTGGACCTCTGATTCTGTTGTTTGTCAACGAACACCTGAGCATCGACAAACTCTATTTCCACCTTCTCCGCACATCGAACAAGTTTTTCTTAACTTTTGAACTCACGATATGCTAAAGCCCTTCGATAATTTGTCTTTAACCCTGAGTAAAAACTGTTTATTTTAATATCAATATCTCCTATGACGTTTGGAGCAAACCTTGCCATTCGAGTTAACTTTTCTTTATAAGAAGCCACTGAGTCATCTTCCTGCCTCAATTCTAGGAACTATTATTCCATCCTAAGAGGAACCTCCTTAGGAAAATATTTCTCAAGAAACATACCATTGAATTCGTCCCAATGAAGATCATCAATCTCATCACTATCCCTGATATTTTTCACCATCGACCACCACTGATCAGCTTCACCTTCAAAATGTTAAACAGAAAAACTAACCTTTTGATGTTCTGAACACCCCATGACATCAAAACATTCTCCAGTGCTTTAATCCACCCTTCAGCTTGCACGGGGTCAGATGATCCTCTAAATGATGGGGGATGTTGCCTCATGAAATGTTCCACCACTGACATGTTCCTCTGCGGTTGATCTGGCTGATCTCATGCATGGATACTACCACCATTTATAGCCTGAGTCAATTGTTCCATCACTACAACAAACTGTTCAGTTCCAATTCTGACCATCTCAGGATGCTGATTCGGAAGGTTATTTCCTTCTGTATGCCTTCCTAGCACTTCTTCCCTCTTTCCTATGCGGAAAACCATTCTGAACAAACATTTCTTAGATGAAGAAACATGATAATCTTAAAATTCTATATCATTTCAATTTTACCATGAAAAAATATATTTTTGGATAATCATGTAATAGACTTCTAACTCCTAATATTATCTAAACCAAACTCTGATACCAACTATAAGGCCCTAGCCTTAAACCTTACTTAATATTGAATTAAATGAATAATTCACATTGAATATCTTTTCAGGTTTAGAGTTTTAGAGAATTAGATCTTAACTATTACATCTCAAAATATTACAAAGTAGACACTTCTGCTATGTTTCCATAAAATAAAAACTCTTAAAAAGAAACTTGTATTGTTCCATGTTTTATATAGCATGACTTTCCCTTGATCACATCCTTGACCCTATTCCACGTTAAGACCTATGAAAAACATTTAAAAAAAATTTCGGGTGAGCATAAAAAGCTCAGTAAGGGATACATAAAGAATGAAAACTGTTAGTTTATCAAAACAACAAGTAAACTAGGTATACTTTATCAATGTAATACTTTTCACCTTTATGAAGTAGTAAAAAAAATCTTCACTAAATAAAAGATCATTACTTACACTTTTTTAACCAAAATATTACCATAAAACCCATATAAAGATCACATAACATATAAATGTATCTTTGGACATAAACATAATTAAATGGAATAACTGTATGGTCGACTTCCACACATATCACTTAATGGAATAGCCATACGACTGACTTCCATACCCAATGCATTGGAGGTTATAACGTAACCACCCATCCTGGTACTCATGACACCACCTGTCATATGGTTTATCCCGTAACCACCCGTCAAATGTCCAAGTACCATTATAAGATCATAAGACATAAAACAAATATAATGGAAAGAAAACATTTCCTCACTTTGATCACAATATATCACTTAAATATATTTACATAACAAAGACATTATAAAAAAACCATTTTAAATACAAAAATACATAAAATAGTATATGGTATTTATTAAATTAAAAAAAACATTACGGCTTGTTGAGGAAGCCAAAGACCAAATAATACTCACGGCCGCGGAAAAGGTCATTTTCACCGCGTACGTTAAAAGAAACATTCCTTTTTATCGTTTAGTAAAACGCTTCGTAGAAAAATATTCGTTTTGTATAAAAGTAAAATTCAAAGGTTTTTATACACCGTATAAAAGAAAGTTGTGTATAAAACGAAATATGCTTCAATGAAAGTAGATTGAGACGAAGTCCCTTACCTCGGGTCCGACTTGACTCGATCGTTCTTTAACGTCCTGAATAATAAACTTGAGTTAATTTATACTTTCTTAAGATGACTTTTAAAGTTCATTATTACTTTTATATCACTTATTACCATGTTATAAACATTATGAAATCATTTAATTTAATAATGTTTGTTTCGTTGATATTTGGTTCTTAAGTCGAAAGTGGACTCCTTACAATTACATGTTGTTCGTGTGGTCAAACGTTCATTATATGCAGAATGATATTCATGATTTGGATATCATATATACCATATATATCCACAATATACATGTATTTATAATATTACATAATCATTTAGAGGTAATAAATGAAATGTATCGTTCATGGAGACAGTAAGCCGTACGTACGCATGACCGCTACTATAATTTCTATGTCATATTAATCGAATTAAAACTAAATGAGAGGTATGTATATTTTAATTCCAGAATTATATTCATCATTTATATGTAACATACATCATATATAATAACTTTAAAACCATCGTTTATACGTCCCACATTTGGCATTAACGAATCAAATCACATTGAGGGGGAGGTAGTCTGCACTTCCTAAAATGAAAATATCGCGTATACCCATAATGGAAGCCATAAAGGTATGCCATAAATGAAAAATATAGAAGCTTAAGGAAAACATAAACATATTATATATTATATATAAATATAGTGACATCTTAATGGACACCTTTCAATGTGTTGGATGAATATTGAACAATCATCGTTTCGTGAGGCAGAAATTCATCATCCACAAAAACAGTATGTTCTTTAACCATTAGATGTAGGTGTGTGTAAGTGTAGCTCTAATTCTTCTTATAACAACATCCTAGTATATTGAAGATACTAGAGATGTTACAAAAGAAATGAATAAAAAGAGTTTAGGGTGTTGGAGAAGCAAAATAAAACAAAAGAACCCAAGTGAAGGCATTTCCTTAAAAACGGGTAACTCTTTTTGATTTGAGCTCAAAGGCTTCCATTGGAAGACTTCTTCCCAAAGTAAAGCTACTAGGACTAAAAGAGTTATGTGGAGAGACAAAAAGATCAGATCTTTGCCGAACCAATGTCCTGAGAGGTGTGGTTAAGGAGGTAGAGGTGGGGGCCTTTTATAAGAGGAGATGAGGGGCACTCTTGGAAAGTCAAAAAAAAGTTACAATATTTTCAAATGAGTTTCGGATTTTAAATGTCCCAAATTGATATATTTCGAGGATAAGGTGATAAGGGTTTGAAATCCACCCATCCAATATGTTTTTTGACATGTGTAGGTCTTAGATTTTAAATTATATTTTCATTTTATTTAAATCGTTAAAAAATGAGGTAATCGCTGCATAATCATGGTGTCATAAATAATTTAATTTATTTAATGTCTAAAAATTATAAATAAATATCATGATGTAGGAAAGTTTTTTATATTTTTAAATAATATTTATAGTAAAAAATATGACCTGTATAACCCCAATTAAAAATTGTTTTTAGTAAAACAACTCATTTTTGTGTCATTTTTACTTTAACATTAAATAAAAAGATATTAATGTCATTTTCCTTCCAAAGTGGCTCCATGGGGTCCCCAAGTTTACCCATGGATTGTCTTGGATGGCCATGACACATCCAATAAGGTTAGGACATGTGTAAAGTTCATTTCATATTATTAAAACATTATTCTTACCTTAAATTACACTAATTACCTCTAATCGCGATTAAAAACATAAAAGTTACTATTCACCAAATAATTATTTTAATCCCATTGAACCAAATTTTACTTCATAATGACAACCGTGTATGTCATATTTTTTAATTTCAAAACATAGAGGTGGTAAAATTTCATTTAAATGAAAAAATCAGTTTTTTAAGTACCACTTAGTGGTTTCACTATTCATCAAAAATTGAAGTTTTTTAGAAAAATACCAAAACTTCACCCTAAGATATATTTGATATTACGAAATCAAAAATGAATCCTATTTTACAAAATTCAAAACATATTAGTTTCGTTAATTAGTTTAATAATTAATTTTCGTTGTAAGAGCAAATAGCATGTTTTTATGAAACAATAAGTATCAAAAGATCGACACTAGTTTAAGTTCGATTTCAAAGTAAAATTAATTCCAATGACCACTATTGGATTAAATTGTAAAAATATATTCTAATTCAACTATAAAACAAAATCAAAAGATAATATAATCATATAAATAAATTAGATTAAAAAGAGGTTTTGAATTAAAATACAACATTTTTCACTATTCATTAAAAAATGATCTTTATCGGAAAAATACAAAAAATTAAAACAATGTAAATTTTGATGTCCCGATTCTAAAGAAGAGTTTTATTTGGTCCAATAGAATGTAAAATAGTGACCAAAACTATATTTAATGACGGTTCGCCATCAAAAGGCGATAAGTGAACCTTTAGTGAAAATTAGGGTATATATGACTAAAATTGAATTCTTTTCATATTTTAAACCTTTATCCTTTATTGGATAAATGTAAAAACATTTAACATATATACTCATATTTTAGTTATTTTTATTCATTTCCTCCAATACAAAAACTACGTGTTAACTACCATTTAAAATAATATCATTTTATTACTAGTGTGCAACATAATATTTCAACGAAACTCTTTGTTGTGTATCAGGTACGATATCGAACATAGCAACCCCTTTAAAGAAAAATTAATATTAAATTCTCAAATATTAATAAATATGAAAATGTATTATTCTTTATTTTCCTCGGATGTTACATCCTTCCCCCTTTTGGGAATTACATCCTCGCAATTTTATTTACTTATCAAAATAAGTGGGGGTATTTATCCCCCATAGCATTTTCAGATTCCCATGTTGCCTCTTCAATCATGTGGTTTTTCCACAAAACCATTACTTGATGAATAACCTTATTCCGTAACACTTTCTCCCTGTGGTCAAGAATCTGAAACGGTTGTTCCTCATAAGATAGATTTTCTTCAAACTGAACTACCTCCAGTCTGAAAACATGAGATGGATCTGGAATATACTTTGTCAACATCAAAACATGAAAAAGATTGTGTACTTGAGAAAAGTTAGAGGTAATTCCACTCTGTATGCAACTGATCCAACTATCTTTAGAATTTTATATGGTCCAATGAACCTTGGACTCAACTTTCCTTTCTTACCAAATCGGATCACAGTTTTTCATGGAGAAACCTTGAGAAAATCATGTTCACCTACCTCGAAAGATAGATCCTTCCTCTGGTTATCCGCATAACTTTTCTGTCCACTCTGAGCTATTCTCATGTGATTCTGTATCAACTGAACTTTTTCTATCAACTCTTCTACCAATTCTGGTCCGATCAGCTTCCTTTCACCCACTTCATCCCAGAAAGCTGGAGTTCGACCTCGCTTCCCATATAACACCTCAAATGGTGCCATCGATTTACTGGAATGAAATCTGATATTATATGAAATCTCAACCAAAGAAAGATGTTGCTCCCAACTTCCCTGATAATCCATAGAGCAAGCTCGTATCATATCCTCCAAGGTCTGAATTGTTCGTTCTGACTGCCCATCTGATTGCGGATGAAAATCGGTACTAAAATTTAATTCAGTACCCAACGACTTCTGAATGCCTTTCCAAAAGTTAGAAGTAAACCTGAGATCACAATCAGACACAATAGAGAGGGGAACTCCATGTAACCTGACTATATCTTTAAGATACACTCGAGAAAGTTGATCTACAGATAAAATATCTCAAATAGGAAGGAAATGAGAAGATTTAGTCAATCGATTAACAATAACCCAGATTGCATGATTACCTCGAAATGTCCTCAGTAATCCCACAACAAAGTTCATGGATATATTTTCCCATTTCCACTCTGGCACTGGTAATGGATGAAGCATCCCTTTCGGTAAATTCTGCTCTTCTTCAACTTGCTGACAAGTCAAACACTTCACAGTAAAATCAGAAATATCTATTTTCATTCCATCCCACCAGTAATACCCCTGCAGATCTCTGTACATCTTAGTACTTCCAGGATGAACTGAAAATGTGGAACTATGAGCCTCACATAACAATTCATTCTTCAATTGCGAATCACCAGGCACACATAATCTCTTCCCAAACCTCAAAACACAATCATTATCAATGTTAAATTCAGGAAACTTACCCTTCTGAACCAGCTCTACCTTTTCCTGCAACTAGATGTCTTGCTTATGTGCTTAATTAATTATTTCTGATAGAGAAGATTTCACTGATACGTGAAACAAAACAGAAAGAAAACCTACATAAAAAACTTCCATGCCAAAGCTCATCAAATCCTTAACCAAAGGATCACGTTCCAAATGCAACATTGTTAATGAAGCATTACTTTTTCAACTCAAAGCATCATGCACTTTATTTTCTTTTCCTGGATGGTAATGAATTATACAATCATAATCTTTGATTAATACTAGCCATCTCCTCTATCTCAAGTTCAATTATTTCTAAGTGAATATATACTTTAAACTTTTGTGATCAATATATATTTTACACTTTACTCCATACAAATTATGCCTCCAAATTATTAGAGCAAAAAAAACAGCAGCCAATTCCAAACCATGTGTAGGGTAATTTACCTCATGAGTTTTCAACTGTCGTGAAACATAAGCAATTACCTGATCATTCTGCATAAGGACACATCCAATTCCCTTCAACGAAGCATCACTATTGATAACAAACTCACCATTCCTAGAAGGAAGTGCCAAAACTGGAGCATTCACAAATCTTATTTTCAACTCCTGAAAACAATCATCGCATTATTTTGTCAACATAAACTTAACATAGTTTTGAATTAGCTTAGTCATTGGACAAGATAATAGTGAAAAAAAATCAACAAACCTATGGTAGTAACCTGTCGAACCAAGAAAACTATGGTTCTCGGTTATATTTGTGGGTCTTGGCCATTCTTCAACAACTTTTGTTTTAGCAGGATCAACAGTTATGCCATTTTTTGAAACAATGTGACCAAAGAAAGAAATTTGTTGTAACCAAAACTCACACTTGATGAATTTTCCATATAGTTTCTTTTCATTCAAGGTTTGAAAGATTATCCTTAAATGTCTTTAATCCTATTCTTTACTTTTAGAAAACACCAAAATATCATCAATGAAAACAACCACAAACTTATCCAAGAACTCATGGAAAATTCTATTCATAAGGTCCATGAATACAGTAGGTGCATTGGTTAACCGAAAAGTCATTACTACAAATTCATAATGGTCATATCTAGTACGGAACGCAGTCTTCAAAATGTTTGCCTCTTTTACTTTCAACTGATGGTACCCCGACCTCATGTCAATCGTCGAAAAATACTGAGCTCACTAGAGCTGATCAAACAAATCATCGATATGAGGCAAAGGATACTTGTTCTTAGAAGTAATATTATTCAAGTCTCTATAATCAATGCAAAGTCTCATTGAGCCATCTTTCTTTTTAGCAAAAAAGACAGGATCACCCCATGGTGATGTGCTAGGTCGAATGAAACCTTTATCTAATAACTCCTGAAATTTCTTCATTAACTCTAAAAGATCAACTTGAGCCATTCGATAAGGGGGTTTTGAAATTGTCTTAGAATCAGGAACTAAGTCAACAGTAAATTCAACTTCCCGGTCATGAATAATACCATGCAACTCATCAGAAAAAACATCAAGATACTCATTTACCACTGGCACATCATTAATCTGAACAGTTCCTTTATTTTCAAAAATATGTGCAAGGTAACATTCATTTCCATCTTTCACTAGTTTCTAAACTTCCTGATATGTTATCAAAATCAAGTGTTAATTATTTTACAAAAACTGAAAATATTTCTGAAAAGAAACCATTTTAGCTATGCAGTCAATCTTAGCATGAAAAACAGAGAGCCAATCCATGCAAAAAATAAAATCAAACTCTACTAGAGGCAAAACAATAAGGTTTGCTGGTAGATTCTTTCCACACTCAAGGATAAGAAGGTTCTTATTATTCCTTTTTGCCTTAACATTCCCTCCAGTTGTTTTTACCATATGTTCAGGATTCATATCTTGAGATGGAATTTTTTATTTAGTAGAAAACTTCTCAGAAATGAAAGAATGTGTAGACCTTGAATCAAACAACACATTGGAATAATCTGAACAAACAAACAGTGTACCTGATACTACTTCATTCGATGGCCCAACATCTGCTGAAGTAGTTGCAAAGGATTTCACCACCCCTTTCTGCTTGCAGTCTGACTGCATTCCCCCAGTTGAGTTCTTCGTTAGACACTCATTTGCATAATGTCCCATTTCAATACACTTAAAACATCTTACCGCTGGCTTTTCATTGCCTGTTTGATCATCTTCCTTACAGTTACGAGCAATATGAACAGACTTACCACACTAAAAGCACTTTACAGACATGGACAAACATTATCCAGGATTCATTTTACCACACTTCTCATAGGATGGATATTTATTTTTCTTACATCCTTGCTTCTTTGATGAATTCATCCCCTTTTCCTGCCAACTAGACCTCTTATTCTATTGTTTGTCAACGAACACATGATCATCGGAAAACTCCATTTCCACCTTCTCCGCACATCGAACAAGTTTTTCATCACTTTTGAACTCATGAGAAGCTAAAACACTTCGATAATTTGTCTTTTACCCTTAGTAAAAATGGTTTATTTTACTATCAAGATCTCGTATGAAGTTTGGAAAATACCTTGCCAATCGAGTGAAATTTGCTTCATAAGCAGCCACAGAGTCATATGCCTCCCTCAAATCTAGGAACTGTTTTTCCATCCTAAGACGAACCACCTTAGGAACATTTTTCTCAAGAAACAATCCTTTTAATTCATCCCAGTGAAGATCACCAATCTCATCACTATCCCTGATATTTTTAACAATCGACCACCATTGACCAGCTTCACCATCCAAACGGTAAGAAACAAGACTAACCTTTTGATGTTCTGAACACCCCATGACATCAATAATCTTCTCCAGTGCTTTAATCCACCCTTCAGCTTGAATGGGGTTAGATGATCCTCTAAATGATGGGGGATGTTGCCTCATGAAATGCTCCACCACTGACATGTTCCTCTGCGGTTGATCTGGCTGATCTCGTGCATGGATTCCACCACCATTTATAGCCTGAGTCAACTATTCCATCACTATAAAAAATATTTCAGTTTCAATTCCGACCATCTCAGGATGCTGATTCGGAAGGTTATTTCCTTCTGTATGCCTTCCTAGCACTGCTTCCCTGTTTCCTCGGCAGAAAACCATTCTGAACAAACATGTCTTAGATGAAGGAACATGATAATCTTAAAATTCTATATTATTTCAATTTGACCATAAAAAAATATAATTTTGGATAATCATTTAATATAATTTTAAATCCTAATGTTATCTAATCCGAACTCTGATACCAACTATAAGGCCCAAGCCTTAACACATACTTAATATTGAATTAAATGAAAAATTCACATTGAGGATCTTTTTAGGTTTAGAGTTTTAGAGAATTAGATTTTAACTATTACATCTCAAATGATTACAAAGTAGACACTTCTACTAAGTTTCCATAAAATAAATACTCTTAAAAAGAAACATGTCTAGTTCCATGTTTTATATAGCATGACTTTCCCTTGATCTCATCCTTGACCCTATTCCACATTAAGACCTGTGAAAAAAATTTCAAAAAAACATGGGGTGAGCATAAAAATCTCAGTAAGGGATACACAAATAATGAAAACTGCTAGTTTATCAAAACTACAAGTAAACCATGTATACTTTATCAAAGTAATACTTTTCACCTTAATGAAGTAGTAAAAAAACTATTCACTGAATAGAAGATCATTACATGCCCTTTTTTAACCAAAATATTACCATAAAACCCATATAAAGATCACATAACATATAAAGGTAACTTGGGACATAAACATACTTAAATGGAATAACCATACGGTATACTTCCACACATATCACTTAATGGAATAGCCATACGGCCAACTTCCATACCCAATGCATTGGAGGTTATAACGTAACCACTCGTCCTCGTATTCACGGCACCACCCGTCATATGGTTTATCATGTAACCACCCGTCAAATGTCCAAGTACCATTATAAGATCATAAAAAATAAAACAAATATAATGGAAAGAAGACATTTCCACACTTGATCAGAATATATCAATTAAATATATTGACATAACAAATCCATTATAAAAAAACCCTTTTCAATACCAAAATACATAAAATAGTATATGGTATTTGTTTAATTTAAAAAAACATTACGGCTTGTTGAGGAAGCCAAAGACCAAATAATACTCGCTGCGGCGGAAAAGGTCATTGTCACCACGTACGTTAAAAGAAACATTCCTTTTTTTCATTTAGTAAAACGCTTCGTAGAAAAAGATTCATTTTGTGTAAAAGTAAGAGTCAAAGGGGTTTATACACCATATAATATAAATTTGGGTATAAAATGAAAAATACCTCAATGATAGGAGATTGAGACGAAGTCCCTTACCTCAGGTCTGACTTGACTCGATTGTTCTTTAACGTCCTGAATAATAAACATGAGTTAATTTTTACTTGCTTAAGAAGCGTTTTCAAGTTCATTATTACTTTTATATAACTTATTACCATGTTATAAACATTATTAAATCATTTACGTTAATAATGTTTGTTATTTTGATATTTGGTTCTTAAGTCGAAAGTGGACTCCTTAGAATTACATGTTGTTCGTGTGGTCAAAGGTTCATTATATCCAGACTAATATTCATGATTTGGATATCATATATAACATATATATCATGCATATACATGTATTTATAATATTACATAATCATTTAGTGGTAAGAAATTAAATGCACCGTTCATGGAGACGTAAGCCGTACGTACGCATGAATGGTACTTTCATTTCTATGTCTTATTAATGGAATTAAAACTAAATGAGAGGTATGTATATTTTAAATCCAGAATTATATTCATCATATAGATGTGACATACATAATATATAATAACTTTAAAACCATCCTTTATACGTCCCACACATGGCATTAACAAATCAAATCACTTTGAGGGGGCGGTAGTCTGCACTTCCTAAAATGAAGATATCGCGTATACCCATAATGGAAGCCATATAGGTATTCCATAAATGAAAAATATAAAATCTTAAGGAAAACATAAACATATTATATATAATATATAAATATAGTGACATCTTAATGGCCACCTTTGAAGGTGTTGGATGAATATTGAACAATCATCGTTTCGTGAGGCGGAAATTCGCCATCCATAGAAACAGTATGTTATTTAACCATTAGATGTAGGTGTGTGTATGTTTAGCTCAAATTATTATTATAACAAAATCCTAGTGTATTTAAGATACAGGATTTGTTACATCATAAATGAATAAAAAGTGTTTAGGGGGTTGGAGAAGCAAAATAAAACAAAAGAACCCAAGTGAAGACATTACCTTAAAAACGGGTAACTCATTTTGATTTGTGCTCAAATGATTCCTTGGGAAGACTTCTGCCCAAATTGAGGGTTCTAGGAGTAATAGAGGGATGTGGAGAGACAAAAAGAGCATATGTTGGCCGAACCGAAGGCTTGAGAGGTGTGGGTACGGAGGTAGAGTTGGGGGCCTTTTATAAGAGGAGAGGAGGGGCACTCTTGGAATGTCAATAAAAGTTACATTATTTTCAAATGAGTGTCGGGTTTTAAAGGTCCCAAATTGATATATTTCAAGGGTAATGTGATAAGGTTTCTTAATCCAACAATAAAATAGGTTTTTGAAAAGTATAGGTCATATATTTAACATTATCTTTTCATTTTTTTTAAATCGTTAAATAATGAGGTAATCATTGCATAATCATGGTGTCATAAATAATTTAATTTATTTAATGTCAAAAAATTATAAAAAATAATATCATGAAGTAGGAAATATTTTTATCTTTCTAATGAATATTTATAATTAAAAATATGACTTGTATAACCCCAATTAAAAAATGTTTTAGTAAAACAACGCATGTTTGTGACATTTTTACTTTAAAATAAAATAAAAAGATATTAATGTCATTTTCCTTCCAAAGTGGCTCCATGAGGTCCCCAAGTTGAACCATGGATTTTCATGGTCAGCCATGACATATCCAATAAGGGTAGGACATGTTTCAAGTTTATTTCATATTAATAAAACATTATTCTAATCTTAAATTACACTAATTACCTCTAATCGCGATTAAAAACTTAAGAGATACTATTCACCAACAAAATTATTTTAATCCCATTGAACCAAATTTTTCTTCATAATGACAACCATTTATGTCGAATTTTTGAAATTCACAACACAGAGGTGGTAAAATTTCATTTAAACGAAAAAATCTGTTTTTTAAGTACCACTTAGTGGTTTCACTATTCATCAAAATTGAAGTTTTTCAGAAAAATACCAAAAATTCACCCAAAGATATATTTGATATTAAGAATTCAAAAATTAAGTATATTTTACAAAATTCAAAACATATAAGTTGCATTAATTAATTTAATAATTAATTCCAGCTGTCATAGAAAATAACATGATTTTATGAAACAATAAGTATCAAAAGATTGACACTTGTTTAAGTTCGATTTCAAAGTGAAATTAATTCCAACAACCACTATTGGATTAAATGGTAAAAATATATTCTAATTCAACTCTAAAACCAAATCAAAAGATAATCTAATCATATAAATAAATTAGATTAAAAAGAGTTTTTGAATTAAAAGACAACATTTTTCACTATTCATTAAAAAGTGAACTTTTTTGGAAAAATACCAAAAATTTACCCAAAGTAAATTTTGATGTCCCAATTATAAAGAAGAGTTTTATTTGGTCCAATAGATTGTATAAGATTGACCAAAACTATATTTAATGACTGTTCACTATCAAAAGGCGATAAGTGAACCTTTAGTGAAAATTAGGGTATATATGCCTAAAATTGAATTCTTTTCATATTTTAAGCCTTTATCCATTATTGGATAAATGTAAAAACATTGAAAATATATAATCATATTTTATTTATTTCTATTCATTCCCACCAATACAACGGCCACATGTTAACTACCATTTAAAATAATATAATTTTATTACTATTGTGCATCATAACATTTCAAAGAAACTCTTTGTTGCGTATCACGTACGCTATCGAACATAGCAACCCCTTTAAAGAAAAATTAATATTCAATTCTCAAATATTAATAAATATGAAAATGTATTATTCTTTATTTACCTGGGATGTTATAGTACATACAACTTATACTGGTTTTTATCCTTCTTCACCAACTTTTGTAGAGATAACAACACTACTAAATGGATGATGTTGTATCGGATTCCCTCGAGGGATGACAACCTATCAAAAGACATCTCCCTACTCTAATGAATCTACTCTGACCACCGAAAAATTACATCACTAGGTGTTCCCACTAAATTAACTCAATCCGAGAAGGATTCAACTGAACCAATTCGAAGGACACACCCTAATTTTTCTCCCCGGTCTCCACATGAATTTGAGAAAGGAGCTCTATCAAAGTAAACTTGTAACTAGAAATCCTCAAAGCCTTCATTGGAACTCTTCCGCTCAAGGCACCGGCCACAATGTTTCTCATGCCAAGTGTATAGAAAAATTCAAAGTCAAACCCCTTCATGTACTTTATCCAATGAAGATGCCACAAGATGATGTCCTTTTTTGAGAAGATACGAAAAAAAAATTGATCAGAGTAGACCACAATCATCTCCCGAAGTGTTATTGATTCTGTGTTTTCAAAATGTACATCACATATTCTAACTCTAATTTGTGGATCAGGTAATTGTTTTCATGTGACCAGAATTGGTTAGATCCATATTCCACCACGTGATCCTCCTAAACAAATAAGCTCCCAATACCCATACCTTATGCGTTGAAATACACCACATACCCCTTTACAGACTATAGAATAATAAAAATGGATGTGGTAGTCAATTGACTCTTCAGTTCCTCTAACAATGCCTGAAATTCTAGGGCCCATAAAAACATCATTCCTTTCCCGATGAGCACGGTTATCTGTGATTCATGCAGAGAGAAGTCCCCAAAGAATCACCTATAATGACCAGCCACTCCAAGGAAACTCTTGATCTCGAACACATTCATTGAATAATTCCATGAAAGGACCACACATTTCTTCTAGATGTCCACTGAACCCCCCTACTCTAAGACCACATACCCATGAAACATCACTACCCATATCGAGATAGTGAATTTAGACAACTTTTTATAAATTAAATGCTCATTAAAAGTGCCCAAAATGATCCTCAAGTGATGTTCTTGTTCCTCCATAGAGTCATAGAATAATATAATGTCATCTACAAAAACTATGAAAAAATAATCAAGATATTGATAGAAATCTCTATAAATGACTTCCATAAATACCCTTGGAGCATTGGAAAATCCAATGGTCATGTCTATGTACTAAAAGTCGTCATACCAGCTTCAGAAGGCTTCCTTTGGGATATATACCTCTTACACCTTGATTTGATGATATCGCAAACGCATGTCGATTTTTGAGAACCCCTTTACCACCTTCAACTAATCGAAAAAATCATATATTTTTGGGAAAAGGTTATTTGTTATTAATTGTTACCATATTCAGCTTCTAGTATTCAATGCATAGCCGGAGGAAACCATCATCATTTTTCACGAACAACACAGGAGGATCCCAAGGAGAAACACTCGGGTGAATGAATCATTTTGATTCTATGTCATCCAGTTGTATCTTTAATTTCATCAGCTTAGTGGGGGACATACCATTTGAGGGAAGAGATATCAGATGTGTTCCCGACACTAGATAAATCGAAAACTCCACATCCTAATTTGGGGGGAAACCTGGAAAATCATATAGTAATACCTCCAAAAACACATTCCTCTCATGAGGAAGTTAACATTCATGGGAAATACCACCATCCTCTCGCATGAGTTATGATAACTAGAAGATAAAACTTCTTAACTTTGTGAGTGTAGGTCCTGCATGACCCGACCGAGGATCCCATTCTCCAAGAAAAACCAGACAACTCCCATCATGTGCTGTGAAACTCACTCACCTCCTGTAGAAATCGATGTGTGCTTGTAAGAGTATGAGACAATACATTCCATTTATTATGTGAAAAATTTCCATATCTAAGACCTAGTGTTACCACTCCATCTCAACCCCTAACCCATAAATCACACATGACAGGAACCAGATGCCATACTCCTTCATTCTTAGCGGTGTCACAAAATTCATCGGAAAACACAAAAAAATGGATGGAAAATTCAGAATGACAAAGAAAATGGTAGAAATTAACAAAACAAAGACACACATATAAAAAATAGAACAATCTATAGAAGATACAATAAATACAGTACATCGATCTATCAATAGTCTTTTCTTTGATCATATCGGTGCCTCATCCACTGCATTGATATGTCTAATCAGTACTTGTTGATGACCTCTAGTCTATGGATGTTCCTGGAAATTGATCTATCCAGATGATGACCTAGCCCTACCACCTTGGCCACCAAAATGAGATCTCTCACTATTGATGGCTCATACTGAGATAGCACTCTTCTTGAAACCATTGACCCTGCCCCACTTGGAAGTGGATGTGCCACCCCGAAAAAGCGCTAAAAGTTGCCCATAACTCCACATTGGTATCATTGCTTAGAATGAAGTTGGAATGGTGGTCACTTGTGTACTAGCCCCTCACACTAGTGTCACATGACCAATATCACATCAGAAGCCACAGATCAAAACTTCCTGGAAGAGTGGCCCGAACTACCGTATTAGTTCATCATCTATTCCTCCTACTTCATTTTCTTATCTGAAGAGGTACCACTGACCACTACTGATATAGACCTAAGGATACTAGCCCTGCCTTTACGGTCAATATCTACCACCCAAACTCAATCAACAACCTTAGTATTTGTTCTAAAATTAAATAAGAAAACATTGGAGTATATATCTGGTCTCATGCCTTTCTCAAATATATGGGTTTTCACTTGTTCATTCGAGATGATTTCAGAAGCATACCAAACCATCTCAGCTAATCGGTTGGTGTACATTACCACAGAAATATTCCCATGAACAAGGTCTATGAACTCTCAGGACCTGACATATGCCAAGTCCTCGAGGCAATATTATTCATTGAAGGAATCCTTGAAATCACCCCAACACATCTTATCATTCTTCTCAGTCTAAAGTACTGAATCACACCACTTGTGGTTGTGACCATCAAACAAAAAGGATGGACCTTCCACCCTGAGATCCTCAAGGGTTATATAAGAACTCAAACATTCTCTGCATATTCTGGATACATTCCTCTGATTCCAGGGAATATATGATGCCTTGGAAAGTAGCAGGATTTTTTTCAGTAATTTCTGAGATTTATCATTTCTAGGGCTTGTATCATCTACCCTGTTAGGAATGGAGACTAGTGCCATTCCCTATCCCATATCTTGGTAATCCCGAAACACAACCTTGACTAGCCTCTGATTAATCAGTGAGGGAAAACCCTCTCTAGCATCCTCATGTTGGTGCATGGGAGCTTTCTGTGGATTCATGTTGCGAAAAAATATAACAATCACCAAAGAAATATTAAATACCACAATTATGAAAACTTTTATCAAATACATAAAATATTTATAATCTAAACACATTACAGAAATAAAATAAACAACTACCCCACCCTCGCACGATGTCCACGTGTGGTCTACAACCCAAACGTCTCACCTAGAATTGAAGTCAATTAGAAAATTCTAATGTCTTATGGTGGCACATGGTCTGCCCTGAGAGGTGTGGGCCCACCAACCTACAAGTGAAAAACCTCGATCACCGACAGTCCTATCTCCTATCTATCTCGACTCATTCCAAAATTTTAATATAACCCAAAAACATTGGCCGCCTTTGATAAACCATGTGGCTTGCACAGGTAAACCGTGCGACCCCTCCTATGGTGGCGCACGACCTGCGCACGACCAGGGAAAACCGTGTGGCCTCTTAATGTTGGCCTCCTATGGTCGCGCACGGCCGGCACACGACCAGGGAAAACCTTGTGGCCTGCCCAAGTAAATCGTGCGACCCCTACTCCTCCAAACAGTAGCATGCTCACGGTTTTCACATTGTTTGTAAAACCATGCGGCCCAAACCATGCAGCCTCTTAATGTTGGGAAAAATTACAAGTTTTCCACTCTGGGATTTTAAACCCCAACTGGATATTTCCATCCATTCGTCACCTCTCAACCCTAGTGACGAACTTGGCCGACCCAAGCTTCCCAAGGGTGGTTCTCCTTCGATTATAAGGTGTTTTTGTTGCCGTTGGTTGCGGATCAAAACATCGAGTAAGGATAAACCCATCCATGTTCTATTTTTTGGTTTAGATTTTTCATGTTATCTCACTCTTGTTCTGATGCTCTAAAACCCTATCTTTTGGGTGATTTTTAGGTTGATGCTTGAAATTTTGGTCAGATCTAGTTCTACGGACTTGATTGAGAGTGCGTTCAACCGCGATTTCGATGTAGGTGGTCTAAATGTGATATACCATAGTTATTTCGTTATTTGTGAATGTTTAGTTAGGTTCTTGTTTCTCCTTGGTTGTGTTTTGAATAACCTTGGCATTTTTGGTAATAATGATGTTTAAAATGTCTAATGGGATCCCTCACAATCCATGTGGGATGTGTTGGGATGGACTTGATATGATTTAGTTCCATCCTTGGGATGTTCTGGCTTTTCCATGGTTTCAGGATTGTTATTACACAAGTGAAGTTGTTGTAATAAATTGCATAGCCCTTGATAAACATTTTTTCATGATTGGATGAACTTTTAATAGAAGTTATGTGATTCACCTAGACATAGAAATAACTAACGGGTTATTTGGAATGGAATGAATGGTTGAATTATGGAATGATGAGTGGGTTTAATGGGTTAATGAGTAAACTGATTTAAGATCATAAAGGGATATGTGGGTTTAATGTTGAATGCTTAGTGAGATAGGAATAACACATAGGAACTGGTTGAATGGTTAAATGATGTGAAATGGTAATGTGTTAATGGGTTATGGAATAAGGTGAATTCCCAAGTGGGTTGTTGTGAATAGTGTTTCGGAAGGGAAATGGTTTGGATGAATGATGGTTACTTATATATATGCATGTGCCCATGGCTTTATAGAGTGGGGTATGACATGAGGATCTATGCCCAAAAGATGAGCTAAGACTGAGGTTCTAAACTCCTCCCTAAATGCTCGGGTTATGAAAGGGGAATGAGGGTATATTCTCTTAACGGTTGCGTCCACCTGGACAAAGGCTTCGAGGTGAGGATATGGTTGCTATGACGGGTTAGTCTTAGTGAGATAGTATAATTATGTGTTTACCCTCTTGCATTTGATTGTTGTCCATTGAACCCTGAAACATAATGTATGCGATTAACCCATGAAAATGTGATGAAATGGTAAGTGATGATAAATGGTGAGAATGAATGGTAATAGATGTGGATATGGTGTTGGATTGGAACTAGTTAATGGCACCTTAAATAATTACTTGTAAATTATCATTCATATTCCTTTTTCATGCACTACCTGTTTATACTGGATATTTTGCAGACACAATTGGTGGTGGCCTATTGAGTTGTACTCACACCCTACTTAGGCCGCTGTTGGGTACCCAAGCAGACTTCATGTTTGTAGGTCTAGAGAACGGAAAGGGTCCTTTCTAGATAGTTGAGTGGACATGGGTAGCACTTGGTGGAGTATCCAGACATAGAGTCGAGACCATTTTTGGGGATTTTGGCCATTGTCTTTATTTTTTGTTTTTGTTCACTCTTGCACTTATAGAATGACATGTCATATTTATTGTTGGAAGTGATTTTAATACATGTTCCTTGTTTATGGGTTATTGTTTCCTCTATTTGGTTTATTTATGTTGTGGCTTAATCTGATAAAGAGGGGATATAGTCTCCCTACATGACTCCATAGACTCCCACTACTAGTCGGCAGCCTTTGTCGTATGGGGAGGCGCGCTTAAGGTCATGTAACCACCCGACTTGAAGCACCAGTTTAGTGGCTTCCGGGTCTGGGACGTTACGAGGTGGTACCATATGAGGTCTATCTTCTTCTTATCTGAGGTCTCGTTATTTGGGAAAGGTTTCCAAGGGTTAAGATTTGTTGGGTCTTTGTAATGAGCTCGTTCTTGGCAGTATCTAACCCATTTACGAGGGAAACCCCGAGTCACCCTTGGTGGGAAATTTTGTTCTTGGTTGTGGGTTTTTACAGTTGATGATATTTTACCATTTGGTGATGCACATGTGGCCTGATGTGGCTATTATATGATATTTGGATCGTGGCCTTAACGGCGTGTGGGTTTGCATTCATGCATCATTGTAGGAACCCAAGGAGATAAGTGGAATGAATCGTGTTTGGAACAGACATGGGATGGGTGTGTGAGGCATGAAGGTAGGGTGAATCATGCATTTCATGAAACCAAGAAATACTGAGAAGAATGAAATAAAACACGTGGGTAACTAATGTTTTATGGTATAATAGGGTTTGAAAAAAATTGGAAAATGTTATTGGGTTAGTGTATGAAAAGTGGGTTGTTGTGGATAGTAAGGAGTCCTTCGTGACAGAGTCATGAATGTTTTTTAGTACGAGTTCTAAATATCGTGCATGTCATTGTGGAGAGATGCCACCACGAAGTTGATTTCCAGTTGGGTAATAGGAGGATGATTCTGAGAACAATCCTTTGGTATAAGAGCACGAAAATGTTGTGATCAATGAAGGTATAGAACACTAGTTTTGAGAGAACCTGGCTCACCTTATACAAGTGATGGACCGGGACCCAGGGTGGGTTTAACCAAGTATGTTTGAGCTAACTAGGGAGTTCCAGCTACAACACCCTCTGACCTTCATCGGAGAGGGTGGTCCAGAGGCATTTGAGTTCTAGTAAGTGTCGTTCCAGACAATACTAGATCATCTCGAGACCCACGTCCAAAAGATATTGAAGTTGGCCGCTTATATGTTGTGGGGGCAGGCTAGGCGTTGGTGGGACATTCAGGCTCAAATCGAGACGGCTGAGGGAATGACGTGGAAGGTTTTTCTGGAGAATTTTCTTGTGAATTTTAATCCAGAGACTTTGAGGCAGGAGCATACTATAGAGTTTATGAGCCTCACTCATGGATCGCTATCGGTGACTGACTATGCCAGTCTTTTCACTGATTTGAGATTCTTTGTTCCAGTGTTAGCAGGGGATGAGGCAGTGTTAGCAAAGCATTTCTAGGATG
Organism: Viscum album; assembly: GCA_963277665.1. NCBI lineage: Eukaryota > Viridiplantae > Streptophyta > Magnoliopsida > Santalales > Viscaceae > Viscum > Viscum album. The sequence goes on along the minus strand of OY728126.1, from coordinate 372,552,023 downwards.
GGATGAGACATGAGTTCAGATCTCAAGTAATAATATTCCACTTGAAGAGGAACACAAATGTAGTAGATCAGGCATTGATCTTAGAAGGAAACCTGAAGGGAGATTTGGGTAGTGGGCTTGTGGTGCTAGTGGGGCAGACAAGTAGTGCAACTGCCAAGTGTTGGAAGCGACGCCATGAGAGCTCCCATCATGGTGGAAGTGTGAAAAATGGATGGAAGAGAGGTTCATGATCTCAGAGTAGAAATTGGGTGTTCTGCTATCCGTGTGGTAGGTCGGGGCATATGTGTGGTCAGTGTCCACGACCTCTAGTTGAGTGTCGTTCGTGAGGCAGGATGGTTCATGTGCATAAGTTATGCAGGAAACCTCAGGTGTTGGGAGATTATGGTGGTGGATAGCAAGTACCGGATACGGTAAGGGGATCAGTTACCCCATATCAGGTAGGCAGTTGGAGCTCCACGTGCCATACTGGCATGAGTGGTGGACGTGGAACTCTAGGGCAAGATCTCTCATGCCAGCAGGGCACTGCCCCATAGGGTGTTCAGGCTGGAGCCCAGGGTAGAGGGGAATGTCAGCTTTAGGTAGTTCAGTTTGCGCCTGGTGATGGCGAAGACAGACCATCTGCTATTCGAGGTACAATCCTTGTAGCTTCTACTTTTTCTAGTACGTTATTTGACATAGTTTCCACACACTCTTTTATCTCTTCTCAACTTGTGGTAGCGTTGGGTTTACCTGTGGAGAGGGTGTGTGGAGTTATGTCGATTGGCACTTTGTTGAAGGTGCAGGTTGAAGATATTAAAGAGTGCATGGGATGTTCCTTGGAAGTTGGTGGGTATCATTTTCCATGGGAATTTTTTGTTCTCGAGATGTCATATTTTGACCTAATCTTTGGAATAGATTTTTTGGTGTTGAATCGGGCACACATAGACTATTTTAGTCATAGAGTATTGTTCAGGTTGCTTGAGGGTGACACTTATGTCCACCATGGCGAATGGGATGTTTAAGTAGGGAATTAAGGGTATTTTTTTTCAATAGATGAGTGGACTCACGGCTCGAGTGGCATGTCTTATGCTTGATGAAAATTAAATAGGGGAACAGTCTGTTTTCCCTCTTGTGGTGGAACGGTTCCAGGATGTGTTTCCTTAGGATTTCTTGGGTTTACTCCCTGAGAGGTATCTTAAGTTCATGATCGATTTGTTGCTGGGAGCGTAGCCAGTTTCTATTCCCCCATACCGAATGTCACTAGTAGAACTCCATGAACTGAAGGGTGATCTTGAGGAGTTGGAGCGTAAGGGGTTTATCCGTCCTAGTACGTCTCCTTGGGGATCTCCCATGCTTTTTTCAAATAATGTTGATTGGTCGTTAAGGCTGTGTGTTGACTATGAAAATTTGAATCATATGACGGTGAAAAATCAGTACCCTCTTTCAAGAATTGATGACCAGTTTGATCAATTGAGGGTTGAATATGTGTTTTCTAAGATTGATCTAAGGTTGGGTTATCACCAGTTAAGGGTGGGGTCTTCTGACATACAGCGGAAAGATTTTCGTAGTAGGTATGGGTTGTTTGAGTTTGTGGTAGTGCCTTTTTCTTGACCAATGAACCAGCGGTGTTTATGGCTTTGATGAACCTAATATTTCATCCCTATATAGAACAGTTTGGGGTTTTCTATGTTGATGATATCATATTGTACTCGATAACTCACTACGATCATGCCCAACATCTTGACATCGTCTTGGGTATGCTAAGAGAGCATTAGTTATACGCCAAGCTATCAAAGTGTCAATTCTAGATTGGTGAGGTGAATTTCCTAGGTCACACAATCTCAGAGGCAGGTGTGATAGTGGATCTAGGGAAAGTGTAGGTAGTTGTATCTTGGGAGTAGCCCAAGAGTTTCTCGGATGTTTGGTGATTTCTGGGTTTTGCTGGGTATTACCGATGTTTCATTCAGGATTTCTCCTGCTTTCCAGAACCACTATTGTGATTGACCATGAACGGAATCAGGTTTGTGTGGTCTGGGGCTTTTGATAATTCCTTCCAAGAGTTGAAGAAGCGGTTTATGACCGCACCTATCTTGATCTTACCTGAGCCGGGTTAGAAGTACATCGTGTTTTTTGATGCCTCCAGATACAGACATGGGGCTGTGTTGATGCAAGATGAGCGGTTTGTGGCTTATCGGTCAAGGCAGTTGAGACACCATGAGCGGAACTATCTCACTCATGACCTTGTGTTGGCTGCAGTGGTGTACGCCATGAAGTGCCGGAGGCACTATCTATAGGGAGAACAATTTACTGTGTTTACTGACCAAAAGAGTTTAATGTATATCTTCTCACAGTGGGATCTGAATATTCGACAGTGAAGATGGGTTGAATATCTCCAGTCTTTTGACATTGAGTTGGTGTACATTCCATTAAAGGAAAATAGTGGTGCTGATGTTCTGATCAGGATGGTTAAGAATATGGTGGTTCAGAAGTCCAGCACCGAGGGGAAGGTGACGTATTTGTTTGCAGAGATGCACTTGGAGGTGCAAGAAGAGAATGGTCAGGTCACTCTTGCTTCCATAGAGTTGGAGTTGACGATTTTTAGTCAAGTTAAGTAAAGTCAGCTTGATGATCCTGATTTTTTGATCATGTAGGAAAATATTTAAGGTGGGGAGATATGTTCTAGAGGGGCTGTCGGTGTTGAAAATGTTGTTCATGTTCGTGATCGTGTGGTTGTGCCAGAGCTTGTGTGGGAAGATTTGATGTGTGATTTCCATGCATCAAAGTGGTTAGTGCATCCTGGTTTGACCAAGATGTATAGTGATCACCAAAGGCAGTTTTTGTGGCCTGAAATGAAGAAGGATGTTGCGTGCTATATGGCTCGATTCCTTTCTTTTCTGTAGGTGAAGGCTGAGTATCATTTCCCAGGTGGTTTCTTTCATCCATTTCCCATTCCGGAATGGAATTGGGATGATTTAATGATTGTTTTTTCATGGGTCTTTTGAGGACGCTGTGGAAGATTGATGCAATATGGGTGGTTGTGGATCTGTTAACGAAATTGTCACATTTCTCACCAATTCAGGAGAGCTTTATAGTCGACAAGTTGTGTGTGCTATATGTTCAGAAAATAGAGTTTTTGCATGGGGTACAATGGACCAACATTTAAACCAAGATCCACATTTCACATCATGTTTCTGGAAAGGGTTGTAGAAGTCACATGGTACGCAGGTGTTTTTGATTACGACTTTCCACCTACAGACGGAAGGGCAGTCGTAGAGTACAATCCATGTGTTGGAAGACATGTTAAGTGTTTTTGTCTTGGACTTTTGGGGTTCATGGGAGAGTAACATATCATTAGTTGATTTTTCCTACATCTACAGTTTTCAGGCTATGATTCAGATGGCATCTGGTTGCGCCCAAATTTACCCTACGGGTAAAAGCGATCGATGTAGTACATGTAGGGGTCGAGTCCACAGGGACCGAAGAAGTAACCTTGAGACGCTATGATTTGGTGAAGGATGGGCTATGAAGTAGCCAACTTTGGTTTTGATTTAGATGTTTTAAATAACACTAATACACCTACATGAATTCAATTTAATGAAAATGGGTTGATCTAGGATTATGCTTGGGGTGGATTGAATGAATTTTACTTCTTTAAACAATTTTGGTTTTATTAATTCTTGATGAATCCATTCTTCAAAAATAACACTACCTTCATCATTTTCTGGTTTGGTGCTTACTAAACACAATTACTAATCCCCTATACACTTAGAGAACCAAATTCATGATCTCTCCGAGGTATATGGTCATTTAGTAATTGAATTTATTTTGCTCAAACACAGTAAAGATGAAGAGTAGAAATAACTGAAGAATGGATATCTTAAATTAATTATCCTTTTAACAACAATTCGTTCATAAAATAACATTCAACCCAGCCTTTGCATCCTCCTAAGATCAACCCATTAAGGGTTTAGCCCTCCATTGATGGTATACTCTCAATGGTGGGCGGAAGATGACTAACAAGAATTGGATTGAAGAAATTAAAACCGCGGAAATAACGAGCACTCCTCCGTGTGTGTGAATGAAATTCACACCTATGTGTGAACTAATTCACAACAACACAGAGATATCACTGTGCTTTGTGATTATAAAGTTTTAATAAATGAAATGGAAAATATATAAGAGAAGAAGTTGATTAAGAACAAAAAGAAAAACTTACATGGAAATGGAAAACATTACAAATGAAATTTGGAAGCAAAACATTACAATGAAACAAAGCATCCAAGATGATAAGAAAAAAATTCCACCCCATTCCCTTCACCAATAGCTCCTTATATAGGAATATTAGGAGCCTTAGGTACATCCCCCAACAATTAATTCACCCCTCAACAATTAAGAGAGTCAAAAGGAAATTGACATTTCGAAGTTGACCCGGAAAACTGTCCAGATTCATCCTCCATTTTGACGTATGAATTCGAAATTGAAGAAGGCCGATTCCGGAGGTGTCATAAATATAAAATATCTTCGTCCATGTGTCCTCTATGAGCTGTAAACATTTCAGGAACTTTCTCTCAGCCGCTTGGAAGTTATGGTCGAAATGGTGGAACGAATTTCTGCGCATTAATGACGAGTCCACCATTTAAATCTAAACTTCAGATCCCTCTATCATCATGATAACATCAGAATTAGCTCCGGCCACAGTTGAATAAAATGATCCTCATATTTTTATCTTTCTAATGTATAAATTTGAGCTTCATTGGGCTTGGTTTCTGGGCCCCACATTTGTTTGATGGGCCTTAGGCCCATTATGCATTTTCCAGCAAGTTTCTGCCTTTAGGCGCAAAATTCTCCATCTTCCTTTGGGATTCATCCATCGGACCTAAAAGATAAAATGTTCCAAACAAAGTGATCAATCATATCCCAAAATTTCAAATTAAAATGATGAATATTGTAATTTCCACAAGCAAATTATTGAGTGGGCCCAAATTGACATTTTAAGCATGAATTGCACAATGATGGGAAATGAAGTTCAATTTCTGAATTGGACTAAAATTGATGTTTATAAACATTTAAACACATTAATATTAAGAACTTAACAATGAATATTAGCCACTTTAAGTGACTAATCACACCCCCCAACTTGAGTTTTGCTAGTCCCGAGCAAAATAAATTACAAATATGAAATTGAAATCCCCTTTTCCAAAAACATTTTAAATACACATTACTCACCCAAATATCTAATACCAAAAAAAAAATTATGAAAACCCATCAAAATCATTTAAAACAAGCTAGGTCCATAAGGATATCCCAAGCCCAAGCCCATTCCTTTGTTCAAATTCATCGCCACATTTCATCCAATTCCAATTAAGCATGATAAAGTGTTGTGCATCATAAAAGATATGGGGCCCATTTTATTGTTCAAGGGGAAAAAATGGAAGCGCTAGGTGGGAATCACATTAAACCTTAAGATGAGTATCCATTTTTTTTAATAATTTTTTTTTATTTTTTTAACCACAATAGATATGAAAAGACTAACTCTGTGCAAGACAACTATGGAGTCATGATCCCCAAGTGTCGGACGCCATGCATTTTGTCAATTTCATGCTCTACAATAGAGATATAAAGCCTAACTCTGGGCAAGACAACTATGGAGTCACGATCCCCAAGTGCCGGACGCCACGCATTTGGACAAAACATTGCTCTATGTGGTCTTTTTTTTGTTTTTTTTTTGTTTTTTTTTTGTTTTTGTTTTTTTTTTTTTGGATACTCAAATTAAACTAAAAGTGACCCCAGAACCCTATGCTATAATGAAAGGGACCCAAGAACTCAAATTTACACCCACAATCCAAAAGACGTGCATTGTGGCATTTTTATTAAGAGGATGAAAATGTAAACATTGAAAAATCACATCGGACAACCGCACTTTCCAAAAACTATGCTCATGAATTTAAACTTGCATTAAAATCAGAATCAAGGAATGCAAAATTTATTTGATATCCAATTTTAGAGTTTGCAATGTGTGTTTATCCTGTTTAAGGTTAATGGAATTTTTCTTTTCATGCATGTTTTTATTCAAAAAAAAATCATTTTTTATCCCCCCCAACTAAGAATGACACTGTCCCCAGTGTTTAAAGAAAAGAAAAGTTAGAACGGGGTAGGAGAGGAGTTCAAAGAAGAAATTTAAAATGAAAATCATGGAATGAAGTCACCTGGTGGTTGATGATGATAGCACATTCCATAGTCTCCCTTCAATCCTGGATTTGAGTCTCAGTGGCTTGGATGGTGGTGAATGGATTTTCCTTATGGCTTTCAACATGTCCTTTTATTTTTTTTAACCTATAAAAATAATAAAACAAAACAAAATAAACTGATGATACATTGTCTTCTTTATATTTTCTGGGTAAGGTATTACTCAGAGATCACACCACGTGACACGGATGAATATGGCGCTCCCCTTTCATACCCATCCTTACTCATAAAAGAAGAGCAGGTCAACAGCTTATGGTAATTTATTATATGAAAAATAAAATGATTCAAAATGATTGGAAATAAGAAAACCATGGGTTGCCTCCCATGCAGCGCTTTTGTTTAACGTCGTTGGCTCGACTTTTACTCCCCAACTTATCCAATTCCAACTTTCAGCATTTTAATTAACCCATCTTTTTCCACTTCAACTTGATTGATATTGATTGTTTTTTTAGAATCTTTTCCTTGTATAAATCCATGTTCTAAAATAAATCTAAAGATACAAGGAATGTCAGAAATGGATGATCTAGTTGCATTTTTTGTCTTGCCTAAGACGTCAAGGTTCATTCCTACATTATTGGTTTCATGAGATGGATGAATGATAACTGAGAGGTCTTGTTTGTACCCTATGATGGGATGCCTGATTGGGGAAGTAAGGACATTGATTTTAAGTTCAGTTTGGATAGGACATTCAAAAATAGATAAGGAATTAGAATCAATATCAATTTCATTTTCAAAATTTCCCAACATAATTGGTTCCCTTTGAATTGAAGATTCAACCCCAAAATTTTCTAGATGAGTTTCATAAATGGGTATGGGTTTGATGTTTGTGATTTCTCCTAATGGTTCAGTGATTGGTGTTTCTGAAAAATCATCATTGTAGAAATATTCCGAACATTCAATCTCTGAAGAAAAATTTCCCTCTTCTGAATTCATGAAATCAATTTCATCCTGATTTAAACACTCGTTAACAATTCCCTCATGTTCATTAGCTTGACTTTCAAAATTACCTGACCAATTCACTTCATTATCCAACTCTGTTTTCCAAGATTCTAAAGTGGGTTCATCACTAAATTCACATGAGTTATGTGGGAAACAAGATTCTTCTATTAGTGATGTGGAAAGGACATCCTGAGTGGGAATGGGTTCTTCATAAGTCTCAATGTTTTGTATTTCTAATCTCAGTGATGAAACTTCTGAATTCATTTTAACCATTTTTTCACACAAATGTTCAAGAATTTTTTCAGAATTAGGATTATTTGTTGTTTGTACATCATCATCATCATTAAGTTTGATCTCTTCAATCATTCTTGATAGGTATGGAAATTGATCTTGTAAACATTCAGCATCCCATTGATTGTACATCTCTTCTGGTGTAGTGTATTCAATTAAGGATTGGTCAATGAAATTTTCTATGTGAGGTGATTCAAAATATTGATTTTCCAGATGATTATATCCTTGGTATATTAATGGGTATTGTTGAAGATAATCCATTGGAATTGATTGAAAATTGATTTTGGGATTCATTGGACACACAGGAACAGAAAGGGGAAAAGAGAAGAGAAATTTGGGTGAGAATAGAGAATTTGGGGTGAGAAAAGAAGATGAGTGTCTAAGGTACTTACTTGGGTCCCCGGCAACGGCGCCAAAATTTGGTTGCGCCCAAATTTACCCTACTGGTAAAAGCGGTCGTTGAAGTACAAGTAGGGATCGAATCCACAGGGACCGAAGAAGTAACCTTGAGACACTTTGATTAGATGTGGGATTGGCTATGAAGTGGCCAACTATGGTGTTGATTGATTTGAAGAAATATTTATTTAATTTAAAGAACAAAACCAATAAAATTACTTGAATTAAAACAACTAATTAAGGTGAGTTGATCCTAGGTTGTCTCTTGGGCTTTATTGGATGTATTTGATTTTCATTTGATTTTCTGTTCATCGGTTCAAGAGGTATCTATTAAATGAAATAATTCCTCAATATCATTCTCCAATTTAATCCATACACAATTTCAAGGCTAATCACCAATTCACTTAGAGGATCAATTAAATGAGCACTCCAAGGAATTGGATCGTACTAGCACTCAAAATGTGTCGTCATTATATTCGGTGAAGACAAAGAAGAAGATAAATCAAAGAAAGGAACTCTTAAAATAAAGAACAAATTTAAGAATTTAAGAACATCAAATAACATTCAATCCATCTCATGCAACTCCCTAGGATCAACCCATAAAAGGTTAGCCCTCCATTGATGTTATTTTATCAATGGAAGCGGGTAATTGACTTAAAGAAGTGGGATTGAAGAAGAAAGAAAAAAACATTAATCAAAATTAACACTCCACCGTTGTGTGATGAATTCACAAGTGCGGGTGTGAATAAATTCACACTACGATTCAACGGTATCAACGTGTAAAAAAAGAAAAATAAAAGTGAAGAAGAATAATAAATTTTATTAAAATACTAAATATGAATGAAAAACTTACATTAGAGAAATTGACGATGTCATTACAAAATGAAAGCGGGAAATTACAATTGAAAGAAAAACATGGATTCAAAGGAAAATGTTAGATGATTATTCCCTTCACCACCAGCTCCTTATATAGGAATATTATGAGCCCTATGTCCACTCACAACATTAAATTCACCCCCCAACAATTAAGAGAGTCAAAAGGAGGGTGAAGAATCAAAAGGAAATTGACGTTTCGAAGTTGACCCGGAAAACTGTCCAGATTCGTCCTCCATTTTGACGTGTGCGTTTGGCACTCCATATGGCCGAATCCGAAGGTGTCATAAAAATAAAATATCTTCGTCCATGTGTCCTCTATGAGCTGTAAAAATTTCAGGAAATTTCGCTCAGCCGTTTGGAAGTTATGGTCGAAATGGTGGAACGGATTTCTGCGCATTAATGACGAGTCCACCATTTAAATCTAAACTTCAGATCCCTCTATCATCATCATAACATCAGAATTAGCTCCGGCCACAGTTGAATAAAATGATCCTCATATTTTTATCTTTCTACTGTATAAATTTGAGCTTCATTGGGCTTGGTTTCTGGGCCCCACATTTGTTTGATGGGCCTTAGGCCCATTATGCTTTTTCCAGCAAGTTTCTGCCTTCAGGCGCAAAATTCTCCATCTTCCTTTGGGATTCATCAATCGGACCTAAAAGATAAAATGTTCCAAACAAAGTGATCAATCATATCCCAAAATTTCAAATTCAGAAAATGAATATAATATTGTCAACAAACAAATGAATGATTGGGCCCAAATTGACATTTTAAGCATGAATTGCACAATGATGGGAAATGAAGTTCAATTTCTGAATTGGACTAAAATTGATGTTTATAAACATTTAAACACATTAATATTAAGAACTTAACAATGAATATTAGCCACTTTAAGTGACTAATCACACCCCCCAACTTGAGTTTTGCTAGTCCCGAGCAAAATAAATTACAAATATGAAATTGAAATCCCCTTTTCCAAAAACATTTTAAATACACATTACTCACCCAAATATCTAATACCAAAAAAAAAATTATGAAAACCCATCAAAATCATTTAAAACAAGCTAGGTCCATAAGCATATCCCAAGCCCAAGCTCATTCCTTTGTTCAAATTCATCGCCACATTTCATCCAATTCCAATTAAGCATGATAAAGTGTTGTGCATCATAAAAGATATGGGGCCCATTTTATTGTTCAAGGGGAAAAAATGGAATCGCTAGGTGGGAATCACATTAAACCTTAAGATGAGTATCCATTTTTTTTAATAATTTTTTTTTATTTTTTTAACCACAATAGATATGAAAAGACTAACTCTGTGCAAGACAACTATGGAGTCACGATCCCCAAGTGTCGGACGCCACGCATTTTGTCAATTTCATGCTCTACAATAGAGATATAAAGCCTAACTCTGGGCAAGACAACTATGGAGTCACGATCCCCAAGTGCCGGACGCCACGCATTTGGACAAAACATTGCTCTATGTGGTCTTTTTTTTGTTTTTTTTTTGTTTTTTTTTTTTGTTTTTTTGTTTTTTTTTTTGGATACTCAAATTAAACTAAAAGTGACCCCAGAACCCTATGCTATAATGAAAGGGACCCAAGAACTCAAATTTACACCCACAATCCAAAAGACGTGCATTGTGGCATTTTTATTAAGAGGATGAAAATGTAAACATTGAAAAATCACATCGGACAACCGCACTTTCCAAAAACTATGCTCATGAATTTAAACTTGCATTAAAATCAGAATCAAGGAATGCAAAATTTATTTGATATCCAATTTTAGAGTTTGCAATGTGTGTTTATCCTGTTTAAGGTTAATGGAATTTTTCTTTTCATGCATGTTTTTATTCAAAAAAAAATCATTTTTTATCCCCCCCAACTAAGAATGACACTGTCCCCAGTGTTTAAAGAAAAGAAAAGTTAGAACGGGGTAGGAGAGGAGTTCAAAGAAGAAATTTAAAATGAAAATCATGGAATGAAGTCACCTGGTGGTTGATGATGATAGCACATTCCATAGTCTCCCTTCAATCCTGGATTTGAGTCTCAGTGGCTTGGATGGTGGTGAATGGATTTTCCTTATGGCTTTCAACATGTCCTTTTATTTTTTTTAACCTATAAAAAAAATAAAACAAAACAAAATAAACTGATGATACATTGTCTTCTTTATATTTTCTGGGTAAGGTATTACTCAGAGATCACACCACGTGACACGGATGAATATGGCGCTCCCCTTTCATACCCATCCTTACTCATAAAAGAAGAGCAGGTCAACAGCTTATGGTAATTTATTATATGAAAAATAAAATGATTCAAAATGATTGGAAATAAGAAAACCATGGGTTGCCTCCCATGCAGCGCTTTTGTTTAACGTCGTTGGCTCGACTTTTACTCCCCAACTTATCCAATTCCAACTTTCAGCATTTTAATTAACCCATCTTTTTCCACATCAACTTGATTGATATTGATTGTTTTTTTAGAATCTTTTCCTTGTATAAATCCATGTTCTAAAATAAATCTAAAGATACAAGGAATGTCAGAAATGGATGATCTAGTTGCATTTTTTGTCTTGCCTAAGACGTCAAGGTTCATTCCTACATTATTGGTTTCATGAGATGGATGAATGATAACTGAGAGGTCTTGTTTGTACCCTATGATGGGATGCCTGATTGGGGAAGTAAGGACATTGATTTTAAGTTCAGTTTGGATAGGACATTCAAAAATAGATAAGGAATTAGAATCAATATCAATTTCATTTTCAAAATTTCCCAACATAATTGGTTCCCTTTGAATTGAAGATTCAACCCCAAAATTTTCTAGATGAGTTTCATAAATGGGTATGGGTTTGATGTTTGTGATTTCTCCTAATGGTTCAGTGATTGGTGTTTCTGAAAAATCATCATTGTAGAAATATTCCGAACATTCAATCTCTGAAGAAAAATTTCCCTCTTCTGAATTCATGAAATCAATTTCATCCTGATTTAAACACTCGTTAACAATTCCCTCATGTTCATTAGCTTGACTTTCAAAATTACCTGACCAATTCACTTCATTATCCAACTCTGTTTTCCAAGATTCTAAAGTGGGTTCATCACTAAATTCACATGAGTTATGTGGGAAACAAGATTCTTCTATTAGTGATGTGGAAAGGACATCCTAAGTGGGAATGGGTTCTTCATAAGTCTCAATGTTTTGTATTTCTAATCTCAGTGATGAAACTTCTGAATTCATTTTAACCATTTTTTCACACAAATGTTCAAGAATTTTTTCAGAATTAGGATTATTTGTTGTTTGTACATCATCATCATCATTAAGTTTGATCTCTTCAATCATTCTTGATAGGTATGGAAATTGATCTTGTAAACATTCAGCATCCCATTGATTGTACATCTCTTCTGGTGTAGTGTATTCAATTAAGGATTGGTCAATGAAATTTTCTATGTGAGGTGATTCAAAATATTGATTTTCCAGATGATTATATCCTTGGTATATTAATGGGTATTGTTGAAGATAATCCATTGGAATTGATTGAAAATTGATTTTGGGATTCATTGGACACACAGGAACAGAAAGGGGAAAAGAGAAGAGAAATTTGGGTGAGAATAGAGAATTTGGGGTGAGAAAAGAAGATGAGTGTCTAAGGTACTTACTTGGGTCCCCGGCAACGGCGCCAAAATTTGGTTGCGCCCAAATTTACCCTACGGGTAAAAGCGATCGATGTAGTACATGTAGGGGTCGAGTCCACAGGGACCGAAGAAGTAACCTTGAGACGCTATGATTTGGTGAAGGATGGGCTATGAAGTAGCCAACTTTGGTTTTGATTTAGATGTTTTAAATAACACTAAGACACCTACGTGAATTCAATTTAATGAAAATGGGTTGATCTAGGATTATGCTTGGGGTGGATTGAATGAATTTTACTTCTTTAAACAATTTTGGTTTTATTAATTCTTGATGAATCCATTCTTCAAAAATAACACTACCTTCATCATTTTCTGGTTTGGTGCTTACTAAACACAATTACTAATCCCCTATACACTTAGAGAACCAAATTCATGATCTCTCCGAGGTATATGGTCATTTAGTAATTGAATTTATTTTGCTCAAACACAGTAAAGATGAAGAGTAGAAATAACTGAAGAATGGATATCTTAAATTAATTATCCTTTTAACAACAATTCGTTCATAAAATAACATTCAACCCAGCCTTTTCATCCTCCTAAGATCAACCCATTAAGGGTTTAGCCCTCCATTGATGGTATACTCTCAATGGTGGGCGGAAGATGACTAACAAGAATTGGATTGAAGAAATTAAAACCGCGGAAATAACGAGCACTCCTCCGTGTGTGTGAATGAAATTCACACCTATGTGTGAACTAATTCACAACAACACAGAGATATCACTGTGCTTTGTGATTATAAAGTTTTAATAAATGAAATGGAAAATATATAAGAGAAGAAGTTGATTAAGAACAAAAAGAAAAACTTACATGGAAATGGAAAACATTACAAATGAAATTTGGAAGCAAAACATTACAATGAAACAAAGCATCCAAGATGATAAGAAAAAAATTCCACCCCCATTCCCTTCACCAATAGCTCCTTATATAGGAATATTAGGAGCCTTAGGTACATCCCCCAACAATTAATTCACCCCTCAACAATTAAGAGAGTCAAAAGGAAATTGACATTTCGAAGTTGACCCGGAAAACTGTCCAGATTCGTCCTCCATTTTGACGTATGAATTAGAAATTGAAGAAGGCCGATTCCGGAGGTGTCATAAATATAAAATATCTTCGTCCATGTGTCCTCTATGAGCTGTAAAAATTTCAGGAACTTTCGCTCAGCCGTTTGGAAGTTATGGTCGAAATGGTGGAACGGATTTCTGCGCATTAATGACGAGTCCACCATTTAAATCTAAACTTCAGATCCCTCTATCATCATGATAACATCAGAATTAGCTCCGGCCACAGTTGAATAAAATGATCCTCATATTTTTATCTTTCTAATGTATAAATTTGAGCTTCATTGGGCTTGGTTTCTGGGCCCCACATTTGTTTGATGGGCCTTAGGCCCATTATGCATTTTCCAGCAAGTTTCTGCCTTTAGGCGCAAAATTCTCCATCTTCCTTTGGGATTCATCCATCGGACCTAAAAGATAAAATGTTCCAAACAAAGTGATCAATCATATCCCAAAATTTCAAATTAAAATGATGAATATTGTAATTTCCACAAGCAAATTATTGAGTGGGCCCAAATTGACATTTTAAGCATGAATTGCACAATGATGGGAAATGAAGTTCAATTTCTGAATTGGACTAAAATTGATGTTTATAAACTTTTAAACACATTAATATTAAGAACTTAACAATGAATATTAGCCACTTTAAGTGACTAATCAGCATCATTTGAAGCACATCATCGGAGGCCTTGTAGATCTTTGTTGTGTTGGCTAGAGGCCGGTGAATCTGATTTATTGAGGCCAAGTCTCGTGCAGGAGACTTCAGAGATAGTTATTTTGATCAGGAAGCGGATGGTTACGACTCAGAGTAGGCAGAAGTTGTATGCATATTAGAGTTATAGACCTCTTGAGTTTGGAGTGGGTGCTAAAGTGTTCTATTGGGTGTCACCAAGGTTGGATCACCGTTGGATTTGAAAGCTAGGTAAGTTGGCACCCAGGTATGTGGTACCTTTTGATATTGTGGAGAGGATCGGACAAGTGGCTTACTAATTGGCTCTTCCACAGCATCTTGGTGGGATTATGATGCATTTCATGTGTCGCAGCTTCAAAAGTATCACCCTGATCCATCTTGCGTGTTTGAGGTGGAAGATTTTGAGCTTGAGGCTGATGCGTCCTTTGAGGATAATCTGGTTCAAGTGGTGGATCATAGTGAAAAGGTCTTTTAAGGAATGTTTGTTCCATTAATGCAAGTACTATGGCAGCATGACAATGTTCCGGAAGAAACATGGGAGTGAGAATCAGATATGCGGGCTCAGTGGCCCAAACTCTTCTATTTAGTAGATCAATGAGGATTGGAAACTCTGCTCGAGGATGAGCCGTTATAATGTGGGGAGGTTGTAAGATCATGGTTTTTGGAAAGTTATGTTTTTGTTATGTTTTGTTTAAATCCCTTGATTCGGGATTCAAGGGATGTCTTCTGAAAGTACGAGAGATCTTTGGGGAGTTCCGGGGGCTCGGGGCATGAATGAAAGGAAAACTGGGCAAGAAAAGCCAGGGTGCACGGCCTGCGCACGGCCAGGGAAAACCGTGCAGCCTGCCCAGGTAAATCGTGAGCCCCCTCTTCCTCTGGACATTATCATGCGCATGTTTTCCACACATTTTTTCTAACCATGCAGCGCAAACCATGCAGCATCTTAAATTTGGGAAAAATTACATGTCTGCCACTCCGTGATTTTAAACCCCAACTCGGGATTTTCCTCCATTCATCCTCTCTCAACCCTTGCGATGAACATTGCCGACCCAAGCATCCTAATGGTTGTTCTCATTCTATTATAAGGTGTTTTTGGTGCCGTTGGTTGCAGATATAAATGCTAATCCCATCATTGCTTCTCTTTTTGGTTTAGGGTTTTCATGATCTCTCCCTCTTATTCTGATGCTCTAAAACCATATTTTTTGGGGGAGTTTTAGGTTGAAGCTTTAGAGTTTGGTCAGATCGAGGTCGAAGGACTCAATTGAGAGTGCGTTCAACTGTGGTTTCGAGGTAGGATCTCTACATGTGATATCACATAGTTATTTGGGTATTTGTGCATGTTTAGTTATGTTCTTGTTTCCCCTTGGTTATGTTTTGAATAACATTGGCATGTTTGGTAATAATGATGTCTAAAATTGATATTGGGAACCCTCACGATTGCCGTGGGATTTGTAAGGATGGATTTGACCTAATTTAGGGTCATCCATGGGATGTTCCAGCTTTTTCCGAGTATAGAGATTTATATTAAACAAGTGACCGTGTTGTAATAAATTTTATAGCCCTTGATAAACATTTTGTCATGATTAGTGGAACTTTGAATAGAAGTTAGGTAATGCACCTAGACATAGAAATAACCAAAGTCTTATTTGGAATCCGATGAATGGTTGATTTATGGAATGATAAACGAGTTAAATTGGTTAATGAGTAAACTGATTTAATACCATGATGAGATAGCTTAAGGCATTAATGTTTAATTCTTAGTGAGATAGGCATAACACATGGGAATTGGGTGAATGGTTAAATGATGTGAAATGGTAATGTTTTAATGGGTTAACGCAAAATGTGAATTCCCAAGTGGGTTGTTGTGAATAGTGTAGCCGATGGGCAATGGTTTGGATGGTTGATGGTTACTTATATATAAGAATGTGCACATGGATTCGTAGAGTGGGGTATGAAATGAGGATCTACGCCCATGGGTTGAGCTAAGACTGAGGTTCTAAACTCCACCCTAAATGCACGAGTTAGGAAAGGGGACTGAGGGTCTATTCTCTTAACCGTTGCATCCACCCAGACTGAGGCTTCGAGGTGAGGATATAGTTGATATGAGTGGTTAGTCTTAGTGAGATAGGATAATGATGTGTTTACTATATTGAATTTTATTTTTGGCCTTAAACTCATGTAACATAATGTATGTGATTAAGCCATCAAAATTTGATGAAATGGTAAGTGATGATAAATGGTGTGAAAGAATGGTAAATGAAGTTGAAATGGATTTGGATCTGAACTGGTTAATGGAACATTATAATTACTTGGAAATTATCATTCATATTCCTTTTGCATGCACTACCTGTTTATACTGGATATTTTTTAAACACTGTTGGTGGTGGCCTACTGAGTTGTACTCACACCCTGCTCGGGCCTCCGTTGGGTACCTGAGCAGACATCGTGTTTGCAGGCCAAGAGAAGTGCATGGTTCCTTGCTAGATAGTTGAGTGGTCATGGGTAGCACTTGGTGGAGGATCCAGACTTGGATTCGGTACCATTTTGGGGATTTTGGTCGTTGTCATTATTTTGGGTTTTTGATCACTCGTTCACTTGTAGTATGACATAGCATATTTGTTGTTGGAAATGATTATTATACATTTTCCTTATTTATTGGTTATTTTTTCTGTTATTTGGTTTATTTCTATTGTGTCTTAATCTGATAAAAAGGGGGTATAGTCTCCCCACATGACTCCATAGACCCCCACTGCTAGTC
Organism: Viscum album; assembly: GCA_963277665.1. Taxonomy (NCBI): domain Eukaryota; kingdom Viridiplantae; phylum Streptophyta; class Magnoliopsida; order Santalales; family Viscaceae; genus Viscum; species Viscum album. The sequence continues at coordinate 372,535,107 of OY728126.1, read as the reverse complement.
GGAAGCCTTTGGCGTAAGGGGAGGTGCGATTAAGGTCATGTAGCCACTTGGATCGGAGCACGGGTTTAGTGGCTTCCGGGTCGGGGACATTACATAATCCACGAGGAAAAATGATAATGATGATATATTTACAACCTTAACATAGTAAAGAATATTTAAAATAGTGTAGATATTTTTTGATGAATATAAATAAAACACAAATATAAGTAAAAACATTCTTAATAAAAATAAGATTTTATTTATGAAATATAATTTTAACAATTAAATATTCCCTAATCATTTGAAAATAATTTTTATTGAAAATAAACAAAGAATATTATAAGTGATTCATTGAGGATGTTAGTGTAAATTTTATAAAGAAACATTTATCATTTTTATTACATTAAAAAATGGTTTCATTCATTTTTTGTAAGGAATGTAAAAAATTTGTAAAATTTAAAAAAAAATGAAGAGAAATTATAAAACATTTATTAAAATGAAAAAAATGGATAATTATGTCTTCAATTTATTATTATATTATATTAAAAAAACTTTATATTATTTTACAGAAATGAAGGATTTTATTGGAAAATAAGTTTCATTGAAAGATAGGAATGATGTCAGGTTTTATTAAAAACATTTTCTCAACAATTATATGTCCCATAGATTGGAAAATTGAACTATTTCATTAAAATTTCACCAATAAATAAAGGAAAATAAATTATATTTGGATGAATTTTGATATGTAAAATAATTCTCATTATGTAGACTTTAGTATATATATTTCTAAATAATTATGATATTATGAAATAAATCCTTTCCACATTGGTACCAATGTCATCATAACCATAAGATTGAAATAATATAATAGAATATTTATTCCCATGATGATAATTAGATTAATGATTTAAAATATCAGAGTAGTTTAATATACACCATACAAAATAAATAGATATTGAATATGGGATATATTTCAGGGAAGAAAAAATGAGATGAGAAATGCTTCCATAGATTTAATTTTCATTAAATGTGTTAGAACATAAATAATAATAAATATTTTTTTATTATAAATATATTATATATCCATATAGATAGATATATATATATATATCATATATGATTTTATTATATATTTTTCTCACTCGTTTATTTATAATTCATTTTTAAATTTATTATTTCATGTAATAACTGCTTCATATTCTAATTCATTAAATGATATATGTTCTAAATATGGAAATAAAATTAAAATTACATAATCTTAATGGTGATTTTAATCCTTTTCTCTTATGTTTATCCCCAATAATTCCTTTGTAACAATAACTAATATAATAAATTTTTTCTATTTTGAAATTTCATTTTGAACAAAATTAGGTTTAAAATATTACATAATGATATTTATTAATATTATAAACTTAGATTAAATTTTCCCAAATTATTAACAATGATGTAGAAAAATGAAATTTAAAATAAATCCCCAAACGCAAAAAATGGTTTCTTAGAGGGATGTTTTCATAAGAACAAAAGGATAATATAAAATAATTAAAAACGAAATTCATTCTAAATAATTACGTGGATTAATATTAATATAATCATCTAATATTTTCTAAATTTTTACATCCAACTGGAACATTGTAAATTATATAATAAAAAATGTAGTAGTTCAATAAAAATAACAATTATTAATTATTAATCGAAATAATAATTCTTTCTGATTTTTCTATATAATTTACTGTTTGATATTGTATATTTTTTTCGTAAATGAATTTAATTTTATAAAATTAATTTTATGAATGTTTAAAAAATAATTGAGAATATTTCCAGAAAATTTTAGGATTCGTATTTTTAGAAAAATAAATTTTTCAAAAAAAACATTTTCATTAAGATAAATTTTATTTTCATTTATACATAAATGGTATCAAATGAATTTACACTATATATGTGAGAACCATTGTTTTTACAATTTTATTTATTCCTTTTCCAAAAAAACAAATTTAATATCTAGGTTATAAATATAATATTAAATAATGATATTTTAATACTATATCACAATTCGTTTAAATGATATGTAGCATGTAGTATACGATTTAACAAAAAACAACTTATTTAATGAGGAATATATTAATTAAATTTAGGGGTATTAAATTATACATCCATTAATTAAATTTAAACCTCATATTTTTCTTTTGGTCATTAAAAGTGAAACCTATTTTGAAAAACCACAAAAAAAGCTAATCTAACATCTTATTTATTAGGGTGATAGGGAAGTATGAAGGTCAACTAGAGTGAAAAAATAGTTTTCTATATTGGAATGATTTTGGTGGAAGTAAAATTATTGAAAATAAAATGAAAAATAATGTATAAGGATATATTGTGTGATAGAAAAAATGGTTTAGATAAATTTAACAACCATAAGATAATATGTCTTTGATGGTTGAAGAGGTGATTAATTCATCAAAAATTAATATAAAAGTATAATATAATTATTTCAAGATATATATATAATTATATATGTGATTGTTGATTGACTTATTTACAATAAATATATAGAGCACCATAAAATATATTGAAGTGATATATTATTATTTCATAAGAACAATTTCATCACTTGGTTCTGCTTCGATCAATTTACGCTTCATTTTCATACTCGAAGAAATGAATATCCCATATAAATTTATTATTCTCAATGGACAAAAATTTATATTTTATAGATCACAAGATCTATTAATGACTATAAATACCTTCATTAGGTCTATATATATTTAAAAAAAATTAGAATAAGATATCAAATATAATACATTAACCATTAAAACCTCAATATTACATCCAATGTTATAATTAATCACTTAAATAAATAGTTAATATAAAAAATCCTCTGAAATATGTCTGAACAAATTAAAATACAAAAATATACATTTTTATCCCATTTACAACATAATTTGGGTCATAATTTATCATACCAATCAATTTAATACATTGACCATGAATTATATTAAGACACACAAATAGATTAAATCACTATAATCCTTTAATAAAATCACATGAAATTGTGCCATTTTCCTTGAATCCTAAATGTATAAGGGTGATTTTAAATAACTAGTAAAGCAAATCACTAAACATATTCAAGGTCACTATTACTATCTCATTTTATTTAGCAATTTCAATATTCTCCTTATACCAAAATTCTTTATTAAATAATAATCTCAATCATATTTATGGTTATCAGTCCATTATTATTTTATTATCTAGAAATATCACCTTCTCACTAAGTCACCATTCTAGGTTATTAATAGAATTTGACACATGATTTAAAATCCGTAATGAAAATCTATTTCTATATTATCCTTATTTGTTTCATTTTTCATAAAAAGATAATATTATGTATAATATATATATAACATAATTTTTAAATCTTAAAAAAATAAATTTATTCCAAATTAGTTATATTAGTCACATATATTTGGACATGATAACTTAGATTCCTCTAAGGTATATTCCCTTTAGATTGGGGAATTTATTTTCCTACTACCCATTATCCATAAATATTAAAAAGTGAGCATTAAAGGAATAATTATTATTTATTTTTTAACATTATTGATGTAATTTATCTTTAAACATGAATAATACTTACATTCCCATTAATAATGTACACATGTGTTTCTTTTTACAAATTCCCCATGTAGTCAAATAAATTATTTATCTTGATTCTATTTTACATTTTTTTCTCATCATTAAATTTAATCTCATGCATTCATTCAATGCCATATGATTTGGTGAATTATTTCTCTATCATTATAGCACATGATACTATGGTTTCATATGATTACATCATTTTGAAGACTAGTTAGGTACAATGTTTTAGACTTATCCCCTCAAAGAAATGGATACTATTTCTCTTTAGATAACACCATAAAATATATTTACATGATATATTTTTATTTCATAAGAACAATTTGATCATTTGGTTCTGCTTCGATCAATTTTCACATCATTTTCATATTCTATGAAATCAATATCCCAAGTGAATTTATTATTCTAAATGAACTAAAATTTAAAATTTATAGATCAAAATATCTATAAATTATTGTAAATACATTCCATATGTCCTTATATATTTACCCAAAAATTGGTTAGAGAAAGATATAAAATATAATATATTTACCATTAAAACCATAATATTAAACCCAATTTTATAATTAATCCATTATAAAAATAGTTAATGCAATGAATCCTCTAAAATAAGTCTGACCAAACTAAAATCCAAAAATCTAAATTTTATGATTCCATATACATCATAATTTGGGTCATAATTTATCAAACAAATAATTTTTATATCTTGAACATAAATTCATGTAAGATACACTAACAAATTGAATCACCATAAACCCTTAATGAAATAAATTCAAGTTCTGTCATTTTCAAGGAATCAATAAATGTATAAAAATGATTATAAATAACATTTTAACCAAATAACTAATCATTTAAATGTCACCAATAATATCCATTTTATTCATGAATTTCCATATTAAGATTTACTAAAAAAATATTATTAAATAATCATCTCAAGCGTATTAAAAGTTATCAATCCATTATTATTTATTATAGGGAAATATCACCTTTTCACTAAGCCACAATTTTTGTTTATCTGTAAAATTGAACATATGACTTAAAATCCATAAATAAAATATATTTCTATATTATGCTTCTATTCTTGAGGATTCTTATAAAATGAATATCATGTATAATATATATATATATAACAAAATTTTTAAATCATAAAAAATAAATTTATTTTACATCAGTTATAGTAATTGCATAGGTTTAGACATGATTACTTAGATTCCTCTTATGTATATTCCCTCTACATTGAGGAATTGATTTTACTGCTACCTCATATTAAAACATATGAAAAAATAAACATTAAATTAATAATTCTTATTGTTTAATTAACATTCCTGATGTAATTTTTATAAATACATGAAGAGACCTCCCATTTCCTTTAAGAATGTACACATTTGTTTCTTTTCACAATTTTTCCATTTAGTCGAAATATTATTTCTCTTGATTATGTTATGAAATTTTTATAACATCATTACACTTCTTCACATACTTTCATTGAATTCCATATGATCTAGAGATGTATTTCTCTATCTTGGTAGCACAAGATACAATGGCCTCATATGTTTATAACATTTGAAAAACTAGTTATATTCAATGGAATACACTAAGCCCATCAAAGAAATGACAAGTATTTATCTTTAGATTATAAATTTAGTACATAACAAGACATAATGATATTATAATGATGAATCCATTCAAAGAATCATGTTCATATTCCTTTTGTCTTAGTCAATAGAATTTTGTCTTCATATCTAATAATATCTCCTAATAAAATTATTTTTAAAATAGTATTTCCTTAAAATCCATTCATTCTATGTTTACTATTTCTTCATCATAAATTTTGTTTTTAATCAATGAACATAATGGATATCCAACCCATGATAGACGATTTTATCCTAAAATGAACATATCACTTTTATAAAAACGAAATGATAGATTTCTCTATTCTATAAAACATATCTGTATATCATATGTAAATGGTTTTTCATACCCATTTTATGAAAAAAAATATTGATGATATATGAAATAGACTAACATTGTTACACTACATTGTCGATCAGTTGTTTTCTCCATTCAAGAATATTTAATTGACCTAACTTAATTTTTCTATCCAAATTTTATTATTATTTTTTTCTATCTCATTCAGTAACTCCAACTCCACCATAATTATCTTTCCCATGATGTTGTACACTATATGAATAACACATAATGATAAAGATTCAATTATTTCCACTGGGATCCATTTATAATCCATGGAACACACTATATTAGATCTTAACATTTTAAATCACATTGTATAAATTCTAGAATATTAAAACACATAATATAAATAGAAAATTTATTCCTTGATAATCTGAAAATCACAAAGAAGTATCCTTTGGTAATATTAACCATTCACAAAATTTCACTAAAATCCTTATTACTGGTTTTAAATAGAATGTGAATTAACCCACTGATATTACTAAAGAGTTTCAATATTGGTGTTTAACATGGCCCATTGTTTTGAACTACGTGATTATCATTTCAAATAACAATTTTTCATGGTATAAATTTTCATGAACCACATACACTTTTAGTAATCAAAAGGGGAATAATTGAAAGGAATATATATATATATATATATATATATATCAAAACCTAATAAAATAGGATGTAACGCTATACATAAGCTTGTTCTAAAATTTACACAAGTGGATACAATACATAAAACATGTTATGCATAATATATATCCAATGGATTGTACTAAACTTACTTTGATACCAATGGTAAATACCACAACCCTTTTATCCTAGGGATTTTGGTTATGTTATTAAATTATTATTAGAGATAAGATATTAAAAATCAAAGGACAAAATATTTTATTAATATTGGAAAATAATTACATAAGTGAGACATATATTTAGCTGAAAAAGTAAAACAAAATATATAATGTCATTTTATAACACCATTATTACAATTATAATGTCTCTTAATATCAATCATAATAAACTCATCACATCATTGGGAAAGGAAAAAATATTAATGGGGTTATCTCTAATACTATGTAAGGGTGTATTTACAATAATCAATATAACAAATAAATCAACCAAATAAATATGTAATGTTAAATTAGATAATAACCTACCATTTAATCAATTATTTGACCATTATATGTAATTCTTCATGTTTAAATCATGATAAATTTAATTCTAAATAAATAATCCAATGAGGTTTAAATTTATCCATGGATATTATAAATAATATAATAATAAAATATATAATAATAAATAATTTTAAAATGAACCATTCATTTTGTGAAAAGTCATATCCATACCATTAGGGGGACATGCCAATATATCATACAAAAAATGGGTATGGAATCATCTATAAAACCAAGTTTTCTTTTCTCATTATACATCCCAATGCATCAAGGGGATATAATTTGCCTAACAATCACTCACAATGTATAATTCAATCAACGTATGAATTTAGAGAGAGAAAATCATAAAAACATTCCTTTTGAAAAGAAATTCATATAAAATGTCAGTAATTTAACCAATAAATGAATATAATAAATATATTCATTGATATTTAGAATTTTATTTCGAAATGTAAATAATTTCCCAAATAAATATTATGAATCATAAACTTCCTTGTAATGTATTGAGAATTGTATCAAATTAGTACATCCTCTTTCAAAATAATCATCATCTATGAGGAAAATGATAATGATGATATTGATACAACATTAACATAGTGAAGAATGTTTAAAAATGTGTTGATATCATTGATGAATATAAAAACAACATAAATATATCTAAAAACATTCTTGATAAAAATAAGATTTTAGTTATGAAATATAATTTTAAAAATTAATAATTCTATAATCATTTGAAATAATTTTTATTGAAAATAAAAAAATATTATTATAATGGATTCATTGAGGATATTAGTGTAAATTTAATAAGGAAATTTTTTTCAATTATATTATATTAAAAAATGATTTCATTCATTTTTTTGTAAGGAATGAAAAAAATTAGAATATTTGGAAGAAGAAATGAAGGTAAATTATAAAAAAATTATTAAAATGAAAAATTGGTTAAGTATGTATTTAATTTATTATTATATTATAATAAAAACACATAATAAAATTTTATAGAAATCAAGGATTTTAATAGAAAATAATTTTTATTGAAGGATAGAAATACATCCAGGTTGTCCTAAAAAAATTATCTCCAAAATTAATTGTCCCATAGATTGGAAAATTGAATTATTTCATTAAAAATTTTCTAATAAATAACAGAAAATAAATTATATATTGAATGCAAATTGATATGTTAAATAATTCCCCTTTTGTAGACTTTAGTATATATATTTCTAAGTAATTATGATATTATGAAATTAACCCTTACCACTTTGGTACCAATGTCATCATAACCATAATAGTGAAATAATATAAAAAATATGTAATCCCGTGATGATAATTAGATTAATGATTTAAAATATTATATTAGTTTAATATACACCATTAAAAATAAATAGATTTTGAATATGGGATATATCTCAGGAAATAAAAATTGAGATAAGAAATGCTTCTGCATATCTGATTTTCATGAAATGTGTTAGAATAGAAATAATAATAAATATTTATTTCTTATACATATATTATATATCCATATAGATATATATATATATATATCATATATGATTTTATTATATATTTTTCTCACCATTTTATTTATATTTCATTGATAAAATTTCAATTTCATGTAATAACTGCTTCATGTTCATATATGTTTGGGTTCAGTAGTTTAAATAATAATACCTTGTTCATGGTTAAAAAATATATAATTTTTTACGTAGGAAATAAATATCAAATATATTAATTATATAAGAACTCATAATGGTTGATAAAATGTGTAACTTGATTAAAAAGTAACATCATTCATGGAGATGGTAGGCTGTAAATACACATTATAGTTGTTTTCATTTATTTGACATACGAGTATAAATAAAGGTATATAATATATAACCATTAATAATTAATTATTATATAATCAATAAAATATATATTAACTAAATCTATTATTATTATTACCATTCTAATCTAAATAAAGTTAAAATGATTCACATCACTTCATTGAGGTGGTAGTCCACGTGGACGCACATGTGACATGATGATTTTCCAAAAGATTGGAAGGTAATAAGATAGATCTAGTAAAACAATTATAGAAGTGTAATAACATAAAAAGTATTATATATATATATATTAAATCCATCATTATATCAAGAAACTATAGGTAGTGATGGAAAACGAATTTTATTGGTTCATGTGGCAGTATTCCACCATACAAATGATTAACAGTTCATTTTCAAATTTCATTAATGATGTTATGGATATAGGTTAATAAAATAAAATAATAGATTATTATTATATAGGATATACATTTTTTATATTATTTTGGATTATTGGTATTTTTAAGAGTCCAGGTAAGAAATAAAATTAAGATGCATTGTTAAAAACTAAATATCTACTTTGGACATCCTCTATGGATTATACCTTAACACATCCTATATTAGTATGAGGATAAATACAATTGTTATAGATTATGTTTATAAATGTAATAATAGTATTTTTGATTTTATTTTATGAGCCAAAGGACATTATATATGTGAAGATAATATGAGACAGAGTGTCCATTTATAAGCGGTGGATGGGATAAATTAATAATTTTTGGAAATAATAAATGGTAGTAACTTTTTGGATGACCCAAGTATCCGAAATGATCAATATGGCATCTTAGATGATATAACATAAAAATATTACTATATAAAATAATTTAGGAATTTTTATAGGTTATATGAAGTCAAATATTATTATTTTCTTCCCCTGGTAAACAACTTTTAAACACAATTTTTTTAAATTATAAATGTTTTTTCTATAGATTAGGACCAATAAAATTTATCATATTAATTAATAAAAATATTATGATTACAAATATTTTAAAAAATATTTCAAATTCAAATAAGATAAATGGTTGAATTTTATTAAATTGTATCCCCACAACCATGATAGAGGAATTATTTTCTAATGAACATTTTTCAATGTAATTATTATTTTTATTTCAAAATATAAGATGAAATCTGTAGAATTATTTAAAATGGATTAATAAAAATATAATTTTCCTAATTTTATTTTTACACTATTTTGAAGGAAATATTTCTTTTTAAAGGCCCTGAAATTAATGGTAGTTTTCAATAAAAAACATTAATTTTTATTATGCATCATTTAATAGGTCAATTTATAAAAAAATTCATAAACAATAAAACATAAATTTGGATATGATTGTTTCATTAATGAGAAATATATTTAAAAAAAATTAAAAAATTGATACTAAAAAATAAATTAATTTACCGAAACATTATAAAACCTTTTATTAGAAAATAAATTTTTCTAGAAACAATTTTTTTCATTGAAAATTATTAAATTTTTAATATTATATAATTGATACAAATAATTTTGTTATTTTTTAATTTAAAAAAACAGCTACATCATTTATTTAATCTTATTAAAACATTCCAATCTGAAGGCTTTATGATAAATATCACATTAAAAAATAAAATTTTGATTGAATATCATGGTTCATTTAAATATGGGGGTGTTTGTAACACAAGAGATAGATGAAATAATGTTTACTTAAATATTAATACTATAAAATATATTGAAGGTTACATTAGATATGGTATAGGAAAAATCCCAGTTATGCCATCTCCCATGGAAATTCTAATAACTGGTCTTCGTATGGTATAATAATTCAAGTCGACACCCTCACTTATCACAACCCGATAAATTGGAAGTCATCATAAACAATAATATATTTTTGTATTAATTGTCACCTAAATATGAAATATTATCAATAATTAATATATTTACCATTATTTTAATTCTTATAGTATTTAACAGGTAATAGTCCAAAATTACCATAATAAATTATGTGATTCCTCAAACAACATTTTTTTAAATGAAAAAATATTTTGAACTGTGATTTCATTAAAAAAAATTGGTTCATTTCATTCAGTTATCTAGATGGATTAATGTCTTCTGTTAATGATAATGCAGGAAGTGTCCTTCTATAAGGGATATAAATGACACATATAGAAATAATAAAACGATTTAAATATTATAAATTTATTTCCATGTTCTTATGGAACCATGGGGATATAATTTAGTATCTAAGATTGGATATGTTTGAAATAAAGCAAACAAATAATTTTTTTGGTTTATTTTGTATTTTAGACATTATATTATACATTGACACCATTGTTTTTAAATTTGGAGTTTAACCATGATAATTAATTTTTCAATATAACAAGGTTTTAAGTTATCTAATAAGTTAATATTTTTACAATAAATGGAAAATGACTATTTTTAATACTATTTATAATCCTAATATTCATCATTGAATTGGAATGATTTTGTATATTATTTAATAAAACATTTATTGTTATAAAATATCAATAATTTTATTTTTGGGTAGATTCATTCAACTTGAAAACAAATATATAAATAATAAAATTAAATTCTAATATATAAAACATATAAAAACATTAATATATGATTAATAAATATGTCATTATATTATAACCATAATTAATCCAAATAAAATACTTTTAATGTTATTAAAATTATTTATTTTTATTTTCTACTACTAACATAGGAACAATGTCATTGTTTTATAAGAAATAATTTTAATTATATAAAACCAATTTTTTTGAAATAAAGTACCTTATTAAGTATAATTTTCACAATTCTCTAAATAAAAATTATTATTCCTTAAAAACATATTTTATCCCTATGTGAATATAAAAAAATAAATTTAAAAGCATGAGTGTGATATTTTAAATGTTTTTTAATGTAATTATTTTAAAATTACATTATAAAAGAAAAAAGTAAACACAAAATAAAATATAATCAATTTTAGGAAAAATAAAGATAAAATACATGAATCCAAATATGTTTTTCATGGTATTAAGTAGATAATCTCATAGTTTTCACCATATTTTAATCATTCTACTATTAGATAAGAGGATAAAATTACCAATTTTACTATTCATATTTAACAACATAAAAGAGGATTATTTACGAAATTTAAACCTCCTATATCAGAATATTGTATAAATATTTAATGATTAAATCTATTGATATGGAAAATATTTATATTATGTGTTCATAAAATTAAATTAAATTCATTTTTTTATAAATTGTATTTTTATGAAAGAATAGTATGAAATATAAAAACATGAAAAATAATGACTCAAATGGTAGTAATTATATTATTTCTAATAAAATGGATTATATGTCAAATTATGAGAAATATTAAAGTATAATTAGGATTATTATTTACGCGATTTAATGAAAAAATGAGAGTATTAAAAAAATCACCATTTTTCTATATTCAGTAAATTATCAATCCATTCAGAAAAAAAAAGAAAAATATAACCTTATTTAATATAAATATGATGATATAAAAATTTATGTTCATTTTATGAAATATTATTTATAGAAATTATGTCATGTAAATATTATTTCTATGCATAAAATGAAATAAATATCATTTTTGATGATAATTTATTTCATAATCCAAAAATGAAGAAACTAAAAAAATTAGATATTACTTCAATTTCATTTATCAATATTTTTTTATTGAGTACATACATTAAAAAATTAATTTCTAATGCGTTTAATTAGATTCATACACCCAATTTATGTGAAAAGGTTATAATGACTGCATTTAAAAATAATTATTTTAATGTATATCAACCATCCTAATGATTTGTGTTTTTTGTTAAGAAGTGAATCGTGGTTATTATTAAAAAAATTAGGGTGATTAACCTATTAAGTTTTATGTCACCCTAAAAATATTGGCGATTTAATCTAAATTAAATGATTTATTTCAAGAATTAAATGATTTGATCATGTTGTTTAAATGTGATATTTATTAAATAAATAATTGATTTAAAAATAAATATCATTAATTGGATATTATAAATATTCCATTGGAGATATAGACCCTTGGAAAAATATTGGATGAACAATTCTCAAATTTTGGAGGATTTTATCAAAGGGATAAAACTTTGAAACCCCCAGACCCCTAGAAGTTTTGTGTCTTGATAATTAGAATCTTACTTCACATATATTAGGACCCTTAGTGAAAAATTTTAGAGTTAAATAATTACTGTTAAAGGGATGTGAAACATTAGAAAAAATTTAACTGTTTGTTTATCATAGTGGTTTCAGTTAGATATCCTAAGATGGTTAGTGGACTTCTCTAATATGAGATATGTAATTAATATGGGTATAATAAATAACATAAGTGTTTCATATATGGTTTCCCCAATTATCCCTATGAGGCTGTGAGGTAATGTATATATATATTTCCCCCTCCATCTTGTCTTAAGATGGTTGTGTATTTTCACTTGGGATTAAGAAACAACCCCAGTATTCGAAAATACTGAAATAAATTCCATGGGATTCAATACATGTGGGGGATTATTTTCCCTTTTATAATAAAAATTACTAATTCAAAACAATAAAAATCCAAAACCATTGCATGATTCATGATAACAATGAAAACTAAATCATAGTAGTACCATTGATATAAAAAACCCCCAAAAATTTACCCCAATAGAAGTATAAAAACACTAATGTATATATAGGACAAAAAACCAATACAAACCAAAGACTCTAAGACAAAAATCCAATGATCGAAACATGATCCATGCAAAAACTCCACAAAACAACCCAAGTATCAATTTTCAACTATAGAGAAGTGTAATACTTTTCATTTTCCAATGTCTTAATGAAAATATCTACCGAATCAAAAATGAAACAATAAAGGAGTGAGTAATGAAACTTATTATGGTTTCCCAAAATCACTTCCCCACTCACACCACTAGGATAGAACATGTTAGAACATTTATATAAATCAGTTTATTTAAAACACATTAAAATAGTTTATATTATAATATAAAAAATTTTCATTCTAAAACAATCTGTATCAAAATAAACCAATTTTTAAAGAAAGGTACCAAAAATACTTTAAAGATGATCCAAAAGTTCCATTTTTGGAAAAATAAATTCCATTTCACATATCCACACAACAAACATTGAATGTATTTTGGACCTCCCTATACTCGTGATTGGTGGTTCATCATTTTATAAAGATATCACATAGTGAAACATATTGATAAGGGAATGCCCTGACCCTAATCTGTTCTACTAATATAGGGGATACTTTTTACCATTATCCATCCAGAATTAACATAAACAGACACAACCATTATGACAAAAAATGTCAAATAATTGATTTCATTCATTTTAGTAAAACTATAATATAATTGAAATATTTCATTTCTTTATAAAAACTATTATTTATTGAAAACATCTTTCCATGAATCATACCTAAAAAATAATTGTAAGATTATGTTATAGTTTTACCTTCCACGAGGCACCAAATTTCCAAAATTCTATAAACCACCATCAAAGAGAGTTTCTAATAAGAAATTATCAACAATATCACAACCTATTGCAGTCAAAACAAAAAATTTGAAACTAATCCATCAATTTATAATAATTTATATTGATATTAAATCTACCTATCATATGATCTATATAGAAAATTAATAACGACGCTAAAATAGAAATAAAACCGAGATGAATCTATAAGCCCCAACTTAGATCGCTTCACCTATTATCAAAAATCCAATGTATAATCATCTTTTTAATAAAAACCTTAGATCAATCGAGAAGGGAACTAGATATAATAAATTGAGATATGAATATAATTATATCAATCTGAATTCGAGAAAAAAAATTCATAAATGAATACTTAACAAAATATTAATGCTTCAAATCACCATGAAACCCTTCTAGATCACATCCAAATCAATTGATAGAGGTTCTATTTCTTCTCAGAGGGGGAAATATCTTGTTATGTTTGGTTTGGAAAAAAATGAGGTGTTAGATCATAATCCCAACATAGATCCAAAATTTTCTATCTGGTGTTTAATCCATTCACAGTTAGTCGCCCTGTTGGCTAACCATACATAAACCATTCACCGACAACTACCTTATGGAGGCCCAATTCATAGGTTCCATCCAGTGATCCAATAATGATAAATCCCACGACTCACATTTACTAGTTTCCCTAAGGTGGACACACTTTTTAGAAAAACAATGTGCCTTCTCCATATCTAATTTCTCGTTCTACATGGGTTTCCTATCGAAATTTCATAGTTTTTACTAACCGTGAACCTTTATAAAAAACCCCAAAAATGATTTCTGTCGTCCACCCCCACCCAAAAATCAACCAAACTCTTTATATACATAAAAATAACAAATAATAGATTATTTACATGAAACTAGGGGTGTTAAATTCTCCCCAAATTTTTATTTCATTCCCCAAATCTTAAAAGGCCATCAATTATCTCAATGATTTCTAGGAATTTCTCATTAAATTCATTCTCACATTATTATGAATATTCTTAAATCTGTTCATGTTTCCAAAAAACCCACAGTTGATATATTGTTTCCATGCAATACATTATCATTCTTATCCACAACTTTCACTAGCATATGAAACAAAGAAGCATCTGGATCAAGGTCAATGTGATACCATAAAATCACATGATTATTATGCACATGATACCTTTTCATCTTAGATACAAAGAACTCATTATTCAACAAAGTGACCTATAGTGGAAAATCAAATTGATATTCCACCTCACTAACTCATTCAAGTTCCTTAAAGGTGAATATATATTTATTTTATAACATTCCCTACATCCCAAAACTATGCTTCCCATGAATTGGGGAGATCTTCCTGAAAATATGATTACTCACCATGAATGATAATGACCATCAATGATTAATCATATTTTATTTTTGTTGACTCTGAGCCATTTCCCTAGGCTTCATGAATAGTGCAATATTATGTATTATTTCGTTGATAAGGATTTAGCCCGATTCTGTGATGTTTCCCAAATTTCCTCACAAAAAATAAATTAATGATAAGGATATCCATAAAATTCTAAAAAAGAAATTGCATCGAGGAATAAAAGATATTATTATTTCAGAACTCCACTAAAAAACATTATCCTCCCTGGAGGAACCAAAATATTTTATATGTGACTACATGATATTGTCCAGTATTTTTATCATGCTTTTGGATTGGTCATCTATCTGAAGATGATACACTGTTCTCATAGTCAACTATATTCTAGTGTCTTTATTTAAGGATTTCTAAAAATGTGATGGAAACCTAATTTTTATGTTTAAAACTATTGAAACATGTAATCCATGGATCTTTACAAGTTCTCATTTAATATTTTTTTATGATTTATCCACCATATGAGATTAATGAATAAGGATAAAATGAGATTATATTTTGATCCAATCCACTACTACCAATATGGCGCTGTTTTTTTGAACCACTTGTGGTAGACTAGTTAAAATATCCACAAGTATCTACTGATATTTCCAAATATGAATTGGTAAATATTAAAATATTCATATCGGTTTCTTATTATATACATTAACCACATGATTTGGTAAGCATCCCAAAATGAAATCAACCAATGTCCATTTCATACCAACCCACCAAATCTATGCATTTAATTCCTCATACATATTTTGTATTCAAGGATGAGAAACCCATATTGAAGGGCGGTATCAGTCAATGTGTTTTTCCTAAAAATGCATAAGATTGATAATCCAATTTCAGAAACCACAATGATGAACTATCATATTGCTTCCATCACTCAATGGTCTCCCAATCATTTTGATTTAACATCATTGATACCAATATTGAATCATATGTATGTTCTTTTTAACCATCATCAAGAAATCAAGAAACACTAAAACTAGAATGAAACCTAACATACTCCCACATTCATCCCAATATATGTTCATGTTGGCTATGCCTGACATCAACTACCACCTATCTAAATATTATTTTTCTATATAAGCCTATGACTTTCTATGTAATGAAACATCCACTCAACATCATTTAAGTGATGTATATATCATGTAAAAGTAAAAAATTAGATAAAATCCATTGATCTTATTTTTCTCAAATTCAGATCCCTTTTTGGGAATATATGTCTCAAATAAATATGATATGTAAACGTAGTAAATTTCTCACCAAAGAGGTAATGAGGAGAAATCATCAAAGCATGGACTATGGAAGCTATGTACAAATAGTGTTTCGTGTAATTTGTCTCATTAAATCTAAAATTCGTGATCCATAATAAATAACAAGATCTACATACTTAAGAGCACATCCCAACATGGAACCCAAAGCATCATAATACACTATGTACCCTTTTTATGATTCTGGAAATACCAATATTAGTGATAATGTTAAGAAAATTTTCATCCCTTAAAAAACTATTTAAATTACTCATTCCATTGGAATGGAACATTATTCCTTGTTAAATCTATTATAGTTGTGGTTAGTTATAGATTATCATTAACAATTCATCAATAATAACCAAATATACAATGAAAACAATGTAACTTGATGACACTCTTCTTAGGATGGAAAAAAGATAACATCCACTTTCTTTTCTAGATCCACAAAAAAATATTTTAGAGATTAGATGGACAATGAAACACAAATATTATATCATAAAAACAGACATTGGAAAATTAGAATAAAAAAATTTATCTCCCAAGATTCCCAACAATAACACTATGTGTTACTCTTGGTCAGCCCTTATCCTTGAATACATGAATATGTCATCCACAATCACTAGCTATAATTAATCTAGATTCCTCAAAAATAATTGAACCATTAGTTCTATAGTGAACATTTGTGAACTCTTATGACCAAAACACATTATCATATAATCATAATGTTGATAACTGAACCTAAATTCTATCTTTAATATATCATCATTTCAAACCTGGAATTGGGTATATCGTGATTGCAATCTAATATTAGAGAACAAATAAGCTCGCCTATGGTGATTGAATATTTCGTAACTTTTTATATGTGGATATCGATTGAATACAAAAACATGGTTAATATTATAATAATCCACACATATCTAAAGGGTTAAAATTATCTTTTTGACAAACAAGATCAATGCTTCACAAAGATATGTGTTGGGCTAAATAAATGATTTTCTTTCCATCCCATCCAATTGTGTAATGACCCATTGTTTTTCAATGCTAATTACCATTTTATAAATATGTCACAAAATCAAATGAAAACACAACATAATTAACTACTAAGTGCTAAGTGACCTTTAAACATAATTTTGTCACTTTTTTTGGAATTTTGAAAATCTAACATACATGGTTGTGTTCAAGATGATTTTTGGAGTCTAATAAAAAAAATAAATTTCGGTGAATTGTAACCTACCCATATGAATAGTAACACAACCGTATGACTAGTGATATACCATAATGAATAACAACCTTACATATGATTGTTTAAAAAAAATATTCAAGTGAAATTATGATGTACGTATATTTTAGAATATGTAAATGAATTTTGTAAAACTGTTTTTCAGTAATAAACCATTATTTTAATTAAATGTTAATTTAATAATATTTATAAAATTATTAAAAATTTGACTCCATTTTTGAATTCTACACAACTAAAAATGGTTGGGGTGAATTTTTGGTTTTTTATAATATACTTGAATATTTTCAGAATAGTGAAATACCATAATTTTCAAAATAAGGTAAATAGGATAATTATAGAGTCATGTGTGATGTAATGAAAATGTAAGCGCACATGGTTCTGGATCACATGATAAATCTACTATTCTTGGTCATGGAATACTCACTATTCATTGTCTAAGGAGAAATTAATAATCTAATGAATTTTATATTAAGGAAACCCCTCTCCCCTCCATTATAAAAACCACACTTCACACCCTCATTCACTCACACCTATCAATATCCAAGCCTTATCTAAACATTATCCAAACATACTCCCTAGCCCTTTTCCAATATACAAGAGATTTTGGTATCATCAAAATACCAATCCTAGCTTCCTTTAGGAGAATCTGAAGAGGAGGTTTCAAGAGGTAATTTCTCTCCCTCTTCTGCATTAATTTCCTTTCAAAATCAAAGTCATTTCGTGATCTCTCCCCACCTATCTTCAACCAAATTGAATTTTGACTCTAGTATTATACATATAATAGAATTTTATTATGATAATGGGATATTATATCATCCAACCCCCTTTCCCTATTCCTTTTATTTTATTAAATAGAATATTGTTCATGTGGTGTTAATTTATCACCTTCAAGAATGACATGTTTTCTTCATCCAATTCTAACTTAATATCCCATCATGAATCCATTTTTATGGTTGGACCAGAATATTTTATTTGTATTATCTCATACTTAATGTTCTGGAATAAACTTATGGTCGTATTACTAAGTGATAAATTAAAACAAATTCATTGTGATCGAAAAAATGCCCAAGTTAACCCAAACAATCATCATTTAATTCTTATCTAATGATTCATCCACATGGTTATAATATGATTCATCATAAGACAATTCAGTATCTTGTAATATCATTAATAACATGTAATATCAGTTCTGGATGTTTACAAATGTTCTACCCAAACTTCAATTTAAGAATACAAGTAAACCACTCAAGAAAACCATAAAAACAAACATTACAGAATAATGTTTTAAAACAATATAACTCATCCAAAGGGACATAAAAGAACATAATGAAACCATAATGAACCATATTAATGAACATAAGGTTCTTGATTTCTAATTAATGAATATAATTTCATTATACATGACATTATGGAGAAGGAAGCCTTGAGATATAGGTTAAGGGGAAAATCTCAAACCCAATTTTCATTCTTTGGGTTCTCCCTCTAAAACTCCAATTTGGTATGTTCACTTATTAAAAATCATTTTTTAATCATTATATTGAAATTTTTGACATATAAATGTTTTCTAATTAAGATTATGTAAAACCAAATGTTTTCCAAAATAACACTTCTTTTAAGAACTCAACTTTTACCTCTGTTTCATGGTTGATGGTTCTTGTATCAAGTATGGTATTCCCTCTTTCTTTTGGGAAACCAAAGCTTATGATTATTATTTATGAGATGAAACCCATTACTTACCATGGGTTAGTAATATTCATTATTGTTATATGTTCTATTTGGCATGCATGATAATGATAATATTATGAGGAGATATGTGCACCCAGAATTATATAGCACAATATGAATGTTTTAATGTGACAGGTGCACACAGAATTATACAACGCTCTAATGCATTGGGTAAAGTGATGAATCTCATGAGTAAATGAGAAATGATGTGTGAACATGATTCATGATTGGTTCACAAGTATGTGT
Source organism: Viscum album (assembly GCA_963277665.1). Taxonomy (NCBI): domain Eukaryota; kingdom Viridiplantae; phylum Streptophyta; class Magnoliopsida; order Santalales; family Viscaceae; genus Viscum; species Viscum album. The sequence continues at coordinate 372,515,127 of OY728126.1, read as the reverse complement.
GGTAGTTAACCACTAAGACCTGATGTTTCATTTTTATGCATTTCCACATTTAATGTTATTTATTTATGCTCTTATCATGTTCTTTATCTTTTTCCCATTTTATGATTATGATCAACGCATGCTATATTGTTATTATCTATCCTCTTACTGGGATTTTATCTCACTCCTTTTGAATATATCCTCAGGTGGCTACATATACTAAAGAGATTTCAAGTGACAATAAGAAGCTAGAGAAGATGAAAATAAATAAATGTGTATGCTTGATGTTGTAATTTTTATGCATGGTCCTAGTTTTCCCATGACATGAAACCTTTGGATACTCTATGTGTAATACTATTATATTATTTATCATTAAAATGATGTAATAGTATTGTAAGAAAAGGCAGGGTCATTATAAACTAAACATTCGATTCCATTAATTTAGTTTATTCCACTCGATAACATGTAAGGTAAAAATGAGTTTTTACAATGTGGTGATAAATTATAAACTAAACAACTATTGTTGTTGAAAACCTTGTGAAATTTTAAGAAAACATCAAGAAACTAATAATGAACTCTCGAATACATTTATTTTCAAATTCATCAATCGATTCTAGTGATAAATCCACATAGCCGTATAGGGTTATTCCATATTCTACTGCTAAAAATCCAACTCAACCCAGCTTACCATTCTCATATCCACAAATAAGATAATACATGTGATTATCTATTTTAAAACTGGCCGATCTAGTATAATATATGATGTTAGTCTAAAAAATTGTCAACCAATCTCTACCCATGATTATATAATATAAATCCCTCTCAAGCACAAATAATTCTCATATCATCTTTTCTCCATTAATAAATATATAACTTGCACAAAAAACAAAGGATACATATTCTCATTGACTATGAAGATTATGAATTGTTAACACCTATTAAATCATATCAACTATTAAACCTAAAGGGTCAAAAGAAAGAGAGGAAATAAATAAATGGGATGCACCCATATCAATAAAATCAAGAAATATTTTGAAATCATAAGAATTTTATCACTCTTGGTTGATGGTCAAGACTAACAATCCATAATAACCAGCCCTGCTCTATATAATTGCTTTCACATGAAAAATTGTTCCTTGTTTCCCAATTGAGATTTCCCATGATTAGGATGTTGAAATAGTGGGGTCCCTAGACCCAACTACGAAGTAATTTTTATTACCATATCATGTTTATTGTTAGCAATCCATGATGTTATCTTACCATTATAGTGTAGACTTTTATGCTTCCACTGTGATAATGTTTATATCCAAAGGGTAATTGTCGTGTCAAGAGGTTATAACAGTCTTATGGCTAGAATGAGAACCTCAAGATACTAGGGCATTAATCATTAATATATTTTATATAGTATAGATACATCTTACTGACTAGACACAGTAGATGTATTACTATCATGTGTTGGGGGCTCATAAGCATTAAAAAATTTTCTCATAATGTTAACACATGGTGATCTCTCATTGTGAGATCATGAGGACAGACCTTCCAATAGGAACACCACATGTTTTTGGTGTCATTGGTTGTTCCTATCTACGAACATGTCTATTGGTCTCCTGACTTGATACCATTACCAATATGTATCAATTTATTACGTACTATGATGCTAGGAAAAAACTTGTCATTAAAATCATGGAAAGGTATCTATTGTTGGGTATGTCGTTGGTGGTATGACATTGGCTGAATGGTCTTAAAAGGATTTGTCACACCCATCTTCAGGAAGTTGTATATCTTAGGCTTCGTTAATAAGGATGGTTCTTCCTTCAAAATTCTTTGGCCAAAAGAGTAGAAATGAAAATCCATCTAGATAGATCAGAAAATAATAAAGCAAGATAAGGATAATGACAGAAGAGTGTGTCCTGCTTTATAAGATATTTAATGACTAACATATTATAGTACACCATCAGTGTTCGTGGGATGGTAGTTATTTCGATGAATATCATTAACACTTTAGGGGCCATGATGGGTTGCTGGTCCCCACTATTTGTATTTGGATTTTATTCACTATTGGCATGATAAAGGCCTAGAGGGTCACACACAATAGTGTATTCAATAATCCACCATATTCAGTTGAATAGTTATATGGTCATAGTGGTCCCAACAACATGGTCCGACTATTTTCCAACTTGTCGGTCACCAAAATAAATAAATAAATTCATTAATATTCATGTTATGAATATTTGGGATTTTATTTATTTAATGTATTTACATTTTTTGTAAATACGAGATAATATTATTCGAACTAATATTATATTAATATTAAATTTTCGTTTAACATTCTGTGGGACAAAAAGTCGAGTTAAATGGCTCAGGTTTTATCATGTTATATATTTTATATATTACAAGAATGTGATAAAATAATAAATAATATTTGTGATACTTAGTTCGTCCATATTATTTGTTAGTGGACATTGAAATAAATAGGGGTTGGGGAACCCAACCGAGTTTTATGGAATTCCACTATAAATAAGAGAGGATGCTCTCTCCCTTCATGTGAAATTCACTATTAATTCAATCTGTGGAATAATATCCAGAGCCTCTCTCTCATTCTCTCCAAAGAGAGAGGCTCTCGATCCAAGAAGATAGGATCATGATCTCTCTTCAACAGTGAAGGCATCACGATGCAATGATCATACAGACGAAAAAAGAATCATCGGATCTCTGCGCTAGTACCTAGAATTTTATGATCGATGCTCCTGTGGGATTTTGAAGTGCGTGTGGATGATTTAGAGGGTTTATGAAGTGGACCATTAAAACAATGATCACCATCCACTAATAGCAGTCAACCGTAGCTTTAGATCTAAAACATGTATGTTTTCATTTTAATTTTTTTCTATTTACAATTTACATGAGATCCTCAGGCCATACCTTTGCTCAGATCATTGAGAACAACATGTCTCGTCGTCTTGAAGATGAAAATTTTAGAATCTCCGCCCCGCTAGTTTCTTTTGCCTACCCTCAAACCTACAAGTGGAATTAGAGAGATCATGTAAGTTTCCTAAGCCAAATAATATTAATTTTCATAAAATTGTGTAGAGGGTTGAAATAAGGTCCCAACGGTTCAAATTTCACGTTGATCCGATGCTGAATGACCATGTTATGGTTAGTTTAATTTTTTGTATTTGATCAAATATGTGGTTTGATCTCAGATTATAATTTTTATTTCATCTTTATGAAATGATGACGGTTCAATTAGTTCATCAGAAAGAAATTTAATTTCGTAAATTGTAAATTTTCCAATTTAGTAATTTTCATAAAAAAAAATTATTTTAAATTTTTTTATTATTATTATAACAATATAATAATAATAAATGATTATTTATTATATTAATATAATTAATATTATATTAAATGACTATTTAGCCATTGGAAATATTCGGTTTGGAAGAATGTTAATGGGGAAAAGGAGACATGACTAAAATAAAAAAATAAAATGGAGGATTTTTTTAATAGAAGGAGGCTAAATTTAATAAAAAAACAAGTTGGGTGGGGTTGGGTTTGCCGGTCAAGCAAGGAAAAAAAGAAAAATAACATTTGTTGCAAGTGGGTGTGCGTGGACCCCCTCCTCCCATAGGGCGACCAGAACGTCGCACATGGGGTGCACCTTATCTCCTCTGCATGCAACCGTCGGCTCCACAAAAAGTAGCCCCCCCCCCCCCCCCCCCCCCCCCACCGTCACGCTCATTGGCCTTACTGCAAGCCTGCTCCCTCTTAGCCTCAGTCGGACACCGCAACCGAGGACCCTGCCAAGGACAAGTCCACCCTCCGCCCTCCCGTCCATACAGGGCTCGGCTTCGGCCTTCCTGGAGTCCTTCATCCTAGCACCCCCTCAGGGATGCTGCAAATGCATGGAGCCCACCACCCAGACTAGAACTGCACTTTAGCTACGCCTCAAGAACGTGAGGCACCGCACTTCCCGGAGTCCCTCAGATCTTCCTCTTGCAAATTTCCACCTTCATGTTTTCTTCTACCCTATTGCTGGCTACTCTCTGGTCATCATGCATGTAATGGAGCTGCACTAGGACAACTCATAGCCCTCATTCGGAGTTTGAGATCCTTGTAACATGCTGCAGGCTAGGCCTTGGTCATCCCGCCTGCAAGCTGTCCGCCTGATCCATCTTGCATCCCGGTATATCCTCACACATGGCCACCCTCGTAGCTTCTCGAATCCTCCTCTACGTCATCCCTGCACATCCCTACCACCATGGCACTGCTTGCTGCCAGTTCCCCTAGATGGTGCGCCATCCTTGCTACCCTCTGCACTGGCCTCTGGTCTCCCGCAGTGCCGCGGTGCGGCTGCCGATCCACCAGTCCACCGAAGCGTAGTGTTGCCACCACACCATCTATCATGAATGTTCGACCAAAGCGTCATTGCTACACCTCCAGCACCATCACCATCGGTCAAGACCTGGGAGGTATCTGTCTTTGTCTATATGTTTTTACGAATAGTAAAAAGGCCCAGAAATGGTCTAGGTAGACCCACACAACCAAGACCGGGTTTGGGCGGATCGGTCATGCCCATTTTTTCCCTTTCAAGTCCTTATAGGGTCCTATACATGTTTGTCCCGAACCGCACAAGCCAAGAAAAAACGTTTCGGGGACAAACCAATTTAATTAAATTAATTAATTAATTAAATTATTTTCATTATAGTATTTAAATTAGATTAATTATAATTAATTTTGGTTAATTTTTTTAATACTGAAGATATAAATTAATTTAATTTTATAATGAAATTAATTATTTAATTAAATAATTTAATTTTGAAATTAAAATTAAATGTTATGATGTAAGTTGTATCATTATTGCAACTTGCAGAAACATCCATTATATTCATTATATGCTTTGAAAATAACTGCATAAACCCAAAATCAATATGGAAACAAAAATGATAAATGGATATCATATGATTCATACTATGATGAAAATCTATTATGTCCTAGATAATGTATTAGGATTCAAAGAGTTTGAAAACATATAAACAAACATGCATTATGTTGAAGACATGGTGAATATAAGGTAATTATCCTAACAGTTTCTTAGGATAATACCCAAATCCCTAAGATAAAAAAAATGTTTTCAAGTATTAGAATAAATATCTATACAAGGGTGCACAACTCTATTAAAGATATTGGGAACTAAATTGACTTGAAAACAGTCAATGCTCAAGATGAAAAAATGGTTGGCATAGGTACAAGTTACAAAAATACATGAAGAATAGTCATGTTCCAGAGACACATAATTAGTACGAAAAATGATACCATGGTGATTGTTTAATATTCCCCATGGCTGGGGATATATTATTCATTAAGAATAATAAATCCAACAAGTATGCAGTATAAAGAAATGAGCTAAGATTGAAATAATCAACTAAAATTCAATAATGGATTCCATGTATCAGATTGCAATGGGGATTATAAATTGAATACTGCAGTGGGTATTCAATGGTGATAATACGAGAATCGTACAAGCATGGTACCAACAAGGCTCGATTGGTTATAAAAACATAGTACACATAATATATTCGAATTTTATAAGTCATATGTAATATTATATGATCAATATATTGGTCATTGGATGTCAATATTATCATTCATGTAAGATGTCTATACGACACAACCAGAAGAAGTTGATGACATCAAATGATGCCAATAAAGGTTGCAAGTTACAGAAATCCAATTCTGGATTAATGTAAGAAACAAGATCATAGAGTATCCATTATAAAAGAATCATTGCCTTCTGTCTTCCAAAGTTTAGTGGGAGAGCTGATGTTTTACAATTGAAATATGTTCGCAACATATAGAAATCATATCACGGTCTTGCTATTAGATAAGACCTGGGTAAAAGAAATTATCCAATGATTGACTTATTGTTGTAACCTAAGTTATAGGGAACATGATCTACTGAGGTAGATCCATAGTTTTCTTGGTCCGTGTCAATTGTACATATAGTGAAATTGTATTGAAAAATACTAGTCGGAACAATTCAAATAGATAATTGCTTCCAATGTCACATGGCTTAATCTCTCAAAGTTTACATTTTTGAGGCATGGGAGGAAATTAATATTTTTAATTGATTCCATATGATTTAGTGATGAATCAATCAAAAATTCCATAATATGTACAATGATTGATATTTCCATAATATGATTTATAGTAGGTAGATGTCAATAATATAGAGGAGCACTATAAGTAAAGCCGTCAGAATTACCATCTTGTACTTTAGTGAGTACAAATGATATGTGTCTGGAATATGGAATGGAAAGAATGCTATTTTTTGTGGGACCTAAATTTTTAATCCATAGATTAGTTTTATCCAGTATCATAGTTAGTAAAATGGGATGAGTGAGTAAAGATCATTAAAGCTAGTGGTAGCCATACCTAGAAACAGCAAGTATGTTGCAGCTTCTATGGCATCTAAAAAGAAATTATAAATCGCAATGATTTTTTCTAGTTTAAGGATTCACACCTAGTGATAAAGGTATTATCATAATGTAAATTTTGATATTATTTCTACCCATGTTTTCATGTTATAATCGTGGAAAATGTTATATACTCGGGGGATACCTTATCTTGAGATGTTTTACTCAAGAATATTATGTTGCGTATAGAAGATATGCCATGTAGTGAAAACATGGTAGGACCATTAGTTATAGCCATTACTCAGTGGAAACATGATATTTTTCATGTGAGTAGCTAAAAAGTTTGGTTATAAAGTTGTCCCTAGTGCATGTGGGAGTGTTGAAATCGTTGTTGACTTAAACCCAACTATGAATTAATTTGGATTACTATATCATGAGTACAATAATCTATGCATGATGTTATTGTACCATTATAGTGTAGACATTCCTGTGTTCACTATTATAATGGTAATGTCCAAAGGTTAATTTTCATGTCCAGTGGTTATAGAAAATCTCATGCTATAATGAAAACCTCAAGATACAATGACCTTAATCACAAATATATATTATATAGTCTAGAAACATCTTTCTGATTAGAAAATGTAGATTTATGACCATCAGGTGCTGGGGCATCATATGAATTGAGACTTCTCCCGAGGCAGTTCCCAATATGTGATCTCTTGTTGTGAGATCCTGACAACAGACCTACTAATATAAACACCACATTTATTGGGTGTCATTGGTTGTTCATATCTACATAAATGTGTATCGACCTCTCGAATTGAGACCATTACCAATGTATATCATTTGATTACATACTTTGATGCTAGGAGAAAAACATGGTATTTCAATCATGGAAATGTATTTTGTCTGGGGAACATCGTTGGTGGTATGACATTGGCTGAATGGTCACAAATGGATTTGTCACATCCATGTTGAGGAAGATTTATAACTCTTGCTTGGTTGATCAGGATGGTGCTACCTTCATAAGTCTTTGGACAAAGAGGTAGAAAGGCAAATACATCCTGATATATCCAAAAATAAGAAATCAAGATAAGGATGGTTACACAAGAGTGCATCATACATAATGAGATATTTAATGACAAAGAGATTATAGTACACAGTCAGTGTTCGTAGGATGGTAGTCATTACTACGACTATCCTTATCCCTGTAGGTGCCATGATGGTTTGCTCGACTCCGCTCTTGGTCTATGGATTTTATTCACTACTATTGAGATAAGGGCCTAGAGGGTCACACACAATAGTGTATTCAGGAATCCACCCTATTTAGTTGAATAGGTATATGGACATAGTGGGCCCTGCCACAGGGTCATAGGAATTTACATTTTTCTGATCACCAAAATAATTAAATAAATTCAATAATATTCAAGATATGAATATTTTTGATTGAATTTATTTACTGTATTTACAACTTTAGTAAATACACGATGATATTAATCGAATGAATATTATTACAAATTTCAGGGTTCATTTAAAATTATGTAGGGAAGTGAGTTCAATTATATGGATTAGGTTTTATTTCGTAATATATTTTATATAATACAATTATCTGATAAAATACTAAATAATATTGTCATATCTTAGTTCGTCAACATTATTTATTAATGGAAATTGAAATAAACGGGGGTTGGGGAACCCTATTGGGTATTTTGATATTCATCTATAAATATGAGAGGAGGCTCTCTGCCCTATTGTGTAATTCACTATTCATGCATTCCATGGAATAAAATCCAGAGACCCTCTCTCCACTAACTCTCTAGTGAAAGAAGCTCTCGATCCATGAATCTCAGATCAAATTCAATTTTCACCATCGAAGACATCTCGATGAGGTGATCGTCGGGGCATCGAAAGCATCATCAGATCTCCGTGATAGCACCCTGAATTCGATGATTGACACTACCGTGGGGTTTTGAAGAACGTGTGGATGATATAGAGGTTCTTGTTTTGGATCTTTAATGTGATTATCACCATCAACTACTTGCAGTCGACCACATCTTCAGGTCTGAAAATGGTACGTTTTAATTTTAATTTTGTGCACCTTACAATATACGCAATATCCTTGGCCCTTACCGGGGCTTAGATCGTTGACGACGACAACACCCATCATCCCACTGATGAAAAATTTTAAATCCTCGGCCCACCGGCTTCAGCTGCATGACTCATAACCTAACATTGGAGACATGGTATCACTACTACCAAATATGTCATTAACAACATTGGAATTTATTAGCAGTAGGAAAAAATGATGATATACGGAATATTTATCAGTGCTATTGAAATTTCTAACATATTAAAACTTTTATCTTCAATTTTTTTACTGCTGATAAGGATAACCTTTATCAGTTCTTTCTTTTTAACACTAATAAATCGTATATTTTACCATCACTTTATTTTTAGTGGTGAGAAGTTGTGTACAATATTATTACTTTATATTTATCACTGAAAACTATTAATTTCATCACTGCATTTTTATGGATGATAAAGGTCCAAATAAATAAAATGAAATTATTAAATAAAAAATAATAATAAATGTATTTTTTAAAAATATTACAAATATTATAAAATAAATAATTATTGATTAAAATGAATAGATTGATTATAAGATATAATATATAAATAAATTATATTATTTTGATAATGATGATTATTATTGTTATTAAATCTAATATATGAAATACATAAATATATATTAATGTATATAAATATTATTTTTATAAAACAAATATTTATGCGATTTACATTAAATAGTCATATATATATATCATAATTGTATATAATTAAAAAGTAATATGAATTAAAACTTATTATGAATTGTATACTACTCACCCAATAATAAAACTTTATTTTATTTTTCAATTTAATAGAGATCAAATTTTTATTTTATTGATTTCACTGATACATAATTATTGCATTTTTATATATTACTGTGCACACGCAGCATCCATATCCATTTTTAAATATTGTTAAAGTGTATCGATTCTTAATTTATTCGATTTCACTAAATTTTTACATATATGCCAGAACTTAAAATTAGATATTCATTAATAATGTTAAAATTTTATATTAAAAAATATTTATAAATAAATATATATTTATTTATTAATGTAAATTTACTCTATTTATACATTTATGTATTTATAATTATAAATAAAAATTTCTATAATTTTAAATAATTATTAAACTTATAATAAATTTTCTTAAGAAATTAATATATTTAACATAATTATATTTATATATATTCAATATATATATATGTGTGTATAATTATATAAATTTATATAATTATATAATAATAATTATTTTTAAAAATATTTCTATAATGATAAATAATTTATTAAATTTTTTAAATAGATATATTGAAAGAGGAATATGTATACTGTATTTATATTTATATATATATTATGTATATAAAAATATATAAAAATATTTATTTATAATTATATTTATAAATTCTTTATCAGTGCTTCATTAATAAGTTGTAATAAAATCATCTTTATCTGCACCTTTTTAGCTCTAATAAAGATATGATTTATCTGTGCCACACAAAGCACTGAAAGATTAATATTTATCAGTGCTCTAACATTTGCAATAATAATGATTTATTTTATAAGAGATTTTTTGGCGCTAATAAAGACATATCTTTAACATCTCCAAATAATCATTGATTAAATGGCTCTTTATCAGCCCATATTTGTAAGCGCATATAAAAGTGTCCCAGAATAATTTAAAAATCCTTATTATTGTTTAATACATCATGATATAAAATCTTTATGCAGAAGCCGCCCACTATTGGAACTCCTCCACAGAGAATCAAAGGACCAATCACACCAATCGACTACATCCAGTTTCTCCAACATCTTTCCTGACATCTGGTGTTCGATTGCAGTTAGGGTTTCTGAAGCGGGTCTCCAGTTTTCATTAACCTAGTGAAGTAGGCCTTCATTTTTTTATATTGTTTTTTATTCATCATTTGGTCTTATATAATTTTTTTTATTATCTATCATTTCCAATTTGTTGTGATACACTATTTAGGGAAATATTTGTGGTCTACTGTTTTTATTGAATAGAGATATTTGATCTATTTTTATATCTGACATTGATCCTTAGATTTATTCATTATTTTTTAACTTCACTATTTTAAATCATTTTAAGAAATAATTTTTTTATATATGTATATAAATTTGTAGAAATATTCTTGTATATATTTTTTTTTAAAAATTGGGTACAACCGCAAAATTAGTACACAACACAATAAAGACAATGCCTGTAAAATGGTGGTCTGACGAATTAAACCTATGACCATTCCCCAAACACCTCCCCCCTTACATCCCCAATTGAGAAAGAGGTAATTTAATTTATATTCTTGTTTATTGACTAATGATTTACCAAAAATTGGTGGTCCTGTAATGGTTATATATATACTAAAACCTTTCATGGAAAACTCAATGGACATGAAACATCAGATGCTATTTTTTTATAATGATGTTAATGGAGTGATGTTTGTTCCACTATTGTTTATATGTATCATTGGATATTTTTACTCTTAGAAGTTACTATGGTCTATATACTTCTTATGGAGAAGATTCAATAGGGTCATCTCGAGTTAAGAATATGAGATTTTATAACATTAAAACCTAACTATTTAAATCATTATGGATCCTTTATGGTTTACATTATGTTTGAATATCAGGTTTTTATGTATTGAATATTTCATATATAATATGAGTTTATTTTTAAACAACTGTGACATGTATGTGTGTCTATATATCTATTTAATCTTTTATTCCATAGTAGTTTGTTTAATAGGTATGCCTATATAGGGTAATGATGATTTTGGTTCTACATGTCTATTGACCTAAAGGATTATCCTAAAACATTGTTTGTTCTTAGGTACCCATTATTTCAATTTGGGGAGTACCTCCCATTTATGGTTTTTTCACCCAATATTTAAACCATCCTCTATTTATATGGATGTTTTCTAGAGGTCAAAAGATGATATGACCTGGTGTTTTTTGGTTATTTATAGCTAGGTTCATTTGACTAGCCATATTCTGATTTACACTTAAATATATTAGTGATAATATCATTTATTATCTACCATTATCCCCATATTTTATTTCAAAATTATGTAAACCTTATTATTGGATTTTGAATATCATTGTGCTGATATATTATAGTAGATATGATACATATTTCCTGTATTAGAATTTTGTATATCATTAACTTTTGATAATGAATATCTTTTTTGTATTTATTTATATATTGTGTAAAATTAATCTTTTATTACTCCAATATTTTAGATATAAAATGATGATGGTTGAATGCAAGTAATTTGAAAAACAGATATGATTATCGAGTTAAATAGGTCATCAATTTATCATGATTTCGTGTAGAAAACCCATCTAAAATCATTTGTCTGTGTTTACATTGTGTTTATTCCATACAAACTAGTCAGAAAGTGTTCGAAGCACATTTGATTTCTAATTGAATAGATTAGAGATATAAATGTTAGACTAAACATTATAAAAAACTGAATGTTGACATTGATTGATATGATACTTTGTTTTATGAATCATTTGATATGAATACTATTGTAAAAGATGATGGAGATTACATGATAGTAATGATAATGGAAATTGAATATGACCATTGTGATTGTCCAATGATATTTGAGGAGTTAATTCGATGTTCCATGTAACCATTGTATAATTGTTGTACTAAATAAACAACATCATCAGTACTATTGAAGTTATATAACTTAAATATTGGAAACATATGGAGTTACACCATCTTTATAGAACTACTAGGTATTTTGAATGATATTCTACCCAATTAAAATGAATTACCCTTCCAAACATATGAAAATAAATTAATGTTACGGTCAAGGGGAATGATCTCCAAATAAATACATTCCTGTACAGATAATTTCATATTTTTTCGCAAGTACAATGAATCAATCCTAAAATTGCATATGTGTGGCATCAATCAATATAAGAAAAATGAATCAAGTCCATCAAAACTTTCAATGTACTATCCTTACATTCCATAATTTAGATGACTATATGGATGTATGAAAACCTCAAGATAATTAGAATGGAATGTGGATTAAATAATTATATATGGGATCATATGTCATCTAGTATTATCTATATAGTGAATGAAAATTGATTAAGAGATTCCTGAAATTGGAGATTAGCTGAGAATCATTCATCTTTCATTATCTATAGATGGAATAAATCATTTTGGTGTATAGAGTAGTACTCACAATATATGGTTTTTCATGTTGGTAAATTATAAAATTCCACCATCGTTATTCTTGAAACATAAAAACATTAATTTCTCTCTACTTATATCTATACCAAAGAAAAAAGATATTTATATTAATATATATTTGGCTTCGTTGATCAAAGACAACAAATAGATGTGGGAAATAGTAGTTACAATGTATGATCATCAAGGATGTGAAGAACTCCCAATGATGGAATACTATACGTAACAATAAATGACTTCCCCAGTTATATAAATTTATAGGCTGTAACATTAACATATTTTTAGGTTGTCCAATTTGTGAAAAAAACGCACATAATCTATTCAGTTGAATCAATCTATGAAGATTATGTTTTTAGGAAATTAAAATTTTTACCTCAGGGACATAAATACCTATCCTCCATAATATCATTTGATGGGAATAATGAAAAATGTACAACACCATCTCCAAAAACAAGTGATCAACTATAAAAAATATTTAAAAAAATAGAAACTATTATAAGAATTCCATTTTCAAAAAATCATTCAAAATCAAGTATGAGGAAGAGATAAAAATTTATTTGAATAGCTATATTTTCAGTGTTTGTATGTCAGAAAATTTCATGATGTCCTTCATGTAGAAGAAAATGTATTTGAGAGTATTATTGGAACGATACTAAATGTTTGAAGAAAAATGAAATATTGAATCAAGGCAATATTGGTCTCAATTGAAATGAGAATAAGGGAATAGTGGGAACCAGTAAAGGGTAAAAAGATGAATTTTCTTCATCTAGAAACATACACTCTATCCAGATTAGAAATATTGAAAATAATCAATTTCATTACAACTATAAAAGATTAATTGGTGTATTCATGAAATATCCATAATTTTATGACAATGAAAAAGTTGGAGTTAAACAACTAAAATTACATGACAAACCTGTTTTGAGGAAATATTTAATTCCTATATCTTTTCATTACATTCTGCCTCAAAATGTATGATATACATTAACCATGATTTTCTTTTTTTGTTCATATCATTTTGAAATAAATTTTTAGAACCAACACAGTTTCTAATAATGACTAAGGATATTGTAGTAATAACATATTAGTTAGAGATGTTCCTTCCACCATCATTCATTAATATAATGGTCCACATGATGGTTCACTTTTTCTTAGAGGTTCTTATATGTGGTCTTGTCCCTTACAAATAGATGTACCCTATTGAATGATTTTTGATGGTTATTAAAGATATGTCATGAAGAAAAGTTAGAAAGACGTAATTATTGGTAAGAAATATATTTTTGATGAAGCTATGGAAGTCTGTACTGATTACCTTTCATATTTTGAATGCATCAGCCTCCCAACATCTTGTCCCAACTAATTCCTTCTGGGAGAAAGGATTTCTGAAAGACATGTTGTTAGAATTACCATGATAGAGTGGGAGAAAGTACATCGGTACATATTCCATAAATATTGAAGATGTTTATTCATATATGGATTCCCACAAACAAATTTATTGATATTTTAATCCCACAAGGGGTGAAGGATGGATATCAAATACACATAATCAACCATTTATAGGATGTTTCAGATATCAATTTTATAATGATTTATCTAAAAATAGAATTTCAATTGCAAGACAACATCAATGACTATCTAGAGGAATGAATGAAAATGTTATATATTACAGTGAATTTGTATAAATTTTTAATTTTTTTTACAAACGAACACGATGAAATTAGTATAATTCAAAAAAAAGTGGTTTTTTACTTGTGGCTGAAGCGATGCACATATCTAGTTCCTAGGATAGAAATTCAAATTATGAACATATGTCATATTTTGGCTTTTTCGAATAGATATTCTAGTTGTATTATACAACATTTCACGTGTCACACTCCTATTTCAAATGGTTTGACAATATCAATGGATTAAAAGTTGATGAAATGGGCATTGGTAATGCTGATGTTCAGTGTATAATGGGAACATTCGAACTATTCATAATGGAATCCGTGAATGTGAATGTATTTTATGTCACTAGTCCAACAAAAAAGAATTGGACAATTTTACAAATTGCGACTAAAACAAATGTTGTGTACAATTAAAATTCAATCATGGGTGAATGTTTTATTGGGAAATCACAATCATATCTTTCCAGTCCTAATGTGGACTTTGTCTTGTATGATAGAGGAGACCATAAAGAGGGGATTGGGATTCCCTATGCAGAACTAAATCCTTGAAACATAAAAAAATGAAGGGAGTTCAATGAGAAGTAAAAATTGTTTTTTAATATATTATGTTTTTCCTCATAATATTATATCTTATCTACTACATTAACATAATATATATTTAATTTTTTACTACTCATATAGAAACTTTTTTATTATCATGATGATGTTACCAACCCATATTTAGAATAAACAATCACAAATGAAACCCTTTGGGTTAATGTAAAGTTAATTTTATGATATGCATTCTATATTTTACAAAAAAAAATATAATGGAACACTTATTTAATTTTCATTATTCCTTGATGTGTTTGTTTATAATAGAAGTTTTTTTCATGTGTCACACATTTACAATAAGAAAAACAACATTGTATCTCCTCTATCAAAAATCTATTATTGTTTTTTCTTAGTAAAATCATTTCCCATATAAATAATGTATTATTTAATATTTATGTTTCATTTATTTATTTTTTGTATTTCTCATATAATAAATTTTTTCATATTCTATTTGATTCTTTTGTTCGAGTTGGGGTGTTCTATCCAAATTTTATGCTCCTTCTCCCTTAAACCATTTCACTAAGGTAGTGGTGAATTTACCAATTTATTTGAGGTTTGCTCCACTGCCATTATAGGAGGAGCAACTATGCTGCCTCCCTCCAATTTCCGAGGTGATATTGACATTTTCAGTGAAAAATTATTATCTATATTGTTAATATATTATTGCAGATTTATTTTTAATTTATTTATTTTAATTATTACTCTCATATTACATTTTTATACTAGTGATTTTATATTTTTATTTGGGGTTCTCTTTCCATCATTCACAACTTTTTCCACTAAATGTTTAGAAACAACTACTCCCTCAAAACCAATCACTCCTTTACTATCAGCATTTATCACTATCCTTCATGTTCCCTCAATTGCTCAATCAATGAGTCCATCATGATATTCTCACACTAAAATCATTTTCCATGTCATTAATTTATTATTACATATTTATGTATTATTTATTTCTTTTTAGTATTACTCATAATAATTGTTTTCTAATACATGTGGATTATTACTTTGATTTGAGGTGGTTTGTTTGAATCTACTCATGTATTGTTGGGAGTAAAAAAAATAATTCCAATGGAAATAATGGTTACATTGAGCGGTATTATGTTGTTGAGAGGTATTATGAAACCCTCCCCCATAGAAGCATATGAAGTCTATGACATATGAAAATTTCCCCAAACACCCGAAATCAGAGCCCTGTGATAATATCACTTTAAATTATCCATATGATTGATTCTATTGAATACTCCATGTGGTTCCACACACTTTTACATCATTTGGTTGAACAAAACACATTGAAAACATCCATGTTTGGTCTTTATTCATGTATGAAGATTCACTATTCCAGTTATTTCATTTTGATCCAATAAACTCAACATAGAAATATGTTCCATATTCTTCATTCTCCAAACAATATAGTTCCCCGTTTTTCCCGTAGACATGATCATTATTGACCCAGTAATTTCTCATAATATGTCCCTGTCTACTATAGTCACTCTATTAACAATATTTGTATAATATTTTTTTATTGAGAATAATCATCTTTGATAAAATATATTTATTCATCAATAATTAAATGATGCATGGATTTAAGTATGCACTAGCAAAAAAATCGAATGCATATTAGAATAAATTCAAAACCTTAGTTGCGTAATCTATCACTATGAGGATCTCTCATTTCAAGATGAATAAATATATTGTTTTTCAAATTATGAACATATTATGAAGGATTTTGTTGTTGAAAAATTCTTAAAAATCCTCTCAATAAAATCTCTGATCTAGTTTAGTCATAGCGACCAAATCCTACTATTGGAAATCATGATCCTCCAACATTTACAATTACATCTTCACAGTTATCTTTTCTAGTCTCCAAAGAAATAAATTATTCAGTTAATCGTATTAATCCACAACTATTCTCACTTTGGTTTCAAAATCACAAAGATATATGTGTGGACTATGATTATAGTACATGATATAGTTATCCAATTTCATTTGTTCATCCGGTCGGTTCCCTCTATCCTCAATCTGAATGCCTTTGACAATTCTCTAAACCAATTTTTGGTTCCGCTGTGGAATTTGATAAAAAATTTTCTAATTACCTTCTCCCTCTCAGTTCTAATGATTAAAACGTGTTCTATTTTTTATACAAACAGAAAAACCCATATGTCTCAAACTCTTGAAACTGAAAGCTAAACAATTTCAAATTATACCACCTCATACATTGTCAACACTGGCTTCTAGGATTCAACTTTTCAATGTTTGGCCTTTTTTGAAAAATTCCAAAATTCTTTTGAAATTAATCTATTTTGAAAATACCATAACTATCCACTTTTCAATGAAGAATGTGGATAAACTGACAAACAAGATGATCTGCAGGTCATGCATTTTTCTTGGAGGGTGGTTTTTTGGGATTTCATTAACAGGGTTTAAACTATCACTTGTTTGAATGAAGTACTATCCATGAGCCTCCCCATTTTTTTAACATCTATAATGGATGGAGCGGACCTACATGAACAAGGAATTGGACCCTCCACATGTGTGTTCATCGTCGATGTTTCCTCAAGTCTTGGAAAGTGGAATCTGTGTACAAGGGAGTGATGGCGACGACTCAAGAGGCCCAAAGGAGAAGACAAATCAATGATCAGACCACCAGTGTGAACCCGGTGGCCAGAGAAATGTGTCGCTGGGGAGGTAGCATTGGTGTGGTGGAGGGAAGTCCTTATCAGCATATATTGGAGATTCCACCTCCCTGGGTGACACATGATGGACAAGGATACCGGACCTCACTAGAGGAGGTGGTGCGCTCATCCGCATAGCTTTTGAAAAGGTCACACCCCATCACCCATGGTAGAGGCGGTGGCAGCCTGGCGGCACGTGGAGGTGGCGGCATGCATCTTGAGCTACCTAGGAGTGCCACAATTTCTTGACCGCGGTAGACAGAGACCCCAAATATGAATCATGAGGTATGCAGGTGACGCAGCGTTGACAGCTACGTCCCGGGTGAACACCACTAGTCCGCCCAGCGAACCGGGCTTCTGTTAGGGGACAACACCACCAGCCAGAGGGCCAGTCCAACCCCTAGATGACATCACCAATGCTGGAGGTCCAGATGCAATCCCAGTAGGCTGGAACCACACTTTTAGGTTATACCCGTGCCCTTTAGGCTTTGACTGAGGCGACCCAATCATCAGGTGACCCAACGGGTTCGACCCTAGGCCAAATTGGGCAAGGTACAACGAGGCCCATATGGACTATTCCACTATCCCGGTCAGACCATAAATACCTTGACCTGAAATAGGTCAGATCAGGTCAGTGGAATAAAACCAAGGTACATGGGACCCTCAGGTCGGGATGGTTGGGGCGGTCGAATCAGGTCGGACCTAGCCCAGACACAACCAGACCATGTCTAGTAAACTAAAAATAACATGAAAAATGGGCATCCTGTTGAAGATATATTTTTGGTTTTGTGAATCTCTCGATGAGCCTAATATTTTGGTATGCTCTGAGAAATATTTCACAGAATTTTGGATGCTTTGAATGGAGTGTGTAGTAGTTTTCCCAAAAACAAACTTACAGAACCCTGTTGTTGGCAGAGAGCTGAAGGATCCTATCAAGTGACTCTGTTTGACTTGAATATGGTTCAGTTCTAATCACCACTGTGTGTCTTTGCACTCCAATGGAGGGAGTGAGACTGTGTGACTCCGTAGACCCACAGTACACGATATGGGTGGTTTTGGAGTAACTAAAGAATCCAATGTGGGAAGCATATTTCTATGACATTGTAGTCCCATAGTGGGAGAAAGAATGTGTGAATCAGCATACCCACGGTACATGTCAGAGATGATTACCATAGCCTTCAATGGTTTGTGGGATGTTTCTTATTTGTGACCCGACAGTACCATTTTATGCATAGTGAAGGAGTTCCCTTGTAGCAGAGATGTTTGATGATGTGACTAAGGATTCTTCTCTCACTAACCTTGATGTATACCTGGTGTGAGTTGTCATGTGCTTCTTGGTTGTGAACCATGCTTATGCACTGTGATTTTAATTGA